>JAMLFY010000003.1:19930554-20544011 GCA_030441495.1 Dalbergia oliveri
AATTCGGGTTTGGCCCTGCTTAGCCAATGGATGTGCCCGGCTCGCAGGATCGCCCTATTCCAGCACTTCCACGATTTTCCCGGCGATCCCACAGCGAGGCGGCGGAGAGCCCAAAGGTGGAATCGGGATCGCGAAGGGTTGCTGTGAGCATAGGATCATGCGATTTCACGATCTTGCACGCGATCCTGGCTGCCTTGTCCCTGGCTGTTTTTATTTTTCTAAAAATAATTGGGTCCAAATTTTGAGGTATTGCATGCTGGGTTTTTTTTTTTTTTATTTGTTGTTGTCAATTTTGGATATTCACGTGTTTCTTGTTTGATCAATCAATCTACCACCTAGGGCTAGAAGTGGGTAGGTGTGCTGACGCTAATATTGTGAAATTGATTTTACTGATTTCATTTGCTCTGCCCATACAGGTTCACCCTGTATTTCAATTTCCTCCAATAAATTTAACCGTATTAGCAATTTCTGAGTTAGATATTCACTAACACATCTTTAGGCAACAAGCATGATTTTGCTGGACATTGTAATTATGCATTTGTTATTAATTGCAGTAAATCCCGATGAAACAAGCATTTGTTATTAAAGCAAATTGTTTCCAAATTTAATACACTCTGGAAAGTTCCTGCCTGTGAATCTTGAACCAGCTGCCAAACCATCCCTTAAGCTATAGTGCTTTTAAGGTGGTATTGTTTTCTATGTAATTTGTTATGTTAACTTGTTTCCTTTATGAATGATGATCAGGTGCTGTGGCCTGAGTGCGGTTGGCAACCAGTTTCTTTGACTGATTTGATTACAGGAGCTGCTGTTAAAAAGACTTATAGGAAAGCTACATTGTGCATTCATCCTGATAAAGTGCAGCAAAAGGGTGCCACTCTTCAACAGAAATATGTTGCTGAGAAGGTGTTTGATCTACTCAAGGTATTACAGGCTCTCTTATATAACTTCTATATAAGAGACTGAATATTATGCTACTGTTATTTTGAAGTGCCTGCTAACTCTGGGTTTCTCCTCAACATTTTTTGGCCAAATGCCATGCATGTGAAGCCGTCATTCCAATAGGCAATAGCTGTGTTGTTTCTTATCCAGTAATATGGAAGTGAAGCCTCACGAATAATGGGTTCCTGGGTGTGATTTTCTAGGATGCCTACTTCTGCAGCTTCATGTTTCTTATCCAGTAACGCCAATGTTTCTTTTACCCAGTTATATCATCAAACATAAATATGTTTGTTTAAATAATTATCCTTTGATTTTTTGTTCCTACGTTAATTCATGACCCTTGGGGTGGTTTCCTGCTGCTGGTGAGTGGTGAGCTTCCCCACTTTTATTTCATCCCTAATTGTAGAATCTTTTTATCTTAGAATCAAAGTTGTGTAATCTTGAGTTAATTTTCGGATGTTGTTCCTAATCACCGGGCATCAAGTCCTGTCAAATAATATGGGTGATTATTCTGAAGCAGTGACTTGGTTGATTTTGCATATTGGGGCATTTTCTGTCATGTCCTTTTAGAAATGCTGAGTTGTGTAAAATAGAAAAATACGATATGATTAGAATATGTCCCGTTGCCATAGTGCACAATAGAATGCTGCATCGGAGTCACTAATTTTTAAATCTTCTAAACAACATAAATTTAAAAAGTTGATCGACATGCACGTGAGTACGGTGCCATGACACTAGTCGTCTGGTATCTGATTTTGCTTTTGCCGAGTCCAGAATGCTGCAATACCTTGCTTTTTGCCTAAAAGCTTTGATCATTTATAACAGGAAGCATGGAATAAGTTCAATTCAGAGGAGCTTTTCTAATCTCTTGATGGACTTCAACTACATCAAGTAGTTTGCTCAGCCCATTCTGTTTGAGAAGGGACCACAACCCTGTTTCAGCTGCCTCCCCCCAGCATATTGTTTTGATTCAAGTTATGTTGCATCCGTGGTGAAATATTGCTTTCTTTGCGTAGCCTCAGGATGCCCAAAGGTTTCCAGGGGAGTTTGGTGTAATTGATGTTCCTCTGCAGGGGCATGTTTTGTTGGTGTAACATATTTTTCTTTTTATTTTTTTGTGGGCATCTCTGTCAATTTAATTCATTATTTCTATCAAGTGAGAGCTCATGAGCGTTTTTTCTTCTTTTTCTTCCCTCATTTATTACTTTGTGATATAGTACTGAATACATGTTATACCATATTGTGGATTGATATCAAATGTGGAAATGCATTACAGTGTATGATTGAGCAGAAATATATTAATGGATCTTCTCTGCATTAGCTTATGCATTACGTCTAAGACTAACAATGTCATACATCGAGAGTGTTGCACTATTTTGTTTGTTGTTGGGACTAAGTCTGAAGTCTACGACGTTAATTACTCATGGAATAATTTCGTACTGTTTTCATTTGATCCGGCTGTTTCTCCTTTTCTTTCAAAAAATTCAATTGAATTTTATCTCTAATGCGTTGTTTGAAAGTTTTGAAGGAGAAGGAATGAAGAGAGATGATAGGGAAAATGTTTTCATTATCTGTTGGGGATTTTTAATGAGACGGTCGGAGGAACTTGGGAGAAAAGAGGAAAAGCGAAAAACAAAGCATTCTTGTTCTTCTTTTTACATAAATATTAAAACAATGATGGACAAGTCCTCTCCATTTCCCTTTCTGTTATTCATCTTTTCACTGGTTTGTATCTCTCAAAGCATAAGGCAATTCAAGAGATGAAGAGAAGTTATATATATTTGGTCTTTGATACTATATTCCGAGAAAAATTATAAACAGAAAGATGAAGAGAGTCAATTCAAGAGAAAGGCAATTCAATCTTTTGAATAGAAGTTTTTTCCTTTGTTTAATTAGGGTTTTTCTTTTAACATTATTGTAAGGTTAATCTATTCAACATGATTGTCAGTAAGACATCCTCTCAATATATGTTTTAAAATTCATATAACAGGTTGTAAGGGAGGGAAATGAAAGCAAGATGAGGATGAGTTATCCTACCAAACTTTGTATAGCAGTTTTTTTTTTTTAAAGTCCGATCAGGGTATGTAAGTATGACTCTTATGGTTTTAATCACGAATAAGTCTTTATACACTAGCTTTTAAAAGAGGGAAAGAGGTATATGAGGGAGAAGAGTTGTCCAACAAAAATTTACTTGTAAATTCTAAAGGCAGATAATATTGTAACTTAAGATAATTTAAATAGCAGTTCTCACGATAACGATACACAAACCTGAGCCATTAACATGCAGCCTCTTACATTCTCAAGGAGGAGAAATTTTTACATACTCCCATAGTACTTTTAATACATGCTTCAGGCACATCTACAACCACACATTTTTTATTTTTATATAAGTTTTAAGCATTTTAAATCAAGACTGAATTGTTATAGTTGTTCTTGGAGCATGAAAGTATTTCTCCTCAAGGAGGCAAAGAGATGTTGCATGAGATTTACAACTCTGTGCTGAATGGTTTGTATTTCTTAAGGTCAAGCAAGACACCAGCCACTGAGCCAACAGCAGCCACAACTGATACTATGAGGCAAACCAAACTCAAAATTTGCAAAGAAATCCATCTCCTACTCCATTTTGGGATCCTCTTCTGTCTGATATACATCTCCACAGGAAAATAAACTGTTAAAGGCCAAAACCCCAATGCTCCAAGCACTCCCAAAATGTCATTAAAGAATGGAATCAACATTGATATAACAGTGGTTATGATAACAAACACTGTTCTCCATACTAACCTAAATGCATTTAGGTTGTAAGGAGATAAAAAGGAATTGGTATTTTGTGTTCCTTTTCACCATTGGCCATCTTTTTGCTGCCTCTTTCTCAATGAAAGCAAAGAGGGGTTGGGAATACACTTGGTATGCTCCCACAAGGTGGATTACTATGGCTGCATTAGCAATGTCAATAAGCCAATATGGGTTATCAAATCCTGTGAGCAAGTTCCCAGGTGCTGTGTCTCCAAATGCTGCATACCCCATGCAGCCACAAAGCACGTAAAATGTTGTGGTCACTGCAATACTTAGCTTTGCAGCTTTCTTCATTGTTTTATCTTCAGATGGTGGAGATTTTATGGTGTCCTGTGTAGTTAGATTAGCATATTATATACTAATTAGTTTAGAGAAATGTTATTTTTACATAAAAAGGTACACATAGTACGAAAATAGAAAAAGAGAAAGATGTAAGGGTGGTAGGTCGATCATATTTTCCTTTCCAAGATTTCTGTATATATTTTCCCACTTTTTTTTATCCACACTATATCTATTTCCTATGTACAAATAATATTGTCCTTAATTTATACAATGAAACAGTCTTTTTCACCATTACATTTCAAATAGGCAAAGAGAAAAAAAAGAGGGATGTACCTGAATTTCAATGAGAATTTGAGAATATGAATAGGCAAAGGCTATGTCACCAAGAGCTTGGAATGCTCCCCATGCTTTCTGGGCCTTTGTTACCGTACCAATGCTTACTCCTGAGAGGCTACCCTTAATAGTACCATTTTCTGTATAAGAATCAATCAAACAAAATATTAGCCAAGAATTGAAATTAAAGAAAACTTGTATCAAACAAACTAAATTAAGTAGGAATATAACCTGCAACTTTGGCAATTCCAAGAGCTAGACCAATTATGGAATAGGTGAAAGACATGACTGCAGCAAGTATTGAGAGCCACCACATTTTATCAAAATCTGGAATTTGAGAAAAGATAATTTGGATTGCTCCAAAACTGATCATGTATGGGTTTCCTGAAACGTGACATGTGTTTTTCCCACCAGAGGAGTGTAAGCAGTTGGATTTTTTGATTGCCCTGTCAACCAAAACCAGTTAATTGAACTTGCAAGTTAAAAATTAATCTCTTTTCCTTATTTAAAAGAGAAAGAATCTCTTTCAAGAAACTATCATCCTGCATGTATTACAGTGTTTTGTGCATTTTACTAAACGCCGGAATAAAATGCAACATCACCATCAAATCTAACCAAGTCAAATAAATCAAAATTGGTTTGGTTCATATGATCGAGTTATATTATTATTATTTTTGCATTCAAGTCAATTAAAATACAAAAAGACTCACAAAACAATTAAAAAAAATCACAAAACTTACATCTCCTAAAAATTTTTATTTTGATTTTATATAAAAGTATATGCCCGATAATATTAATATACATAATTAATATATAACTTATTAACCACATACACTGTACATCCATAGTTAAAGTTAAAAAATATATATATGTTTATAAATTTATAAAATTCGATAACCAAATCAATTATTAGCCGTTTTAGTTGATTTTACCCAATTTGTCTGGATAACTCAAACCTATCCAAACCAATTTAATTGGTTCGACACGGAATGGTCGAATCAATTGGATCCAATTGTACAACAGTAGATTTCAAAGATATAGTAAGTGTTAACTCACATCATGCTAATGGAAGCCCCAATTGTGTATCCTATTGCAGTGCCACAAAGATTTGCGTACTGAACTATCCCACAACACACAAAATTGTACCCGCCTGCAAAATACATTGTATTGCATGTTATGGCTCATGAAACATGCATTCCATCTTCAAAAGATTATGCTTGTCCAGCTGTATATCCACATAGAATAACTTTCATGTTATAGAAATTTTACAGATTTTGGGTATGTTTGATTAAGGGGTAAGAACGGGATGTAAATTTTCATAGATATGTTTCATATAATTTTTTCCATGGAACTCATTTATAACCCTATCCAAACACACCCTTAGTCTCATGCATTCTTTTTCCTTCTACGAGCCAACGTTGGACTTTTGCTTTCAGTGTATTCGTCAGACAAAAGGACTGGATAGCGAAAAATTGTTATATAGACATAGATGTAAGAATCTGATGGAAGATACACTCAAAAAAAAAAAAAAAGTGGAATTCATAGATAAGTGATTTGAGTATAAGTTGAATAAAATTAAATAAACTCACTTTTATTATAAATATATAGAACTATAATGTGTTAGTTTATCATATAAAAATCTGTTAATAACACATCATAACATGTTAAGTCACACGGAAGTTTTTCTGATAAATTCAATCGCAAACGTGTTAATTTGAAATTTGAATGGACGGTGCTTGCCATGCCGATTGTAAACGAGAAAACCACGTCATTGGTACTTGAACTCATTAAGAAAATAGTTTTATACATAATCCATCCGTCCATAAATAATTATCTAATTTTAAATATGTATTAGAATTATAAAAATAAATGAAAAAATATAAATATTTTAAAAAATTAAGTGTAATTTATTAAATTATCCTTATTTCATTTTAATAGTCCAACTTTCTCTTCTCTCCTTTATTATATCTCTCTCCCTTATTATATCTCTCCCCCTTTAATGCTATTTAGTAGGAGTATTATTAAAAATAAATAATTATTGCTACTTAATTTTTTTTGAAATAGACATTTATTTCTAAATAAAGAAAATGTTTAAAATGAATAATTATTAAAAAATGAAGAAAGTATATTATTATTATACTAGCTATAGTACTATATATATATAGAGAGAGAGATAAAATTTGAGGAAAAATAATTTATATATGGTATTTTGGTAGGTGATTTATATTTATATGAAATAACGGGTAAATTTACTTGTATATGGTGTTTATAGAATTCGCTTCTTTATTTTGTTATTTTTATTTTATAGAAAGATCTTAATCTAAGAGTCAATTTTGAATTTGCGAAAGTGGAATTCTTATTAATTTTGAATTGATTTGATTGATTGTCTTTGAATTTGTCAAGACAATTTATATTGAAAAAAAATTATATTACATGATTTTTTTTTCAAAACACCATATTAAATCCCATAATAAAAAAAGACCCAAAATTTGAATATAGATCATAACAACTAAGTTAATATTTCTCTCCCTCCATTCATAATTTTTCTCCCTTCGATCTCACAGATCCTCTCTTATTCATTTTATTTAATTGAGATAATAAAAGATTGAAGTAGACTTTGGAACAAATGAAAAAAAGGACTGACGACTGAACATTGCCATTTGAACGCTAGAATGATTCGTCCGCTAAGAGCGCGTTTGGGTTCGTTTAATTCAGATTTTTAAAAAATATTATAAAAGCTAAATTTTATATATAACTGAAAAATTAAAAATTAATTTTTTTCATAAGCTACTAGTTTTAATTTTTACAAAAAAATTGAAAATTATTTTATTAAAATTTCAATTATTTTTTAAAAATCATCCAAATATATAAAAATTAATTTTTTTAATAAAAAATGATTATTTATCAAAATAATCATAAATAAATGCACCCTAAAAATTTTGTTTTCAGTTTTTATACCAACATATTGTTTCCAAAAACAACTTTGAGAATTTCATCTGACATGTATAATACATTTGGTTTTTTTTACTCTCCAATATTTCTTAACATATCTAAAATAATTAGAGTTTAATTTCTAGGCTTTGCAATCATCCAATTGAATACTTCATTTGGTGAACTTTTAAATAGTGGGTATAAGACTTAATCATTTTTACTAATTCAATATACAAGACCGGATAACTATCAATGATAGAAATTAAACTCAAATAATTAATATCATTCAATATCTTTAAATGACAGAAAATTCGAGATAAAGTAATATTTTTCAACAAAAAAATAAAAATGTACATAAAATAAACAAAAAATATTAATAAGTTGATATTATATTATTAATATACTACATACCGAGAATGGTTTGAACGGCGTCCATGAAGGTATAGTTCCTGGTTCCTGAAATGGGGTCTCCAACACGATAGCAATCAGCGAGGAAGGAAGAAGTATAGAGTGTGACAACGCTGAAGAATATCATCACCGCAGGACCTGCAACCCAACCCATCTGTGCTATGGCCCATGCTAACGACAACACCCCTGATCCTATCACTGCTGTTATTATGTGCGAGCTTGTTGTCCAAACGCCTCCTGCAACTCCCTCATCATTCCATATATCATTTCACCAATCTCATTTAATCTATCTAATTAAAAGAGTTATGTTATTTGGACTCAAAATTCATCTTATATCATACCAACACATCTTATCTATCGTTGAATAGAGAGTAAAACTTCCTCATTAGATATCACATCCAATAATATATGAAAATTAGTCAAATTATATATAATCACGCAAATAACATTCTTCTTAGTTTTAATGCTCACACAGAGTGAAATATTGTTAGCTAAAGAGTTATTCATATATACATATTTTTATTGTATCAATAAAATACGTTCGAGTGTTTGACTTTCATATCTCTATTTTGATTGAAGGATAATGAATGCTGCATCTAAATTGAATTCTAATATAAAATCCAACGATTTGACTTTAGACATACTCACAGTAAATAAACGTGTTGTTAAATATGAAATGTTAAATTTAAAATCTATGAAAAAGCTTTTCTGATTTTACCTGTTCGTTTTGGACGGCCATCATCGTCATAGCATTTGGAATCATCACCCTGTGATTGTGAAGCCACACCATCTCCTACCATCTCTTTATGGACTCGGGAGAGCAAATACGGTTGTTCCTCTGGCAGCACTGACTTGCATGTATATTCACAAAGATTATATTTTTGGGGATGAGAGGGAAATTATATGGCTACGTGGGGGAATTATATCAAAGAACAAGGTAACATCGATAAGCCTGAGAGATGTAGAGAGAGAGAGAGAGAGAGAGAGAGAGGGAGAGGGAGAGGGAGGGGGAGGGGGAAGGGGGGGGGGAGATAAAGGAAGACGTTTATATAGGAGTTTAGATTTTCTATTTTTAAGAATAGAAATCGCAAAAGAAAATCTTATTTTAATGCTGCATACCAAAGTCGTTTTCTAGGATTTTGAAAAAAATGAGCTCGCATACCTGTAATTTTATATGAATAAGTTGACATACTTATTCACTCTTATTTAGTAACTGTTATTAATTTTATATGAAGGTAGTGAAAAATGTAGTAGTTATATATGGGAAGAGTTGTGAAGTACTATTATGAATTAGTCCGGAATTCTGGATAGTTACAGGAAAAAGAAAAAAAAAAAAATGAAACTATGAAATTGTTTTGACTCATTGGTGGGATATCCCAATTTACATATATGATGATAAAGAAGTAAATTCAATGTTGGTTATTGTCAGTTAAGGACTACTGCTTTTCATCTAGCATTTGGAAATGAAGCTTGAAATTGAAATTGGACCGCATGTTCGGATTCCGACGGCGCGAAAAATATTATTGAAAAATATTTTCATTAGTCGCCACCAAGGTTTATTTAAGGAAAACCATTGGAAAAACCTTTTTGTAAAATTATTTTAAATCTTAAAACAAGCTAGATCCGAACTATTTATGTAAGAAGGTAAGATTAAACCCCACGCACCTTCTTATACATCCGTCCTAAAACGGTTACCCAAAAGTTAATTGTGCAAATAGAATAACTTAAAGCATATAAAATTTACCCGAAAAGATAAACAAATAATATTTACAAATAAATAAAAAAATCAAATTCAAATATTTACAAATAGATAAAATAAAATAACAATAATTAGGGACAAAATTATGAAAATTTAAAGTTTGGCTTGAGGAAAATGCCCTCCTACGTATTCTGGTACAATGAGAAACTCAAAGCCACGTAGTTCTTTATAAAAATGATTCTGTGTTAATGGATTTTAGTTATAAAAGAGAGAAAAAGGAGTGTTTGTTGATTGATTTTTATTTATGAAAATGGACTTATGTTGTCAAATTATCTGAAGAATGGAAATTCACTGTGCACGAGTTCAAGGTAACACTAGGCTACTCAATAAACTCTTATGATTCAACAATGATAAAGATAACATTCGCTATTCAATCATCATAATTGATCATTGCGCAGATAAAAACAAAAATGAAAATAATGAAAAATTTGAAAAGATTTTTATATTTGCTTTTTGATTGGCAAGGAAATACATTTATTTGAATTGAAAAGAAAAGATTTTTTTTTGTTTATAAGTTCTAATTATAAATTAAAATGAACAAAATAAAATGATAGATGGGACAAATATATATATATATATATATATATATATATATATATATATATTGAAGAAAATTATCCTATAAAACTAACAGCACACCAAAAAACATTGGTTTCAAACCCAAAATATATAAAAATAAAAAATAAAAAAAAAACAAATCAGCTTGTCTTTGTGCCCCTTTTTTTGACAAAACACACAAGCCCAAAACTTGTTCCAACAATTTTAAGAAAAAAAATAAACTCAGCCCAAATCAATTCACATGATCAACATAGCCCCAAGACATAAGAATTAAATTCCTAATCCCTCATTTCACTTCCTCCAATAGACACCGGAGGGGGCAGGCAGCGGCGACAGGCAGCGAGGAGATGGGGGCTTGCGGCGGCAGAGGGGGAGATGGAGCTTCGCGTTCGCGGCCTGGTGCAATGACGACGGCGGCGCGCGTCGCGGCCTGGGCTTGGCGCTGGGTCGAGGCAGGATGAAGCTTCGCGTGATCGCGGGTGCATGCGGGTAGCGGACGGCGCGAGCGGAGATCGGGCAGGCGCACGGAGGTGCGATCGGTTCTGGTGGAGGCTCGCGACGCGCTGGGATCTTTCGAGGACCGGGCGGCTGAGCGCGGAGGCAGCGGGCGAAGGGGCGATTCGAGGCGGTCTTCGCGCGAACGGGGTGTGGGGTGCGCTCCGAGGTGCTGAACGGCGGCTGTCGGGGACGGCCAACGCGGAGCGGGGCGGGGTGGTTCAGGCGGTCTTGCGTGCCTCCGGGGTGTGGGCCGCAGTCTTTGCACGGATGGCCAAGCGCGGGGGAGCCAGGCTGGAGCGTTTTGCTTCGTGGTGGAGGGTGGCTGAGGCGTGAAGAACAGGGGTGTGCAGCTGTTTCGCGGTGGCGCAGCGAGCCGCGCTGGATCCGGCGGCTCCGTTCCCTCCTTTCCTTCTCCTTTCTTGGTTGTTAATGAACTTTGGATTGTAGTTCTGGGTTTTGATTTGATTTGTGTTTGGCTAAGAATGTTGGATTTAGCTGGGATTGACTGACAGGGATGTGGTTTAGCTTTGTGATGGGGGCTAGAATTTGGAAAAGAGGTGTTAGAGTGAGAGATGGTAGCGATGGCGGTGGGGTTAAAGGTGGCTGTGAATGATGATGGCGGAAGGAAATGGTGATGAAAAATTCCAGATTTGGAGGAAGATGAAGGCCAAAATGTTAATCGGTAATGAACTCTCCTCCCCCTTTTTCATTGTTGCGATTCCCTTTATAGTGAGCTTGCAAAAATTAATTAACAAAAACCTCCATGCTATCTTCGAAATGCAGGAGCGCTCATGAGGGCTTGTTCCCATGCCTCTGACAGCGGGTTAAAGCCAGGAGAGCCCCATCCCGCCCCAGGCGTGCATGCGAGGAGTGGAAAGGCTCAGTGGAGGCCATGTTATAGAGAGTGGGATCAGTGGAGTAGCTGGGGCCATCACGCACATGCTCATCCTTGTCACTATTTCCCTTTTTATTATTATTATTTTTTATTTTTTTTATTACCATGTAGCAGAAAAATAAAGGACCACAAAACATGCAAGGACAAAGGTTGAACCTAATATCAAAGGATGAAATGAAGTAAAAATTAAATTAAATTGATTGTTACTTAATTAAAAATTGGTGCTCACGCACAATTCTAATTTTTTATGTTTAAAATAATATATAAAATTATAAATATAACTAATTACATGATCTAATTTTATAAAATTTAAAATCAATTAAAATATACTCTTCTTAATTTCGTAAACTATATTCTATGAATTATATATTTCAAAACTTACCAACAAGGGCTTAAAACTCAAAATTGATCCAAAGGCAAGGTTGAACTTGAATTGCTTAATGTTGTGAAATGACAGACCCAAACATTCTGGTACAAATAAATATGCATAACATAACAACAAATAACATAAAAATAATTAACATGACTCGATTTAAAGCATAAGTTTATGGACAAAGATGGCAATAAAATATTTCATTATAGGAATTATAATGAAGATATAAAAGGTTGATCACATTCCATTCAATTGAAATCCAAAATAATATGGATAAAAAAGTGATGAGATTTCACTTAAATTTAAGTCTTAAATATATCCAAAATACTTCATAGCCTTTGTTCACCCATATATGTACTCATATATAAAAGGTGATTACACTTCATATCAAATTCAAATCTCAAATATATCCAAAATATCCACAGTATATATATTTTTTTCACTGATATATACACTTAATACAAAGAGAAGAAATACAAGAGAAATCAAAATCTTCTCTGTTACAAAATGGTTTGTCAACCAATTGTGAATGTTTGATGATCCAAGAGCTATGCTCTGTTACGTTTTGAGTCAAGAATTTCAAACCAAACCACTGTCGTAGACCGTCCTTCCTTTCTAACTCTTATTGCATATTTGACATTTTGTCATCTTCAATTATGATTCTTGCTTCACCGAAAATGGCTGTGGACTTTTTTTTTTTTCTCCTCCTTTTTCCATGTACTTCCTTCCTTTGGCTTAAAAATTCAAAGCGATAAAATCAACATTTAACGTTTGTGATAATGGGGAGACGGAAGGGATTTGTAAGACGATGCAACTCTCATCAATGCTTTTCACCGATGGTAAAGTATAATATTATCAGATTTATCGGATCTATATACTAGACTTGAGAATACCAAGGTAGCATTTGGTAAGGGGACAAAGATAGAAATATAGAGACAATGGAGACAGTGGAGACGGAAAACATAAATAATAAATATGTATAGGGGTATTATTGAAAGAAAAAATATTAAATTTCTTATCATATTTGTTTTCACTTTTTAAAGGTATATAAATTTTGTATTTTTCTATCTTGAGGATAGAAAAATCGTTCCTCTTTACCACTAAATAGGTTTGTGTCTTCAATGTTTCTGGATATCTGTCCTTGTATTACTAACCAAACGCTACCCAATTAATAGGAATACAAATAACAATGATATGCTCATTATTGATCTATGGTATTTGAGAACATGATATGTGAATTTTGTTGCAAGAGAAGAACATACATGAATGCATGAGGTACAAGAGAACTCACTCCATTCACATCTCTGGACTGAGGCTACATCAATGGAGCAATGAGCCGCCTAAAGTTTCCAAGATTGAAATAGAGATCCTCTCTACATAATATGAATTTATAGAACTTAGTCTTGTCTATCAAAGACTTAGATTATCCTAGGCTTTTACATTATAATCTAGTACACTTACTATTATATTTGAACCTAATAATATATGGTGGGTTCCAAAACCCATAATGGATCACATATTGAGTTATGGGCTTATAAGAATTATCAGACCTATTTGTTCAACTAATTTTATAAAATTAAAATCTCACAAAACAATAGAAGCCCAAATGACGGAAAACTCTAATAAATATGACCACATTTTAGAATTTTGATGGATGGATTTATTTGTGATGATCGGTGTTATTGAACTAGGTTTGGGCTGGCTTTGGTTAACTAGTGAAATAGGCATGCAAATAGGCCAAAATTGGTGTAAGCCGGTGCAAACAGGCCGAAGCCAGTACGGTTCATTGGTCTAATAAAAAATGTGCTAAAATATCTATTTTTAGTGCAAATAGTATTTGTATTCAGGATCCTAAGGAAGGTAGTTACTTGTCCTACCAGTAGACTATCTGCGCAGCTATGTAATGATATTCAAATAATAATAATATATTTTATATCAAAAGTGTGTTCAATCACCATTTGTTTATGTCATTTATTGTATTTATTTAAATTTTAACATGTTTTTTTTATATCTTTATTTAATTTTTTCTGATTCAACCAGGTGAATAGTGACTTACTGGTTCAACTAATAACCCAACATACAACCTTGTACCTTAGTCAATTATTGAGGCAAGTTTAATAACTATGGTGATCACAATGATATTTAGAAGACTAGTTTGATTTCCACATGATATTAAGGACTAAAATTAGATGATAATGTGCCACATCACACAATTTCACACAGTGATCAATGGTACAGATGAACATGGCAGGTATCTTCCATCACTACTAGAAATTCACAGAACACAAATGGATGTTAGATGGATTTTTCCTGTCTATATTAGATGAAAAAAAAAAGAAAATTGGGGATTTTTTTTTTGTAAAATGTAGCATATTTATCTAAATCTCTGTAAATGTTGGTGCAAACACTCGCCACATGGTGCGTAATAGATATAGACGGCAATTACAAATTGAAAATTAGAAAAAAAAATTTTCCAAGCAATATAGATGGATTTAGATGGATATTTAAAAAAATAAAAAATAATTATAGAGGCAAATCTATTCGTAATTTGAAATTTAAAGCGCATTTATCACACACAAGTTACAAAGGAAATCGTTTGTTGTAACACCCTTGAATTTATTCATAAATTAATTGGAGCTTTACTAATGAGAATCTCAACATTTTGATAGACGTAGTAATGATGAGGACAACTCAACGGACGAGTGAAAAAATGTGAATAGTATTTTGTGGGCGCAGACTCGTCGGATAGTTGAAACCCTAGATTCGGACTAGATTCCTGAAACTAGAAAAGATAAGGATAAGGTTAGAAATAGTTAGAAATGAAAATTTTATACCTAGAATTAAATTTCGGGTAATATCTTTCAAACGGGTATGTTGTTTATCCGTTCGGTGAAATTTCAATGTGCGATTTCTAACAGAAAGATGATTTAATTACCACCAATGGATAATATATATCCATTCAAGACATGTGGAAGGATAAGACTTAATCTTGTAATTTAAGATTAAACCCTAGCCATCCATTTTACTTTCTTTCTCCATGAATTAACCATTCATATCATATAATATTCATTCATAATTATAAGATAAACACAACACCAAACTTCATCCTTAAGCAAATGACATTTCGGCCAACAAGAAGGAAGACGTAGCACCTTCATTTCCATTAGCTTCAACTTGAATTCCAACCTCAAAAACCTTAGCCTAGAGTTGTTAAAACTTTCAACTTCCTTTACTAAATTTGTTCTACACATCAATACCTACAAATCTAACCGATTGAAATCTCAACTCCTCACCAATCCTCACCTTGCTACCTCATACCTCACTGATTAAGGAAGGGTTTGAGATTGATTTGGGAGCTTTTAAGTGAAGGGAATCAATCTTCGAGCACCTTGGAGCCAAGGATCCATTAGTTACAAAAAGTAGGGTTTTTGTGTCTTGTTTTGTGTTTTCTGTTCTTGTAGGTTTTGGGTTGTTCTAGATTGATAAATTCTGGTTCTAATGTGAGGTTACACCTAGATATTGATATATTTTCATGGGTGGGGTATTCCTGGTATTGTGGAAAAAATTATTTTGCTAAAGAGGTGTTGCACCATGCTTGCTAGATTTTTGGTTTTGCTACAGGCAAGGATTTCTTATGAGCTAGAAAAATTATATGTTGAAGCTAACATCCTAAGCTAGTTCCATGAATTTTCTTGAGTTTTTTTTTGAACTTTTACTGAAAAAAAATCATGAACCCAAGCTATTCTTTGTGCTACTGAATTTCTAGGCTTGAAGCTCGAATTTTGAAAATTTTATTACCATAACAAATGATTGATTTTTCTTTTGAAATTTATATTAAGTGTTGGAAACATCTTGAAATTCAACCATGATTTTTATTCTGGATTGATTTCAATCATTTATTAGGGTTAAAAATTATAAATTTCCAATTTTGAGCTTGACTAAGTGGTCTCTGACCACCAAAAATTTTACAGGACTTTGTGGACACATTGAGGTGTCATGGAGAATTTTTGTAGCCTTTGAATTAGTTATTTAATATGCAAAATAAATCTTGCTACTTAAGCATAAATTCTACCAACATGCTGGAATTGAACTCAAATATTAATTTGGTGATATAATGACCCTTAATTTAAGTATGATGAGCATGAATGCATGCTATATAATTTAAAGATTGGTTTATAAGGCACAAATGAGAATCACTTATGATTGAATGCCTATATATGGCTTATGCATGCATTTGAGAAAAGAAAAGATTTTGTTGCAATTATGAGAGAAAAGAGAATGTATAAACTTAAATTATGCATGTTCTAACATGTGGGTAAAATAGAGACAAGACTTAAGTTGGGTAAAGGGGAAGGTAAAGAGAAACTCCCCTAGAGATATTATGAGTCGGTAGACGTATTGACTAGGAATAGAACTGTGTGTGATTCGGAAGAGAAAGATGAAGTCCAATGATTACGTATAAGAATGAGCTCATGTCCTAACAGCCTATTACCCATTGTAGAGTTGTCTATTCAGATACCATTAGGTATAAATTACCCATTGTGGGGTCATCCATGCAAATATCGCTTGGTATAGAACTAAGTCTTCCATATGTTGAGGAAAAGAGGAAAATGCACTAAATTAAGTTCCAGTGCCATGAGAAAATCAATGAATGATACTTGTTTTCCACGTGATTATTATTGTTCTGCATATTACTTTATATGATATTTCTTATGTAAATGAAATTGTTAGCTATATTTCATTATGTTTAAGGGAGTGCTTTCCTGAGAATTTTATAATATTATCATCCTATGTTTGCATGCTTTGTGTATTGTATTTAGATCCTACTGATGTCGTCCCTCATGTTTTTCCTTGACTCTCACAGTGGGTGTGGCATTACGACCCGCACTAGATTCACTATATGCAGTAGCTTATTCATAGGTCCGCACATATGTGTTCTTCGGTCGTTCCTTCAGTGCATCTGTATTTATCGTTGACTTGATCCCTTTCCCCTACGATGGTGTGCCTTATCATATGACACATCCAGTTATTTTTGATGTCCCACTCGCACCACTAGTACCCCTTCCAAGAGATGTCCCTTCCTCGTTCTTCGTCCTCAGACTAGATCCACCTGCTAGTCCTAATGCCCCTGGCGGAGGTAAGACCATCATCCTGATGGCCAACGGTTACCCTTAAGAGGACATGAGATATTAAGGGAATTTGACCTGTACATAGCTGTAACTTAGTGTTAGAACTCCGAACCTGATTCTTGTTAGATTTTTTTTTCGTCCATTACATATATGTGTGATTTGCTGGACCTTGATATTTGAGTAGGCTAGGTTTTAGGTACTAAATATGTCTTTTTGAACTTAGTCCCTGAGTAGTATTAATAGTGGAATGACTTAATTTCCAGGTATGCTCGTAAAGATGACTTGTGTATGATGTATATATATATATATTTCTACAACATATAAGTCTGATTTACCTTATTTCATTTCTCAGCTAGTATAAATTATAGATTGAAATTCATACTCTTCTAATTACAATGTTAATACTCGAGTAATACATGGTAGTTAGGAGCGTGTTACATTTGTAATGCCATTAATGAAAAACATTTCATTAATTGCGTTAAGCTGAATTTTTAGTCTGTAACGCAATTAATGAAACGTTGTGTTTTGTTAACCATGTTATAGATGGGAAAATTCATTTGTAACACGGGAAATACCAAAGAAAAAAAGTGCACGCTCTCCTTCTTCTTCCTTACTTCACCGTTTCCACTATCTCTCATCTTGCCTTTTCTCTCAGCACGTGCCATATTTTTGGCCACCGGCGATTGGATCCTCTAGTTTGCAACGGTTGTCACACTGTGTTCTTGGTATTGTGCTCTACCTTTTAATCGATTTACTTTTCTATTTTTAGTGTTTTATTTTTGTGCTTTGAATTGGTGATTGTTTGTAGTTGTTAGTGTTACTAATTTTTAAAAAATTCATTTGTTTAGGATTAAGACAACATTTGGAGCATTATTGGAGCAATTTGGAGCATTTTGGTTGCTGCTTTTGTAGTATATTGGCAAGTTTTTATATTTTGTTAATGTTTTTTATTTTGGTGTTTAGGAAGTAATAGTGTTTAGGAAGTTGATTTTGATTAGTTTTTATATTTGTGAATGCTTAGGTTGATTTTGGTAAGTTGAAAATGTTATCATTATAATGTAATTTGTTTGTTAATTTTTTATTTTAAGGGTTCAGATTGGTGGATGCTTGTAGCCATTATTGCTGTTTTTATTGAAACTAGCTGGAGTATATAGGTCAGGAATGAAATGTTGACTGTTGATATGTTATAATGTATGTAGGATAGATACTTATGATTTCTAGGATAGAATTATAGGACTGGAGATTGCATGATTGGGGAAGAGCATAGAGGTCCTTCCCGACTTGTTTGCATTGTTTGCTATGGGATTGTTTATGTTTGCGAGATTGTAAAATATGCATATTGTGGAGTTATAAAGGGATGAGCTCTAGAACGGTTTTAGGATTGTGATGTGTAATGTATGTGTTGATTATTTATTTTATAGTCTAATGTAATTATTTGCTTATAATTATTTTGTTATGTAGTTAATTGTTTGTGTAATTGCCGTAAAATTATGGCTTACTAATTGATTGTTGAAGACATATTATGTTAACGGAATAGTCTTAAATTAAGGAAAACTTTGTTAGAATTTTTCAAAATATAATTTTTATTATTTGAATTAAACTATAATATACGTAAGGGAATGTTCATACATTAAGGGAGACTTTGTCGAAATTTACATTAAAAATTTGTGTAATGTAAAATAAAAGAGGTTCATAAAGTGTTGTTTTCAATTTTTAGGTTTATATAGTGTGAACACCTGATTTTGTCCAACCCACAAATAAAAAAAATATTTTTTAGCCCATCCATTTCATTTTTAATTTTTTATTTTTGTTAAGCCCATTGTTATTAGTTTTTGAACCGTTACAAAAAAAAAGTCCATTTAGTGTATTGTTTGTTTGTTGTTGACAAAAAAGGGTTTCAATCTATTTAAACTTTTTCTTTTTATTTTGAATTGTGAAAAAGGGAGGAGCTTTGGCCCATTTCATATTCTTGTTCTTTTTACCTAGCCCGTTTTAAAAAAAATAAAAATAAAATAAAATTTGTTTGTTTGTTTGCATCATTTTGTCTTCTGGAAAATGAATGAACGATGAAAATGAGGCACGCTTGTCCTCTGGAAAAATGAAAATGACAAATGAGAGTTGCGTCCACGGACGAGACTCAAAATGCTGCATGTGTCAGAATAAAAGGCTGAATTAAAAAGAAAAAAAAACAAAGAGAAGGCGAGCGTGAGTGTCAGAACAACGCATGAAAAGATTGGAGAATCCCACAAAATCGGCTGCAATTTGGAAAATAGCTTAATCTTATCAAGACATTGTTGACCAAATCTTGCAAAACATGATCAATTCGCAGCTATAAATGGGAATGAAATTCAAAGATGAGTGGGGGATCGGTTTTCAACTCAAAAACTTGATCACCATTCTTGACAAACACAGACCACCAGAATCACTTCCATAAACACAAAAAACACCATTACCATTATCACATCAAAACCAAAGACCATTAACAAGAGAGGATTAGCAAGAAAATTTCATAAAATTTTTTTTTCAGCAATAAATAGGAGCAAGAGAGGTATACCTTTTAATAAAACATATAAAAATTAAAAATGATAGTGAGGCCACGGCCTCCCTTGCCAGCGCGACCTCCTCTTCCTTCTCATCTCAACCATTCCTCCTCCTTGGCCGCTCCATCTTCTTCCCTTCCAGACACTACCTTGGGCCCAAATCTAGACTCCTAGTCACCCCTTGAAACCCGATCTTCAGCCCCTTTCCCGCTACGTGAGTTGCTCGTGGACTACCCCTCCGAGTCGGTGACCAGACCTCCTCGGCCGCCATCAAATCCGCATTCCATTTCCTTCTCCGTCGCGGCACACCCCACGACCACCATCCTCTCTCGGCTGAGTAGATCTCCATCCGCCACCCTCACCTTCCGGCTCCCCACTCCCTGCCACGCCTCGCCGCCCAGCAACACACCCAGTCCGATCGCTGCACTCACCTCTCGGAGCTTCCTCGTGAAGTCGCACTCTCCACCGTTGAGGTCCCTAGGTCGCGCTGTGAAGGACCGCGAGCTCGCCGTCCGCTACCCCGCCTTCGCCACCTCTGCCTCCATGTTCAAGAACCGCCTCTCTCTCTCTCTCTCTCTCTCTGCACCCTTCCTTCACAGAAATCATACCCCAAGCTTTGAAACTCAAATCCCCAAAATGTTCCAGACTTTTCTTTACTTTCCTTGCTAAATTTCCCTTTCTTTTTGGTATTCTTTCATTATTTTATTTGTTGATTTTGTTTTTTGTTTAGTGTGGATACGTTTGGGCTTGTGGGGCTATCTCATATGTGATTTGGGCTCCCCAATTGCTAAACTATGTATTTAGGTTGTTATGCATTTTAAGAATTGCTTCTTTTTCAACTTGTCTTGGTTTGTCATAAAACAAAAACAAAAAAAAAAAAACAAAAATGTGTTCGCTTTCTTTTAAATAAAAAAGGAAAAGAGCTTGCAATATGTTCTTTAGTAATTTATTTTAACCGTTTAGTGAATTTGGTGGTTAGTGATTTTTTTTTTAAGTTCTTTTTTATTTTTGTTGAGATTAGGCCTTTTGTTTCTTTTCATTTTTTTTTTAGAGGTATTGGGCTTTTATTTTGTTTAGATTTTAGGATTTTTTTTTATATATGATAAATAAATAATTAAAATTCAGATTTTTAATTAATTTAGGCGACGGCTTGTTAATTCTATATTCTATGATATTTTAACCGTAAAGTTTGATATTCTAGAATTCCTTTTTAATAATAAAATCAATCAACATACAAATATTTTATAAAGAACTACGTGACTTTGAGTTCTCTATTGCACCACGGACACATAAGAGGCGATTCCGATCCCTGTCAAGTCAAAATTAATTTTTGTCTTCATTGTAAATAATTTTTCTAATGAATTTTTAATATGAGATATTTTATTTTATTTAATTTTTATTTCTTTGGGGGAATATGTTTTATTTTGAATAAATGAATTAATTTAGCGTGACGGCTTGTTAATTCGATATTTTGGACATTTGAGTTGTGACAGCTTAATGATTCGGAAATTTCCCTAAAATACATTTGTTCTCTTTTGTATTTTCTTCCTTTATATAAAATCAAAATAATTTTTTTTATTTGTAAATATTTATTAATTCATAAGACATTTTATTTTCATGTATTCATTTTAATTTTGTTACTTATTTTTCAAATATCTTATTTCAAATAAAGATGTTAATTTAGCGACGGCTTGTTAACTAGTATTTTGGACATTTGAATCGCGACGATTTGATATTCCAAAATTTCTCTTTTAAACAATAGTTTTTTTTTTCATTTCCTTGCAAATAAAATAAATAAAATAAATATTTTGAAGGTTATTAATAATTTGCACAAATCAATAGGTCCGTCTAAGGACGGTGTACTAGGGTGCGTGATTAAATCCCTACCCTTTTCTATGCATAACGACTCCGAATTCAAATCTGGTTTTAAAGACCATTTTTTTAATAAAATGGGTTTTTCCATGTTTTTCCCAATTTAAATAAACCTGGTGGTGACTCTCAATTTAACTAAATTCTTTTCGCCGTCCCATCGCGATCCGTTGCGACATATAGTTTTTGATTGAGATGTTCCTTGAAAACTGTTCATGAATATATGATAGGTTGCACCAAGGCCAAGGGGAATAAAACCTGAATTCTATGAGATTGTTGAGGAATTCATACATATTGCTTGTAATTCGCAACGATTCGTTATTGACCAGAAAGTTAGGTGTCCATGCTCTAAGTGCAATTATAGGAAGTTCTTAGATATTGATTCAATCAGGTATGATTTGAAAATTTGGATTTAAACTTGATTATTGGATATGGATTGAACATGGGGAAGTAGTTAATATAGAAAATCAGTTTGGAATGGGTTATGTTGGAGGCAATTCAAGTACAGTGCAATTAGGAGGTAAATATGTGGGTAATGTGAGTTGGGAAGAAAAGCGGTCGTTATCAAGAAATGATTTATAATGATATTGGTTTCGAATTTAGGACCTTTCGTGATTCTGAAGCTGAATAAGAACCTAATGCAGAGGCTACAAGGTTTTATAGTCTATTAGAGGTAGTAAACAAACCTTTATGGGATGGGTGTTTGCACTCAAAGTTATCCTTAGCAGTAAGAATGTTAAGCATTAAGTCATGTCACGACCTAACTTGGGAACGTGAGGCACATAAGGAATCTCATCCCTACGTAAGTCTCGTGATCTCTAAGTCTCTCTATATGCACAAAATAACATACTTTTCATTCTGAAAACATAACTTCATCTAAATCTTTATCCAAAACTTGATATTGGAAACATAGGACTAAAATGCTTTAATATACAAGGCTCTAAAAACATTGTAATCATACTCTAAAAATCAACTTAACACTTGAACTGAATAGTAAATTTATCTCTAGCTTGTTATATAATTCTAATCAAAATCTACAATTTCAAATCCATACTTGAAATCTATAAACATATACATAGATAATTCTAATTTTGAAATTTAATACATAAAATGAAAATACATGCATGGCTTAGATCCTATCTCACATCTCCTGGAGCATTCTATTTTAACATGAACCTAAACAAAGCCTTACTTTAAAATAAGATTCACCATTGGGAACAACTGTGTCCTTAACAGGAGGCTGAACAACATATGTACCTGCATCTATGAGGAGGAAGGGATAGGGGTGAGTCAACGGACTCAAGTAGTGAGTTCTCACCCATCACCCATATAGGACAACAACAACTATACAATATATATATATATATATGCAACTGGAAAAATATTTTTTATTTATATACATATATCTGGCTAGGAAAATTACTTTTCATTTCATAAATTCATAAGCAAGCATCTATAAATCCTTAGATCTATCCTGAATTCATTTTACATACATATACGTAATAGCTCTGAAATCAATAATCTCTGAAATATAATTAACAATACTCTAATAAGGAAATAGAGATCTCTGGGTATGCACAAATAAGTGACATAACAAATTCTCTAGTTATGCATATCAACCATGACATAACAAATTTTCTGATCTATGGGATCCCCAAGGATCCAAATTGGACACCTAACTAGGTTTCCTTCTCTGCTTTGTAAGATTGTCCTCTCACGATAACTTGATACTAAGGTTAACGATCGAGTTCAGTTAACTCACTATTTGTTTCTCTATAGCTACCGTCTAGTCTCTAAATCATAAAAACTAATTGTTTCTCTAAGACTCTATTATGAGCTTTTCTCTGGGTTTAAAACTTTATCATATAATTAATCTACTCTTTAAATCATAAAATCTCTGGATATATATATATATAATCCTTTAAATATGAAAACTCTTGAAACTCTGAAAGTTTTAGACTCATATAACTCTAATAATTTGACTTTAGTATAACTATGACTGTAAAATCATATCCAATAGATCATCTATTTGCAGGCATTCGATTTCCAATCCCTAGAATATGTATCTGGTAGTAGCTACGAATCATCCTGAATTCCATACTCTTAAGTATCATAAAATTGAAGTTTTAAATTCATATCTTAAGCTAACATATTTTCATATACTTGATAACTCTAATGTCATAGCTAGTTCAAAACAATGGGGGTTCGTAATCATAAAACTTGAAAATAATATAATATATTTATTCGTGAAGCTGGGTCATACTCTTGTTTCACATTTCTCCAACATATATAAATATTAACTGAATATTCTAAAACATAGTCTAAAATTCCAAATCCTAAGAACATGGTAGTCTTATAAATCTAGAGGACATATATGAAAACTTTCATAAACATTGCAAAATTACGTAATTTCTAACAAATCTCTTCTTGAGCACATAAAAGCATTTTCATCACATACAACATATCAATCATGGTCCCATGATTTTCTAAAATACATTTTCATGCTATATTCAAAATCATACTCTTTGCTATAAATTACAAAATCATATTCGTATATATATATATATATATATTTTCATCTCTAATTTTGTACTTGACAAAATCATGAATCAATCATAATCATAATGGCAAACATAAGGCCATGAGCTTGAACCCAGTTGCAACAACCTAATATTTAACTCAATACACCTAGGATGTATTCACGTTAATTATTAGTCACTACTCTTTTGTCTCAATTCTTAACTCTTGTTTTAGAAAATACTTAGGAAAATATGGGTAAAATTTTTCTTTTAAAAACAAGAAAATGTGAGCCATACACACGCATAAAATAAACTACATCGTTGCCTTGAAATAAACATTAGGGGAAATCATGACATATCAATTGAAACATAAAACCATAAATGAAACAACATAACAGTTAGACATATAAATAGTTATTAGACGAGTAGTAGTAGCATTAATACAATTATCCGTGTATAACATGAAGAAACATAAAGAAAAATACATTAGAATCTCCCATCTACAATAGTGCATCTAAAATAGATAACCTTTAAAAGCAAAAGAAGGCTATCCTAAACATGTACGGGTGTGTGTGCACTAGAGTCACTGCCGGCTCCTACTCCTGCCCATCAAAAAGAGGTACATACTCAATCCACTGAGCCAATCCAACTGGGGTGGCCAAGTGATGAAAGGGTCGGGCATGTGCTCCACGACGGGACACCATCTTCACCCCCTCCTCGAAGTGGCTGCGTTACAATATCCTCGCTACCTAACTCCATGGGTATGGTGGGGGATGAACCCATGGATGGGATGTCTGTCTCAGAGGGGTCGGTCTCAGAATGAGTCGGGTGAGAGGAGAACGTACTCGGGCAGGCGCGGATGGCGGAGGCACCATGAGAGTACGACGATACGCTTTCCTCGAGGGCGTGTGCGCTCGAAGAGTAGGTCGTCGTGAGAATGGAAGCTAGTAGCTGGCTAGGCAACAGGCGATCGAGAAAAACAAACATGCACATGAAACAACGACCTACAAAATGATACGACTGGTGTGTGGCGTCAAAATAAAGCTCCTATGTCGATGCGTTAACGTAAATCATGAAGGCTGCCATCGTCCTCTGAAGACGTGATGGAAAGAAAAGTAGAGGGAGTGAGAAACTTGATAAAGAATCTCAGTAAGGTATTCTCCTATCTTGGTGTCATCATCTACATCCTTAGGAACCTCAGGTTTCTTTGTAAAAAGGTGAATATGTATAAGATTCAATTTTAAAGTTCTAAAATACCATTTCCTGAGGCCTATTTATTTTAATATGCATCTTGGATGTCATGAATGGAACATACTTTATCATGAAATACATGGCAATGCAAGGTATGATATACTAATTCCAATCATAAGAGATGCTTATATATCATAACAATTATAACATGACTTTCTTCCACTTATCTTTTAGGCAACTTAGATTAATTCTTTCTCTCATTTAGGGCCACCCTATTTCTCTCGCCTTTTGAGAGTTCTAGGTTATGAGCTCATACCTCACTAGTCATCAGTAGCATAATCTTATCCTATGATAAGTTAACACCAAACTCTTGGAGTCCAGGATAGGGGGCAATAGGATCACTTTTCATAACCTTTAATTTGGAGTCCAAAGGATCACTTCCTCATTGGATCACCTCTCATAACTTTAATTCAGGGAGTCTAGAGGATTATTTTCACATATTTTTATGTCACCTTCAATTAGCATATTATGTTAAGATGCAAAGTAATAACCATATCATATACTTTTACCATGTTGTTTTGAACCTATGCAACTTTGAGATATTCCAAGTGAAATTGTAACATGCCATATTCATTTAAAATCAAATAACTAAACATGTAAGTCCTCAATTTCACATAATTCCTTAAGCATATGGGAAAATCACAAGAATTTACAGGATAAGTGCTTTAATTCGTATTCTTATGGCAAACAATAAGTAACCTTAGATCAGTAGCAAAAATTAGAGAGCTTAATAAAAGGATGTCTACATTTAATAAGATATATATTACATAAGTCAAAATTCTCAAGTGAGTTGAAATGGCGAGTCTTGAGCACAAGGTTAATCAAGTGGTAGCATAATTCTAAACATGCAATGCAAGCTTCATTTTTAATCTTGGCATTATAAGGTGATGGCAAGACAAACATAAGTATGCTATGTAAAGTTTTAAATTTAAATATGAGAATGCAAGCTCTAGTTTTAAATCTTTAAGTTTAGGTGATGACTTGAAAAATAAATATGCTAGACAAGCAATGTAAACATGAATGCAAGTTCAATTCTTTATTTTAGTACTCTAGGCCCCTTAGAGTTTTTGCTCTAAATCAACAATCAACTTTAAGGTTGAAATAGGTAGGCTTCGAGTTAATTATTTAGGTGATATAAAAATGCAAGCTCTCGTTTTAATCTTTAAGTTTAAGTGATGACTTGAAAAGTAAATATGTTAAACAAGAAATGTAAACATGAATACAAGTTCAATTATTTATTTTAGTGCTCTAGGCCCCTTAGAGTATTCACTCTAAATCAACAATCAACTTTAAGGTTGAAATAGGTAGGCTTCGAGTTAATTATTTAGGTGATATGAAAATGTAAGGCTTAAATATAAATATGCAATGCAAGGACTTGGAATATAAATATGAATGTACTCTTTTTATTTCTTTAAGTCTTAGGCTCAAGACTACCACTTAACATAATATTTTGCTAAAACTCTTAAAAGTGAAACCTTCAAGCTTTAGAGGTCAAATAAATGATGGTTTTGCAACCAACACCTAAGATCCTCATCATTAAGCCATGGTTTCTTCATTATGTAGGCCACCAAGGCCAAAAATAAAGAAGGAAGAAAAGGAGAATAAGGAACCAAAAATGTGGTGAAGGAAGGAAGAATCAACATTACAACATCTTAAACCAAGAGTAAAACAAAAGAAAAGAATAGAAATCTTTAAAATAACTCCCTACCAAAGATGCTTTTCTTTTGAAAAGAGAAAGACTTGATCTTGGAAATGTGATGAGAAGAATAAATCTTTCTTGGTGCTAAAGTGGTTTCGGCCAAGAAGAAAAGAAAAGGAAGAAAGGTTTGTCTTGAATTTTTGATCTTGGAAGTGGAGAGGTTATGTGTTTAAAGGAATATTTATGGTGGTTGTGTGGTGGTTTGAGGTTAGGAAATGGTGGAGGATGGTGGCTCTTGGAAAAATGAAGAAGAAGGAGAAGAAGAACTCTTTGAGCTTAAAGAAAGAAACTTGAAGTTGTAAGTATGAGCAAGTATTTTTGTGAGTTCTCTTGATGCCTATTTATAGAAAATGAAGCACAAAGGAGGTGAAATGGCAAGGAAGAGAAAAATATCTCTTTGCATGGCATGACTTTGGGTATGACTAGGTATGGTTCAAGGTATGGCTTAAGGTATGACTAAGTATGGTTCTTCAAGTATATTTTAATTGAATTTCAACATGTGATGGATGAAAAATGGAGGGAGGAAACCGGTTGTGTTTAGGAGAAATGGGGAGGAGAAAATCTCATTTTAATGTTGGTGTATGGGTATGTTTAAAAGTTAATTTGGTTAGGACATGGATTAGGGGTTATAATTTAGTGTTTTAGGTGAGAAAATAAGTAATTAAGGTGGCTCAAGACAAGATTAAAGAGTGCTCTTGCTTGATTAATATAAATCCACCTTTATTAGGGAGAATCTCATCATGTGACCATTTCTATGTTTTAAGGAAATTAGAATAGGGATTTCACTATTCATAAAAATATGACAAAGTCTTAAATAAAGAAAATGATTTTGAGTTTCTCTAAGCAATCTTAGGTTTTAATTAACATTAATTAATTATTTTGACTCTATATTAGTAATTAGGATTTACTAATCTTTAATTAGAGCCTAATATTACTTAGGTTTCATTAATCGTATCATTAGGTCCAAAATGTACTTAGTTGGGGGCAAAACGGTAATTTTTTGCAAAAACCTCCCGGGGCTACTCGGCTTAACCCGATATTAAATATTACTTAAAAATATCATTTCAAATCTTTGGGTGAAGTCGGGCTAATCGGCACTTAATTTGGAGTTACTTAGCCACATGGGCATTTTGGTCATTTTGTGCATTGGAACTCAAAAATGATATTCTTCTGCTATATTAGCACACGTAATCCTAATTTTCTGGTAAAATGACCTCAATGACATTTTGGTCATTTGCACACGGAAAAATTGGGCGTTACACTACTCATCGTTAGCAGGGAGCATGTTGGCATTACTACCTTGACCTTAAGAGCTTGGAATGACACCAACAACTATCATAGAGCAATTTAGACTCATGATCAAACTCTAATCACATCTAGATAACTCTAAAACAACTTTAACAACATTGGGGAGCACTTCTACTTAACAACAATGGAGAAATTATAACATCTAAACTCAAGATCATAGAGGAATAAAGAGAAGGGAAGCATAAAACAATAACTAACTCAACTTGAAGCTTGGAGGAAGTGGATTTGAGTGGGAAGGAGGAAGATATATTGGGGGTATTAGGGTACGGAAATGGGGTGTTTTAAGTGGAGGGATATTTATAAGGGTAGGGTTTCATTCAATTGAAATTGCATCATTCTACACTGATCACGACGAGGGCACCGCTATAGTGGTCTGGGGTTTAGGACCGCTATAGAGTTGATAGAGTACCTGACAACCCCCATTTCCATGAACTAACCGCTATAGCGATCCTGGACCACTATAGCGGTCACTAACGACACCAATTAGGCAAGGATCGTGTCCTTGTTCTTTTCATTGCTATAGCGGTCTTCGATCATTATAGCGTGTCAAAACACCTGTTTCATGTGTTAAAGGTCCTATGCATATCCAGGTCTTTCCAGTCAACACGGATGGGTTCCAGGATACCTTAAGGCCATACAAAACTTGTCAAAAGACACGTGTACTTCAGGTATTACAAGTTTGAAGGCAATCAAAGTTAGAGCTTGTTTGATCAATGTGCTACATTGATTAGTGTGCTTAGTCCCCAACTTGAGGCCATCTTAAAAGACTTTTACCAAGAAAAAAGATTAGTTTCCAAGCTTGGTTTAAAAGAAGTAAAAATTAATTATTGTTTAAAATGATGCATGCTCTATTACAAAGACGATGTTGTAATGACACATTATAAATTTTGTGGAAAGCCTAGGTTTAAGCCAAGAAGAGGTGGCAGAAATGGTAAGCATAAACATGCACCGCATAATAGAATGCATTTTTTGCCTTAATCCTAAGCTATAGAGTTGTATGCGTCTATGAGCTCACTCCTCACATGATGTGACATAGTGAGAATAAAAGGAGCAATGATGTAATGACTCATCCATCTCATAGTGAGGCTTGGCAACATTTTGATCAAGTGTATCCTGAGTTTGCGTCTGATCCTAGGAATATAAGGTTAGGGTTGTGTGCTAATGGGTTTAGTTCAAATAATCAATTCAATAAACCATATTCTTGTTGCCTTATTGTGGTTACACCTTTCAATCTTCCTTTCACATGAAAAATCCATATTTGTTCTTGACTTGTATAATTCCTAGTCCAGAAATCCAAAAGTTGAAATTGATGTATACCTTCAACTTTTGATTGATGAGTTGAAAGAGTTGTGGTGTGAGGATGTAGTAACTTATGACATATCAAGGAAGCTAAATAATATAAAGGTAGCACTGATGTGGACAATTAATGATTTTCTTGCTTATGGTATATTGTTTGGATAGGTGACTCAAGGAGAATTAACATGTCCAATTTGTATAGAGGATACAAAAGCGTTTACCTTAAAGTATGGAGGGAAAAATTCAAGGTTTGATTGTCATAGGAGATTTTTAGATATGGAACATCCATATAGGCGCCTTGGAAATAAATTTAGGAAAGCAACTATTGAGAATGAGGAGCCTCTCATCCGACTATATGGCCACCAAGTATAGGGAGAGAGTTATACAATTCCCAAAATTAACAGAAGTAAGAAAATCCATCAAGTTTCTTTGTTATAGGGTGACACATAATTGGTCTAAACAAAGTATATTTTGGGATCTGTCATATTGGAAGGAAAACTTAGTTTGCCATGGTCTAGATGGCATGCATGTGGAAAAAATGTGTTCAATAATATCATGAATACCATGATGGACACTGATTGAACTAAATATAATGTCAAGGCAAGATAGGATTTGGAAGAGTATTGTAGGTGTCTTGAATTGAGGTTACAACAACTCGCAGATAATTGATGGTCAAAGCCAAAGGCAAGTTACACCTTGAGCTTACGACTAAGACAAGATGCGTGTAAGTGGGTGCATGATTTGAAAATGCCTAACGATTACGTTTCAAACTTGGTTCATTGTGTGAATATTCAACAAAGAAGGTTTTTTTGGGATTAGAAGTCATGATTTTCAAGTATTCATAAAGTGTCTTCTCCCTATTGCATTTAGGGAGCTACCTACCATATTTGGAAGTTGTTGACAGAGCTAAATGATTACTTTAGAGATCTGTGTTCACCTACTCTTAGAGTTGACGATCTATTGGTGATGGAAGAAAACATCCCTGATTTTGTGCAAATTAGAGATAATATTTCCCCTAGTTTCTTTGACTCCATGGAGCACTTGCCCATACACTTAGCGTATAAAGCAAGTGTCTGTGGACCAGTACAATACAGGTGGATGTATCTGTTGAGCTAGAAATAGGAGGGTTCAAAAGAACTGTGAAAATAGAGCTCAAGTTGAGGGATTCATATGTTAGGTATACATCTCAAATGAGACATCAAATTTTTACTTCTACTATTTTGAACCTCATGTTCAATCAAGGAGGACTCAAGTTGGTCGGAATGATGATGGATGGGGGGGTTCAATTAAGCCAACCCTGTCCATATTCAACTAACCCCGTTGTGCTCCTGGCAAATACAAAGAATGATGGATCTTAGGTGATGAATCAAATGCTGCATATTTGCATATCTTGATAAATTGTGATGAGGTGCAACCTTTTAGAACGTAAGTGACTTACGATTGCTTTAATTTCTTTTTCCTCACAAGTGACTCAATTCTCACTTATTGTTTTGATGTTTATAGATATTTTGACCAATTGTATGGTGACGATAGCCTTAATCAATTTCCATCATGGTTCAAATCTTATATATGTCATGTATTTCTGCTTACAAGTATACGTTAATTTTTTGATATGATCCTTATTCTTCAATTTGATATCTTTAATAGTATATGTAGGTGCGTGAGCCTAGTAATGGTATAACCGATATTCACTTATATAACTTGTCCCGAGGCCTGTAAGATAAAGCTTATTGTTGGCCAATTTACTATATTAAAGGGTACAAATTCCAAACCATGGAATCATGTGGAGGAGAAAAATAGGCAACAATGGGGTTAGTTTTAGAGGGAATTCAAGTGCTAATGAATGTGATTGGTATGGGAAACTTAAGGAAATAGTTGAGCTAGAGTATGCTAGTGAGCCTATAAAAAGGGTTGTCTTGTTCAAGTGTAAATGGTTTGACCCAACATACTCAACAGGAACATGTAGACATAACCAGTACGATATCATTGAGATTAACCATACCTAAAGATATAGAGGCTTTGATCTGTTCATCATTGCACAAAATGCAAAATAAATATATTTTCTATCTTAACTTGGAAAATGTAATAAGACTTGGAAGGTTGTAATAAAAACTATACCAAGGGGTCAGATTGAAACTGAAGTAGATAATGATAAGGCTTATCAAATTGATGACTCAATCCTTTCATGTGTAGTAATAGACACTACCATCCCCTAACCTTAGCTTCCCCTTTGAATGAACTTGAAATAATTGAACCTCCTACCCAAGCTTGAAGAACAAATGAAAGGGATAACACGATTGAAGATGAGAAGCAAGAATTTGTAGATGACATTTCATTTGAGAATGATGATGGTAGTCTTGAACTATCAAAGTAAATGAGGTAACTTAATAAGGTAAACAAAGCTTCAATGCTATTACATATTATGTGTTATGTGTTGTTGACCTTAATTTATTTTAATTATAATATTTTGGATTAAACATATATTATGTTTCATTCAAATATGACAGGTAAAGGTAAATAAGAAAGGTGCTGCCCAACGTCCCGCTCGTCATGGTAGTGCCAGCCTCCCTCATCCATACTTCCCACTTCCATCTCCACACCAGCTAAGTGCAGACATCCCAGGCTATAGGGGCAGGAGTAGTACATCATGGTGCTTAACCCTGCACATGTGCCTCCTCCCCTTCTAGTACAGTGAGCTTTAGCTTGAACCACCGACTACATCTGCCATGTCGTCTTTATATAGCACATAGGCGAGGGATCCACTACTACCTGCATCTTCCTTTGGGCGTCAGAGAACCCAAGCACCCTTGAGAGCGCTTCTAGGTCTAAGATGGGATGGATCCACTTGGTAAGATATTTATAAAATATGCCGTGAAAATTTATTTCATGTGAATGTTAACATAATTTTCTTATTTTATGTTGTCATTATCCACTATAATATGTCTTTATGTGTTCAGTTGGTATACACCCTAGAAGGGTATTCACCAGGTCATGGATAACATTAAAAAAAAAATGTATGATATGCCTTACATCAATTTTGGTAAGGTGCCTAAAAATATAAAGTAGGAGTGGTACAAAGATTGGAAGGTAATAAAAGTCAATTGATTTATTTAAAGTCTTATTTGATCTCTAATTTTTCACGTGTATTAACTTATTTCTATTCATGTAGAGCTATTTCTCCAATCCCCCATTGATGAGAAGATGATTTTCAAGGCCTGAAGAGTCGCACTGCAAAGCGACTAAGATAGATAAACATTGAGGCCCGTCAGGACTCGTCACCTCGAGATTGGATAGCACCCCACTTCCTTCAAGCCTCGTAGGAGTACTGGTGCATGCCAGAGTTTCAAAATCTCTCCTTAAAGAACAAGACAAACAGGGCATCCACTAAAGGTGGCTTATTGCATATTGGTAGCTCCACGACTTTGGCTGGCACTAAGACCAACTTGGTTAGTGATTTCCAATTTTTTTTTGAAAGTTTCCTGTTATTCAATTTATCAATTGAATTTGAGAGGTTTATTAATTGGAATTGTGGGATAAGACACTGAAGAGACCACCTACAGGGAGAGGTGTTTAAGGAGACACAAACTCACAAGGGAGACAAACAGTATGGGTTGATCCATAATCTAAGTCAGCATGTGAGTATAGTTACTCACATTATATTTTTTGATTAAGGACTTAAAAAATATTTTTTGAGCCTAATATACAATTGTTTGCACTAAATTGTAGAGTGATTATGTTCAGAGGCTAGAGGCTGCATTTGTAAAGGACCCAAAGTCGTTGATGAGGACACTCTGTGGTCAGACGGTGGGTGGCCTTTATAGAGGCCACATTTATGGCATTGGGGCTCTTTTGTAGATTCTATCTCTCAGGGGATGCCCCTCTCTTGTGCCTGAGGTGGTAGAGGACATGGTTTACACTCAGGTCTATGCCCTGAATAAGAGCTCCAAAAGCAACTTGCGGAGATGTGGAAGAACAAGGAGGCTGCATGGAAGAAGAAGTGGGCCAAGAAAATGGAGAAGAAAGTCGAGAAAAGGGTGGCCTCGAGGATCCAGAGGGAGGTGCAGGAGTAGATGTAATGGCAATATATGTAGATACAAAGATGCATGCATACTTCGAGGAGCTCCATGCCTCTTCCTCCCTTCCACCAGCTCTAGCACCACCAGCTTTTTGCAATGCAACATTCCTTCTCCTTCTAATGATGATGTTGATGATCATGATCACGAAGATGATACCTGGCACTGCGAGGTAGATATTGATGACGCCAAGTATTCGTGATTACTTTTGTACTGCTCCAAATTTTGTTATTTTATTTTTTATATTATTATTTTGAATGTTTACTTTTATTATTATAGTGACATTTTAATTTATAATTATTTTTTTTAAATTTAAATTTTTACTGTCTTTAATTTCCTTACGTTTACCGATTATTATGATAATAAGTAATGGTCAGTTATAATTATAAAAGTAACTAACAACTAAAAATAACCCCCAAAAGAACAAAATTTTACAAATGAATTTAAAGACGATAAAGTTTCCAATTTTTTTCAAAATTTTTATTATTTACAGATGGATTTTATCGTTTCTAAAATTACAGATGGTAAAATTGTCTATAAAAGTTAAAAAAATTGTTATAAAATTTATTTATTGCAGACGGATTTACGTCTATAATTTTAGAAATGGTAAAATCCGTCTTAAAAGGTAAAAACATGTTATAAAATTTATAAATCCATCTGTAAAGCATACAACCGACCTATTCGTCTGTAAACATGTCTATAAATTATAAACGGGAATAAAAATTTATTTATATTACTTATAGATGAGAAAAATATAGACAAGTCTTATCGTTCATAAATCTATTTATAATGATAAAATTTGTCTGTAATATGTTAAAAATCTCTGTAAGCCACTTGGGTTTCACGAAAATCTTGTAGTGCATCTTTGAGAAACTTATAAAGGGATTGAAAAATTTTGGAGAACTAATATTATAATTTGCATATCCTTTCACCTATCAAATATGTTTTTTTTTTCTCGATACAATACAATAAGTAGGCCCATATCAATATTTATACTAAAATGGATAGGATTCAATTACACTATGCTTAAATATTTTTTGATACAATTATTTTTTATTCTACACTATCATAGAGCAATCTATAAGATTTCAGTTAATTTGATTCAAGTTGAGTCAACTCACATTAAGAGTAACTATCTTTTGTTATAGATATTAAAATTTTAAAAGACATTGTTCGTATAATTTTAAAGGATAGAGTATTTACGGTTCCTCCTCCCCTTAATATAAATATCTCGTGTTATAATTTTTATAGACAAAGCTCAAAGTTAAAACATTGCTACAACCGTATTATTTAAACAATTAATTTAATTTAAATGTATTAATGTGATTTACCACATAACACTCAAATACAGTCAGCAGATTCATCTATGTATTTACTCATCTGATAATATGATTTAATTATCTCAAAGAGTATGTAGAAGAAAAATCTAATTGATTGATAGGATATGAAAAAGAAATTAACACGATAAACCAAATTTTCTGACGAAGGCTGAGAAGACGAGACTGAACTGAAACGAGTGAGGCTGAACAGAAGAATATCAGAAATGGCGGCACCAACCTTCCACTTGATGAAGTGTTTTCCCTCCATCTCCGCTCTCACTCTTGAATTCCGCTCTCACCTTCGCCCAACCTCACCTTCACCTTCCTTTCCAATCCCCACCACCACCCTCCGCCGCCCTATCCTCTGCCGCGCCGCCAAGAGCCCTCCCTCTTCCACCGCCGCCACCACAAAAAACAACAGCAACAACAAAAACAAGGGCAAGAATATTAAGAGGAGTAAGAGTAACAGTGTCACTCAAGATTCCAACGCCTTCAACGCTGACGCCACTTCCACTTCCACTTCTTCTTCTTCTTCTCCTCCTCTGCCGAAACCGCCCGCCGGATTCGTCGTCGACGACCGCCGCAAGCTTCTTTCCGCTTCCAAGCACCGACTCGCCACTCTCGTTAGTCTTCCTCTTTTTCCTTTTTCTTTTCCTCTCTCACATGAAATTACGGTTCTGTTCTCATCATAGTGGAATTTTGGTAACTGAGATTTTGAAGAAGGTTGATGCTGTTGTTAGAAATGTAGGGTCTTTTTACTTCTTGTTGTTGTGTTGTTGATGAGTTGGACTTGTGCGTGCCGGTTAGTGATATATTATTATAGGAGTGTTACAGAGTTTGAATGATTTGTTGCTAACAGGTTGATCCAAAAAATAACCTTCCCTTGGAATGTGTGGTAAGAAGAGTGTTCACAAGCTCTCAAGGACATGAATGCATGCTGCTGTGCCCCGTTGACATGTCAGTTATACGTTTCTACTCTTATATGGTGAACTTTCGTTTTTTATTTTTTTTGTTGTTTATTGATTATGGATTATGGAATGTTTTTCACTGCAGGCCTGTCCAAATATTAAGGAGCACAGGTGTTGGGTGGTCGGATGTAAGTTTCAGTTCCACATTCCAATTTTCGATTCGTTTGTATATTCACTCATTTGTTGCTGGTTGCTGCTGCTATTCTTGATTCAGTAATAAATGAAGCTTTTGAAAATAGGATTTGTGGTTCGTACATAGATTTCACATTCATGTCATATTTGTGCTCTTGTTTATTAGTACACAAGGGACTCTGTCTCTCTTGTTCAATGCCTGAACTAGGATTTTTTGAAGTAACCTTCCATCTTCCTTGACTTCATTACTTGTTATGGAAGAAGTATTTTGTTTGTGTGAGTGTGTGTTTTTCCCCTTGGTGAAGCTCCATTTCAGTTATTTTGTTTCTATGTTTTAGGTCAGTGATGAGGAGCTTGAATCTATTCTGCCTGGTGCTGCTTATGCACTTGCCAAGATACGCATGTATCTGGTTTATAGTGGGTATGTTTGTCTTCCCTCGTGATTCAGAAAGTCCCCAAATCTGATCACTAAATATTTCTGTCCGTCCATCTCAGATACTGTTATACAGCTCGTGGTGGTTTTTGTTACTCAGAAGAGAACATATTTGACTTTCATGAAGGTAAGGAGTTCTTTGCTTGTCCCTTACTATGGTAGAAATATCTAATATTCCTGACATCACATCAGAAGATAAAGGGATAATATGCTGCATAACTATTTGAATTAGTGTTAAAGTGAAAAAATTGTTCCTACTTTGCTCCTCTGCCTCGTCCTTGTGGTATTTTGGGATGATGATCAACTCATTACAATGAGGGAATTACTGCTATTCTGATAATATGCTGCACAACTATTTGAATTGGACACTCAAAATTTAATGGATGATGTTTTCAATTTTGCAGATGGTAAAGAAGCGGATGATTTGCCAACTGAAGGTGTAGAAATTACACATTTCAATCAGGTAATCTGGTTTCCTTCAATTGCACAAAAATGTTATTGTATTTTTGACTTTTTGTTGTTTTTTTTGGAAGGTTTATGTTTAACAGAACCAAAGCTGCCCTTTGGAATTTGGATTTTTGGTGGTTTGGTTGTACATTATGGTTAGATGTTAAGGCTATTGCTAGCTCCTTGTTTTGTTTTGTCTTAGTATGTTTTCAATTCGATTAATTCACTTGATCACCTGGTTACATAGGTTGTATATCATGAAGAACATGTTTTATTTGTTATGATGCATTTTTTTTGTACTTTTCCTAATCCAATTCTTGTAAGTTTGCTAATGGGGCATAAAGCCTGTCACTAACCTTAAGTGGATTTATGAGTACTAGATTTAGTGCATGCTAATTTATTGCAAGTTTGTTGCAGGAAGGGGAGCACTACATGATATATACACCATCTGATCCACTTCTTTTTGTAGCTGTCAAGGTAAACTTCCATGTGCAACTTCTTAAGAGTCACTATTGCCTCCGTTGAACAGTGGCAGCAGCACTCTATTTATCTCTGACGTTTTGCCTATGTAATGCATTCTATGGTTGGTTGGAAACTTTACAGAATATTGAATGCCAATGTGAATGTAGTATTAAAGTACTCTTGGTTCCCACAGTTTATCTGTTTGGCATTAGAAAAAGGTATTCTAAAGTAGAATATAATTAATTTAGCCTTTCATTCTGCAGGATCAGAACGGAATGTTGCAAATTGCTGATGATGTAAGTAGGAACTCACTACAGAATTTGGTCAATGTTTCCTTTAACGCTCCTATTTGTTGATTATAATTTGGTTTTCACACACGATAAGAACTTCCAAACAATCTCACACCCCTCATTTAGTCTAATGGTCACTATTTGCATTGCACTGGTGCACCCTAATTGAAGGGGTGCACTATAGACTCTCTCATTTTTTTTTGTCTATTTTCATGAGGTTTAATGTCAACATTTGTACCCAACCCAACTATTTGGGATACAAATTCTGATTTCATGACCATTAAGAGATTGCTAATCTCAAGTTTTGTTAACAGGAACTTCTTGAGGATCCGGCTGTCACTAGTGCGATAGATGAAGAGACTGAATTTAATGCCTTGGTGGTATGTGGTTTCATTCTTCCAAGCTTACGTTTTTTAATTTGGTTATTAACTTGGACTCTAATTCATTTCTGTAATTTGTGTTCTCATACAAGCAGGAGGAAGAAGCTGCACTTCTTGACTCACTGCTGGGTAAAAGATAATCGGATATACATTTTGCAGTAGGGCAGCTATTCCAATATCTAGGGATAGAATAGCTCCAAACTTTGTATATGATCAATTTTGTATGTATGCATATGCTATATTTTAGTTAGGACTCAGGGCTGCATCCCTTTTTTGTAAGGCTCCCCTTTTTAGTATTCGTTAACAGTAACTATGCATTCACTAGTTTGTTTTAAAATGAAAAACTTTGGGGCTTTGGTTTACTTTCCAGTTTTTAGTTTTTATTTTCAGTTTTAGTTTTTTAGAATTTATAAAGAAAAAACTGAAAATTTCAAAATTACAAATTTCAGTTTTAGAATTTTCAGTTTTCTTCACAAATTTTGGAAAGTTGAAAACTGAAATTGAAACTTAAACCAAACATTAAGATTTCAATTTCTCACTTCAGCCAAGCTTTTGGGCTTGTTTATTTCTTACAAAATTGCTAGACAGATAGGCTAGTAATGTAGTATTGGAGATTACTCAAAATTTAAAATGAACATTCAAAACAGATAGTTTAGCTTAGCAAGGGGTGTATGTTCATCCACATTTCAAAACTTTGAGATGCCAGCTCCCGTACCAACCTGCACTTCATTCATGGCATTTATCAGTATTTTTTTGCCCCTACTAATTTATTATGAGAGCCCCCTGTAAGAACCAATTACTCAGTGAAATACAAAATGATACAGCAGATACAAATGGAGAAGTCTACGCTTCTCACAATCCTTGCAGTGAGTATACAAAATAGTTTGCAAATGTTATGTAAATTAAACCCTTTTCCATATACGTAAATAAATTAGTTTGAGGGTAAGTTGGATTTTTTTTTTTCATAAACTTTAGGTCATATGTAATTTACACTGATTTTTCAAAACGTATATTGTTACACCTTAGATTTTTCAAACAATGCAAAACACATTCTTTTATTAAGTTAATATCCATTTTGCTGTTAAGTAGTTATTTACATATCACGTTCACAATTAAACGGATAAAAATATTTTTCATTTTAATTGAATATCTCAATCCTAAGCCTTCCTCTATTAAAAAATGAACAAAAATATCATTTTATTACAATTGAACTCTAGCATCTGAATGGTATTTTTGTCCATTTTTGAGTGGGAGGGAGTTTAGGTTGAAAATTTTGATTAAAACGAAGAATATTTTTATATGTTTAATTGTGCATGTGATATGCATATAACTATCTAATGGTGGAAATTGATGTCAACTTAATTGAAATGAGTGTTTAACATTGTTTGAATAGTTTCGCATCGATACACGTTTTGAAAAGTTAGGGTAATCTATCGCATGACCTAAAGTCTAGATAAGTACACTTATTTTTATTTTTCTTGGCAATATATTATGTTATGCACTTTTGATTTTCTATATACATAAATAAAAATTATTATTTTTTGGGTCCCAACCAATTACTATTTTGTACTACGATGATTGCTATTTCAATATGTAACAGTGAGTGTCCTACTTTCAGGTGTGAAAATAATATTTTCATTTATAGTACTCAATAAATAGCCAAGAAACCCAACTTAGATTCAAGCTCATGTCCAAACTGGACACAAGCCCAAACTCCTCTCCAAAAAAAAAAAAAATGCCCATGACCATGACTGAGTGGGAGTGAGCGAGTTGCTGAATCGCCATAGCTTCTTCACTGCAACTACCTCCATCTCCATAGCTGCATCAACTACTCGTATACACTTCCTTCTTCTTCTTCTTCTTCCGTTTCCATGCCTATGATCTGAACAACAAGATGAACAAGATCAGCCAAACCGTCCCTCTTCTCCTCCTCCTTCTCTTGTTTTCACACCTCACCCCAATCCTCTCCTGGAAGAAAGAAGAGTTCCGAACCTGCCACCAAACCCCATTCTGCAAGCGCGCAAGATCCCGAACCCCAGGCTCCTCCACCCTCATCGCCACCCAAGCCTCCATCTCCAACGGCGACCTAATCGCGAAACTCATCCCGAAACACAACAACTCCGAAACCAACGATCCCTTACTCCTCTCTCTCCGTCCACCAAAACGGCGTCGTTCGCCTCAAGATCGACGAAGACCCTTCCCTCAACCCTCCCAAGAAGCGCTTCGAGGTCCCCGACGTCGTCGTTTCGGAGTTCGATTCCACCAAGCTCTGGCTCCAGCGTCTCAGCACCGAAACCCTGGACGGCGACGCTTCACCTTCCTCCGTCGTCTATGTCGCCGACGGATACGACGCCGTCCTCCGCCACGATCCCTTCGAGGTCTTCGTCCGCGACAAATCGCAGAACAACCAGCGCGTTGTGTCGCTGAACTCTCATGGATTGTTCGATTTCGAGCAATTGAGGAGGGAGAAAACGAAGGTGAAGATTGGGCAGAGAGTTTCCGAAGCCACACCGATAAGCGGCCCTACGGTCCCCAATCGATCAGCTTCGACGTCACGTTCCACGGCGCCGATTTCGTCTACGGGATCCCCGAACACGCCACCAGCCTCGCTCTGAACCCAACCAAAGGACCAGGTGTTGAAGAGTCCGAACCCTATAGATTATTCAATCTCGATGTTTTTGAGTACCTTCATGATTCTCCGTTTGGGCTTTATGGTTCTGTTCCGTTCATGATTTCTCATGGGAAGGTTAGAGGTAGCTCTGGTTTTTTCTGGTTGAATGCTGCTGAGATGCAAATTGATGTTCTTGGATCGGGTTGGGATGCAGAGAATGGGATTTCGATGTTGCCCAATAATAGGGTTGACACGTTTTGGATGAGTGAGGCTGGTGTTGTAGATGCATTCTTTTTCGTTGGTCCTACCCCTAAGGATGTGTTGAGGCAGTACACGAGCGTGACGGGGACGCCTGCGATGCCGCAGCTGTTTTCAATAGGTTATCATCAGTGTAGGTGGAACTATAGGGATGAGGAGGATGTGGAGCATGTGGATGCCAAGTTTGACGAGCTTGATATCCCTTATGATGTGTTGTGGCTCGATATTGAGCACACTGATGGGAAGAGGTATTTTACTTGGGATAGTGTTTTGTTTCCTCACCCTGAGGAGATGCAGAGGAAGCTAGCCGTGAAGGGTAGGCATATGGTTACTATTGTGGATCCTCATATTAAGAGGGATGAGAGTTTCCACTTGCACAAGGAGGCATCTGAGAAGGGGTATTATGTCAAGGATTCTAGTGGCAATGACTTTGATGGCTGGTGCTGGCCTGGCTCCTCGTCGTACCCTGATATGTTGAACCTGGAGATTAGGTCGTGGTGGGCTGATAAATTCTCATATGAGAGTTATCATGGTTCGACTCCCTCGCTTTACATATGGAATGACATGAATGAGCCTTCCGTCTTCAATGGTCCGGAGGTATGTAAGTTGTTTCGATGATGCATTTTTTTACTTTCAGTTTCATGGTGAGTACCTTTGCAATGTTCTCAAGGCACAATGATATTTGTGCATTTAGACTTGGAATTTGTTAAAAGGAAAATAATCAAATACTTGTAACTTGTAAGGAACTCACCCATTGACATTCATTTCCATGATAATTATGAATGATAAGCATTAAAGACCTTATGAGCTTTCCATGATAATTATGAATGATATGCATTAAAGATCTTATGAGCTACTGAATGGATGAAGACTAATCTTGCTGGTATATGCTGGGGAAATATGTAAGATTTGTAACAATTTATGTACACATAGACCTTTACTCATCAATGACCTCATATTTTAGGATTACGTATCTAACAAATTTCATCTCTAGATCATAGAGCCCAACAAAAGATGATATACATATATCAAGATTAGTAGAGGCCATTAACTTCCCACATTTCATCCGACCATCATCCTTGATATCATTTTCCTTTCTGGCAGCACCATAATAGCTTGGCTGCTGTATCAAATTGCACTTAAGGAGAAGTAGGAGGAGTGTGGGAGGCTGATGTATAAAAGTAAAACATCCCTTACTGAGTGAGGAGTCAACCAATATAAGATCATATGAGGGAGATTCTGAATTTTGGCCCGGCCATAACGAAGCCAAATCAATAATAGATGTGTGCAGAAAGAAAGAGTGGGTGGATAAGATTGTAGTAGACCCTGTGATTCTGAAGTACCCAGCAATATACGTATAGCAATCCAATTTCTGGGTACTGTTATCTCATGTGTGTGTCTGTGTGTGTGTGTCTTTTCTCATGATGTCTATTTTAAATGCTTTAAGGTTTGATGTCCCTCGAGAAGCAGAGTGAATCTGTGGGGTCCTTGTTGCCCACTTGTGTGCAGGGTTTTTGTAACACGTGGCTTAAGTTTTTTTAATTATAATGTCCACCTGGATATTGGGAAACTGAATATATGGTTGCTTGCATTGTCTCCAGCTGACAATGCCTAGAGATGCTTTACACTATGGAGGTGTAGAACATAGAGAGTTGCACAATGCCTATGGGTACTACTTCCACATGGCGACATCTGCTGGGCTATTGAAGCGTGGTGATGGAAAAGACAGGCCATTTGTTCTGTCGAGAGCATTATTTGCTGGAACCCAAAGGTATGGAGCAATTTGGACTGGGGATAACTCTGCTGATTGGGATCACCTGAGAGTTTCTGTTCCAATGGTTCTGACCCTTGGTCTTTCTGCAGTGGCATTCTCTGGTTGGTATTATCCTTCGCATGTTATCCTTCACTTGATGTATTAATTATTTCTGTATTCTTTTCTTTATATATCCATACTCATTATTCTTAGATGTTAGCTCCCCTACCCCATTTAGATTATCATATCTCATGTATGTTATGCAGGTGCTGATATTGGTGGCTTTTTTGGGAATCCTGAGCCTGAGTTATTGGTTCGCTGGTATCAGTTAGGAGCTTATTATCCTTTCTTTAGAGCCCATGCTCATCAGGACACAAAGAGACGTGAACCATGGTTGTTTGGGTAGGACTGCATTAATTTATAAGAATTGAATGCATTGTAGATGCATTGGAGTTGCCTATTGCATGCCTTGATTATTAAATCCTGCCTGAAGTGTGTTGATATCTGTATGTAAACCTTGTGAATTAAGGATCCTTGTGTTATTGCAGAGAACGAAATACAGAACTGATTAGGGATGCACTACATGTTCGTTATGCACTGCTTCCATTTTACTACACATTATTCAGGGAGGCTAACACTACGGGTGTTCCTGTAATTCGTCCATTGTGGATGGAATTCCCATCTGAGGAAGCTACTTTTAGCAATGATGAAGCTTTCATGGTTGGAAACAGTCTGTTAGTGCAAGGGATCTATACTGAGGTGCTTTAGTCAGTCTAGATACATATATGTTTTCTTAAGTAAATAATTTCGTTCCTTCTTTCTTGTGGTCCGAGACTGAAGTTTTACAATGCTTTGTTACTGGCAGCGAGCTAAGCACGCATCAGTATATTTGCCTGGAAAACAATCCTGGTATGACATAAGAACTGGAGCTGTGTACAAGGGAGGGGTGACACATAAGTTGGAGGTTACAGAGGAGAGCATTCCTGTTTTCCTGAGAGGTGGAACCATTCTACCAAGGAAAGATCGGTTTCGGAGAAGTTCCACTCAGATGACGAATGATCCATATACTCTGGTATGTATTCATGCTGATCTGCTGTAATTCTTGTGAATGCTGGATGTATGTCTAATTGCATCTCTGCAACTGTGAAGTGTGAACATCTTTCTCGCCTCTTTGAACCAGTGACAATAGTGGAAAATAGATTAATAGATTATTAGTTTACATTCATGATAAAATTGCTATGGTTGTCTCTTTGATAGGTAATAGCTTTGAATAGCTCTCAAGCAGCCGAAGGTGAACTATACATTGACGATGGCAGCAGCTTTAATTTTCTTGAAGGTGCCTATATACATAGACGTTTTATGTTCAAAGATGGGAAGCTTGCATGTTTAGACCTGGCACCTGCTTCCAGTGGCAATGTTAAGTACTCCTCAGATGCCGTTATTGAGAGGATTATCCTGTTAGGGCATGCTTCTGGCTCAAAGACTGCACTGGTTGAACCATCGAATCAAAAGGTTGATATTGAACTTGGCCCACTTTGGGTTCAAAGGAAACGCTCACCAGCAGTCATGACCATCCGCAAGCCTAATGTCCATGTTGCAGATGATTGGACTATAAAAATTTTGTGATGCAATCAAATTTCTACTTTGAGGGAGGAATGTTATGTTCAATCTTGTAGTGTAAAACCAGATTGTGTAGTTGATAGAAGTTGAGGCAAGAAAGAAGAACAATGGTCTTGAAGAATGCCTCTGCACCAATTTTCTTGACTTAGGATTTGAGAACTTGAAACTGTGTTGTTGCCTACGGGAATTAATCTGATAATGAAAAATTTTTCATCCTCTGGAATGGTGCGCTCTTGGTCATGGTCTGCCTGTGTCTTGGGTTGTGTCAAGCCAATTAAGGGGTGTTGAGTTCCTGTCTAACTCAAAGCTCATTGAGACGGATTCGCATCTTGAAATTTAACCTTATACATTTTTCGGCAAGGTTGTCAGGAGTGAGCTCCTACGTAGAAATAGTAGAGGGATACAAAAATGAAAAGCGTAAGAATGGAGCATGGAATGAAAGTTCCTATCATAATAGATAGTTCCATTCATATATATATATATATATATATATATATGACAACACAAATATGTAAAATTGGTCACAATTGACATAATAATGTACTATCTTGACTAGTTCCTTCACTTGACATTTTTACCTATTGTAAATTTGTAATATATAAAATCAATATCATTGTGGGGACACAAAATATTTAGCAAACCAAATATATATGTACAGTGACAAAAGACACCAAATAGACTCAAAAAAAGTCAATTTTTTTTTAAAAGAAAGTCTCCTTATCATCAGCCAAAAAAAAAAGCCAAAAGCCCAAAATAAATTTACATGTGAAGAAGTAGAAGCCCAACAAATTGAAGTCCAACAAATTGAAACAAAACCAAGCAAATAAAAGACTAGCAAAGTGAAAAATAGAAGGGTGGACACTCACTAGTCGCCACTTGCCACTGCTCATGGACACAGGGAACACGAGGAAGAAGAAGTAGAAGAAGAAGACCGGAAGTAGAAGGAAGCACAACGGTCAGGAGTAGAGGCAGTGGAACCCAAACTTGGCGCTGGTGGAGACAACGGCGGAACACGAAGAAGAAGAAGAAGAAGAAGAAGAGAAGACAACCGAGAAGAAGAAGAAGAAGAAGCAAAAGCGGAGCCGGCAGTGTAGGAGCAGAAGAAGCAGAACCTCGTCTTGACGCTTACAAAGATGATGGCGGCGCAATTGGTGACACGATGGTCAAAGGGGCGCGCGACACGCGCGGATTTGGGAGGAATGAGCACAAAGGTAAGTTAGGGTTTTTTTTAGGAAATTTGGGTTTTTTTAAGGATATTTGAGAAAATTTTGGGCAAATGCGGAGCACTCAATGTGTAAGGAGCGGCCGCTCCAACGCTCCTCCATTCTTGCACGCGCTCCGCCGCCAATAGCCAAAATCGTGCCAACAACGGGAACGAGCATGGAGAAGCCCTCTAAGTTCGTAGGATCGTCGCTCCTACGAGCTAGCATATGCTCCTGACAACCTTGCTTTTCGGCCAGGATCGGATCATATGTTGGGTTGGCCGAACTTGGTTCGAAAGTCAAATAATTCTTTTAGATACATATTTTTTAGTAATAATTTATTGAAAATTATAAGATTTTATAGTTCATTTAATATATTTTACATAACTTGATGTATTTTTGTATTGATATAGTTGGTTTCGATACATATATTGTAAAATATTTCTTAATTTTTTTTTACTTGTGCAATTTGATAACTTGACTATATAAAATGTCTAAATTCTTATATATTGTTTGAAGGTCGGGTTGGTCTAATTTGACTTATAACATTCCTGCTACTTTATGGATTAATGATTGTCCCACAAACCAATACGAGTTTTTCATGCTTTGTCCTGAATCATATGCTTCCTAGAAAAACTTTTCAAGAGGTCACCCATCCCAAAATTGCTCTAAGTCAAGCACGCTTAACCGTTGAGTTCTTTCATGATGGGTTAGCTAAAAGAAGATGCATATTTGTTGGCGTAGGTAGTATCAATCAATTCATATAAGTCATCTTCAACTATAGTCTCATACCTATAGCCTTAGATCCCTCTCATTCTGTGTATAATCGGTTCATTCATGTATCTCTTCGCTTAGAAGTCTGATAGGAGTCGCTCATTGTCCGTGCCTCTACAGCGATCACTCTCGCCCTCATCACCGAGTGTTATATGCCCACCAGCTTTAGCTTAGTCGTCCGAACCACGCGTCCGGGAGAGGTGCGGCTCTGATGCCATTTGTAACATCCCTGCTACTTCATGGATTGACGACCCTACAAACCAACACGGGTCTTTTCGTGTGTTATCCCTACTTACACGCTTATTGGAAAACGTCCAGGAGGTTACCTATTTCAAAATTGCTCCAAGTCAAGCACGCTTAACCACGGAGTTCTTTCATGATAAGCTATCAAAAAGAAGATGCATCTTTGTTGGCATAGGTAGTACCAATCAATTCATATAAGTCATTATCAACTGTATAGTCTAACACCTATATAGCCTTAGAATCCCTCTCATTCTGGTGTGTAATCGGTTCATTCATGTATTCCTCCACTTAGAAGCCTGGCAGAAGCGCTCATTATAGTGCCTTCTTACCGATAATCACCGCCCTCGTCATCGGGCATTACATGATTGTAACCTTCATCCTATCATGTCTCAATCCAGGCATCTTCTAGTCCCGTTTTAGAGTTTCTATCTCGATGGGTCTGTGGGCCCACAAGATTACTATTTATTTTTATTTATTTATTTATTTTTACTCATCTGCTATGTCGTCTTTATTATACCTATATCTATCAAAATATTGAAATTCTTGTTAATAAAGCTTAAATTAATTTCTAAAGAACTCCAGGGTGTTACAGACTAATCCAAGGTTAGGTCATTATTCAGTTGGGTTTAGGTTCTAAAAATTAACCTAGTTCTAAAAATCAAGTTAGGTTTGAATTTGGTTTAATCCAGCCTAACCAATCTTTCATACACCCTAATAGTCGGATGCATTCTATAACTTGGGCAGTTGGTCTAGATTGACAGCAAAGTGAATCATCTATGGTAAATGGATTTTGTTATTTAAAAATAAATTGACATTGTGACATTGTGAATAAAATCCTAATAGTATAAAAACCAATCATATTATCATACTAATATTTTATAGGCTTTTATTAATTCATTTTTTGCAAAAAAAAAAAAAAAAAAAGAGAGAAGAGACAAGTGAAGATATACACTTAGAGATAAGAATTTTCATCTTCTTAAAACAAAACTCTTATATAACATAAAAAAAATGACAATAAATAAAGGACTTTTTATATCACATCGAATATATATTTTCTTATATGTAAACATAAAACAATTTTTACTTTTCCAAAAGATCTTATTTAAAAAATTAATTAAATAAAAAATCATTTTCCAAAAGATAATCCAAACAAGCTCTAAAACAATATCCTGAAAATCACTAAATGGTAATATAGTTTATTTACTGTTGTCCTATGTTTTCCACTTCAATTTTAAATAATTTTGTTGTTTTAACTTTTTTTTTAAATGGCTTATTTATCAAGCTTTTTATGCATATATTTTAATTGATAACAAATTTTTCTTGTAAAAAAATATTTAATTTAAATATACTGACATTATAATATTTATTTTATAATTTTATACTATCATTTAATTAAATTCTTCCATGTGTATTACTTTAGAAATAATAAATTACGAGTCAAATATTAACGTGATAATATTTTTTACTTTCCATAGTGCCATGACTAATCTTCGAGTCAAAACTCTCCTACTGGAAAATCTTTTTATACTTATAACAAAAAATTGAATCCCTAACTAGATATTTAAAAAATCCAATTAGCTATCAAATGTGTTAAGTCTCATGGTTATTAACATGATAATATATTATTAGACAAGTGTATAAAAGAATTATGCACTCTCCATTATTTTAATTAAACTCCTAGAAAAATTAAAACAAACGAAAAGAGCCTTAGATAATGCGATGGATAAGCACCAATAGTACATAGAACACCATCAACAATAACAACAGATTTTCCAAGTCCGATAAACTTGTATTATTTTTGGTTTTCCTAACAGCAGCTTCAAGAGGAGCACATTGGTAAAAAACAATAATACAAGTGCCAAATGCCAATGTATCAGAAAGAGATATATCAGTAAAGATCTCTGTCTGAGTTATGGCATTTTAACATGTTTCTTACAACTATTATCAATCATTGGAGAGGGGGAAATAGTCAAATAGATCTCTACATCTGGATTAACCTGTATGGTATATAAAATTCATCCAAGAGGACCAAAAACCAATGCCATAGAGTTTAACTAATGTAAAGGAGAGCCACATTTAAGTCCAGGCTGATATAACATGCACATTAATTCATTATCATTTTCCTAAGAAAGAAATGAAAAAACACACACACACACACACACACACAAAAATGCAATAAGTACTGTTTAAAACTGCATGTCAAAACAAATTGGCTAAAGCTCTTAATCTGTCTTCTTCTCTGAAAATTGGGGTTTGTTGATGGTGGCAGATCGCTTCTCCTCTACAGACTTGGCATAGGTCTCTCCCCTCTGCTGGAAATACCTCTCAAAAGCCCTGGGAAGGAACCTTGGTATCAAGAATCCACACAGATTGATGGAGAAATAAGCCAAGTTTGCCACTGCCAGACCCTTCCCAAACCAATACCATGCTGCGTCCTGCATCATCAGTTGCAAATTCAATTTCCATATACTTATATATCAGGATGCAATCACAGGCATAGAGTCCTCTTAAGTTATGTAATTTTAATGTTATGCGGTGGCTGGAAAGAGAATAGTTACCGTTTTGAAGGAATTCAACTGATTCTAGAATGATTGTAGTGGATGTGATAAATCTTCTATACAAGAATCAACTAGTATGCTAGTCAAATTCTGTTAAAAACGTGTGGCTAAAAAATTCTAATTCTAACTGACTAGCAATTTTTATTAGAATGGGCTCACTTGAGAAACTAGAAAATTAATGTTATTTGTACATAAAAATGGACATCAAGAGTGGATTGTGCTGAGAAAGACACAACACCTTGACCCCATTTGCCACTCTAAAATGATTTGTGTTTGTCTTTTGGATGTCCACTATTGAAGACCATCTTTTACCTATAAATAACATTGATATTTTCCTTATCTATATGTCTGAAGAGTGAAGAAATGATAATTACCTGAAACTTTGCATTTGCAGGCAAAGTCTTGTTGAGCCAAACATCATTGATCCAATCAACATCAACAAAGATCCTCCTTATTGTGTATATCATGGGAACCAATGCCCTCACAGGTGGTGAAAACAAAGACAAGCTACTTATGATATTCTCAGTCAAAATCTGAAATGAAAGCAAGAACAAGTGTGGTGTTGCTGACCTCACAGCATGCTCATCCCCTCTAGCAAAACCTCCAAGCACATAGGCCAGTGGCAAAAACAGCCCTATAGTGGTCCCAACAATGACATACATCCTGAACCACCTGCTCCCTTTGAAGAGCTCCTGGGATGATGAAGATGTGTCATGTGATGGGAATGCAAAGCGTGCAAGTGCCAAGATGTAAGCAGATGCAAGTGCTGGGAACACTAGATCAAGGATTGGGACAAGGCCACTTGCTGAGAACACCAGTATGAAGGCCACAAGCTGAAGCTCTATCATTCTCAGTGATCCCATCATGCCCCCAGATGGTGCATTTTGTTGCACCCCTTGTTTCTGCTTTGTTGTGCCTTGTGGAGGAGGCACTGTTTGGTCTGAGGGACGGGGCACAGCTAGTGACACACCTGACATCTCTTTTCTTTTCCTTAATTGTTTCGCTGAAGTTGATTTGTCAGAGGCTAATTAGTTCCTGTTCCTTGACAACAAATCTGGCAACAAAAGAGGCTGTTACATGAACATATATGTGTTTGTGACATGACATCATTCAATGTAATTACAACAAGGACTAGTTATGTCACTTGAAAATTCTACCTTTATCCAGAAATAACTGTTTAAAAATTAATGTATCTGGCTGTTGGACAATTATTTGTGGATGGAAGGAGTAGTGATTAGTGTTATGTACAATTAGCATTTCGATTACAACAATACATGTACATGAGAGAATCATGGATTAAATTTTAATTAGGGTACGTAAAAGTTAAAGGAGTTGCTGGTTTTGATCACATATAACTGAGACAAGTTAAAGGGTATGAAAGTACATGCAGTAATTAAGTGAAATTAGAGCTAATTAATTAATTAAACAAGTCTTTGTGTGATGATGCGACAGTACATACTACATACCCTCTAGGAGAACCAAAAGGAATTAACGATGAAAATGGCCAGTTGATGAGAAGGAGAATTCAAAGATTGATTGTTGTCATTGGCAATATTGCAGAGAAATTTTTAATGAGGCTAAGAAAAGTAAGTTAAAAGAGACAAAAGAAAAAAATTAAGAAAGGGAAGTTAGTCTTACGTTACAACTGAAATGGTCAGAAGGAGAAGAGAAGAAAAGGCAGAACTAGTGATTAAAATATGGGGCGTTGCCGTAGGGGATGAAGAGAAGAAGAAGCAGGATGAGTGTGTGATCCAAAATTGATGCCATAAATAAAAAAAAACAGACATAGAAGCAAGCACCTTGCATGCATGACACTTGTTCCTCTTCCACATTCGGAATTGGTTGCTGATCTCCACGTGTTGCATTCTAGTTCTACTTTGATTTCATCATTTGCTTTTATTTCATCATTCTATTAGCTAGTGTTTCACGTTAGAGATTTTAATCCAATTAGCTAGTGACTCGAATAGGATTGCCTCAATTGAGGATAATATGAGCAATAAACAAAAAATTATATACGTAAAATAAGTTTTTAAGAAAAATACCCTTCAATTGAATACAGAACAGAGAGTTGGAGGGTATTTGCAATTTTACATTCATGAAACAAACAGTTGGACAGTGTGCACATTTATGACAAAATATTAAACTCTGGCCTTTCTTAAACTCTTACAACCAAACAGAGTGGAACACAACTTTTGTGACCAGCGATTAAATCTCAATTCAGGTAGGTCACAAATGATTGAATTTATTTATATGATTGTGCCTCTTTTGTTATTGTCTTACAAATAAATGCACATGATTTATTCATAGTATAAAACGTTGCCCTTTTTATATTATATCAATCAATACATTAAAATTAAACTAATGAGTTTAACTCTACCATTCAAGAGAATAGTCATTTTTAAAGGAATTGTCCTTCTGAATTTCTTAAAGAATAAGCTTTTAGATTTTCCCTCATACCTATCTGACTCCCACCATCCCCTCGTTTAATCAATTTACTCCTTGTATTGAACACATGTTTATAAGCTTCGCCAGCTTGCTTAGAGTTTTGCGCAACGTGTAAGCAAAATCTAAAAGCACTAAACACCCCTCACACAGTAGTCAAAAAATGTTAGTTCCAAAGCCCCACTCTAAAACAACCGTAATTTTTTGTTACAAGTTTACAATAGGAATGAAATGTGATCTTAGACATATGTTGCTTGAGCAATTACTTGGACAATAAAACACAATACCCCGGTGCTGAGAAAATGCATTATACCTGAAAGCCAATTAATTAATTGATAAAGCACTTGCAACAGAATTCCCCGCCACAAATTATACATCAGAACAAGCTCATAGTACATATTTGTTTTACAGGCTTACTTAAAATAGGTTAGCTTATAACACTAAAATTCTCATCTGCATGTTTGATACAACAAAGCTTGTAAAAATACATGGTGTAATGCAACATTCCAAGTAACTCTTCCTACTATCATTATCAGCTACAGACCACTTCCACTGCAAGTTTCCTTGATAAACCAGGGCACAAGTTGGTTTCAAAATTCTCCTCAGTTAATCTTATGACACAGTCGTTGTTTTTAAGGCACGCCTGCAACAACATCAATGAAATGTTTAAAGATCCATCAGTATTTAAAACAGTTTAAAATAAAAAATTAAAAAAGCACCAAACATTGGAACAGTGCATGAAGTATATCTTCCAATAGAAGAAAAAGACAAACACCTTGCTATCAACTTCACTAATATCATGAATAAAGTGAGGTTCATACTTCAACCTCATGACACTAAAACAAAGCAGGCAAGGAGGAAGAAATTATACTCAAGAGTTGGTGTTCTGACACTCATTGATGATAAGGTGCTTTGGATAATGGACACAGAGAGCAAAACTAGCAAGTATACTTGTCAGTCAATCAGAAACCCTTGAGAACTGTGACATCTCTTATTTCAACAACAATCATCTTTAATTTTAGAAAATAATTTTCAATTTTTACTTTTTCTTTTCAATGAGTTTTCTATTTTTTAAGATTTTATGAAAATAATAATAAAAATTACATATAAAATTTAATTTTTATTTTTTATTTTTATTATTTCATTTATAAAATCTTAAAAATAAAAAAATGAATACTGAAATTTATTTTCTAAAACCAACCACTTCCTCCATTAGTGGTTTGACAATATAGATCAAATGACATTATTGTCATAAAGCATGTCTATAGAGCATGACACCCCTTAACTGTGCAAAAAAAATTGACAATGAAAAATCTCAGCAGATATGTGGAGAGGAAAACTCAAATGCAAAACAAAATAAATTACAGAAAGACATACCTTTGCAACAACTATGCTAGAATTGGGATCATGGCAATCTCCCTTCAAGTAAGATCCACAAGTTCCAATAGGGTTCCAGAGCTAGCAAATTTTACAGCTGATATTATAGTGTTACTTGGGCAGGTTAAACGTGCAGGAGGGGTGTTTGTTTATGTTATTATTTACTTTATCTTGACCCTGAGAATCAAGCCCAAAAGAAGGATAATCCTCGGCAACAAGGGCACGTACTCCAGATACTTTATGTCGTAGAAATCTAATTTGTGTTGGATCTCCACCTTTCTCCTAAGAAATAACAAGAATATTCCCAGATGGTTTGAACCAAGATAGTGGAACATGATACCTGATTCATAGGAGATACGTAATGTTTTATTAAAACAGAGAAAAAAAATGAAACACTTTTAGTTCAATATATAAGGGGGCGTTTGATTTGGGCTTGAAATTATGTTTCCTGAAGTCGCATTTTTGAGAATGATATTCCTGAAAATATTATATGAGGGTATCTTTAAAAAATTATTTGTTTAGTATTAAATATTCATGAGATTATTTGTTAAGATTTCTGAATAAATTTAAAACTTATTTATTTTATAATCTATATTCCTAGAATATATATCATAATTTTCAAAATACACTTAGGTCAAATAATTGTGAGGAAAAAGTCAAATAATTGATGGATGATTTAGTAACTTACTTAATAATTGTGATTCTCAAGTTATAAGAATTTTTTTTCCTCCCTTAAACTTGGGAAAGATTTCACTAAATCATAAGAAAATATTTTTCCATGGAATAATTAATATCCAGGAAAAATTTTGTAAAACTTATAACAAACGTAGAAACATATTATTTCAACTACCTATTTTCAAGAATAATTAAATATACCTGAAACAAACGTCCCATAAGATATATTTTAAGAAGAAAGTGCATTCTAACTTATCACTTTGACTTTAGGATATATTTGGCTAGAGGTAAAAATTGGGTGTAAAATTTTATGGATGAGCTCTATATGTAAAATTATTCATGAAGTTTATCCATATAAATTTACTCACAATTTTACTTCCTAATCAAACATATCCTAAATGTTAATGCAAATAATTTTACCATATCTGCGTAGTTTCTCCACAACCAGTGGCATATTTGTTAATATTGAATTTGTCTCTGTAGTCACATTCCTGAACACACTTCCCATCAATTTTCATAGGCCAATATCTTCCAATTTCTTCTCCATTTAACCAAGCTAGACCTTTTCCCATATGTGATATATCCAATTCAACTGGTTCCTCCCAGGTGGAGCATCCACAACAGCCTACATGGCCAAGTTTTTTTTTTAAAAAATTTTAAATGGAAGATATATTAATGGTTTCCATAATCTGATCCAAAACAAAATGTTCATTACCTTGTACCATGTTAATGGCTGCCTTTTTGGTGGCTCCAAAGTAGATGTCCAGTTCACACTATTCAGCTCATCTCCCTGGTATATCTTTAGGTGCTCTCCTTTCTCTCCAATTTGAGAGAAAGCAAGAAATAGAAGAGATCAAAGGATAAATGCTGAAAAGAAAAATGCATGGTTAATACTATCCTAAAGTATGAGGGTGAGTCTTGATACAATAGTAAGGTTTCTGCTCTCTGACTTAAAGATCACCAATTCAAGTCCTACAACAGGCTCTTTCCAAAATAGGGATAAGGCTATATATATTTATCCTCTTTAGACCCCCACCAAGTGAGACACTAGGCCACCCATTAATATTATCCTAAAGTTTCTTTAAAAGATTGAGCGGCATTTATAAGGTTATGAACTGTCAACATGTATCCACTTAAAAAGATGATACATAATGCAAAAGGAAAAATATATACCTTGTAAGTCTAGGCATAAGAACCTGTCTGTCAAGTATATTGTCCCATTGTTGAATTCGTTAATCAATATACTAGTTATTCCTGCTCTTGTGACGTCATAAAATGCTCCACATTCTAAAAGCATATATAATAAGAAAATAGAAATGAGAGTTTTTTTTTTTTTGTCACAAAGGTGAGACAATAAGATGGGAGGGGAGTTTGCCAAAACCTAACATAATTATCGTTTGTACCATCTAATTCAGTCATTCCATCAGCACATGAATTGATCTCGCGTACCCTATGAGACATACGTATGACCCCTTTTCAAAGATGAGACATCTCCGTAAAGGCAGCATAAGTATGGTATTTGGTCCAAGAGTTAGATGTAAGTAAAGTGATAACATGAAGTGAGTCACTTTCACACCACACTAAACGATAGACCTTTCCCACACTCTAGTAAGGCCAAATCTGAATCGCCATAAGCTCAGAAAATAAACAGGAATGATCCTAAGAAAACCAAAAAATCCCTCAATCCATGTCACATTGAGTCCGCAGGACCCGCCAATCCCCCATGCGCCGCATTAGCAATCCAACAACGACTACCATCATTGTTCAACTTTACTTTCTCCTTTTACGTTCGAGCCCGTTTACCACACAAGGAGAGTGATGCTAATTAGAGGACAAGTGCATTCAAATGGAATGGATGTCCGCAATTAGCAAGGCTAACACTTTATCCACCCTCCACAAGGATGACTCAAAAATTTGTTTATTACGCCAACACTAAACCCACCATAACATTATTGCAAAGGATAGATTAAAGGAAAATTTCAAATGCGCATTTATCCAATCAAGCAAAGGAAGAGTGAAGAAGTGTGGATCTGGCCAAAGCCCAGTTTAAGCCAAACAAGCCGAGAGTGACAATAATCACGGAGGCAATGAGAAGATCTTCCTTCCCAAGACTACATCTAACACAAACGATGAAGGAGCAATATGCCTATTAAACCTAATCTTCCTTCTCAAGACTACATTTGACACAAACAGATGAAGGAGCAATACGCCTATTAAACCTAAGTTTGGTAGTAGGGAGAGTGATATAGCTGCCACATAAAAAACTTGAACTTCTCGGAACGTTTCCAAATCCATATCCAAGGCCCTCCAACCTCCTAGAAGCACAATCCTGAAGTAACCATCGATAACCGCTTGCAGGAGAATATTCACGCTTCCTGCCCAAGCTAGTGCCAAGCTGTATCACACTCACCCCAATGTGGTAAAGAATAATCCGCAGAAAGTGACAAATTTCTTCAAGTAAAGGAGTATTCAAAATATTAAAGTGTGAGTGGTTATCCCACCAAAGGTCACAGATATGAAGCTCGAATCCGAAATATGGATGAAATCTACCATAGTAACCACTTGATCCCCTATCCAACCAACTGTCATACCATAAGGAGACATTGCTCGAACCAAGTGAGAAGTGAAATCCATCATTCAGCCTCACCGCAACTTTGCGATTCCCCTTCCATATATAAGAACATGACCCTGGTGGAATGGAGTGAAAGACCGGGCCATGATTGAGATATTTTTCCCGTAGGACTTGAACCCAAATCTTTAGTGAATTATTTTCAATGAGCCACACTAGCTTTCCAAGTAAGATCGTATTCATGTTACGAGCTCCCTTAATTCCAAGGCCCCACAACTCTTCTGGAGTTAAAACTTCCTAAGCAACAAAATGGAAACCGGCTGTTTGCTGATTGCCCCAAACAAAATCCCTTACAATTCTATCAATACAATCACACACCCCTCCAGGAGCCACAACGACTTGCATAATGTAGACAGGAAGAGATGTCAACATAGACTTTGTTAAACAAAGGTGCCTTTCTTTATTGAGTAAACATTTTGGCCAAGAAGCTAGGCGTTTCTCCACTTTTTCAAGAATAGTATAGAAAGCGCTTTAGTTACACACCCCTGAAGGATAGGAACACAGGTAGCTTCCCAAATTGCTCGTAAATCTAACCGAAGTGAGTCGTGACAAAGCATCTTTCCTCCTATTGGGCATTAGCCGCGACTATAGCTCTCGATTTATTGAAATTTACTTTTAATCCCGACATAATGTAAAATTTATGCATAATATTCATAACACCTTGAACTTGAGACTTTTTCCCATTACAAAAAAGAAGCACATCATCAGCAAAGAATAAATACGAAATACCTAGCCCACCCCAAGAAACATGAACATGCTTCCATGCACCACTACCCAAAGGGAATGAGAGTTGAACTCACTTAAAAGGAATGAGAAAAATAAAAAATGATACATCATTACAATCTAGTGTATCTTCTCACACTTTGCAGTAGTAGAGAAATTAAAATCCATGAACTATTCTTACAATGATAACACACTCAACATTTTGCAATAAACTAACTATTTTAGTTATTACAGTTAAGAAATTAGTAACAACTTATATATAATAAGTTTATCATAATGATTAATGAAAATGCCAAAAAAGTTTAAAGGGCTGTAATATTTTTCTAATTAGTTGAGATTAGTTTTGATATATTATATGTACAAAAAGAATTTTATATTATTATTCAATTAAATTAAATAACATGATGTGTGAAGCTTTTGAAATAAAAATATGAATGCAAAATATTTTAATTAATGTTTTTGTTATATGACTCAATAATATAATTAAAATATTTTTAATATTAGTAATGCGTAAACGTTAATATGTTAAAAATTAGCAGAGTCTCTATGCAATCGTCTCACAACATATATACATTTAAAACATATATACATTAAAAAATGAACTTCCTGATGTAAAATATGAACAATGGATACGATCCAGTCTAGTTCTCAATCCAAATTTTGGGTCTATTTGGAGAGGTATGTGTAAATTGGTCACAGTAGAATGAGTTGCAAGTATCTATCTGCAAAAGAACCATGATTAGTCAAGTCATCATCCTTGACCAACACAAAAAAGGTCAAGGCATCATCTAATTATGATTGGCTTATATTCTAGTAGTAAGCACTATGAGTCTATGTTAATTCAATTTGAGCTTAGCAATGTTAATAACAATTCTTAAGGAATTATCATGATCTTACCACAAGATCTGGAGCATCCCATTGCTAGCACATTATCCAAGGGACACTTGCATTTTGAGAAACAGCCATATTTGCAGCCCACATAGTATATTTCTTACCTCCCTCATTATAAAATCTTTCATAAGAGTCCATATTGATTTTCTATCCACAATATATATTAATGTGAAGATATATGCTAGAAGAAGTCAAATTAAAGAATTGAATATGTTCAAATTAAACAAGATGCAGTCAAATCATAGGCATCTAGAACAAATTGAGATGTTTTTTTTTGGGTAAAAGGAGCTAAATAAAGAAAAAAGAATAGTAAAGAAAACTATCAAATAAAGAAAAAAGAACAGGAAGAAAACTATCTCATATGAAGAACCCCAGAGACATCAGCCAAAGAATAAGTTCTAGGCCATTCGGAGGCCTATCCCGTGATAATTCATAAGGAGAAGCGACGCCATGCTTAGCAAGAAATCAACGGCTTGGTTACCTTCTTTATAGATGTGAGAGATTGAGAGGTCTAATCCTAATCTTTGAGATTATTGATATCACGCAACAAAGAAGCATACACATGAAAGGTAGAAGGGGAAGTCATCAATCGTAAAATCTCCAAACAATCCACTTCACATACAACATGGCAATAGCCAAGCTCCTAGATAATAGCCAAGCCAGGAATATGACCAAGCATAGAAGTCCAAATACCATTACTACCACGAATCATGCCACCAAACCCTAGGGCCAGGATTACCCAAAAAACTATCATAATAATTTAATTTCACAAAATTAACAGAAGGAGGATGTCACCTAACCCATTTAACGGAGAAGGTTGCGCCTATGCAAGTCAAAAACCAAAATACATGTGTGCACAAGTTGATACAGTGCAAAACTTGATTTAAAACAAGCTTCTTCCTTGAAAGCCCACATATTCTGACGACGCTATACAATCCAAAGGGAGGAAAGGAGAAGAATACTATTAGGCCCTATAGCATTGGTCCGCAACCAAAATTGAAGATCCTAAGAGGAAAAAGAGGTTAGTCAACACACCCTACACGATCCCATACTTCCCTAGCTAAAGAACAATCCTAAAAGCAATGTAAATAGGACTCCAGCATTCGAGCACCAAGTACAAAGGCAAGAGTTAGAACAACCTCTATTATGTCGCAATTCATTGGTAGAAATGCTGTTTCGCATGGCCAGGCAGATCAGAAAGCAAACTTTAAAGGGAACTTTCAACTTCCAAATCCAATTCCAAGAGTGATCCATATCATTATCATGTTGAGAAGAAGTTAGCCAATTATACCCAGAGAAACCTTATAGCACCCAGAGAGAGCTCCTTCGGACTGAAAAATCCTCATAATCACCCGCCATGGATAGGGTCTCCGAATTAGTTGATGGACTTGTGTAGTCATTTGTCCATAAATCATCCAAGTTCCAATTACCATTAACCAACAATCTTGAATCTTAAGCTGAGAGTTATATAATTGGAAAAGCTGAAAATTGATTTTTTTTTCTTCAAAAGTTACTAATGTTAGCATCTACAAAAAAAACTGAAAATTGATTTTTTTTTAAATTTTGATATTTTTTAAAAATTATCCAAATATACCAAAAGTGATTTTTTTGGCAAAAATGATAATTATTAGCCAAAATAATCACAAACAAATGCACTCTATATATGTAGTAAAGTTCTGCGTGTGATACTGAAATTCCAAGGAGAAGCCAATTAACTAAATAAATAAACACAGTGCCTGGAATAAAATGCAACCATTCTGGTACACCACTGTATCATATATATATATAAAATTCACGCTTATTTTTCACTCTACTATTACACTGGTTGATAGGCAAATTTCTGATTGACAACGTGTGCTATTTAATAATTGTGACAATAATTTATGAACATACGTTATATAATTGGTTAATGATGCACAAGGTTTTTGGTTAATTAATAACATAAATTTTAATTCAAAGATTCTGTATATAGCACGAAGGATATCATGTACTAAGGTAACACAAATTGACCTGGGCCAATCAAATTCGAAAGAGTAATATTCCTGTACGATCAGAATAAAATAATAAGAATTTTGTATAAAACATATAGTAGTTGTTGGATTAAATATACTGGTAGGACCTACATATTTATTTCAAAATTATTAATTATGGCACATTATTTTAACATTTATTTTTTGAAAAAAATTATGGATATCTAGCATTTTTCAATTTGAGTAATCCGACACAATAAAAATAAAATATCCAGAATTTTAAATAGAAAATATAGTAATTGTTAGATTAAGTGTAGTGGTAGGATCCATATATTTATTTAAAAGATTATGGTCTTATTTGGTAGACAAAAATCAAGCCAAAATATTAGAAGATAAAATGGTTTTTAATTTTTACCTATTTGTAATTTTTGTCAAATTGAAATTCAAGCCATTACTTAGTTTTTTGGTACATTCGAGCCATCAAGTATTATGCATTTTCGATTATTTCATAAAAATCAACATTATTTCATCTATTAATTATAAAGATAAATTTTCACAGAGGCAGATCCAATTACATCAGTGTAAGAGTTTATTCTTACATCAATATCTAACTTTGGTTTAAAATGATACAATTTAATGAAGAAGAGAATACTAGATTTACCACATTAAAATTTTAACGAAGAAATAGAAACACCAAATCTAATATAATTAATTAAGAAAACGAATTTGACTATATAAAATAAAAAGTGACGGAAGAGATAGTAAAATAAAAGAGCTAAGAAAGAGAATTTGATTTTATGTAAGCTAAAAGTTGTAATGAAGAATTATTTTAACGTGAATAATTATAAAAAAAATTTAAATATATTTTCATTAAAATTTTTAGAAAATAATTAAAAAAATAAATAAAATGAAAATTGAAAATATCATGTAAAATAACAGAACTTTTTAGTGAAATAAAACATTTGTGTTTTCAATAAAAACTATAAAAGTCTAAAAATCTTCACGTCAAATTTTATAATAAATAATTATTAAAAAGTAAAAGACATGAAAATTTTTAATAAAAATAAAAGAAGTGTTCTTTTTTAGTAATATTTTTAATTCAATTTTTATGTAATTTAAAATATTAATTATAACATTTTGATGCGAAACTGTTTATGTTTTTTGTTATATTTTTTAGAAAAACATAAATGTTATATTAAAAAATTTATTTTTATTTTTTTAGCTCTTAAGTCATTATTTTGGAACAAGGTCCTCACTTTAAAAAGTAAAATAAGGAGATTTTAATTTTTGAATTAATAAAGTTGAAAGTTGGACCGTCTTCACTCTATTGATTTAGAGTGAAATTACTTATTTTGTCTTTTAAATGAGACTCTCATTTTAGAAGATCCACATTCACTATTTTATATTATTTTATAATTTTTAATTTATATTGTTAAATTCTCTTTCTTAATTAATTATTTGATTTAAAGTTTCTCTTTTTTCATTAAATTGTATAATTTTAATTAAATCATTAGATTAATATGAAATTAATAGTTTGGTATTGGAGTAAGCATAAAACTCTTACACGGGTGTAATTGGATTCTGCCTCATTTTTAGGAAATCATATGATAATGTAAAATGATTTTATAATGTCAATGTTAGCTAATAAAATTTGAGAACAATAACAAATCATACTAGACAGTATCATGTTAGATAGTTACACTGCGATTTTATATTTTTTTTTGTATTAGCTTACACGGTAAACGAATAGAATTTAAATCCTTAATTATAACATATACATAAATAAAAAAAACTTATACGACATGAATTATTGTATTAGGTGTAACGAGATGCCAAACAAGAGAAAAAAAATAAAAATAAAAATAAAAATAAAAAACTCAAGTACGAAAGCAAGTTCACCTTTGTAGAAGTGGTTCACAATCACATGAATTAATTCCTCCATGGTACACCACTTTATCATACAACTGTGTTTGGTTCTCTTTTTTCCTACCACATTTCCTATGCTACGGTGTCCCAGAACAAAAAGCACATCAAAGATAACAAATTACACACCCAAAATTCCATTCTGCAGCAACATGTGGGCCTATTCGAAGAATCAGACACATTCCAGCCCTCTGGACAATCTTCACAAACTTGACAAGATCGAATCGTCCTCCAAATTGATACTACCAGTTCATCATGTATATGAGGTAGAAATTAAAAAAAAAATTAGTCTTAACTTTTTACCTTACACAATAAGCTTTGAACTAGGAGTATATTACAGCTAACAAGTAATTAATAAATCTAAATTAATTAATTACTGCTTGTTAATTATTCATATTAACATAAAACCTTGAATGATGACAATTGATTTTGTGAATGAATTTAATGTGTGCATTAGTGTTTCAACAATCAAGAAATTCACTTCAAAAGCAAAACAGCACAAGTCCTGAAGTCTCCTAAATCATAAGGAGACATTCACCTACAACATTATGTAAGGCTGATATGTTGACGTGGTCTGTATAAGAGTTAAATGAAGAACTTCTCTCATCAAACTATATCCAAAAAAATCAAAGGGAAAGAAGACCATATGGATAATGATAGCTCATTTAGGAAAGAGAAAATGGTTGGTGGAAGGACAAAAGGACAAATACACTAGCTGCAGATGACATCTCACCATAAATAGGACAACATGCAGCAGATACCAACTTGTAAAAATTTGCAACGGTCAGAATCATTCTCCTTATTTAAGGAAGCATTGTGCAGCAGTGGAATTTTAGAAAAAGAGAGCAACCAACTACAATCATTTGAATAGAGTACTCATCATCTTTCTGTATTTCTCACTGTTCTTCTTCGATATTTCAACTTCGGTGTGATAGAGAGCTTTATCATATTCAAAAGAGGCCAAGTTGTTAGCGAAACATTATAAAAGCCATTTGAGAGGAAGTTTCATTTGAGGAGCAGTGCTCCTTTGTTCTTTTTCGTGTGTGTGTGGCTTTCTTTGTTAGAAGGGGTCTTCGTGTTTGTGTATCTCTTCTTTGTAAAGGGAAACCTGTATCTGCATTTTGCTTGTATTTGGAAACTTTGAAGCTTAGTGAAACTCTCACTTTAAATGTTGGGGATTGGAGTAGATCTTAAATTGAGAATGAACCAGATAAAAATTCTGGTGCACTCTCTAATCTTTTATCATTGTCTCTTATTATTGTCAATCATTTTATTTAGAGAACTACAAAGCTTTGCATTATTCTGAAACAAAACATATTTTGCTGACAGTATATCACATTTATTTTACTCTGCTTCTTTATCATTTCTGTTACAAACATTAGTCTGAAGAATTTAGGAGATATTTATCAAAATATCTTCTAAACTCCGAAAGAGATTTTTTGAACTTTCTGATAGAATTGTTCAAGTGTGTAGAAGAGATTTAAATATGCACTTGATTCAAACCCAACGCCCTTTCTCAAGTGCATCACTACCATCATCTCACATTGCCCGGAGAAAGTTCATGGCCATTCCAAAAGACATAGGTTTCAATCACATCTGCTCCTCCGTCCTTATCTACTTGAACAAGAACCGGCCACATCTACCACATAACATATCAAATTCCACATGAAGCAAACAATATATAGGAGAGGGCATACGTACAAAAAATCAGCAAACAAACAAACAAAACAAGTAACTAATCCAAGAACTTTCATTTATATAACCATTTAAAAAAAAAAAATCTCAAAGGGCCTAAAAATTGATCTTGTGATCGGTTTGATTTTGATCTATAAAGTGCGGACACATATGAGTGCATGTTTTGATGGGAAACACTTTAGGGTGTATTTAGTATAGGGCAAAAATGAAGTGGAAAATTTTATTAATAAGTTTGATATGTAATTTTCTATATTGAACTCATCAAATTCCACCACATACAGTGAGATACACTCTTTTCAAAAAAATAAAATACCCTATTTGTTACCAAATATAAGTCTATTGGATAAATTGATAGATTATTGAAAACTTAATATATCCGACTTTTCAATGTATATTGACTTTTCAATATACTCCTTTGTTCAAATGGACTTATATTTGGGATTGGGAGGAGTAATATACAAGTGATCCACCTATATCCTTGTAGGTATCAGAGATCAAGCTGATAAAGGAAATAGAAACAGAGATGAAGAGAAGGAAGAAATTGAATTGCTTAAGTATTGAGAAAACTGATCAAGTGTTATTGAATTATCATTGCTTATGCTTTATATAGCATAGCTTACATACAGCTATAGAGTTCCTTACTACTTGTAACTAATAACTGTTATGAGCTATTAGTTCTAACAGAAAATTAATCAGTTACAAGTGAATTATTCCTATAGCCTATCAATCCTCTCGACTTAAAATATAGTTTATAAAAAAGTACAAAATCTATATGTTTTAAACATTAAGAAAAAAATGAAAACAAGGATGCTTTTGTCACGTATGAAGTTTTGTTTTTCCTTGCGCTGATGGTGTGTCACTCCCCGCAGGAACACTTCGAGGGTAATGAATGGAAGCCGAGATTAGAAGCTTCCTTTGGCCATCAATGATGAGTCGCATCGTAGCTAACATTGGCACCCGAGGCCAATGTGATGAATGAAGCATATAGTGGGAAGAAGAACATGACAATGTTGAAGCACAACTTGTTCATGTCTTGAGAACGTGGAAAAACTAAAGCTATCAATGTTTTGGGAGGGTCTTTTATAGGAGTGGAAAATGAAAAGTAAGGTAGCTAAAGCGCATGCGTGTTAGTGTAATAATTCATTATTATTCAGTGTGATATATACATATACATGCGCGGTTTGTATTGTGGTCTCCAAAATTGAAAAACTGACTGGGACAGATAGCAACTATTGCCAGTTAGTATACAACTAGGGAGAGATTTAATTTCGAGATAAGTAAGAAATTTCTAGCAGATATATTTGTTTTTATAATAATGTGTTGGCTTTCATTAGTCAGTGTTACCCTTAGAATTCAATGGGCTTAACATCCCAGCCCATGGCGTTGTAATGAAGCCCTCAAGCTAGATGTGGTTTTGCCCCTTTAAGAAAATAAGATTGTGTCTTTGCTAATGCTATAGCTTTTGGCTGCTTAAGCGATTGATCCTACAAGTGGTATTAGAGCGAGGTCATGGGTTCAAATCTCAGGCTAACATGGGGAGATTGTTAGCTTTAATTAGCCAGCGTTACCTTTAGGATTCAATGAACTTAACATCCCAGCCCATAGCACCTGTAATGGGTGCAGCCCTCAAGCTAGATACGGTTTTGGCCCTTTAAAGAAATAAGATTGGCCCTTGTTAACAATTATAACTTTTGACCTAGTGGTAAACGCTTGATCCTACATAATGTTAAGCAAAGTAGCAATTTGTTATCTTATTCTTATATATATATATATGTGTGTGTGTGTGTGTGTGTGTGTTATTATTTAATCACAATTAAACTTAATTATAGATTCGAACCCAAAAAAAACATAATTATGACTAATTTAGATACAGTTTCATATCAATGCATTTGTTATACATTTAAAGTTTAATTTTATTACATAAATGTAGATACATATCCAAACAATAAAAAACTTATCCAACATTTTTCAACTTTTGGTGTATTTATTATAATGGTAACTAAGTTAAGTGTAGTAATTTATTTATTTATTTTGGTAATGAGTTAAGTGTATTAAATTAGTCAACTATTAGCATAAATTATAAATTAAAATAGGGTTTAATTTTGATATATTTAAGTGTAAAACTTTTTCACGAGATCATCCAGCCAAACCTCTTCAATTGAATGACTTTTCAAATAGTAGAGGTGGAGTTAATCATATTTGCTTATGTGGCATTATATGATTAACGTTTAATTTATTTCATCGACAATATATCAAAATTAATACAATTAATTATATGTTAATTAATTATTTATTTAACAAAATTTTACTTGAATGTATTAGATTATAAGATTTTTTATGGCTAAAAGGAAATTTTTGCTCTATTAAGTTTGAGACAAGTATTGACTAGCTACTTAATTAAAGTAATGTAAATTTAATAATATAGGGTAATAACATTTATACAACTAATTATTTTATGCATTAAAGCAATTTATTATCTTGCTTTTCATTTAGAACTAGTTGTTGGGTTATATGCTCCTTAATCACTTAAGTCCAATAAGACTTTAGTGAAATTAAAGCCCAAGAACAATATGGACCATATGGTTTATGGTTAGGTCTTGACTTCACAGCATATATAAACTAATCTTTTCACCCTTGTGCCTCTCTAAGTGTTTTTCATCAGAAACAGACACCCAGAGGACGTTCATCATTAACGGTTGCCCACACAGCCACCCCATCCCTTGAAAGATAGTGGAAGATTCAGGAGAGTGGATTACTCCGATCGTGAAGCTTTTGGTTCACTGCGTCCTTTAGGTAATCAAAACAATGAAGGTTCTATTTTTCCTACGTCGTGACGGTACGATGCGCTTCGCATTTCTGTTGATAATCCTACAAGTATCAAGGGATTGTGATGAAAAGAACAGTTTTGATATTAATTTATATTTCGTGTGATTTATTTCGAAATTTTTTTGAAAAATAAGGCACCTTATTTTTCTGTATTTTTATTTATTTCATGTTATTTATTCGCTTATAGTTCATATTCGGTAAAAGTCTTAATTTTTAATCGGTTAATCGCTTTAATCCATGGTTAGATTCTCTTGTGTTTCTCTTGGTTTGTAACAAGGAGGCTAATCCCATATGATTAGGTTTCCTCCTTGCTTTATTTTATGTTTTTCGCATTTTCCTATGTATTTTCGAATTTTTGTAAAAGTTCAAGATCGAGAAACAGCGAAGAAGATGAGCAATCAACACTTAGAGACTTTTCGTGACCTCTGGATCTAGAATTGGATGATCCATATATGGTTGGAAAAGGACGGAAAGACGAGAAATGGTGGGCGGACGCCGCAGAAGAGTTGCCACGCGCCGCCACAAGTGGCTGAAAGTGGCCTTCACGCGCGACGGACAAGCCGGGGTGAGAGCGCGTGAGCCACCATTTTGGGTGGTTCTTGCGGCGGCGTTCTCGTCTCCTCATGGCGGTCCTTCCCTGGAGTTTCGTGCTGAGACGAAGTCGGATGACTGGCGCGACAGTTCTGACGCTAGGGTTCCTCTTTCGTGTCCTAGGGTTTCTCGCCAAGGATTGGGTTTTTTGGGCTTTTGGGCCCATGGATACCCTAAAGGGGCTTGAAGCGATACTTGGGCTGGACGAAGAGGAATTCCAAAGTTGTAATTTTTTTTATTTTTTTAAATAATAGGAAAACCATGGATTAAAGTTATTTGTTTAATTATTTATTGCTTTTATTGAATTGTATGAATTATATGTGCGATTAACATGATGTTTGTAATAACATGCCATATAGAATAGGATGGTGCCATATTGTTGCATAATCACATGTCATATATGCATAGTAACTTTTGTCATGATACGACTATATAGTTATTATGCGCGATTATTTAAATTTTAAGTTATCCACTAGATTAATTATCAATTATTATGATTTTCGATAAGAAATCAAGATTAATAATGGGATTAATTTATTATGGAATTAAAATCTAGACAAATAATCCAATTTCCTAAGAGAAAATTGTTTCTTGAAAATAAATTTTTGTGGGTTTTCTAAAATGGTCATGGAATAACACACGCTGCATACAATAATCATGTATCATGATTGTGTGGAGCACACGCGCCGTGAAGTGACCAATTTTAGGACCTTAATGTTTTCAAAATTACGTTAAGTTAGGTGATGCGTTCATTCGGCTACACTACTTACATAGTTTTTTTTTTAAATCAAACAAAAATTATTTTCGAATGAAACATTTTTTTTGGAAATTGAAAAATTCTAAACTTAAATAAAAAAAATTGAATTGGTGAAGGTTTAAATTTTTTTTAAAAGTATTAAACCTTGGGCTCCAATTGTGGGTTTATTAGTGAAATGGTTATCGCTAAAGCCCATCGGATAAGGATAATCGGATTTCGTAGATTAAACCTTAATATTTTTCAAAATTTTAGTAAAGTTTTGTACGGCCCATCGTCGGTAACACTTAGACACTAAAGATAATTTTGAAAGTAAATAATGGTTAAATACATTCAACTTTGATAAAATTGTTAACCCTCCCATCGAGGCTTTGACAATGGAACTGAAGGCCCAAAATAACAATATTAGTTTTACAAGTATCTTGCCCATCGTAAGCCTTGTAAAGATAACTAATGGATTGTTAAACAATAAACAAGTAGTAGTTATTAGAATCTACTAGCGCTATATTGTTTGTTGTTATTCTAGTTTGTAATTAGTGTGTTTTTTCATTGTTTTTAGAAAAATGTCTTCATTCAATCCTTTAGCTACTATCTTGAGCCAAAAACCTATGGATGGTACAAACTACAAACAATGGAAAACTAATTTGGATATTGTTCTTCAATATGAAAAGCTCAACTTTGTTCTAACTACCCTATGCCAGCGCAGCGCGCTGAAGATGCGCCTGAGGCAACAAAGGCACGTTTTCAAGAGAAGGAAAATGGGAGAAGGCAAATGTGGCTTGCCTGATATTTTAAAGTCTGCCAGTCACCTTCAGGAGCAAGTGAGCATGATTGAGAGTGGAGCAAAGATGCTCCAGACTCTTGATGGCATGTTTGCTACGTCTAGTAGCTATGCTAGGCAGAATGCATTAATGCAGTCACCAAGACAGTGATGTTGGAGGAAGTGTGCGGGATCATTGTCTACAATGATAGCAAACTTCAAGAAGGCTGAAGACCATGGGGTCAAATTTGAACAAGAAGTAAAAGTTGACCTTCTCTTGCAATCACCGCCCTGAATACTTCAATCAGTTCAAGATGAATTATAATATGAATAAGATGAATCTTGACCTTACTCACTTATGCATGAGCTTGAGATGCTGAACACCTTAGTAGAAGGGTGCATTTTTTGCTGGTGAGAGTTCTATGAAACCTAAGGGGAAACCCAAGGGAAGGAACAAAAACAAGAAAAGAAGAAAGGAGTTCCAGTTGCCAAACCAGTTGCAATGAAGCAGCCAAAAGGCAAGTGCTTCAAGTGCGGACAAAAGGGGCATTGGAAGAAAAATTGCCCACGTATGAATAAACCAGGTATGGGTAATTTACATGTGATTGAGGCTTGTTTAGTGGAGAATTACAATGATAAATGGATCATTGATTCAGGAGCCACTAACCATGTTTGTTACTCTTTGCAGTGGTTCAAACATAGCTTGCCTGTAAGTGAAGGACAAAGAGTTTTGAAGCTTGGAAATGGGGAGCTTGTGTCTGACTAGTGGGACAAGTTATTTTATCTTTTGATAATTGTAGAACTTTGGTTTTAGAAGACCGTTTATATATTCCGATTTTTAGAGGAATTTAATTTCTGTTAGTTGTTTAGTTAAACATGGTTTGACAGTTTAGTTAATTCTAGTTTCAATAAGAAGTCCATCTTCTTTTATTTGTTCCGTGTAATGTTTAATGGTCTTTATTTCCTTAGTCCTGTGCCCTGAAATTAATCATGTTGAATTAGGAGATGTTGAGCATGTTCATTCATCAAAGAAAAGAAAAGTTTTCAATGAAACTTATCTTTGGCATTTGAGATTAGGTCATATTAACTCTAACAGGATACAAGGTTTGGTCAATAGTGAGATTTTAAAATCCCTGAACTTTGAACCTTACCAGTTGTGAATTTTGTTTAGAGGTAAAATGACTAAGAGATCTTTCAAGGCCAAGGGAAATCGTGCCACACTTCAGCTGGAATTGGTACATACTGATGTATGTGGACCAATAAATGTCCAGGCCAGAGGCTATCAGTATTTTATCACATTTACTGATGATTACTCTAGATTTGGACATGTGTACCTAATGCGTCACAAGTCTGAAGCTTTTGGAAAATTCCAAGAGTTCAAGGCTTAGGAGGAAAGCATCTTGGTGTTCAAATTAAGACTCTTCTTCTCAGAGGGGGAATACCTATCTGAGAGTTCATCTTACCTGACCAAAGAGGGATAGTTTCACAATTATCTTCTCTAGGGACACCCCAGAATGGAGTTGCTGAAGGAGAAATAGAACCCTTTTAGAAATGGCAAGATCTATGCTCAGTTATTCATCTCTTCTGATTCATTCTGGGATATGCCTTAAACTGCTATGTACCTATTGAACTTAGCTCCGTCCAAGTTGTTTCAAAGACACCAATAGAATTATGGAAAGGGTGTAAGCCCACCTTGAACCATATTCGGGTTTGGGGTCTGCACATGTACAACCGAAGTCAAATAAGATGGACTGAAGAATGCATATTTATAGGCTATCCTAAAGGAACCAGAGGTTGGTTGTTTTATAGTCCGAAGGAAAAGAAGGTCATAGTGAGCACACATGCAACTTTCTTAAAGGAGGACTATATGGCAAATTATAAGCCTAGGAGTAAGGTTATTCTTGATGAGCTAGTCTCAGATCAAGTTTCACCTCAACCTTAGGCGGTTCAGCTTTTGTTCTTGTGGTTGTTCAAAGAGGGAAAATATACCTGATGTTGAACACACACAGGAACCAAAAGAACTAGAAGTTCAGCATGATGATCAACAAGTGGAACCTGAGATGCAGTTCCGCTTATGGAAACAACAAAATCATGAATTGGTTAATCCTCTTAATGAGGTCCTCATCTAGAATTGGATCCCCCTAAATGCACAACAACAAGTGCGGCAAACTCGTAGTGGGAGAGTGATTCGAACCCGCAAGATTTCTCTTATTGGGTGAATCGTCTAAGGATGTCATCATTGAAGAAGATGATGATCCCACGAGTTATGACGAGGCACTGGGGATGTTGATGTCAGGAACGGCTTGAGGCTATGAATTGTGAAATGGATTCTTTGTATTCCAACTCAGTTTGGTCTCTTGTAGATGCACCAAAAGGGTAAGACCCATTGGGTGTAAGTGGATCTACAAGAGAAAGAGAGGATCGGATGGGAAGGTTGAAACCTTCAAAGCTAGATTGGTGGCGAAAGGGTACACCCAAATAGAAGGTGTGGATTATGAAGAAACCTTTTCGCCTTGCCATGCTCAAGTCCATCCGGATTCTCTTTACCTGTTCAGCAAATCTTGATTATGAGATTTGGCAAATGGATGTCAAAACGCTTTCTAAATGGAAATTTGGAAGAGGATATCTATATAGCAACCAAAGGGTTCATAGCCAAAGGGCAAGAAAACATGGTATGCAAGTTGCAAAGGTCCATTTATGGACTTAAGCAAGCGTCCAGATCATGGAACATCAGGTTTGATCAAGCCATTAAGTCTTATGGTTTTGAGAAAAGTCCTAATGAGCCGTGTGTGTATAAAAGGATCCAAGGAAACGTATCTTTTCTAGTACTTTATGTGGATGATATACTCCTTATTGGAAATGATACGGAGGTATTATTAGGCATAAAGACCTGGCTAAGCAAGCATTTTGATATGAAGGACCTGGGGGAAGCCAATTATATTCTTGGTATTAAGCTCTTGCAGAGCGGAAGAATAGGGTATTGGCATTATCTCAGGCTAATTACATCGACAAAATACTTGCCAGGTTCAGCATGGAGAATTCCAAGAAGGGAATTTTACCCTTCAGGCATGGGATTCATCTCTCTAAGGAGCATTCTCCTAAAACTCCTAGAGAGAGACGCATGAGTAGGATACCTTACGCTTTAGTAGGTAGCCTTATGTATGCTATGCCGTGCACCAAACTAGATATCTGCTATGCAGTGGGAGTAGGAAGTCGATACCAATCTAATCCTGAGAAGAACATGGATAGCGGTTAAACATATACTCAAGTACCTTAGGAGAACGAGAGATTATATGTTGGTCTATTCTAGTGGGAGTCTTGAAACCATTGGTTATAGAGACTCAGAATTTCCAAGGAGACATTGACTCAAGAAATCCCACCTCTGGGTATGTGTTCACTCTTAATGGCGGGGCCATTTGTTGGAAGAGTGTCAAACAATCATGTGTGGCTGACTCTACCAGAGAGGCTCAGTATGTAGCGCTTTTGAGGCTCAAAGGAAGCCGCATGGTTAAAGAAGTTCCTAACGGATCTTCAGGTGATACCAGGTGTTAGTCGTCCCATCACACTTTACCGCCAGAAACAGTGGGCAGGAGCACAGTCCAAGGAACCAAGGTGTCACAAAAGACAAAAGCACATAGAGAGGAAGTACCACTTGATCCGAGATATAATTGAAAGAGGAGATAGAGTGGTAGTCAAGATAGCATTTGAGGAGAACCTTGCTGACCCTTTTACTAAGAGTTTGCCTAACGTGTGTTCGAGAGGCATGTTACATCTATGGGTCTTAGGAGGATTCCAGATTTGCTATAGCTTTAGGAAGTTGTTATTTCACTTTGTTATTTTGTGCCTTTTGAGCAAGACATTATGACATTGTATTTTTTTTCTGAATGTTATAAATGAGGTATTATTCATTTATTCCGCACACTATTTACAAACACGAAGGTCCGGATCAATTGTGAAGTATATGATCATATGGATACGTTCATGGAGGACATGGTCATAGGTTCTCACAATTGATGAATAGGTTCACGCTATTAAATAAAGTTGGGCATTTTTTTTAGGCTACAATATTTATGAGATGATTTTGTCCGAATCATTTTTAAATATTGGTGTGAGTTAATACTTACATTGAATGGATCAAGGAGAGATTTGATTAAGGTTGTTCTTTCTGTCATAAGGAATCAAATCTCCAGATAACTATAGTTATGTAGTTGCTCTTAATCCTGAGTTTATTTTAAATAGGTAGTCGAATAGTTTTCATTCTTTGATTTACCAACGGGTGAGGTTCGATCTATTGATGGCCAATAACTCGGTATTTTGGGATTGAAACTATTTGGTTATTGGTGTTTATGAGATAAACAACATGGAATTTATAGGAAATGTCCCCTTGATATGTTTCGGTACTTGGATATTGAAGACATGGCCAGTGCACGTAATCCATTAGAGAAACTATCACAATCAAGGAAATAAATAATTGATTGGGTAACAAAAATTAGTCAATCAATTATAGACATTCTATAAAGGGGCGATGCATATTCATGTTATAAGTGTCATTATTCTTGGAGTTCACGTTCGGACTTTTAGTGGAGTAGCACTGAATTAGATAATCTTCTGTAGATTATCAGGAGCCTTGATAGATGACAAATGGTAGATCCCAGGCTAGCTTGAGACAAGGGATGTGGTATATTATTAGATGATGATGGCTTATGGGATACATGGTCTTGGGTTTATGAACTCAAGTTTGTATCTTAAAGAGCAAGTGGGAGATTGTTGGGTTATATGCTCTTTAATCACTTAAGTCCAATAAGACTTTAGTGAAATTAAAGCCCAAGAACAATATGAACCATATGGTTTAGGGTTAGGTCTTGGACTTCACAGCATATATAAACTAATCTTTTCACCCTTGTGTCTCTAAGTGTTTTTCATCAGAAAAGACACACCTAGAGGCAGGTTCATCATCTAACGCTTGCCCACACACCACCCCATCCCCCTTGAAAGATAGTCTAGAAGATCTATCAGAGCGGATTACTCCGATCGTGAAGCTTTTGGTTCACTGCGTCCTTCCAGGTAATCAAAACAATGAAGGTTCTATTTTTCCTACGTCGTGACGGTACGATGCGCTTCCGCGTTTCTGTCTGATAATCCTACACTAGTGTTATAGCCTGTGCATTGCATGGGAATGAGATTATAAAATATTTGTTTTATCAGTTTAATTTTAAAAAATATTATATCTATAAGTGTAGTGAAATAGAAGAAAGTTTGAGTGTGTTATTAAATATATAATTGAGTGTGAAATAGAAGTAAATATTCTTCTTCTGTGATTATTTTAGATTACATTAAAAACCCCAAAATATTACAATAAAGTATATAAGATTTAGTTAAGCTACAAATAATATTTTCAAGGAGAAAATGCAATAATTTAGACTATAAGAAAAAGTTATAAATAAATATGTTGACCTGAAATTGATGGTGAAGGATAAATTTGATTCTTCGATATGTGTTATTGGAAAACTTGTCAACCACTTATTATCCTTCTTCTTTGAATTGTTTACTTAAATCACCTGTAGAACAACATAATGTCAGTTCCTTGATATTAGATGGAAATAAAAATGATGTAATAGTAAAATTTGAGATTAGTCTTACTTTACCATTTGAATACACACTTTGGAATATTTCCATGTAGACAACATTTATTGTCCATCCTTCAGTTAAATAATTATGGTTTTCCAATAAAATTCTCAATCCATTCTTGTCTTTTACTCGTGAAAGAGCTACATATAGGTCCATGAGTGAACACTAGTTTTGGTCGATATAATCCAAATGTAGACAATGTTTAGCCTTGAGATTATTGATGGTCATAGAGAAGGAAACTATGCTTGGAAATTGTCTTCTCTGAAACTTAACGGGAATGGACTCATTATTTGGAATCATATTCATTTTTGGTATCAAAACAACCTCACCAATCTTGTTGCTAGTAATTGTTAAGCATTCAATGACATGGTTTCCCATCCTCCTTATTGTCAACCCGGTCCCATTGAACAAGCCATTCGCCTGATCTATGTTTCTCATAAGCATGATTGGAACACTTTCTTTCAAAATCAACTCATGTGATGGAAGTCCTGAACAATTAATCCCATTTAAAATATCTGTGAAAAGGTATTTAATTTAGATTCCATGCTTCCTTCTTCAATGCACAATGAATCAGACCTTAAATATAATTTTTCATCTTAATGCATTTGTTATACATTTATAGTTTAATTTTATTACATAAATGTAGATACATATCCAAACAAGAAAAAACTTATCCAACATTTTTCAACTTTTGGTATATTTATTCTAATGTTAACTAAGTTAAGTGTAGTAATTTATTTATTTTTTCGTAATGAGTTAAGAGTATTAAATTAGTCAACTATTAGCATAAATTATAAATTAAATAGAGTTTAATTTTGATATATTAACAATGTAAAACTTTTTTGCGACATCATCCAATCAAACCTCTCCAATTGGATAACTTTTCAAGTAGTAGGGCTAGGAGTTAATCATATATGCTTATGTGGCATTATATGATTGAATGTTTGTGTAATTTATTTTACACGACAATGTATCAAAATTAATACAATTAATTATTTATTTAACAAAATTTTACTTGAATGTATTAGATTATAAGATTTTTTATGACTAAAAGAAATTTTTTGCTTTATTAAGTAAAACAATAGATATATCTTCTTAGAGTTTGGCCGACGGATAATGAGGTAACTCGGCTAGAGGCAATGTCGGAGCTTGACCGACGCAACGATAAAGCTCGTCCTAAAGGAGATAGAGCTAACCGACTTGTGTCAAGGCTCAGCCTGGAGTAGAGATGAAAAAGGATATCGGTTCAGAGAAGATGGAGCTCATTCGAGAGGAAATAGACCTCGGCCAGGAGCAGCTGAGTCTTGGAGGTGTAGCTCTGACAAATGGTGGAGATTAACAGGCATATGATGGAGGTTAATTAGATATGGCAACGAAACTCGATCGTGATGTGAAGAGCTCAACAGGAGATGGCAATTAAGATCAACCAAGAGGAGGGAGAGCTTGGCCTGAGGTGGTGAGGTGAAGAGATGGCAAAGTATGTCACTATATGCTTGGGGAATATAGTCTGATATGTTCTGTCTTCAATTATGTCACTATAGTTATAATAGTATTTGGAATAGGATGATGGCAAAGTAATGTTAAGGGAGAAATCCAAATAGAATAAATAAAGAATTTGTTAGGGAAAAAACAACACAACATATTTTGGTTTTAGAAAAAGAGCAAAGGTTACTCAGTGTGTCATGCTTGTTATGGTGAATTTAATATATAAACAATTGAGTTTAGGATATTGTTATTAAGTGCTAGCTACAATACTACAAATATCTATTTGTTGCAGATCTCATGCCTTTAGGGGGCGTTTGTTTCAAGATTTGAAATTATGTTTCCAAAATCGCATTTCTAGGAATAATATTCTTGGGAATATTGTTCCTAGGTATCTTTAAAAAATTGTTTGTTTAGCATTAAACATTCATGGGATTATTTGTTAAGATTTTTGATAATAAATTTAAAACTTGTTTGTTTTATAATATATATTCCTAAGAATATATGTCATAATTTCTAAAATACCCTTAGGTCAAAAAATTGTGAGGAAAAAGTCAAATAATTGAGGGATGGGTTAGTAATTGTGCTTAATAATTGTGATTATCAAGTCATGGAAATTTTTTTTCTCACCCTTCAACTTGAGAATAACTAAATCATAGGAAAATCTTTTTTTATAGAATAATTAATACCTAAAATTTTTTTTTGTAAAATTTGTAACAAATGTAGAAACATATCATTCCCAACTACCTATTCCAAAATAATTAAATAAACCCCGAAATAAATGCCCCGTTAAAAATTTGTGTGTGATAATAAAAATAAACACCATTATCATGAAGCAAAGCTTAATTACATTGGTCATATCATAAACTTAATACTGATATCATAACTTAAAGAGTACATTTGGAAACAAAAGCATGGATCCTAGCACATGAACAAAAAACAAAAGAACGAAAACAACACCCTAACATTCTATAATTATGCATAATGACAAGTCCATTAGATGATATTAGAAGCTAAAATCCCTCATCATCCCCTAACTCCATGATCAAAGCAACATTCTTTGAGTCATTATCAGGAATGAGTATCTCGAAGGCATAGTAACCAATTGCAGCATGTTAGGTTTGAGCAATTTGAACCTCAAGCAGAAAGGTTGTCACTATCATACTCAGAGGAGAAAACTCTATAGCTTGAGGGACAAAATTAGATGGATTTAGAGGCTATTCAATTGGTTCAGCAAATGGCACTTCAATATGGTCAGCGATTGAGTGAGGAATAGGGTAAGAAATTCCCTCCTCAATATTGTCTGAAATTTGCTCTTCAATAGGTTGAGGAATTGGCTCATAAACCACCTGGGAACTGGCTTAGCAATTAAGGCAGTGATTTCAGAAGGATGATGTGAATGTTGCAAAAAAGGATGAACAAGACCATTAACTTGAACATTAGGCAAGGGATGAGAAACAACATCATCTTGCTCAACAATAGGGTCACAAACATCAGCAATGTCACCAACTTGACCATCATGGACAAAGAGGTGGTACTTGATAACTCCAATTTATGAAGTTATTTAGCTTCTAATCTAGCTTAAATTGCATGCTTTGTCCTTTTTTTTCTAAGTAAAACACTTTAAAATAAGAAGAATTGGCTTGTTTTTGTCTTAGAACTTTTGTTGAAAATTCAATGTCATAAATCATGATTATTGAGGTGAATTGTAAAGTTCAAATTAAATTCTCATTTGATGATTTTTTATAGTGGAAATTGTAGATTTTTGAAGCTTGAAGAGAATTCAATTGGAAGCCAAGAAGAAGGAAGCAAGGAATGAAGAAAATGAAGTTTTTGCTGTGAGTCACGACCTGAAATCTGCTAGTTGCAACCTACTGGCACATACAGCATTTGATCATTTTTCAAGTTAGGTCACGACCTTGATTTTTGTTGGTTGTAACCTAACGTGGCCCAGGCCCATTTTTAGCAATGTTTTAAACCAGTCTTAGGGCAACAGAAAGAGGGTTCATTTTGGGCTACCTCTTTTAGCACATTTTAGAGGAAAACCTGGGCATTGGCAGAGGCTAACACTAGAGAGAAATTGATCTTGGAGATTGAAGACCAAAAGCTTGGAGGAGGATTGGACCACTATTTGTTCTTCTCTTCCTTTCTCTCTTTTTGTCTTTAATGTTCACCATGTTTCTTGAACTACTAGTTAGTTTATTTACGTTATAAATAGCTAAACTTGTAGTTAGGAGATCCTTTTAACCTTTTGAATCTTGGATGCTTGTCGATTCATTTGTTTGAATGTTAATGATATTGGTTTTGGTTACCCATTTCATATCTTAATGCTCTTATATGTTTGGCCACCATTTAAGTTGATTTGGGAGATTCCCTTGAACTAGACATAGGAATAGGGATTTTGGACCTTGGTTATGGGTAATACTTATTTTTTTACACTTAATTGGCTTAGATGTAAGGATTAGTCAATAGGATGGAAACATACCCATTGGCCTTGCATAGTAGATGCTTGATGTTAGTTCTCAATGGGTTGATTTCACACTAATTCACAAGGGTACTTAGTATTTTAGGTGAAGGAGACATGGTTAATTGACCTAAACATAGGCTTTTAACTATAATTGGCATGTTAACAAGACTAACTTGTTGATGTTTAATTGAGTAATTTGCATATCCAAGTGAAATAAAGGGTGAAAAAGGTCTCCTAGGCCTTTATTCTTGGTTGTATCTCATTTTTGGTTTGCGTTATTGTTTTCTATTTACTTGTTCTTCTACTATTTTCTCTTAATTCTCATTAAATCGATTTTGCTTAAGCCTTGAACACGGTACTTTAGTTGATCACTAGCATACTCTATCTAATCCCTGTGGATACGATACTTTTTCACTCACTATTATATTACTTGAACAACCTATGTACTTGCAGTGTTTTACCCACTCTTATAGGCGGCCATCAAGTTTTGGCGTTGTCGAGGATTGGCTATAGTTGTATGCTACTTTTGATTTAAATTACTAGTTCTTGACTTAAGCCTTCATTTTCTTTTATTTTAAAGTACCTTTTTATTTGCATGCGACACTCTAGAAGCTTTAGAGAATGTACCTGTTTGTGTGGATTTAGAAAGAGTTTTCAATTTTCGCGCCAACCTTGTTCTTATCGCACTAGATGCAACATGGAAAATCAAGAGGGCCCAACCTTTGTGCGGATTATGCTTCTCCACAACTCCAAGATGTGCACTCTAGCATTCCCAAGCCTCCATCCAAGCCCATGACTTTGAGCTTAAGCCTGCATTGATTTAGATAGTGCAGAACATAGTTTAGTTTGGTGGGCTGCCTAGTGAAGATCCTGGTGCTCATCTATCTAACTTCCTGGAGGTGTGTGATACCTTCTAACACAATGGCATTTCGGAGGAAGGTATTCATTTGCGCCTATTCCCATTCGTCTAAGGGATAAGGCTAAGGCATGGCTTTCCTCACTTTCTGCCAACTCTATAACTACATTCGAGGACCTTGCCCAAAAGTTTCTTGTCAAGTTGTTCCCACCAATCAAGACAGCTAGGCTACGCAGACATCACTTCCTTCAAGCAAGCAGATGGTGAAACTCTCTATAAGGATTGGGAAAGGTTCAAGGAGATGCTTAGGAAGTGTCCGCACCATGGCATTCCTAAGTGGCTCCAAGTCAGATTATGTACATGGGGTTGCTTCCTCAAGAGAAAGCTACTATTGATGCGCCTCCGGAGGTGGTACCTTGATGGCTAAGCCAGGAGACACTACTCTTGACCTCTTGGAAGAAATGACAACTAACAATTATCAATAGCCAACTGAATGGATGAATACAAAGAAGGTAGCTAGTATGTATGAGGTAGATGCCCTCACTTCTCTCTCAACTCAAGTAGCGGCTATTGCTAAGAGGTTGGATAATATGAATGTGAATTCAGTTGAAAACTCTTCTATTGCTTGTGACTTGTGTGGAGACCCACACTCCAGTGATCAATGTCCCCACACTATGGAGAGTGTATAATTTTTGGCTCAACATCGCAATCGGAACCTAATCGACCATTCAACAACCACTACAACCAAGGAAGGTGAAGTCAAGGCAACTATGCTTGGGGAATAATAAACAAGCATCTTCTTCCTTCACTCAATACAAGTCGGCTCCAAACTTTCCACCTAGCTTCCAACCACAACCTACCCCACCTAAGGAGCATTTTCATGATCGAACTTCAACACTTGAGAGCATGGTCATGACCTTCATTAATAAGACCGATGCTTATATGGCCAAGACGGATGTTCACTTAGTTGGCCAAGATGCTCATTTGGCCCACCAAGATGCTCTTTTGCAAAGTCAATCCGCTTCATTGTGAAACTTGGAGACTCAAATTGGTCAAATTGCTCAAACAGTGAGTAATCGCCGTTCGGGAACCTTTCCTAGTGACACAATCAATAATCCCAAGGGTGGCAACAATGAGCAATGTAAGGCCATAACTCTTAAGAGTGGGAAGGACATTGAAGAAATCCAAAGACTAAGTTTTTGCATCAAGAGGTGGAGCATGAAAAAGATGATGTTGAAGAAGTGATGGTGGACAAGAAAAAGGAAGTGGCCAATGAAGAGGATAGTAAGAAGAAGAATGAGAAACCCCATACTCCTCCTCCTATTCCCCAATCGCTTTGCCAAACAAAAGCTTGATAAGCAATTTCAAAAGTTCTTAGAAGTCTTCAAGAAACTTCACATAAACATTCCATTTACTGAAGCTTTAGAGCAAATGCCAAGTTATGTGGAGTTCATGAAGGATATTCTCTCAAAGAAGCACAAGTTGGGTGACTTTGAAACTATTGCTTTGACCGAAGAGTATAGCGCCATTTTGCAAAGCAAGCTCCCTCCCAAATTAAAAGATCCAGGAAGCTTTACAATCCTTTGCCACATTGGAAATCAATTCTTTGGGAGGGCTTTGTGTTACTTAGTGGCAGACATCAATCTCATGCCCTTATCAATATTCCAAAGGTTAGGTTTGGGAAATGCAAGCCGACCAATGTCACTCTCCAACTTGGTGGATCATCTCTAACCTATCCTAAGGGCATTATTGAAGATGCCTTAGTCAAGGTGGACAAGTTCATATTCCCTACTGATTTCATTATCTTGGACTGGAAAAAGATCGCAATGTGCCATTAATCTCTGGCCGTCCTTTCTAGCCATGGGTAGGACTTTCATTGATGTTCAAAAGGGTAAGTTGATTATGCGTGTGCAAGACCAGGAGCTAACATTTAATGTTTTTAAGGCCATTGAATTTCCATATGAGCATGAGGAGTGTTCCTATTTAGGTATGCTTGATCATGTTGTTTATGATGTTTTTCATGATACTTATCCCATGACCCCCTTGCATTGTCATTATCCACTGCATGTGAGCATGTTGATAGCATTGTCGATAATGATGTTTTCAATTGTGTTAAACGCTTGACGCGTCTCCTAAGCTTTTCACATCACCTCAGTTTGAGCCTTTAGAGCTCCCTTCATCTAAAGCTTCTCTCAAGCCATCAAATTTAAAGCCTCCAAAGTTAGATCTCAAGCGACAACTCATTTGTGTTATGCCTATCTTGGGATGCTTCCAGCTTGCCTGTGATTGTTTCCTCTTCATTAACTGAGGAACAAGAAAATAAGTTGTTGATGGTTCTTAGAGATCACAAGCTTGCATTGGGATGGAGTATTATTGACATTCGTGGCATTAGCCCAACCATTTGCATGCACAAAATCTTACTAGAAAATGAGGATAAAGGGTCTATTGAGCACCAAAGGGGTCTTAATCCTATCATGAAGGAGGTTGTTAAGAAAGAGATACTCAAGTGGCTTGATTTGGGCATTATTTACCCTATTCTGGATAGTTCTTGGGTTAGTCCTGTGTAGTGTGTTCCTAAAAAGGCGGAATGATAGTTGTGCCAAATGAGAAGAATGAATTAATTCCCTTCATTGACCAGATGCTTGATAGACTTGCTAGAAGAGCCTTCTCCTGCTTCCTTGATGGCTATTCAAGATATATTCAGCCTGTCATAGCTTTAGAAGACCAAGAGAAAACAACATTCACATGCCCTTATGGTACTTTCGCCTTCAGGAGAATGCCGTTAGTTTGTGTACAGGCAACTTTTCGCGTGTATAATGGCCATTTTCACTAATATAGTGGAGCAATCACTAGAAATATTCATGGATGACTTTCTATTTGGAAATTCTTTTGGTGAATGCTTGCAGAACCTAGCTTTAGTATTGCAAAGGTGTGAAGAAACTAATTTGGTACTCAATTAGGAGAAATTTCATTTCATGGTAAAAGAAGGAATAGTCTTGGGGCATTGGGTCTCAAGTAAGGGCATTGAAGTAGATAGAGCAAAAGTTGAGGTCATTAAAAAGCTTCCTCCGAATTCAGTGAAGGGAATTAGAAGCTTCCTTGGGCATGTCGGTTTTTATCAGAGGTTCATCAAGGACTTCTCAAAAATTGCCAAACCTCTTTGTAACTTGTTGGAGAAAGATGTGCTATTCAAATTTGATAATGATTGCTTGGAGGCTTTTGGAGAATTGAAGAAAAGACTTGTTTCGGCCTATTATGACCACTCCAAACCGGCACCTTCCATTTGAGTTAATGTGTGATGCAAGTAATTATGAGGGAGCCATGGTAGGCCAAAGACCTAGAAAATTCTTCACCCTATTTCTTATGCAAGCAAAACTCTCAATGATGCTCAGTTGAACTACACCACCACTGAAAAGGAGCTCTTGGCCATTGTATTTGCACTTGACAAATTCCGGGCATACTTGGTGGGCACTAAGGTAGTAGTGTACACAGATCACTCGGCCATCAAATACCTGATAAGCAAGAAGGATGCAAAGCCAAGGCTAATCCAATGGATTCTACGCTTCAAGAATTTAACCTTGAGATCCAAGATAGAAAGGATCTGAAAATCAAGTAATATATCTCTTGTCAAGTCTTGAGAATGTTGAATGTCAAAATGAGCCTATAACAATTAAGGAGTCATTTCCTGATGAGAGCTATTTGCAATTTCTACCTCTTCTTATCCTTGGTATGCAGATTTTGTGAATTACATAGTTGCTGGAGTGTTGCCACCAGATCTGAAGTCTCAACAATGGAAAAAGTTTCTTCATGATGTGAGGTACTACCTTTGGGATGAGCCATACTTGTTCAAACAGTTTGAGAGATCATGTTGTTTGAAGGTACATTCCCATGGATGAAGTGCAAGATATTCTGGAACATTGTCATGCATCCTCATATGAAGGTCATTATAATGGGAAGACAGCTGCAAAAGTGTTGCAATCTAGCTTCTTTTGGCCTACTTTATTCAAAGATGCAAACTCCTTTGTGGCTAGGTGTGACCGTCAAAGAACCAGGAATATCTCTAAAAGGCATAAAATGCCCTTGCAATCCATTTTGGAAGTGGAGATCTTTGATGTTTGGGGCATAGACTTTATGGGTCCATTTGTTCCTTCCTTTGGCAATCTCTACATTCTTGTAGCAGTGGAATATGTGTCAAAATAGGTGAAGGCATGTGCATTGCCAACCAATGATTCCAAGGTAGTGGTCAATTTCCTCAAAGAATTTTCACTCGTTTTGGAACTCAAGGGCAATTATCAGTGATAGGGGAACTCATTTCTACAACAAGTATTTTGTAGCATTGTTGACTAAATATGGAGTGACTCATAAGGTGGTCACTGTACCACCCGCAAACAAGTAGTCAAGTGGAGGTCTCTACGGGAATGGAAGCGAATTCTGGAGAAAATGGTATCCCCCACCATGAAGGATTGGTCAAGGAAGCTAGATGACGCTTTGTGGGCCTACTAACTCATACAAGACCCCATAGGGATGTCATCCTATAATCTTGTGTTTGGAAAAGCTTGCCATCTCCTCTGGAACTTGAACATCATGCTTATTGGGCAATCAAGCATTTGAACTTTGACTCACAAGCCGCGGAGAGAAAAGACTTCTCCAACTCAATGAGCTTGATGAATTTTGTCTTCAGGCTTATGAGAATGCTAAACTTTATAAGGAGAAGACAAAAAGGTGGCATGACAAGCATATAATGGTGAAGAGCTTTGAACGGGCCAACAAGTCCTCGTTTTCAATTCCAAGCTCAAACTCTTCCCAGGGAAACTCAAATCTCGATGGTCGGGTCCAGTTTTGATAGTAAATGTATTTCCCCATGGTGCTGTAGAGCTTGAAGATCCTAATTCAAAGTCAACCTTCAAGGTCAACTCTTAGTGACTTAAGCTTTGTTTGGGTCAAGAGGTGGATTGTCAAAAGACATATCTCACTTTGGCAAATTCCACATGAAGTCTAACAAAGTCTAGCCAAGACTATAACTAAGGCGCTTCTTGGGAGGCAACCTAAGTTTTTAATCCTTTCCTCTTAATTTTTCATTTTTCTATTTCTTTTTGTTTGGTAATATTGTGTTTAGTTACTTGGTTCATAGGCATCATTATTGCTGAATAATTTTGCTGCAAGGTGTGTTTTAGTCAATTTTTATGCTTTCTTGTGTCTTTTGTGTTGGTGTTTTTGATATAGTATTTTGTTCATGTTATTTTTGCCATTTTCATGCATAATTTGATTTCTTACCTTGTGTTTTTCTAGTTTAAAGTGAGCATACACTTTGTTTGCTTGAACTCATGTTCGTATGCCTTGTATCATGCTTAATTCTTAGGTTTTCTCATTGCATATAGGTCTTAATGTTCTCGTTGTAACACCCTAATATTTAACCAAATACGTCTAAAACATGATAAGATTAATTATTAGTTATTACTTCCTTTTGAAACTCATTTGTAAAATCACTTAGCGAAAAATACAGGTAAATTTTTTTTGAAATTATGTAAATCAAGATGCGAGCCGTCGTATCACTAACATGAGCAAAACGTAAAGCAGCAAAAGGAAAAGAACGCACAATTGAAAGCAATCCAGAACACATCCATTCATAAAAACAAATATCATGATATATTAAGTAGCATAGTTTAATACATCAACGAAACATAAAAACATAAAGTCATACCCTCATATAATGGGAGAGCTTCAGTACATAATAGAAAGTACAGGAAAGAAGCAGGAACATAAAGCAAATACATGAGTGCCCCAAAAGATACAACTAGCTAAAGGCAAACCCTCCCCTCTAAAGCATACGGATGACGCTAATCCTCGGATGGGAAGATGTAGCCCGCAACTGTCAGAGCTCCTCGGATGTGGCCCAACGAAGTGGGGGTGTGGGCATGTGGATCGACGGAGCGACGTGGCCTCCTCGAGTGAGGGCGGCTCTCTGGACTGATGTACACGTCTCGCAAGCCTGGAGAGCTCTGGTCTCACACTACCCCTACCGACGTCCATAGGCACTGAGGGGCGAGCCCTCCAAATAGGGGTTGGTCGGGAATCCTCAGCAGGCCCTCCCAGTGAGGTATGAGGGGAACATACTCCGATAGGCGTGCATTGTTGAAGACGAAGATTGGGCATGGCGGTCTCGTCTCGGGGTGAGTCCTCTCAAAGATCAGGTCGTCACCGTAGGGAAAGGTCGAGGTAAAACGAAAGCTAGAGACTAGAAATGCAAATGGGTGTCCCATGTATGCAAAAATATGAACAGCAACGACCTTCGAAATGGTATGACTGGTGCTCCGGGTCGTAGTGCACCTCCCAAACTGTGTATCAACGAAGATCATGAATGACGCCATCGAATCTGAAGACGTAACTGGAAAAGAAGATAGAGGGGGTGAGAATCTTGCTAAAGAATCTTAGTAGGGAATCCTCTTATCCTAGTGTCATCGTTTACGTCCCAGGAACCTTGGGTTTATTATGAAAAGGTTAAACATGTAAAGGTTCATTATGAAGTTTTATAAAAGGTAATTATCCAAGGTCCGTGTCTTTTACGATGAATCTTAGTGCATGTATGCAGCATAGCAAAACATGAATGCATGGCAATACTTTATGCAGCAAACCAATAAAACATATCATCAATAATTAATTCTCATATAAGTGGCATGTAATTTCTCATGATCAACCTTTCTCTTTCATAAGCAAGATACTTCACATCTTTTCTCGTCTCTCAAAATTGTGACATCATGGTATTAAAAATTAGTAACGACCCCTGATACTAGGCTATGAGCTCATTCCTCAACTAGTCGTCACTAGTTCTTACTTATCCTCTTGATAAGCGTATCATAATCATAAAAATAATCCCAACTCCCAGGGTACGGGTAGGGGACCTAAAGATCACCCATCCTGAGACTTTTTCCTTCTGAAACGCATCAACTAGTTAAGACCAGTGACTTTGTCCGTTTTGGCAGGCTAATGTCGATGCCCTCACGATTTTACCTTCTCTCACTATAGCAGGAGAAGTACGTTCTAATCTCCGAAACGCATCATCTGTTAAGACCAGTGACATTGTCCGCTTCGTATGGCTCCACGACCATACACCCAAGGTTTCCTTTCTCCTCACCGTAGCAGGAGAAATGCGTCTGGCATGTCACATATAAATCTTTCTTTTCAAAACTTTCTTAAGTCCCTTAAATTTGATGGAAATCCGCAGGATAACAATTGTACACGAATTTCCTCAAATTTGAGTCATGCCATATAACTCAAATAACACATGTTGTTCTTATGAAATTCCTCAATCAAGTAAATCTCTCAAATCAGAAACATATTTTCCCGTGTCATTCATATCCCATATTCTCATGCATCTTAATCATAGTATTCCACTTTAAAAACATCAAGTTGTACATCCACACATCCTCAAACTCATGGCATGTAATATATTCCCATACATCATAAATAAACTCACTCGAACTCATTCTCACATCACACCTCCTATCCATAGTGTTTTATGCTTTGGCCTTTATGGGTCTTAAACTTGTATTCCAATTATCCTAATTTTCATTATGGATCTTTATTTCACCTAAGGGATCATTACCTATAATTTCCTCTAATGTTTATGCTTACTAACATAACCAAACAGCATTACATCACTTTGGGCAGAAAATTATCATATGATTTACGGGTTCTAGAATCTCCGTCTTTGACCTTTCTAAGTTCCGTCTTCGCCTAAGACTCCATATTCAACTCCTAAACCAATTATGAGGGATTCCTACACATATCCACTAATTATAAACCATTTTCTTAAGTCCAATTATGCTAAACAGAATTTACAATTTGTGCATCTAAGTGTTCTAGAATTCTCATTTTAAGTCCTTTCTAGTTACTTGTTCTTTCCTAACTTCCCTAAATCGATCCTTGCTTCACTCAAACATAATTTTACACATTTTAACACCATAAAACAGAATTTATACAGTGGCCAAGTACACAAGGCAGAATCGAAATACAAGCATCATATAATCACATAGATTCATGATTTAAATGCATATAAGTTACTAGTTTTCTCTTGGAATCATTTTAGGAACCCAAAACTCTTTTAGAAACCAATTCATCTCATTAAAATCATATAAAGGTGTGCTAGGTCAGTAGCTAAATTATTTGCTCAAGGAATAGATTTAAAACATAAATCTTGTTCATAATATTCTTCAAGTTCACCTAAGCTTAGAAAAATTTCAAGACATAGGCTATGGGCACTTATGATTAGATGAACTCATCTCAAGTCCATCATCATCATCACAAGGCCGAAATGGTATTCTTGAAATGCCTTCATTTTCTAAAACTTTATGTAGGATACTTGGGCAAGTCTTTGAGCTCTAGAGTATTTAGGTGATGGCATAAACATAAACATGCTATGCACTTTATTTTACTCTTCATTATAAAGTAAAGTGAGAGCATAAAATAAATATGAGATGCAACCTCATTATTATCTTTAAAGATTAAGTGATGACTTGAAATATAAACATGAAATGCAAGCTTGGAAATTTAAACATGATAATGCAAGTTCATTTATTTATTCTTGAGAGCTTAGTGATGGCATCAAAATAAACATGATATGCAAGGCATAAACTTAAACATGAGTGCAAGTTCATTTTATCTTAACTAGAGCTCTTACAAGACTTTAGAGGAACATCACAACCTTAACCCAATATGTATCTTAACAACATAAAGTGAGCTTTAGAGTTCTTAGCACCAAGTCTTCAAAGAAGTCTTTGGTTTTTGAACTTCATCATCAAGCTCAAGAAAATGGACTAAGACATAAACTTCAACACTTTATCAAACAAACATAAAGGAACTACTCATATTCTTTATTTTATTGCTCATGGGCTTCAATCTAGAGTAAACTCTTAGAACGGCCGACCAACTTTAAGGTTGGCAAGGGTAAGCTTAGAGCTCTTTGAAAACATATGATTAATTTTCTTAACAAAACTTTTAGTGATCTACTTAACATTTTTATCAAACTTTGTTAAAAAAAAAGGAACTGAAACCGAAACCATTAAGGAAAAAAGAAAAGAGAATCGAAAACTTGAGCAAAGAAAAGGAAAGAAACCAAAAGCATATATGGTCCAAGACCAAGTTTTTCAAGCTTTAGAGGTTCTCACATGGCATCACAAGACCATTATCTTGAAACCTCATCATCAAGCCAAAGTTTTCCTCATGAAAAGGCTCCAAGGCCAAAAAAGAAAAAGAGAAGGAAAGGCTTGAAAAACCAAGAGAAAACTAGAATCTTTCTTGAAGAAAACAAGTAAAACTTTGAGATAAAACCCTTACCTAAAGAAGCCCTGAAAGAAATGAGAAGAAGCTTGTGTTCTTGAAGGAATGAGAAGACAAAATCTTTTCTTGAAGGAGGAGGAGGATTCAGACAACAAGGTTTCTCAAGGAGGATGAATTTTCCTTGAGAATGCAAGCTTAGAAATGGAAAGGTTAAGTGTTTGAAAGGTGGTTTGAGGTGAGGGAGTGGTGGTTTAAGGTTGTTTGTGGTGGATTGTGGTGGTGGAGAGGTTTCTTTGAGGGAGAAAGAAGAACAAGATGAAGAGAACTTTGAGAGAAAATGCAAGAAAGTTAAACTTGGCAAAGCTTCTAAAGTGTAACCAAGTTCTTCAAAGTTTGGTATTTATAGAAAATTGAAACAATGGAGGCTGATTTGGGAGGGGATGGCCGAAGGTTCTTCATGCCAAGGGGGAGGAAAATATCTTCAAAAACTTGTCATTCAAAGGCATGGTTGAAACGTATGGCTAAGTATGGTCAAAGTATGGCTTGAGGTATGGCCTTTGGAGTAAAATAAAATCAACATGTGACACAAACACAAGGGTATGCATTCAGCCAGCTTTTCAGCCAAGGGAGGAGGATGATTTTTTTATGTAATTGTGGTTTAGTGATGTGTTTAGATGTTTCTTTGATTAAGGTTTTGATTAGGAGTTTGTAAGAAAGTGTTTAGGTGAGGTAATGGTTAATTAAGGTTGTCAAGACTTGATTTAGGGGTGATCTTACTAGATTAACAATTTAAAACCATTCTTTTAGTCAAATGAAGGTATGGGCACAATTCCTTAATTTAAGGAATTGAGAGAGAAAATACTATTCAAGATTCCATGACTAGGAATATTGAGTTAAAAGATGTAATTAGAGTTTAACCAAGCAATCTTAGGTTCTAATTAACCTTAATAAATTATTTTGACTCTATATTAATTATCGAAATAAATTAATTTTCGATTAGAGCCTAATATTGTTTAGATTTGCTTAATTACGTCATTAGGCTCACTGGACACTTCTAGGGGCAAAATGGTAATTTTACACTAAACTCTTGGACCTCGGTCTTAACTAAACATCAAAAATCACTCATGAACATCATTCCAAACTTTCTGGAAAATTCCGGGCTCAACGGCACCTTTACCCGTAAACGCGGGGTATTTTAGTCATTTTGAGCCGAAAGTTAAGAAAACGAGATTTTCACCTCGAATTTCAAACATAACAGTTATAATCCCCTTCAAACATTGAGTTGACCCATTCAAGGACTCGGTTCGGATCCTCGAATTAGGAGTAAATGACTTAGAGGCATTTTGGTCATTTGCACTCAAAGAGAAAAATTAAGGGCGTTACACTAGTCATGTTAGAGTGTGTATGAGTTGTTTTGTTATGTGGTGTCATATTGCTTAATTTGTTCAATTCACATGCATTATGCTCTTTTTCATGTTTAATTCTTGTGGTTTGATTGTTTTTCTTTTGAAACTTTCTATCAATTTCAATGTATTAGTGTTTTCGACATGTTAGAGGTTGTTTTGTTGAGAAGAAAGGAGTTTGGAAGCACTAAATTTTGCTGCATAATTTTTAATCTTGTGGGTTGCACCCTGGTAATTTGGATGGTCTCGGACATGCGCCAAAATTGCACAGGATTTCTAGACTGAGAGTAGTAGGTTGCACTTGAGTTGGGTCACGACCCATTGGTCAGATTGCTCAGAATTTCCAGGACCCAAGAGCTCTAGGTTCAAGCCTGAGTGGGGTTACAACCCACTCCTTTGAAAAAAAAATTCAAATTTTAAAATTAAAAAAAAAAACAAAAGAAAAAGGGATTCCAATTTCAGAATTCCTGAAACCCTTCCCCATTCTCAACACAACCACAACCCTCCCTTCCTTTTCTCTCTCTCTATTCCACCATCTCTCTCCTCTCCACTTTGCGATGCAGCCCAACCGGCCGAGGGTTCACGCTCCTCCCCCATCTTGCTTCCCTCCCGCCACGCACTCCACTCGCCTCCCCTGTGTGAGCTTTGGGTTTCACAACCACCCACGAAGCCATGACTTTACTAACCCCCAACCCCTACCTATGGCCAAGGCACAAACCGCCACCTCTGTTGTCACTCTTGCATCTCGTTCTTTCTCTGACCTACACTTCACATTTCCATCGTAGTTGCGGCCAAGGCACGAGCACCACCACTAACAGCTTTGCGATGTAATTGTGAGAAGCTTCGCCATGCCCGCGCCTACCTTTCTTGTAAGCTCCGCCACCTCTTCTCCTTCTTTTATGGACGATACAAACACCCAAAACACCGAATCACATTGGAGCATCATCCCTCTATTTTACTCTTTTTTTCTTTTTATAATTTTTTATGTTTCATTTTTGTTCTATGTGCTTCATTGTCTATATACAAAAAATGTTTGTTATCTCTTGATGAGTTGTTGTCCTGATTGATGAGCATTGTGATGATTCAATTTTCATGAGATTATTTTCTGGTTTGCTTTCTAATTGATATGTCCTGGAGCTATTTCTGGTTGGAGCCTCCTTTGCTAAGTTCCTACCTGGGTATAGAGCTTACATTGTTGGATTCTATTTCTATGCTGTATCGGTTCTTGGTGCCTTATTGAACTTGTGTGCACCTGAATATGGCAGATTGTATTGAATTGTTAGGTGCCACAGTGTTTCTGTGATAGTGTTATAAGCTTTGTTAGGGTGCTTGAGACCTTGAGTAATACTTGATTTGCGTTATGATTGACCTTTTTTGCCTATCTTATGGTACTTACTTCTTAGATATTTTATTCCAGGTCCTTGTCACCTTCATCATGGTTCACAACAAGAAGAAGGCTAATAATGATGCATCTCCATCAGGACTAAAGTAACGTAAATAAAGAAGGCCTCTTCACCTAGTGAAATCCGATCATCTTGGGGCTTGGTGAACCTCCAACCAAGGAAAGAAAACCGGACTAGTATCGAACAAGTCAAGGCACTAGTTCAAAGGTTTAGGGTCCAACCAGTCTTATTAAGGTTAAACCGGAATATAATAAAATATATATATTAATAAATTATATCTTTATAAATCTCTAATTTTTCTCAAAAAAATGGTTAATTTATCTTTATTATTTATTATTTATATAGGTATACTTATATAAAAAGAAATAACCTTTAAAATAAAAATAGTAGGCCCAAAAAAACAACCTCCGTAAAATAGTAGGCCCAAGCCCACATACACCCTCCTCTACCATCATATCACTCAACCACCACATTAAAAAAAACTAAAAAAAGTCAAAACAAAAACTCTCACACATGCTCTCTCTCTCTATCTCTCACTTTTCCCATTGTTTTGTCCCATCATCACCCAACCCAACACATTCACTAATCGACTCCATCTCACCTCTTTCCTTCTTCTAACCCAAAAAGAAACACAAAAGGCAGCGGTGGAGGCGTGAAGCACTGAAGTTGTAACAAATAAAAAAAGAAAAGAAGCAGTGGCGCGAGCGGCTGGCAGGTGGCGCGACAGAGGGCGCTGCACGGACCAGCCCGAAGTGGGGCGAAACAACGGCGAATGGTGCGGTCGCGAAGAAGTGATGAAGATGAATCTACATTCTGATGAAGGCTGTGAGACTTTAGGCTTAAGCTTAAATAAGTGAATAATCTAATGGTCTTTTGTGCCCAACGTCCCAAACATGTTGTTTTGCCCTTTTTCATTTTTTTCCCTGGTCAAATGGTCGAAGCTGGAATCTAAAATTAGCCCGGTTACCGGTTTGTGGTTTATCTTCTTGTAGCCGATTTTAGGTACTCAACTGGACCGGTCAGGCGACTAGTTTCCGGTTAACCCGGTCGGCCCCTTCTAAGTCTCTCTTCTATGCCTCCACATTATGAGTACACTCAGTTGTTAGAAGGGGAAATTGACATGGAGGTTGTAATGGCTCGTATTAGTGGTCAAGGTCCAATTCCATGGAGGAATCCAAAGGGCGAATTTTGTAACATCCCAAATGTCGTCTAGGTTAATTGACTCGATGAACTCGAGTAATTGATTACCGAAGGTGGTTGATCTTGGTCCCATAGTGGGAAGAGTCAACATTGGTGATTTGTTGTTGATTAATGACATTAGCATAGTTAGAAGACACAAAGAATAAGCAATGATAAGTACTATTAAGACATAAGCCCTAAATTAAGCATATTGGACAAGGACAATTTATTTACAAGGTTAACTTTCCTAATCAATATTAGTAAATTATATTAATCAAATAGATAGTAAGAAATTGAATTGAAAGATTAATCCTAATTAATGATAAAAAAATGAGTAAAACTAATAGAAATTAGACAAATGTCATGAAAAATAACAAATAATGTTAGAATAATCAAGTGTGTCTAGAAAAAGATGTAAAGAATTACAAAAATATTATTAATTAGTGAAATTATGAAAATACCCTTGTTATGTAACGAAAATTATCAAACTACCCTTACCTTATCAATAAATGACAAAGACACCCTTATTCTATAAATGGAATTACAAGAATACCACTACCATTATCTAATTACAAAAATACCCTTGCCTTGGTTAAAAAAATTACTATAATGTCGCTACTTTAATAATTACTACAATGCCACTATTTTAATAATTACAAAAATAGGTCAACATGTTTGCATAAAACATGGAGTATTTCTCATTCCAAAATTTGGCCAACATGATTGCATAAATCATGCTCCAAGCATTAGTTCTCCAAATGCTTCATTCTTCTTCTTTCTTGATCCTTTCAATACAAATACTCTTCAAACTCTCTTCCATTTATTCCATTTTCTAAGCCACAAAGAGACCTCACTATGCTTTGTAAGAGCTACATCATCTAACTTTGTAAAATACATACATATCTACTAGTATTCAAGCCTTAGAAATTCCCTATGTGTTCTTTCTCTTGTTCTTTCTCTCCACTCTCTTAATTATATCCAAATACTTAAATTCTAAGCTCAAACTTTCACTAGCCTTCACAAGAGTTACAATTTTTAACTCTAGCGAAAATATTTTCTTAAGCACTCAAGTTCTAAAGCCAAGAAACAAGGAGGGTCATCCACTCCAAGGACTCTTGTTCAAGCTCAAGGAAGAAGAGAAGAACTCTTTTTAGACACTACATAAGAGATAGGGATTTCTTCTTTATTTGTTCAAACATTGTTGGTTTCTAACCTTGTCCATAGTTAGAATGCCTCAAGCTTGTGTTATTGACAAGAGATTTAAATAGTTATTTGTAAAATATATTTTTATGAATCAATGTATTCACTTCTCTGTGATAAATGTTTTTATGATATTTTCATGCTCATATATGGTTTAAAAAAATTGTAGATGGTCCTTGTGTTGAGGGAGTAACATTAAACATGAAAATGATAGATGCTGAATTTTTAGCTATTTTTGGCACTAGCTACTTCTAAATATGAAACTTACAAAATATGAAGCTTTTGGGAATAAAATTTTTTATTACAAATTAGATTTAATAAAGAACACTCTCCAAAAGAATCACTTAAAATAGAGTTCTCTAGCTGAAGATATAAATTTTCAAAGTTAAACCAAAGCTGAAACTCTAAATATGACCTTAAGTAGTAAAATAGGTGTAACTCACTCTATAAAAAAGTAAATGGGATTATTTCAACTCTGTTGGAAAGCTAAGACACATAGAAACATTCATTATGGTATGCATAAATCTTTTCACCATAAAAATACTGAATGAGAACTTGCGGGTCAATGTGTTGAGAGAGTTTGGAAAGGCGTACTTTGCAAGGATACTACGGCTTAATTATAAACATGTTTTTAATGAAATTAACCTTAATGAAAAGTTTGATGAGTTAAGAATCTGGAAATACCTTTAAGAGGCTAGATATTAAGTATATAGAAAGTTATAAATTTTCATATAAAAGATGTCAGAACTATAAATAGAATATTAAAGTCTAATAAAGAGAAAGTTTTAAGAATTTAAATTGCAATAATCTTCAACAGGAAAAATATATATAGAAAAGTCATAAGTAAGCTTTAAAATATATAAAGAACCTCTAATAATATTTTAAAATGCATACTAGGTAGGAGCATGTTTACTTTTTAATGAGATATTGATGATAATATGCTTATGGATATATGTAAAGAATGTGATATATTCTTATGTGATCAATTACATAATATTTATGACATGTTATGATTATGAATAATTGATTGAGATGCATGTTTAATGTATTATATGATAGGAAGCAAATTTGGGAAAATTCCTTCCATCCATTATGCTGAATTTCCGCCAAATTTGTAGACTTAGAAAAATTATGGAATTTTTAGCATGAAATGATGAATGATAAGTTATGATGTTGGCCATGTTTATATGCTCATGTTTGTATCTCTAAATGACATGCTAAGATTAAAGGTGACATAAGACACATGGAAATGATCTTCTAGACTCAGGAATTAATGGTTATGAGGTGATCCATAAAGGGATCATTCAGGCTCAGGAATTAATGATTATGGGAGGTGACCCAAAGAGGTAATCCTTTAGACTCCAGGAATTAATAGTTATGAAAGGTGGTCTTATGCCCCCTATCCGCACTATGGAGTCGAATTAGCTTATTGAGAGGATAAGTGTAGACTAATAACGACTAATTATGTATGAGCTCATAACCTAAAACTCCCAAGAGGGAGAGTATTAGGGTGGCCTCTTAAAGAGAACTAGAAAGTTAAGTCACCTAAGAGAGTAAAGAGGAAAGATTATATTAAAATAAATTATGTTCTTTATGCTATGATAATTCATTCAAGTCTTGTGGTATGTTGCATAAGCATTGACATGCATTTTGTAACATCTTCAATTTTCCTTAATATAGTGTTGCTTTATTATAGTTTTTTATTTAGAAAGTATGAGAATTTTTTTAAACAAGAAATATTTAAGAATAATCATTAAAGAGTAAACTATAGAATAATGTAAAATGATATTTGTATCCTTACTACTCAAAATTTTGAAATATTACAAGATCTAATAGTTGTACAATTTGGAACTTAGTACCAAAATGTGAAATTTTAATAATTTCCTTAGTTTTATTAAAATTACAAATACGCCACTAAATGTTAGAAATAAGTTTACAACACAATTAGTTGGAAAAAGCTAACAAAAACCATGGAAAAGCTTAGAGAATGTCATTAAAAAAATAATAAAAAAATTATAAATACATTTTAAACATAATTTTAATAATAAATATTAATATTTAGTACATTTTTATAATATTAGTATAATTACATAAAAATAATCTATCGTGGGGTGTAAAATAAACTTCAAAAAATACTAGAAAATAACTCTAAGTCTTGTAAAAAAATTTTTTTAACTAAGTTATGATATTAGACAAAGAGAACCACGAAATAGGCCTCTCCATTAGACTATGGATAGTATTTAAAATCACATTGATATTTAGTTAATTAATTTTAACTTAAATAAATCTTAAAATACCTAATTAACTACTTAAGCTTTAAGATAATTTTCCTAAATTTTGATTAATCTCACTAAGGAAAGTCTTAGACTTATAAGTTTTTTATCAGATCTAATATGTTTTAATTTGGATTTGCGACTTTTAATTTTGACTTGAGTGTCCTTTGTTTGAGTATATTGTACTATTCATATTAGACTCATAGTATTCAAGGTTAATTTACTTTGGAGCTCTATGTTTCTGATTCGAGCTCTATATTGAAAAAGTGATGGAGCATTTGGCTAATTCTGCTATTATGTCTTCACTAACAAAGTTCAGTCCCAATATAAATAAAGGAAAGGGAAAAAGGTAATTAAAAGAGAAAAATTCTTTTTTGGTCATGGGAAGAAACACCAATATCATGTAAATAGAAAGTAAATCACAAAGCTAATATCATTAACTTCAGAATGCAAACTTCTACAAAAGCATGTCATATGGTCGAACAAAAAGAAACAGCAACAAACTAACATCCTAAAAAAAAAAACTTGGTAATAACTTTTAAGTCTGCATCATGGGAAATCAGTGGCATGATCTTGCATAATGAACTTCATAAGCCTCCCCTGCCTACATGACCAAAGCATTTCTGTTTGAGTCATTACCAGCAATGATTATCTCAAACTTATAAAAACCAGCTCCAGGATCTTCAACTTGATCAGTTTGATGATGGTCAGAAGGAATGTAGTCCCCATGAGCACGCAGAGGGTCAGCATTTTTTACTTCTTCATAAATAGCTCCATTATGAATGTCAATGAATGTCATTCAAAGGCACATCAAATGGTTCAATAATAAGCTCATCAGTAGTTTCAGTAGTTAGCTCATCAATAGCTCCATGAATCGGGTGATTAGTAAGTTTAGGGTTGACTCATTATTTGCAGCATGGCCATCAATTCCCTCACCATTTGAAGCACTAACTTCAGAAGGATTAAGTGAATGTTGGAATAAAGGAGGGAAAATAGGATCCACTTGTGCAACAATAGGCTTAACAACAGCTGAATCAATAACTTGAGAATTAGGTAGAAAAGGGTAAGCAACAAGGTCCCCAACCTAAGGAGGCTGAACAAAAGGGTCAGGCAAAACTTGGGGAATGGCATCATAAAATGGACCATCATGGAAACCAATTCCAATGGGTTGATCAAGTGTCAACCTCCTAGGTGGATATGGATAACGAACTCTACACATATCAATATCCCTAACATGAATCCTAAAGACACCATCACCAGAATAATAAACCTTTAACCAACCACCGTTGTGAAGATTGTAAAAGTTACAAAGTTGCATGTAACCACCAATGACTAAACAATCAAGCAAACCCCTCTCCAAATGAAACTAAACCTCACTTCCATGGTTATCTCTAAAGCAAATCTTTGAAGAGAGTTCATGATGAAATTTTCTATAGAAGACAGAAGGCAATTGAAACACAAACTGCAAAATGAAAATGGAAAAAAATTGAAAGATCAATAGGCATCAAAATAAAATTAAACATAGTTAACTGCTTCAGGATCGATATCAAGGTAGAAGGTTCTGCATTTAGGTCGGCCACTAATTAGCCTTCCCACAAATGAAGAGCATTACATGTTTTCTGCAAACACCAAATGAAGGATGAAATCTGAGAGATGAGGTATTATACTTGTATGAAATGAACTAATATCAGCATGACAGAAACCAAAACAAAGCAATGGAATGATATCAGAATACCTAAATACCAGAACCACGGTACCTATATCGAAACTCAAATCCAAAAAACAAAACACAATAACAGAACTTAGTTCCCTCCACTATTTACAGAACCCGTGTGATGAATAAGTCTATGACAGAAGCTACCAAAATTTGAAAATCAAATTAGTGGTTCAGAAAATGAAATTAATGCTTGTAGGGACCTATGCTGAAGAGGTTGCATGAGAGCGAGATAGAATAACATGACATATCAAAATGATACTCACTCAATTCCTAATCACAGTGAATGAGTAAGCGGAGCATTTATTATGCTGTGTTATAATCCCTCCGTAGTCCATTTGAAAGAAAATCATGGCAATCTAATATCCCAGCATCCTACACACGCAAACGCTTCATCATCATGAATGTCGTTTTGGAGTGTTTCAAAGTTGCGGTAAAATTCCAACTGCACTTACCACTTCATTAATGGATCCAAATAGACATGCTGGAGCTGAGGCTACATCCAGCATCAAACCATTCATGCTCCTTCTACTATATAAGGCAGTCCGACATTTTGGAGGAAATCACAATCTCCATGAGATTGCCACATAAGGATTTGGCACTTAGAAAACTTGCTAGATAACTGGTTTTTAATATATAGTATATAATATGATAGGATAAGGAAACGTACATATTACCGACAAAGAAATAATGTTACAATGAGTTTTCTTTGTCATCTGGATCATTCTCTTGATGTAGTAGTTTTACTTATTATCTCTCATTATTTAGCAAGAGTGTGGGGAAAAAAAAACAGGGTTTTGGAGATAATTAGGTAGCACTACGGTAACACCGTGTTTCGCGTCATTCGCAGTTAAGGTGACCCTTTTGTTTCTTTCGGTAGAGGGGTAAGGTTACCTTTTAAGGATATAACTACACACCAAGAAATTAAAATTCACGAAACCATCGCCAATATGATGTGGTGTAGTTTCTGTTATGCTCCATTAAAATCATAGTAATGAAATGAAAAGAAAAATATAATCCAACGGTGATTTGAATTCGTCAAATGATTTTGGATTTCCATCGATGTCATTCAGCAATTTTTTTTATAAAAATAAAAAAATATCAAATAAAAAAAATTCTAGCAGCCTTTACTTTTTAGTTAATATATTTTTATTTTCATTATTTTATTTTATAAATACCATTTTTTATTGAAATATTATTTTATTAATACCATTAAAATACTGTTCAGTTAAATTTCAAAATACATTTAATATATTAATAGCAAAAAAATCTAATAAGTTAGTAACATCACATAGAAAAAAAAACTTAGTAACATTAAAAAAAAAATCACCTTATTTAGTAAGAAATATTTTCAGAGAATTGGTTATAACTAACTTGTAAGGATTCAGAATTATTCTCTAAAAATAATTCTATTTACTTTAAAGATATTCCCTTAATGACACTCCAATCTCCAAATTGTTAGTATCAAATGAAAAAAAGTAAATACATTCATATAACATCTTTGAAATATAAAAGCATTGAATGCTTTTCTCATTTAATGGTTAAGGAAGATCAGTTAAAAGAATTTAAAAATCATTAAGAAATGAGTAATAATAGTTTATCACTCTAAGGCATCTTTCTATCGATTCTCTGAATATCTGATAAAAAAAATTTAAAATGTTAAATAAAAAATACATTTAAAATCTTATGAAAATAAAAAGTAATTATGAGAATCTAAAACAATTGACTCAAATAAATAAGGACAACAATATTAAGCCACTATTTTATCTCCATGATAATATATCCATGATATCACTCTCTTCGACTGTTTATCACATTACGGCTTACGTTGGTGAAATTGGACCATTCTGAATCAACATGCTTAGAGAACGAGCTCGTTTGGTTAAAATTTTGGGAGAATCATTTCTTTAGATTCTTAAAACACAGAAGTAGATATATGTTTAAATATAATTGTAGAAGTATTTTTTATTATAATCAAAAGTTGTTAAATTATTTAAATAAAGTAGACATAAAAGTATTTTTTGAGTAAAATTGCAATTAAGATAATAAAAAGTTACTTCCTAAGAAAAATGTTTCAATTTTCCAGTATTTTTTGCACATGATTTTTTTTTATAAAACTATTTTTTGTTTCTTATTCATTTTTAAATAGATATAATTAATAAAAAAATATTTAAATAAAATAAAATAAATTTTTTAATATTCTATATTTGTTTATGTTATGCAATATTTCTTGGACTTGTTAAACTAATTTTACATATGTTTATTATTATTAAGTGATGTTTTACTGAATCATAAAATAATACACACAAAATAAAATGTAACATAGAATAATTAAATTATTGCGGGTATAATAGTGAAAATAGGGAGGGGTGAGAGTGATTTAGTGGAAAGTTATTTTTTTGTCTTTTTATAAAATTTGTGAGAATAAATTTGAAATTTAAATAATTTCAAAAATTAATCAAAAACACACTCTCTTCTACTGCTTCTAAAAAAAAAGCAAAAAAAAAAAAAGCTAATTATTTATTGTTTCTACTTTTCTTGAGAAGCACAAACAAATATGCCCAAAAATTCTAGAAGTACTTTTTGAAAAAAAAATTGAAAAGTAATACTTTTTTCCCTCCTAAAAACTTGTCCAAATAAGCTTAATGACACCGACTACAAATGAAAAATACCAAAAAGGAATATTTGTGATAAAAAGTTATGATATAAAAAAGCACTGTTAAGCAAGTAACCCATAGTCTAATGATAGACTCTTACATCTCTCAATAAACTAAAAGAGATCGCAAATTCAATTCTCATTCTTTTTCCTCTAATCTTAGTTGAAAAAAAAATTGAAGTACTATTAAAAAAATTTAAAAATATCAAATAAAATAAATCTATATTATAAGAGTTTTATCTTGCAGCTGTCCTTAAAACTTCACACAATATGCCAACTAAACATATTCATTACGACCTACATACCTATTTCAGACCACCCTAGTTGAAACAATAACAATGAACAAAATCCATGAGCTCATATATTAGAAGAATAGATCATGAATTATTTTGATTAACGACAATTTTTAAGGAATTATCTTGCTCAAGTTCTTTTGGAATCACATTTTAGATTTTATCATCAAATCAATTCAAATGCAAAGAAACAGCTGAGTTGGTTTCATCCATGATGCATTTTGTATTGGACACTTGGACTTGATTAAGACTCTGACCAGCTTGCCTACAATCTAACAGATACTAACATGTAAGCAAAATGTGAGGATTTATTTGGTTTCAATTTTCATTTTTTGTTTTCAGTAATTTTCTACTTTTCAAGATCTTGTGAAAAAAAAAAAACTGGAACTAACAATTTTTCAGAGCCTCATGCTAAGAAAATGCATCGATTCTGAATGGCTTACATCCCCACATGAGAAAACTCACCTATTTAATTGATAACGCATTTACAGCAGATTTCCCTGCCATAAATTATACATCAGAACTACTACCTCATATGTTAATACAAGCAAAACTGTTATTTGCTTTCTTTGATGCAGCCAAGCTGGTGAAATAAATGGTGTAATGCAATGCAATGCTCCAATGAACTCTTATTGAATTGATGGCATAGCAGCATTATCAGCTACAGACCGCTTCCACAGCAAGTTTCCTTGATAAACCAGGGCACAAGTTGGTTTTGAAATTCTCCTCAGTTAATTTTATGACACAGTCGTTTTTGTTTAGGCATGCCTGCAACAACAATGAACCGTATAAATTTATATTGTAATTTTCTAAGATAGAAGGACCAGAGATTAGAGCATTCCATGAAGAATCTTCCTGTAAAAAAAAAGGTACACAGCATTTTGATCATTAACAACTTCAACAACAACAACAAAGGCTTATCCTACTAAATGAGGCCAACTACATGGATCAGATAGCACCATAGTGTTCTGTAATAAATCTTGTTTACATTTAAGTCATTATTTTAACATTGGCCAACTATCCATTATTCTTTGAATACTTATGATAAGGTGCTTTGGCATTGTTTATAATGCACTCACAGCTAAAGCAACAGGATAACTTGTACAGTAACCACAAACCCCATAGGAATCATGACACTTGTGTAGCTAATTTTGACAATGAAAACCTCAGTAGAGTAGATAAGTAGAGACAATAACTCAAATGCAAAACAAAACAAATTGCAAAAATACACACCTTTTCAACAACTATGCTAGTGTTGGGATCATGGCAATCTCCCTTCAAGTAAGATCCACATGTTCCAGTAGGGGTTCCAAAGCTAGCAAATTTTACAGCAGATATTACTTTGTTGCCAGGGCACGTTAAACGAGCAAGAGGAGTGTTATTGCTATTCCCTATTTTATCTGCACCCTGAGGATCAAGTCCATCAGAGGGGTAATCCTCTGCAACAAGGGTGCATACTCCAGATACTTTACGTCTTAGGAATGTAATTTTTGTTGGATCTCCACCTTTCTCCTCAAAAATAACAAGAATATTTCCAGATGGCTTGAGCCAAGACCGTGGAACATGGTACCTGGTCAGTAGGAAATTCAGAATCTCTTTTAAAACAAGAAGAATGATCCATAACTCAGCTACTCACTGAATAAATAATGGTTTCTTGGCCTATTTCTAACACTCATGAAATCTGGCACAAAACTCTTTCATCCACTTTCAGTTAACAAATCTAAGGCAAATTTTTGTCCACATGATAAAAACAAGAGACTCTGCATTTAAATTTATCAATTTCACTTAAATCATTAATGCATATAGTTTCACCATTTCTGAGTAGGTTTTCCACAACCAGTGTCACATTTGTCGGGATTGAATTTGCCTCTGTAGTCACATTCCTGAACACAATCTTTCTCCTTGAACTCACTTTTCCTAGACCAATATCTTCCAATTTCTTCTCCATTTAACCAGGCTAGACCTTTTCCCATTTGTGACATATCCAATCCGACTGGTTCATCCCCAGGTGGAGCATCCACAACAGCCTGTATGGCCAAGTGTTTTATTAAGAGATACTTCACCAAAAAAACACAATACTAAATGAAAGATATATTGATAATTTCTATGAAAAAGACCAAAAAGACAAGAAGGTCTACCTTGTACCATGTCAATGGTTGCCCTTTTGGTGGTTCTGAAGTAGATGTCCAGTTCACACCACTTAACCCACCTCCCTGGAATATCTTTAGGTGTTCTCCTTGCACTCCAATCTGAGAAAGCAAGAAAACATAAGAGATCAGAGGATTAATGCTAATAAAAATTTTCACGATTGACACTATCCTCATGTCTGCAAAAGATTGAGCCACATTTCAATGGGAGAAGTAGCTCCCAATGCATATCCATTTCAAAAGAGCATGATCAGATAATGAAAAGAAAAAATAAACCTTGTAAGTCCAGGCATAAGAAGACAAGTCTACCGTCCCATTGTTGAATCCCTTAATCTTTACACTTGTTAATCCTGCTCCTATGAAGTCATAATATGGTCCAGCAGTCTAAACATAATAAGAAATTCATAATGAGATTTCAAGTTATTTAGAGTGGTTGGGAAAAAGACCCCACTATAAGTCATTCTACGGTATCTGCTTTAATATCACATCGAATAAATTTAAGTATTATTCTCAAATGAATTCCTTAAATTTCCAGACATTGAAGGAAGAGAAAAAAAAAAGACCATGCATAAGGGGAAAAAATATGTATATTTGACTTGGCTCAGAAAGAAAAATGCATGTGCATAACTTAGTAAAACACTCACCGGTAAGCCAACAGTCAAGCACAACAAAGCAATTTCATTTTTCCCTGCCCTCAGAGTGATAGGATTCTTAAAATTAAAAGGTGAATGTGTACCATTTCCAGTTCCAGTACCTGAAAGAAAAGAAATGGGTACCATTTCATTGTTCACGCCTTTTTTCTATAATGAATTTTTCTACACTTAATATACAAATGAGAAACAAAGGGGTGAATTGCCTGTTCTCTTGCATAAGTTAAGATACAATTATCGTTTGACATGATAAGCATGCCATGTCTTTTCTGTCAGTGTTATAATTTCTGCTTTTTCTTTGTGCAATGGATAGTAGGATACAAGACATGTTATATGACAACAAAGAGAATGTACACTCATGTAAAGTTAACAAATGACCCTAGTCTTACTAATGGTGGTTCTTAACAATAGAACAACTTCAAATTAGGCCAGCAAGGCAGCCTATGTCCAAATCACATAGATCCCCCCTGAGATTTAGCAAAAATATGCAGCCTCCTGACTTGTTCCTACATATAACATCCTTATTTTGAATTCAACATTAGGGATTCAATTTATATTCAAACTTAAAGTCAGTGATATTTTATATGATTTTGAAAATAAAAAGAGAAATCCCTGTAATTTTATTTTTGCTTCAGGGTATGTCTCTGTAACAACATCTTAAGAAATAACACTTAATTTTGAGAGGGAAGGATAATACAATTGTAGAAAGAAGATGTGGAACTTAATGGCATATGCTGAATTTTGTTATGATCTACATGTCTCAATTCTCATATGATCATATGATGATAAATGATTAACACCATATAAAGCAACATGATTACTATATATCAGAGTCAGAGATAACCTTGATATTCCTGATTCACAAAAGCATGGAGAGCATGACCCGTGGATTCTATTAGAAGAACTAGTTTGCTTCCCTTCTTTAAGAACTCTTCATTTTCGCTAACAAATATGCTGCCATCAGCAGAAAAATTAGCTTTCATCAACATCGCAACTACTTTATAAATACACTTCAGTTTATTATTATACATGTCTATGCCTATTACATTATATATAAATGAGCATATAATCTTTTTCTTTTTGTGAAAAGAGCGTATAATTTATTGTGAAAAGCAGCAGCAAGCATAATTTAGCCAATACCGTAACTTAAAACATGGCAACCCACCTAGGCCTCAGAAGTGCACCAAATTAGATTCACAGAATATGTAAGAATCCTATAGCCTGTAACACACTGAATGTCTTGGTAGTGATATTCATCAACTAATAGGGAAGGATAAGGACATAAAAAGAGAGAAAACATGTGAGTGCAATTCTGGCAGTTAATGGATTGAAAACATGTGAGTCTCTTACTAAGCTAACTATTTTATTATAATATTTTGTGTAGGTTGCACTTGCATGCTGTTTGCCATCCAGGGTTTTTTTCATTTGGAATTGGCCACATGTGTTGATTGCATCATACATCTTCCTTCATCCCAAAGCCACCAAAAAAAGGGGTAACAATCATTCATGAAAGAAGAGAGAGAATGTTATCTACTCTATGGAGAGATTTTCAGAGTGCAAGTAATTTAAATTCTCTAGTAGAGAATATAATCTTTAGCTATCAAACATGACAATTCTACAGATAATATGAGCATATATTGAAACAGAAAATGCTCCAATATTGCTATAAAAAGAAAACAAAACCAGAAAATGTTCTAAAACGTTTAATGATTATAAATCAACTTCATATTTTACTCACATGAAAAATGTTTAATAATCCTTTCTATGGTAAATAAATTACGCATAACTCTATCTATGTCTATATTTTTGTAGAAATTATTAATCAAAGTAAAGACAAAATATATGATACTTGTGCAATATTATGCAAGGGCACATGTTTCGAACTGATTTCATTTAAATTGATTGATTGATATATGCACTTAATAGTTTTGATACTAAGACAAACCTTGTTGTGTGCCACAGGTAGTCAGTGGTGTCTTTGGTGGTATTGATGAGATCGACAAAACCACTTTTGACAAAGTCTGCCTGTCCCCAGATCCCTGCATTCTCCTTCAATACATCCCATTTGAAAGTTTTTACACCTGATTGCTGCAAATTCTCAGCTGTCATTGAAACTATATTTGTCTGGGAAGCAACCTGTTGAAGATTTCACCGCTAAGTACAAAGACTTGAAAAAGAAGTGCTACAATCATATCGTTTACATTTATTTTATTTAAGCAAATTAATTATTATTACCGTGAACAAATAGAAAATAAAATAAGATGGTAACTTCTATTGCAGAAAAAAGTCGTCATTATGGAAGTCGTTCTGGCCACACTGCAGGCAATTTCAGTTTCATGGGGTTGCAACATATATACATCTAAAAAGCAAGATTTTACGGTATGCTTGTATTGGTGGAATCATATGGAATGGAGTGGAGTATGATGACTGGCAAAATTTTCATATTACTTTTTAACTGAGTTCCTATGTGATATGCAACATCACTGAAATTTTAAGCAATGCTTCAAATCTGAACTGAGCCCCTGATGTAGGTTTTCATGAATCTTTAGACAAGAAAAGGTTACATTGTTAAGAAAATATGTCAGTGGAATGAACAAACAGCAACAACCGACCTTTGCTGTGTTGAACACTACATTCTTGCAATCAGGAAGAATGCTAACTGACCATGCTGGCAGGTGATATGATGCATTCTGAAATTCCACTGTCCTATCATTTTTATCACCAACATTAGCAATAAAGGCGGCACATGCTCCTGATGAGTCAGTATAGATATCAGCCTGCAATACAGCAATTATCACATAGTGGCTTATAATTCCTGATGGATAGATTATTAAGTACATTCAAATCCGAAGACATCATGGAGATGGAATATGAAATAAAACAAAAAAGCAAAAACATGTCTGATAAGAAAAATGCATTATAAAAATGATGACAGATTTAAAGACAAAATTAATCACTTTCATAAAGGGCGCAATATTGGATGGGAAAGGAACACTCTTCAAGCACATGAAGTAAAATCTTAAGGTTTATTCTCAACGCGGTACCATGGAAATTCTAAGAGTCTCTCATGAACACTTTTATACTGAACACAAGTCGATTTAAATAACAAAATTCTACTAAATTTGCACAATAAGCTTTCTTACACATCACTCAACCATGTATTGCTACATCAGTAAAGGTGGTTCAGTCTCATACTCATTACTTGAAAGGTTATGCAAATGGATTTGATTGGATGATAGTGTAAAAAAGTTTTCACTGTTAATGTATCAAAATGAAACTCTTATCATAATAACACATTAAATAACTTGAAATGGAAATGAAGACAAAGAAAAGAATGACCACGATTAAATCTCCCTCCTCACCACCAAAATATGCCTTCTACACCTTTTAGGTCTGACCCATCTGACAACTAAAAATGCATATAATTTTATTATCAGCCATGATATAGATCCTTCATAGTTTCTTCTTCTTTTAATCTTCATTATTAATCATTCACTCTGAAACCATAATTAAGTATTAAACAACTTCTCTTTCCCAAGATATCAACGCCATAGGCGATGACAAACAATTGTTCCACAGTTCTTGCACTACCCTCCTGCGACCCTGATTTGAAAGTAGATAGTTACCCTTCCATTATGGCAATCAGGTTGCGGGCTGATCAAATGTGGAATTGTTTATGCCAAAATAAATAACTCCATTAATTTGGTGATATAACTGATTTGATCAGAGGACCTATACCATGACAGTCAAATGTTTAGAGGAAGAAAAATACCTCCACAGAAGGACCAAGGGAGATATTAACTGATTTACCATGAAGCAACACAGGTTCACATAATTTGATAGCTCTGTGAAGTTCCTTAAGATGGCCCCATTTTGGGAATCTAGGAAGCCCTATGATAATATGAAAAATTTATTAATCAGTAAAATTTTAGCACTGATTGTCAGTTGTCAGGACAATTTTTTTAACACGGTAAAGAGATTTAAGCATAAATTATTTACAAAATTAAAACTGTAGATGGCTTACCATACTCATCTATAGGGGCATCATAGTCATAACTTGTAGTAATGAATGGACCACCTGCTGTACGCCCAAAATTTGTTCCTCCATGATACTAAGCCAAAAGGATGAGACAATGAGGTCAAGATCAGAGAAAAATGAACTATAGCATATCATTTAGATCAAGGTCTTTGTTAATGGTTTCAAAAGGCATCATCTATACCATGTAGTAATTCTGTACACTTCCACCTTTCTGGAAGAAACGAGCAACAGAATATGCAACATCTTCAGGTGGCCTGTGAGGATCTCTTCCCCAAAAGTTTTAAACCTTAAAAGAATGGAAAACCCCAGTACAAAAGATCATTATATGTGAGATACTTTACCTATTGCAAGATCAAAAGAAAATATTAAACTTTTGCACACTTATAAATCCTCTAACCACGGGGAAAAGGAAGGGAAAAGAAAGACATCCTCATATTTTTGGTTCTAAGTAAACTCAAAAGGCTAAATTTTCAAACTTGAACATGATTATTATTTGCCTAGATCTAAGTCTTGAAGGCCTTTTTAGTGTATCTCCTCGCCTTATGCAGAAGAAGAGAATTCAAAATACATGAACAATTCTTTGTTAAGAACAAATTATGAACCATGGACTAAAGGGAGCAAAGGTTAAAAGTGAATCCAACTTACCATCCTGGCCAGTTCTCAGTCCAAATTTTAGGCCTATTTGGAGAGGTAGGTTTAAATTGGTCACAGTAGAATGAGTTACAAGTATCAATCTGTAAAAAAATCATGAATAGTTATCATTAAAATGTGACTAGCTGCATAGATATTTAAAAGAAAAAGAAAACCTTTATTCATATAAATAATAATAAATTAATAATTTTGAACCACATGCATCTCAAAAGCCACATGTATATAAGCAATGTCTAATATCTTCTTGTAACAAGCACTATGAGCCCATGTTAATATCATTTTAGTTTACAATGTTGAGAAAAACTCCTAATAAATTACGATCTTACCACAGGATCTGGAGCATCCCATTGTTGGCACATTATCCAAGGCACACCTGTATTTTGAGAAACAGCCATCTTTGCAGCCCACATGGCATATTTCTTACCTCCCTCTTTATAAAAGCTTTCATAGTATCCATATTCATTTTCTATCTGCAATATTGTGAACATGCTAAATGGAGTCATCCAATCGTAAATGTTCAAAGGACAAAGTGGACAAGCATATTGAAGGAGAGCTAGCAAAACATAGCTGTTTTATATGCAAATCCAAGAGAAAAACCTCTCTAACCCTTACTTCCTTCCCCAAGATGCAGGCAAAAGGCACCAAGAACAAATTAATGTTTATGACTAGACTTGCCTGAGATAAGATGATAGGACCCCCTTGTGATGCAAAAAGCTTCTCTTGTTTCATAAGGTTCACTATGTATGTTGTAAAGTTCTGCATATGAAACTGAACCCGAGGAAAAGCCAGCTAAGTTTGAGTGCTCACAATTATGTTGCTGCAGCTAAGTAAATGAAGATGGCATTTGAACCTCAGAATGAGTTACAATTCAAAGTCCTCCTTACTTACCATGAAAGGCTCATTGTAAGTCCGGAATACTGTGCCTGGAATATAATGCAACCATACTGGTACACCACTGTAACATACAACTATTCTCAGCTCTCTTTTTCATACTACCTCTCCTACTGTTGGATGTCCAAGATCAAAAATCATAGCAAAGATAATAATAGCATACCCATAATTCCATTCAGCAGCAACAAATGGGCCTATTCGAAGAATCAAGTACATTCCAGCCTGCTGGACAATCTTCACAAACTTTACCAGATCGAACCGTCCTCCAAAGTAATACTACCAATTCACAAATTCAAAATGAGAGAGAGAGTAAACAAAAAGGTCTTAAAATTTTATCTTAAACTATAAGCCCCAGGAGTAACTTACAACAAGCAAAACAAGTAATGCATCTAAACTGCATCATCATACTCACATTGCCAGGAGAAAGCTCATGGCCATTCCAGAAAACATAGGTTTCGATCACATCAGCACCTCCTTCTTTGGCTGTTTGAACAAGACTAGGCCACATCTGCCTCACACGCATAGCATGTGACACAGACACATTACTTATCACAACCCCCAAAATTAAAATAGAAGCAAAAAAGCACTAGCTGTTAGGAATAAGGATCCAAAATGGTCAATGCTCAACCATAACAAGAGAAGGCATTCAGAAACAAAATAAACAACAATTGTGCATAAACTAATTACACAGAAGCATCCTTCAAAAGCTTCATAGGAATTAGTATACCCAACAAATCAGCAAATGAACAACATAAGTAATTAATACCAATGCAATATCCCCATTTTTTCATGACCAAAAAATATAAATAAAAGACCAATACAGAAGCACCCACAAAGCTTACTTCAATGAACAGTTCAGTTATGACTGGAAAAAAAAAAAACAACAACAACATTTTGATTCCTTCTTTTGTCTTGTCCTTTTTCCTCAGCTTTGTGATGAATCAAAAGCAAAGTTACAAACTTTACAAGTTAGAGTGGCGTGTCTCACTCACTCACCGCAGGAACACTTCGAGGGTAGTGAATGGAAGCAGAGATGAGGAGCTTCCTCTGGCCATCAATGATGAGGGAGCGGCCATCGTAGCTGACATTGGCACCCAAGGCCAATGTGAAGAGAGGAAACAGCAAGAGAATGAAACAGAGCTTCATATTTTGCTGTTTGAGTTTGAGATGTGGAAAAAGGGTATGGTTGAAGCAGAAGCAGGGTCTCTAATAGTGGAAGAACATAGTTTAAGCAAGTGAGTGGAAGTGGTTAGTGTAATAACTTTAATTAATTAGTGAGGAACAGAGCATGTGTCATACGTAAGTATGTACGCGGTTTGTTGCGATTTGGGTCATCCAAATCTGGAACGCTGTCTCGGACGGGCAGATATTGCCAGTTTGTATACAACTATGGGAGAGCTTTTCCGACTCCAGAAATTCTTCCACGTTTTAGCTGTGGTTAACTATTGATTGATGTAACATTAGTCATTGTAATTACTCCCCCTATTTCATATTAATAGTCACTCTTAAAAAATCATACAATTTTTATAATCAGATATATTCATTTTCAATATACTAAAATGACATGATTTTTCAATAATGATTATTAATATGGAATGAATAAACTATTTTGGACAATAATAAGAGGATGAAAAATTGTTGTACCAAAACTATTTTAAGAATTTATTTTTAAACACCCTCAAATAAATTAGTGGGGCTTATTCATGATAAGTATATGTTGAATAAAATTAACGAGACTCATTTTTATTATGAGTATATCTAAATATGATATATTAGACTTATATATGTCTAATAACCTCTCTAAAAGGGAGGGTAGTATGGAATAGAAGATTAATTAGTCGAGAATTTACAAACACCAAATACTAATCACTATCTCCGTCCACTTTTAAGTGTCTTTTAGAAAATCAGTAAAATTTGATGCATTACAAAATCAATGTATCAGATACAAGTGTCCAGACATATTGATTTTGTAATTTATCAAATTTTATTGATTCCTAGATATACTTAAAATTGGATGGAGGATTATCCAGTGTATAAACACGTTTTAGCATCAAGCTATTTAAAATGTACGTCAATCCAACTCAACATTAATAAAAATAAGGTTTTTGTTTTGGTACCTCAAGGGTACCAGATAACATTTTGAATTCAATGATTATGATTTAATTATTAGTGTTTAAAATATTAATAGATTTAGTTAATGTGACATGTGATAAATTTTTAATCACAAGTTATGGCAAAGATATCTATACCCATAAATTTTATAGAGTACCAAAGAAATTTCCTAAAAATAAACTATGTTTAGATATATTAATTTTATAATGTATTAAATTTTTACTTATTTCTTAAAAGATATTTAAAAGTGAATGAAGGCGGTATATAGTGTAAAAACACTTTTTAGCATCTAGTTGTTAAAATCTCGTGAGTCCAACTCAGCATTAATAAAAATAAACTATAATTCCCCTTTTCTTTTTTTGTGAAAAAAAAAACCCAATCAAAAACTAAACTTTTACTTTTGCCAAACGTTTTTAACTTTTAAGAAATGTATAAATCTAGGATAAATAATCGACTTGATAAAGTATTGGATCATGGTTTAATTGGTGGGTTCCTTTAAATTTGAAACGAATTTATACAAAAAATATATTGAAATATATAAAAATTTAAATAAAATATAATAAAATGATAATTAATTAACAATTTGACACTTTTTAAGGGTTCAAATATAAAAACATAAATAAATAACATAAATTCCTAAATATTATTCATATTTCACAATCACGAATCACAATTTACAAGTTTAAAATTTAATTACACAAGCAAACTCACAAAAGTTTACATTACAAACTCACAAGTTATGATAATATAAACAAAGTTACTTATTTTTCTATAAGTTATATTAGAATTTTTCTTTAAGGTTTTTAAAAAAGACACATTTAGCAAAAAAAGCCAAAAAAAAAAGAAACCGATCCAGTCAATCTAAATTCAGTCATGGTTTTGATACAAACCCAGAAAGTAACCAGGTCGCATGTTTTATGTTGGACCTATCCAACAGGAATTCGGATTTCATATCAGTTATAAGCCAATTTTTAATACTTTGGTAAAAGCACTTATTAACTAGTAGCAAGAATTTTAAAGTAAAAGTGTCACTCCTGCACAAAAGTACATACGAATAATGCCAAGATTATTTGGGAGCAAAAGCAAAAAAATACAAGAACAAACTCTCTCAATAGATGAAACGCAAGAAGAAAAATAATATAAAGAAGACAAAATTTGAGTCTTAATTGTTACATCCATGACCCTTATAAAGAGTTCCAAATCTTTCACTATCTACAACTTTAAACTGTTGAATTTGCAAATCATCCTTACAAATATTTCATCATGGACAACTTCTAAAGCTACTCATATGGATCACTCTCACTTTGGAGGATAACAAAACTCAAATAATCAAAGCTATATTTATAGGCCAAAATACTAGCAATACTTCTATTTCTTATCGATGTGGGACTTTAGGTCCCAACAAATTCTCCCTTCAATCCAAAGTCCTCCAAAAGCCGCTACAAACTTTCCACAAATATTCTTCTTGCAAAACTTGTATTTCGAGTATTCAATGGTGTAAACAGAGTCATACATGCTTTAACTCGCATTGCCACTGCACACAAACACACCTCTTGGCTTCTACATTGCCAAGAAGACTTTCAACACAAACTCTCTTCACTTGCACCGCGTTCATCTGACACGTCGCAAGGACATCATAGATTTAAAAACTACCATTCTAACCAAAACTCAACCAAGGCCAAGTGACCCGAACCATAAGCTCTGATACCATTTGTTGGATAGCGAAAGTAAAAAAATACAAGAATAAACTCTCAATAGAGGAAATAACACAAGAAGAAAAATAATATAAAGGAGACAAAATTTAAAGTGGTTCCCTTAACTGCCTACATCCATAATCCCTATAAGAAGTTCCAAATCTTTCACTATCTGAACTTTTGAATGATTGATATTGCAAACCATTCTTACATATATTTCATCCATGGAAAACTCATAAAAGGTACCCATATGAATTACTCTCATTTTTTTAGAATAACAAAACTTAAATAACTAAAGCCATATTTATAGGTCAAAATACTAATAATACTTCTATTTCTTATCAATGTGAAACTTTGGGTTAACTCCCAACATATTATAAATTCATATCACGAAGGACACATATGGATGTGGGAAAATGAGGAGGTACTTACCTATGGTTATGGCTGATGTGAATAATACAACAACTCTCCAGCTGACTAAGTCCCATGAATAAGAGTTGTGAGTGTGATGAATATATCCATGTTTAGACCTATATATGTCACAAATCTACAAGAAAGAACCGACACTGTATGGTTTTCGTTTTACTCTACAAATCTTAGACATGTATGTGTCTGCCTTCTCATTCTCAAATCTCAACACAATATAATATCGTGCTGTGATATAGGTTGTAATAAATTACTTCTTATGTATATATATACACACACACTATACTATATTAGTGCATCAAATCAAATCAATTAACTAGTGTCGGCATGCAGTGGGGTCATGACTGTGTGCCTCCTTACTTTATCATGGATTGATACAGCATGCATATATTATAGGGTAAATTACACTCACCCCCTGAGATTTGTTGAAATGCAACAGACACCCCTCTATTTGTCCACTTAACATTTACCTCCCCTGAACTAAGTAAAACCCAAATGTTGAAAAATCAAATTACATTTATACCCCTTTTTACTTTACCCACCCATACCCTAAAGTTAATTTCTCTCTCTCTCTGCTCCTTGTTAAGCCTCATCTCCTGCCTCTCACTCACCGCCTCCCACTCCGAAGAAAAGCCGCAAAGCAAAGCAAAGGGGAGGGGAAAGGATCGCGACGTCACGAAGCGAAAGGGAATACGCGATGGCAACGATGGCCACTGTTCACCACCAGTCGCAATGGAGGTTCAGCCTTTGTCACCATTGCTTTCTTCAATTATAACCCCAGTGAGACGAACGACCTTCTTCATTGGTATGTGATTTCTTCATTTCTTCATTGGTATGTGATTTCTTCATTCTTGCTTTCTTCCAGATTGACTGAAATGCATACCGTGACTTCTGAAAAATTTTGTTTTTGGATGGCTAGAATCCATACCTTTTTAAGCTTACCGTGACTTCTGCAATTTGTGCTTTACATTGTATTTGTTAAAATGCCACACAAAATTTTAATCCATACCTTTTTGTTTTGCTTGCTGGCTAGAATCATAATGGCTTCAAGCATGAGTACAAATGGAGGAGAATTAAGCTTGAGAATCATGAATGGAGCTCCAAATGTAGGAGGACTGCTATCAAAGTATCAAACACAAAAAAAAATCCAAATAGACTATTTTATACTTGTCAAGAAGGAAAATGTGACTTCTTTGATTGGTGCAAGCCTATAGATGATAAGGAAGAAGTGGATGAAGTGCCCATGATAAAGTCAAATGCACAAAGTGATTATGAGAAAGATTTTGTGAAGGTGAAAAAACAATTGATCAAGATGCAAGGCTCAATTGAATCCCTAAAACTACTGTTGATGGTGTCAATTGGCATTAATTTGATGTTCTATGTAATGAGTTTTGTTGGAAATGTAGGAAAGTGAATGTAACTCCTTTTGAGACTTGTTTGTGTAATATGATTATGTAACTTAAAAGACTTGATTTATGCAATTTGATATATTTCTGTAATTTGTGTACTGGTCATGAAATTTGTCCAATTTAATGACTATAGGACTCCCACATGTACATCTACTATGAGTTGTTTGAACTTAGCTTATGGTGGATATTGGTTATGGTGGATATTATTTAATCTTTAATCTTTAGCTTATGTTGCATTTGCAATTTTTGTTTTCATTTTTATCACCCAATGTAACAAAAGTGTTAGTTAGTATTACTAGTATCTCACACATCACCAAATCACTGGTCCAAACTAAATTATTTACTAGCTTTGCAAATTTGTCTTGTATTCACACTTTTATTTTCAGGAGCCATGTTGATTTTTACTCATTTAATTTGTTGAGTCAGGTTTGGCAAATGACACTTTCATTTTGTGTTGTTAATTGTTACTCAACTTTTGTCGCATATAACGGTTTTCTAGAAAAGAAGTTATATGTTGGCATAAACAGTGGCTACTAAATATGGAATCTGTGAGAGGATTCATAGTCATAATTCCTGCTAAATACTGCAATTACATTGAGGTTCCATCATAATTGCTAATTAAGTCTGCAATTCCTTTACATCAGGTTAAACAAAATGAGTTGGCTTATATTCCATCTATACCCACAGCTATACCTAGCTTGCAAACCAAAAAATACCTATGCACAGCAACATGATATTCACAATTTCATATGAAATTCTATATTCCAACTATGCATCAAAAAGAACCCCAAAAGGTCATCCCTAACTATGCACAAAATAAAAAGTCTCAAAAGTATCATCCACCAAAAAATCATCCTAAATTCATATCTTCATGTCCAATTTAGTGACTATTATGTGTGCCATGTTTCCTTCTTAGCTTAAGCTTTTGCCTATATGGTTGTTGTTGAGGCTTCCAGTAGTTGGAATGGAAATGATAGCAGTGGCAGTATTCATGCATGGCAATGGTGACTTGCACTTTCTGTCATAAGCTTTTGTTTCTACATCATAAAAATTCTAGTTAGATTAAGTGAAATAGAAAAACAAACAAAATGAGAATTATAGTTTCTAGCACCTTTTTGCTACCATTTGGCGGTATTTATCATTTGTAGCACCATTTCCAACACTACTTAGCACATCCAACTATGCTTGTGACGCATTTGAGGAGTATTTGCAGCCTTTTTTCTACCAATTAACAATGAAATCAAAAAAGTGTCTCATTAAAATATGGATTAGGTTTTATCCCTTTGACAATGACATACCTTTTGTTTGGCAGTTTTATCCCTTTGACAACCCTTCTTGTTATGTCCAAATTGTTTGCAAATTCCACATCTCATGTTTGACCTTCTTGCATCTTCTTGTCCACCTTACCCTCATCGGTTCCTCTCCTTCGAGTAGTCCTAGGCCTACCAGCTAGCCTCCTAAGCTTTGGTGGTTCAATTGTAGGAAATCCATCTCGTCTCTCATCCAATTCAGGCATGGGATGAATCATTTCTTGGTACGTGGTGCAATACATGGAATTGGAATAAAAATCATCACAGAACCTTTCTACATTAACTCTCCTAAATGAAATGCATGCACAAGCATGAGTGCATGGCAAACCACAAATACTCCAATAGTTGCAATCACATGACATTGTCCTAAGATTGACCACAAAATTTGTGAATCCATCTTTAACCCAAAACTCATCATCACCAGCATAGAAAAGTGGCAAAACTCTCCCATCTTGGGTTGTCTTGTCAACAACTTTCCTAATTCTAGGTGTTTTTGAGGGGTTAAAGCTACACCCTTTCTCATACCTCCTCTGAAATCTGGACATAATCCTACATGTCAATGACTCCACTAGTCCTAAAATAGGCTTTTTCCTATCTTCGCCTACCCAATGATTGAAAGATTTAGTCACATTATTGGTAATGTGGTCTGATTACATCTAGAATCTATTGTGTGTCTAGCCCACATCTCCTTAGGTCTTAGGTGCCAACAACCAATTTGCAGCCTCATTATCAATCTTCATAAGTTGTGTCATACTTTTCTCAAACACAATAGAATTGTATCCTTTTGCTGCTATCAAACTTGTGGTGAGAATTAGTGTTTTAAATTTCTGTTTAAAGTTATTTAATAGATGATGGCAGCAATAGCTATCATAATCAACAAACCAAATTACAATTCTATATTTTAGCTTCAATAAAACAATAAAAACTCAAAAACACCAATACCAATACATGATTAAAGAATAGTGATAATACCTATGTTTGGCAAAACTGAAACAGCACCACTAAACCCTGAAACATTATTTGATAAAAAATTAGAAATAGCCCCCACTAGAATTAAAGATTAGGACATAAAAAGATTGGGAATACCTTCTGCATGTCACTCATTATGGTCAATGGATCCTCTTTCCATTTTGGAACTGAAGATAACGCCTCATGTAATAGCCTTAGAAAGAATTTCCAGCTGTCCAAGTTCTCCCCTTCAACTAGCAAAAGCAATTGGGAACATTCCTTTGTTGCCATCAATTGCTACAGCAGAAAGAAGAACTCCTCCAAAGTTACCCTTCAAGTGGCAACCGTCAATCCCAAACCAAGGTCTACAACCTTTAACAAACCCCTTCTTCATTGCATCAAAGCAAACAAAGAACCTCTTAAACAAAGGGTTTCCCACTATCACACCATCTAGTTGCATCTTAATCAAAGATCCAGCATTTGTTTCCCTTGCAAGCTTAGCCCAAGCCGGAAGCTTGTCATATGATTCTGCATAGCTCCCTCATTTTCCTCTCTAACCCTTCTTTTGCACGATACAATTGCATCCAATTTTTTGGCTCTAGTCCATATTTTTCAAGCAACTCAGCCTTCATACTAGCATATGACATATTAGGATCAGCCACCAACTTGGATTGCAATTTATTTGCAATCCAAGTTGAATTAGCATTAGAGTTCTTTGTGGTTCTTATGCAATCATGCTTAGGATTATATGACTTTATCTTGTATGTATATCCATAAGGTGCAGGGATGCATGAATGCGCCATCTACAACCTTTAGCAGCACACTTAGCAGTAACTCTAGACTTTTCATTCTTAACCCTAACAATCTCAAACCCTTCTTGGATTGTAAAGTCTTTAAGAGCTTCCCTAAACTCATAGACATCTATAAAAATCATACCCTGTTCCAAATGAATCCTACCATCGGCTCTTTCAAACTTTTCACCCCTCATTCCTCTATCAATATAAACCTCTTCCATATCATTATCAGAATTAACACTAACAATTATATCATGCCTTTCCTCATGGTAGCTAAATTCATCACACTCACTTCCATTTTCAGTTTCTTCTTCTACATCATATTCAGGATCAGGATCCTCCTCATGCTCATAGTTTAGCTGCCATTCACCATCAGAATCACTAATTGCAAAACCCTTTTCACTTTCTACCCCCCACTACCTACACTATTAGCTTGAGAAACAATACCAACCTCAACTTCTGGCAAAATACTAAGCACATTAGCAGCCACATTACATGGGGCAACATCCAAATGTGTGAGCTAAACTCTGCCATGTCCTTCAAAACAAAAAAAAAATAATCAAATTTCCTTTTGTAACAATATGAAAGGGTTTCGGTCATTTACTTAATCAGCCTTCCTACTTACCAATCTACAAGGAAGATCGAACCTCCATCGCGATATGGTGACGTGGAGTGGGTCATCGCGGTCGTGTAGTTGCGGTTCCCTGGCTTCTTCACGACCGGTGCTTCCTTCCCCTCCTTTTGCTTTCCAATTGAATTTCTGGGTTGGGAGTGAGAGGCAGTGGGTGGGTGGGTCTGGGGTTGAGAAAGTAAAAAGGTTGATATGTAACAGAGGAGAGAAATTAACTTTAGGGTATGGGTGGGTAAAGTAAAAAAGGGTATAAATGTAATTTGATTTTCTCAATATTTGGGTTTTACTTAGTTTTAAATGTACAGACAAATAGTGATATCTGCATTTGTGGGGTGAGTGTAATTTACCCTATATTATATTATATATTTCCCTGTTATTCAACAACCTGACCAATATGTATGTTTCGGCAACTTCGCACTGCACCCACGTTCTTCTGCTAATTCAGATCAGGATAATTCTTCTTGAATATTAGGTGTGCTGCATACCGTCAACTAATTAACACTCTTGATATCTCATAAAATTTCATTGAAAAAGATAGAACCGTAATGATCATATAGTAAAAATCATACAAACATCAACTAATGTGCTCATAAAGTACGTAATAATGTTCTTTTTGAAATATCCTAACATATTATTCTTTTATTCATGTTGTGCAAACTTTGAAGATCATAAACTCTGCATTGTTTATGTCAACATCAACGTGTATTTTCTGCGTCTTGAGATTTAATAATTTTGGTCTTCTAATATACATAAGGAATGTTTGGTTAGTAGATTATTTTTTTCGATGATTCTCGGATTTTTAATATCTAACCTTTCAGCAGACATATATTGTGATGATATTGCATTTTTGTAGGTCTACTGTTCAATTTGATTTCCAATTGTTGCGTAGCACGGTGGTTTGAAAGGCCAAGATTTGATTTTGCTCGATCTTGATAGATATCTCCATGTTACAAAACCATTATAATAAGCACAGTTACATAAATTCAAGTTCAAGAATTCGAATTGGTCACCACAATTCCATCGCTTCTACACCAACGCTGTTAATTTGCTTCTAGTGCCCTCTTGTAATTAACCTTTTCTTGCATCTTGGGAGCATTTCTTGATCTTGCTCTCCAGGATTTCCCATTACCAAAATGTTGAAAAACAAACCAATTGCATCATTCTACTTTTTCTTCTTGAATCTTGGATCAGTTTTTGATACTACGCTCTTCAGAATGAAAATTGCATCACCAATACGTTAAAGATAAAGAAGTTGATGCCACTCTTGTTCTCCGTCTTTACTTTGTTTCGATCACACCACCATCCATCACTCGTGGTCAATTCAATAGAATGCAACCCCATAAATCCTATGAGACACGTTGGTCTCGTTCTGCATGAGACTGAAATTCAGAACCAGCTATAATGAAATATACAAATTGCAATGAAAATTTAGGTGAATCCCATTGCCCATTTAAAAGGGACTATTCCCTTTACATATAGGATAGATATATTGAGTTTAATTTTAATATATTAAAAAAATTAATTCATCTTATTAAATAATTACATTTTTATTTTTATAATTTTTTAAAGTAATAAATTCAAAAGTCACCAATATTTACTGATGTAATAATAAATTATTTTGATGGGTTTTTTTTTTGTAATAACTTATATTAGTATATTTGGTGGAGCAATCCCACATATAGTAGGAAAGATGAAGCAAAAAATTAAGTAAATAACTTATACATTGATTTGTGAAAATAATTCGTATATCAAAAACATTTTTTATTTGATACATGAAGTAATATTTTTTAAAATAATAGACACATTAAAATATTATTAGTGGCAGAGACGGATCCATGTTGATTTAGGTGGTGGCTTACACCCCGACAAAAATTTTTTGAAACCTCTTTAATAATTATATAGGTATACATACTTTTGTCCTCAGTAGCTTGTTAAATTTGACCCCATAATAACTTTAAATGAGATAAAATAACAAGATACAAACCAATGTATTTTTTATTATACTTATATATTATCTTTGCCCCACAATCAAAATTTTCTGGATCCGTCACTGATTAGTGGTTTGATATGCAATAGTCCATGCTAATTTACATTTTTTGTTTAGTATTATTTTAAAATAATTAATTTATTTAAAATTAGATAACTTTAATTTATGTAACAAAGATGCATAACCTATTTTGTATACTTGACTTATATTTTTTATTCTATTAATTATATTGACTTACTTTAAATAAATAGATATTATCAGTAATCAATAAAAAAAAAATGTAAGTTAATAGTGACATATAGAGCAAGCTGTTACATACAGTATATCTAAATAAAGTTGTCATAGATTGAAAAGTTCAATTCCTCATTCTATTTAGATAATTAGAGATCAAATGAGATTTGTTCTCGATAAATAACTATCTATCTCTTGTGATGTAGTTAGGCTCAGAGTGTACTTGCAAAGAATCAATCCCAAGCTGTAGAGGTTTCAAGAAATTTTGATTTCTTATTTTGTAAAATAATCAATTTATTATCACAAGTACAGTGACAATCCAAGTAAAATCTTCCCATTTCCCAGCCCATGAAGGAAACAGATCGAATCTGTATACATGTATTTCTGTATGTATGTGTTGATTTGTCTCCCTTCTGACATTAAGCAGAAGATGGGAATGATAATTTAGATAAATTTTCTTGTAAGTTAGTGACCGTAACAGTGTCCAATGACATATGAAGGGGATTCCCACCACCTTCATCCACCAGAACCAAAACGTTTCCTGTTGTGTCTTTAAGGAAAGACCGTGGCACATGATACCTATGGCAACATAATGAATGCATTAGCATTAATTAGTGATGTCTGAATCTCGTTTTTGTAGCTCAAGTGTCATTTTCTTACTTTAGTTATTCTCTTTATTAATATTAATAAAACCTCATAGAATTGTGTAGTTTTGATATATTGAAAAATGAATATATTTGTCTATAATTTATAGCCAAATACATCAACTTTTCAATGCACGAAAATTACACATTTTTTTAAAAGTAACTATTAATATGAAATGAAGGGTATGTAAGCAACATGAGCCACAACAAGAACATTTATAAATAACATGGAAATAAATAAAATGGTGCCTGTGTGGGTTCACTTACAGTGATTGAGAAGGGTTGCCTTTGGAATCATGGAATAAGATCCAATACCGACCAATGCTTTGTCCATTTACCCAAGCTTCACCTTTTCCCATCGAGCTTAGATCCAAGGCAACAGGGTCATCACCCTCCGGTGTGTCAAATGTAGTCTACAAAAACCAAATTGTCATTGTCACAACTATGATAAGTGTATAATACAAATAGTGGTATGTGATCATTACCATATGGTTTCCAATAAGATTTTGATAGGTGGGTTCATGTGGGATTCGTATGATTTTTAGCATTATTCATGTACAACACAAACTAATTAAGAGTTTCTTGCAATCACCATTCAATTTAAATGTGAACTTTGTATGCTACCTATTTATAGTACTTCAGGAAAATGGAAAAACAGTTCCCTTTGGATCAAAGGCACAGCAGCTTCCTGAATTGTTTTACCTTGTACCAAATGAGCGTCTGATCTGTAATATTCCCCAGTTGATTCCACTCAACATCAATACTATTTTGTTCTTTATATACTTCTAATTGCTCCCCCAACAGTCCAACCTGTTGTGGGATGAAAAGAAAATTGTCATATTATAGGAGTGAGTTTAGATGTATAAAGTTATTCTGGATTTAAAATAGTTTATAATCAAAAGCAATTATTTCTCAATATTTAACAGGCATAAAAGAAGGATTAGAAATGAAAAATGAGTAAGAGAATACCTGGTATCCCCAGGTAGAATTGGTCAAATTAAGGAACTCTTCTTGGCTGCACTGAAGTTCCACGCTTGTTAAGCCAGCAAATCTTCTTTCAAGAAATGCCCCGAGTCCTTTTGATCAACACAATGCCAGATATTTTTGAGACTCAATTTCTCTTTTCAAAGACAGAAAAATGTGTATATATACATACATACATACATACATACATATATATATATATATATATATATATATAATCAACCTAAAAACGTACCGGTAGACCAACCATAACGCTTAGTATAGAAAGGTTGTTTGTCCCTTCATTTACTGTAACCGGTAGCTCTAAGGTGAATGACTTCACATCATGATTTCCATGTGCCGCACCTTGTAGATTTAATTAGAATAAAGTAACCATATATTCAATAGATTCATACTCACACACACATGTACAGAGTGTGCAAATGTAATGTGTACCTATGCATGTGCTGTTCACAAAAGCATGGGCAACATGAGCCATGGACTGAACAACAAGTGTTGGTTCGCTGCAAGATAAATTATATTCAAACCTGTGCTCATAAATTAATCAAGTTAGTTATTAGTTCAAATTTTATGAACACCAAGTAAGGAATGCATTTGACAGATTCTTAGTTAGAATTGAGAAGTGAAGCCAGATAAACTCATCACCTAGTAGTATACCAAAGGTAATCCGATTTGTCTTTGGTTGTATTCATTTGTTCAAGTAATGAGTTTGATCTTAGAGAGGTGTCATCAAAGTTTGGGATGACATCTTGAAATTGCTTCCAATCATTCACTGAGCTGAAGTTTTGCCTAGGACTCATGATTCTTCTGTTGCTTGTTGTACTTACCTATGGCATAATATATACATAAAATGAAAAAATGAAGCATATAATCAACAAATTTGGTGTGTATATATTTAGCTAAAATTGAAGATATATATAACTTACATTAGCAGTGTTGAAAGTCACATTTTGACAATCTGGCAAGATACTTATTGACTTAGGGAGCAATTCGTATGATATGTTGAGGAATTGCACAGTAACCTTATTCCTTGTATCATTGTTTATGAGGAATGCGACACATGCTCCACTTTCTTCTTCAAAAACATAACCCTGTTGAAATGAAAGCAAAACCGAATAGAGTTAGTGGAAATAAATAAAACTTTCAGAGAAATAAAATGATAGCATTTGCTACCTCCTGCAGTGGACCTAAAGAGAAGTTCTTCTGCACTCCTTGCAATAAAGTTGTAGAGCAAGACTTGATTGCAGCATGCAACCCTTAAGATGCCCCCACTTGGGTTGCCTCAACAAGCCTAACAAGAAAATTTGCAAAATTTAAACTTAAAAAAATAGGTTAATTGAGGAAGCAAAATAATTAATTAATGTTGTACACTTACCATATTCATCAAGTGGGGCTTGATCATAATATGCTGTTATAACATAAGCTGAGGCCGTTCTCCCAAAGTTAGTTCCACCATGGTACTAACAACTCATTTTGCAAAAAACATTAATTAGATGCATATTCTACAAGGTTAATTAAGATGGTTGAATAGGGTTTATTTGGATGACACAAAATGTTTAGTGAAAATCTTAGCTTTTTGTATGCTTGTGTGCAAACATGAAATGCTTGGTAAATTTGATAAGTCTAGTTCTGGCTGTAGAATACAGAGGGGGGACCTATGAAATCAAAATAGAGTTTAAAAGCAACAATACCATGTAATAGTTGACGTAGCTTCCATTTCTTGCAATAAAAAGAGTGACGTGAAATGCAATGTCTTCAGCAGACCTTATGTATGGCAATCCACCGTACACTTGATAGCTTCAAGAGAGGCCAAGAAAATGAAAAGCTAGCAGTTAATGATGTTAAATTTTTTGTCCCTTCAACAAATATAGGTTTGTAATGCTATATAATAATCATCTATATAAATATGCATCAATCGAAAATCAATGTTTTGTTAGGATATATTAAGAACATTACACAATTGTAGCAAAGAATGTTTTTCTCTGCAACAATATATCACATTTGACTAAAATTAATGATTATTATGTAGTGAATTGAGGAACTTACAAAGATGTCCAGTCTTCAGTCCACATATTGGGCTTATTGGGGGAGTTAGGTCCGGTGAAGGTTTCTCCACATTTCATGCCATTGCATGTATTGATCTGCATGAATTCAAGACCTCATAAGAAAGGTAAACTACTAATAATTGAGAAATCTACTAAGCCAATTGACAATGGCTTGTAGATAATCGGGAATTAATTCTCCCATGAGAATATTTAAAATGAGAGAATTCTTTTCCATAGATTATATGAGGCTTAAATTATATATATATAAAAAACTGAAATGAGTGTTTATTGTCTATCTTCGTTTGGGATTTGCTACTGAATATTAGAGAATGTTAATGCTCAAGTGTTTCAATGGTTGTACAATACTTTAATTTTTGAGATCAATCTAATGAAAAATTTTTAGATCCTCTTAGAGCAAGAGAAACCATTTGCTATGTTCTATTTATTGACACATTAGTTATTGTATTAAAAAATAAGAAAAATAAGAAACAATAATATAATGGTTTACAAAACTGATTTATTAATTAATAAATAGAATAGAGTAAGTGTTTTTTTTTATTCTCAGCATATCTAAGTATATTTCTCCAACCTAACTTTTTCTTAAAGAAAAATTACTTCTTAAAGCTTTATTTTAACACACAACATTCTCGAAAGTATCTTTTAGTGATGTCTTAATTGTTTATAGCATTTACTGTATATAGTTTATCATCAATTATATTTAACAGAAACTTGTTAATATTTGTTTCACTTGAAATGCACATACCTTACCCAAAAGAAAAAAAAATGTTGTTTGATAAGCCAACATTTAATAAGATGAAAATTCATCATATGAATGATATTATGTGATTATTAAATTGGATGACTTAACTGGCTAAATTGATAAATAAAGGAATAAAAAAGTATGGAAAGGTCTATGAAAAAAATATACTTAATTAAATCAGTATCTAAAATTTTTATTTTTATTTTATACATTTAGATTTTTTTTTAAGTCACTGAAGATCTTTTCTTTTGGGCTGAGGGAACTGACCACAGGATCAGGAGCGTCCATTTGCTTGCACATAACCCATGGTACTCCTGTTTGAAGGCCCACTGCCATTTTTGCAGCCCATTGGACATAGCGCAACCCTGCTGCGCCGAATGCCTTCTCAACATTTTGATACTCATTCTCAATCTACATTCATTAGATTCATGGTTAATTAATTGTGGTCCAGTAAAAATAAAGTTTATGAAATAAAACTATATAATAATTGGATGACCATGACATCTGTCATGTTGCACTAAACATATTACCTGCGACAATATAATTGGGCCTCCTTGCGAAGCATATAAGCCCTCTTCTTTCATCATGTTCACGATTTTTGTCGTAAAATTTTGCATGTAGAACTAATAACATAGAAGTTAGAACATTGAAATATACATTCATGAAAGAAAACCCAACAGAAAAAGAGAAAGTAAACACGTTAACGTATAATACAATGTTATCTTAGTCCTATCATATCTATGTAGCATGTATGTACCTTGAATGGCTCATTGTCCGTTCGGTAGACAATGCCAGGGACATCATGTAACCAAAATGGGAATCCCCTACAATTATTCAGCATTATCTGTTAGATTACAGGTCCCAATTTTGGCTTAGTAGTTGAGATCAATTAATTGACAAAATTTATAATTTCGTTGGTTCAGTATGATCCAAAATGGTTGACCAGAATGAACTGTTGGAAATTACTCTTTTTGGGTTTAGTCATTAATGACATTTCAAATACTGGACAAAAATCAAGCTGACCCAAGAAAACTAAATGTTGCCACAAAAGAAGGGAAATTACCCGTATGTCCATTCACTCTCGATGAAAGGTCCAATCCTCAAGCAAACATACAGCCCTTGCGCCTGGATTTCCTTTATGAATCTTACCAAGTCATATCTGCCGCTGAAATCATACTGTTGTATGTATTTATTTACATGCCTATTAATTAATTACTTCGAATATGTACATAAAGTTGTGTACATGTACATCCAAGAATATGCCTTCGTATAACTTACTTCACTGATATATATATATATATATATATATATATATATATATATATATATATATAGTACCATTGAATTGAAAGTTATATATAGATATACATATACATATACCTGTCCAGGTTGGGGCTCATGTAGATTCCAGAACACATAGGTCTGAATCACGTCCAGTCCTCCTTGTTTGGCTTTCGCTATCAAATCTGGCCACATCTGCAGACAACCGTTCGATTGTCAAATTCCTTTAACGTCCTATGTCTTTTTCTTTGTTTTGTTTCCAATTAATGTCTAACCCTTTAAGTCTACTCGTGAAAACTTATGGACGGTTGCTTGCTTTGCTTATTCCCTAACTAAAATACACCCTGTGCTCGCTCATTATTTTATATACTATTTTAACTCACTATAGGACACATACCAACACATTTATATGTATTATTAGATGGGGTATAAGATCTAAATTATGTGATCACATCCAATTTAATAATAAATATAAGTATGTTGCACATATTCAATAAAATATGAGTCAAAATAATATTTTTTTTTTATCTTTGCGGTCCAATATTACTAGTGACTAGGGACGGTTAAACTATTTTAATAGTTTTATTTTAGTGCACTAAACTATATTAATATTAATTCTTCATCGAGAAACTCTATGGATAGTAGTGTTTCCGACAAAAATATTTAATTCATTTTATCACTTACTAATTTACGTTCGGTTGAAATCTAATTATTTTATTTTAAAATGAAAATAACAAGGATCAAAATTTAGACTATTTGATTATAAAGTTTTTGATATTATTTCATGAATAGTCTCTTCAGAAAACGTAAGTTATTGGACGGAAATGCGTAAATAAATAAAAATAATATATATGCTAAACCTAATAAAACTATTAACCAACCAACAAAAAGGTTTTTAGAAGGAACTTACTCTCTACCATATATTCACACAATCATACCCGTGATGCAATAGTAAAATTGCAACTACAAACGCTGTAGTTCTCTTGATGAAAAAAGCTTTGCATACTAGGTACAGGACAGCTGTGATAGTTGAAAAAAGAGCACTTTATTAATTAAATACTAGATCTGCCAGTAGTAGTGCATTACATTGGCAGTCAGATAGAAAATCCATATATATATTTACATGAAGGAGATGATGCTGTTTTAATTAAATGTCTTTAACATTTTAGGAGTTTTACATATAATAATAAGGATGGAAGAGGATAATGAATTACCAAAAAAATATTTTAAATAGGTAAATTACTATTTAGTCCCTCATTCTTTTCCGATATTCTAACATATTTCCTACCTGCATATAGGAGCAAAATGAGGGTGAAAATTGTAAATAATGGAGTTGAACTATAGGTCACAAGTTTGAAGCCGAACTAGGTGCTTTAAGGTAAACCTCACCTACCCGGGAAATGCGAAATAAGTATGAGCCCCCTATTTCACAATTACAAGCTGCTAACTATCGTTCTGTATGTTGTAATAATGCCAATTGCCAACAGTTAACTAATGAAGTGACATTATGAATTGTTCAGACCAGATATCCAACAATGTGGCTTCATATATATCAACATATTCATAAAGGCCAACTATGCATTATCAGAAATCAAGCCTATATGGATGAGGCTTATGGATATGAATACGTCCAAGTTACATCATCCACTTGAGATATACAAACGCGCATAAGGTTTGAAATCTGCCTATAGATTATGTCATTGATGAGATGCCATGAACAGATCGATGAAGATGGATATTTAATGATAAAGAGTGCTGGGTTTTAAAGAAATTCTTAGCTATAGGTATCATTTGTCTAGCTCTTTAATATAATGCAGTTTAATGCATACCAGAGGAGTGCTGCGAGGATAGTGAATTGAACCCGAGAAGAGAATTTTTCTCTGGCCATCAATGATTAGAGATCTTCCATCATATGTGACTTGTTCTGCTTTAACGCCAAATTCTTCCATTGATGCCAATGACACCACCACCATCAGCACCAAAGCCAGCCACTTTTCCATCTCCAACATCTCATTTGTCACACTTCATTAGCTCTCTCTCTTCCTTTCTCTCTTTAAACCTCTCACGCATTGTGTATGTATATATATGTTGCAATATGAGGTGGCATAAAACCTTCTATAACGTCGCTTGTAAGAATGTTATCACAACAGTCAAAAGTGGGTTTCTAATGGTGATCCCCACTATGAGAAATTGTTAGGTGTTCTTACATTAAGATAAATATTTCGTTCTGTTCTATTTAATGATTGATAAATTAACTATTATATTAAAAATATAGGGAAGGTGAGAGATAATAATGACTCGCAAAACTTATGTATCAATTAATAAATAAATTAGAACAAATGTTATCTTTTGCTATTAGTGCATCTAAGTATATTTCCTCCATTATTGAATAGGATGGTGGTTTTATCTTCACCTATGTATCACATCCAATTATGATAGTATTAGTGCTCACTTAGACATTTATTTTTTAGTGTTGAAATAGTAATGCTTCTTAGCCCAATAAGCATCTCTAGTTCCATGGTATAGCTAGAAGGTCAATTCACGGTACACATTGCCTCTAATCATACATTCCATGAAAGAACAACTTACATTGAGATTCACCTCCATTTCATTAGAGAGAAAGCTCAACAAGACACAATTTGACTTGTTCATGTGCCCACCAAACACCAAGTGGCAGACCTTTTCATCAAAGCTATTTCTAATCCTCACTTCAAAAATTTATTATCCAAAATGGGCATCCAAAACATTTTCTCCTCATCTTGAGGGGGAGTATTAGAGTAAAACTCAACTCTAGTAAGTTAGTTATAACCAAAGTAAAATTATGTTTAGTTAGTTGGTTATTCTCCTACTCTTTTTATTTTTACATCTGAACACGTATAAATACTTATTTCACTGCCTTAATAAAATAATTCAATGTTATTCAGCAATTTTCCACTCCATAAGATGTGCTAGCTTGCTAGTTATAGAGAGAGATACTTATATAGAACAATGTGAGAGTCACATGAAGTAAGTCACCAAAAATACTGTGAGGGTAGGACTAGTTTTCTTTCCGATGTGATTGACACCAAAGTCCTGAGTCTTATTCAGGGGACACCGCTTCCAAGAAGAAACTAGAAGGACACGAGGAACAGGTACAACCATTCTTTTATGCAAAATAATGCAAACCCCCTTTAGTTAAAGCCACCCCAGATTTGTTTCTTAATTTTAAGCATTATTTGGATGTAACAAATTACTATTGACAAAATTTTATAATTGAGCCCCACTCGATTCAAGTCAGATTAATCAAAATTTTGAACTTTAAATACTGACAACAAATACAAATGCAACTATCGTGGTTGGCTGCGGGCAGCAATCTAGTACTGTATTATTTTTCACATAAAGTTATATTCCATTTATTTTTAAATAAATATCTCTTTTATTTTTTTGATATATTTATAAATTAATATATTTAAATAAATTTATGTCCATATATATTGATTTACAAATATACTAAAATAAAAAGAAAGATAAAAAAAAGACCTTTTTCTGACAAAACAGAGGGAGTATTGGCGTGCCTCGAGTTGCTAGGGTCGCATTAAGTATCACCCCTAATTAGCATAATAACAAAGTAAAGTAAATTTATGGTGCTACATATATACCCGTGATCACTTACAAGGGTCCAAAACATTTTAAGCCTAATTGGACAGTTGGTCAAGTGTCAATTATCAGATTCGGATATTGATCCAGCTTTTCTTGCAGATTCTCAGATGAAGTAATCGCTTCCTCCTATTTTTCAGAGTAATATACAATAATTATGACATGTGATATAGAAATGAAATTTATATGGCCAAATTAATTTAGAAGCAAAAGTATGAAACTTCCCTTAATTCCTCCGAGTAAGCTTCACGCATAGACCAAATAAAAAGGCTTTCCCCTATCTTAATGGAAAAGTTGGCACACGCACAAATACTCAATGTGAAGTGTGTAGGCCCAAGTTAAAGGCTCATAGAGCCCAAGGCAATGGATGAGGTAGGCCCAAGTTGAAGTATCATAGAGCCCAATCCCAATAGAGGCCATGGGCCAATCCAGACCTTTTTGATTTTTGTTCGAACGCAGACATTTTTTAAACAAGCGGCCTCAGACCAAAAAAAAAAAACAAGCGGCCCCAATTAGGCACGTTTGGTCCCTTAGAGACACTGAGGGGACATGAAGCTGAAGTCAAGGCTGGCAGCTGGCTTTAAAGATGAAGAACCTTCCCAGAAAGGGCCACATTTAATAGAGACCAAGATGTTCATTTCACTTGGACATGCTGCTGCAAGTTGCTACATCCAAGTTGATTTACTGCTGACAGTGATGTTTCACAGCTATGTTCATTAAACTTAATTAGTTTTTCATATTAAGCTATTACTAACTTGTAATTAGATTATTACTTCCTTCCTTTTATATTAATAATCACTCTTAGAAAACCATATAATTTTGATATATTGAAAAGTTAAGAGTTTGTTTAGTTTGAATTTTCAATTTTTAATTGTTTCAGTTTTTCATTTTTTAAAATTTTATGAAGAAAATACTGAAAATTCTAAAAACTAGAAATTTCAATTTTTAGTTTTCATTTCCAATTTTCAGTATTTTCTTCATAAAATTATAAAAATTAAAAAAATTAAAAATAAAAACTGGTAATTGAAAACTAAAACCAAACAAACTCTAATATATCTAACAAAATTATATAATTTTTCAAAAGTGAGTATTAATATGGAATTACTTTATAATTAATGCTGGTTGGAAACTTGGAATAGCATACTTAATCCCCAAGTAAGACCTAGTTGCCATATAATACTGTGAAAAAACAAAATATTCAAATACCAGAAGACGGGACAAGAGAATTTTAAATAATTTAGAAGCTGATAAACTAGCAAGGGGATCACGGGGATTTGATTATTTAGATTTTAGACTAATTCATTTCTAAGCCAATGGTCACGCAGATAAATTCTTCTCGATTTGGATCCTTTAAATAAAAATAGTTATAAAGCAAGAGCCTAAGAGATTAACTATCCTTCAATTTGTAACTTACATTGTGTATTTTTTTAAGTTCAGACCTTACTTTTTCATTTTACAATCATTCTCACCTTAAATTATTTAAATTCAATTCTTATATATAGAGTACTTACACACAACCACAAACCCTGGCAAGTAAGTTTAAATCTAAATTTAAAATTGCTACCTTTAAGAGTTTGATTTAAATAAATATGTCATTATAAAATAATTTTACATAAATATTTAATTATGTATTGTCGAATCAATAGAAAAATTTCATTTAATCATCTACAACTTGAAAGGTCTTGCAAAATATAAATAGATACACATGATTAGTTTATGGTATAATATATATATTTTTTACAATATTATATTAAGATTAATCTCTTAAATTTTTTTTTTGGAATAATTAGTGCAGACGACTGATCTATGCAGGGGTTTACTGCTTGGGCAGTAGATAATAAAAAAACTTAGAAGTCAAAGGGATTTCAAAGGAGGATGCGATCCAAGTTGGCCACATTGAAATTTAAAGAAAGGGACAAAAAGTTAACAGGAAGAATAAAAAAAGTCTTCAACCCCATCTCAATCCATACTGAAGCTAACCTTACCTTAATAATTGGCCCAACAGACCACGTAAATCTTCTGCAAGGTAACGTCCAGGTAGCTTCCACATTAGACCACAGTTCTTATCTACATATATGCATAGATCACCCAACACGTCACATCCCCATTACTGCGTGCATATCCATCTCTTCTAACCTCTATTGTAGATTTATACTATAGGAAAAAAAATTATTTGTTATAATTTTAAAATATATTAATTGACAAATGTGAATTACGATTTACATAAGAAAGAATTTATAAAATGAAATATTTAGAACAAATAGAAAATAAAATATCGACCGAGTCTGTATTCTTAAAATTGAAATTTATACTTATTTAAATTGCAATTCACAAAGTATATCAATTTTAGTGTTTAAATAGCTTTGTACTGAATAACATGGTTGAATATCATAAGATTCTATACCCTCCGCATCCGCTCTCATTTTGTTTACATTTTTGGTTATTTTTCTTGTCAAGTGAACCCGGGTCAAAAGGCAGCATAATTCAGTCACCTACCCATAAACAAAACATTTGTAGGGGGACATAACTAGCAGCGAAGAAAGCACTAAAGAAATGGGCGAACTCCTTGCAAACCTTTTTAAAAGGGATGATCGAGTTTGAGGAATTTATCCAATGTTTTTGACTAAATGCATGATGCCTGCATGCGCTTAGTATTGGTGCTACATTTTAATATTTTTATTAATTATTTTGCCAAAAAGCACGAGAGGCTAAAAATTTGTTTTATAGAATTAATATTTTGTGTGCTGTCCTAAGTTTTTGTTTAGTAATTAGTACTAAATGTTTTGATGGCCGGAGATATAATGCTAATTAGATCAAATGATGCACCTCTTTTCTTTTTTTATTTTCTTTTTACAATTTTGACTCTGATGTCAATAGATATTATCTTTGCATTTCGTAAAGGAAAATTGTGAGTTGAACCACATGAAAAAAAGAAGTCAATCATGAATAATTGGCACCTTCTCACACGGCAATAGCCCATAAAGTGGCTTAGGCATTATCCGGGAAGAAAAATATTCGTCTTTATCCATTACTAGGTGAACTGAGTAGTGTAGACAAAAAAGAAGTGATTAGAGAAAATGGATAATAGTATTCTAAATTAGAAATTAATGGGCTACGACTAATTGGGGAACGATGTCTATTTTTCGCGTAAAAATTCATGGCCAACATGAAATGGAAGGATGATAAGCGACTGAAGATGCATTAATGTGATATGGCTATTCCTAATTAATGGCTGTTATAAGACGATGATGATGATGAAGCCATTAGGAAATAAACGTGGGTGGTACTGTTAGACTATTCTACTCCCCAGTTTTGTCTCGTTCAATTTCTTGCAAAGCAAGAACTGCGAAACAATGAGGAATTGGTTGGTGGGATTCACATGAAATAAACTCCAAAGCCAGCTGGCTGAAGCTGATGACGCAGTTTTGCTTACGTGGGCGTCAAAGAGCTTGACGGACAATTCAAATGCGCCCACTTACTCTGGGATACTAGTCACGGCCGAAAGTAGAAATTTTTTATTAAAAAAATAAAATTTTTAAGTTATTGGTACATTTAATGTATAAAAAATTTCTATGATTGAAATCCTTAACCAGCAAGACCCTTTCCATATAGTATTGTTAAACAGAGGGATTAATCTTTTTAAAATAGGATAATTAATTCAAGGGGAATAGTAGTATTTTATTATACACATTAATTTTGAGATTGAATTTGAGACACATGTTTGAGAGTCTGTTTTGTTTACACCGGTTGTGGCTTCCTCTTGAGGTGATTTTACCAAAAGGAAAACAAAGTTCCTTTCATCCAACGTCCCTTTTTGCGTTGAAAAAAAATCTAAACCAAATAGGCTGTGAAGGGTTTGAATATTCTATCAAACATTTTTAAACGATAAATCTTCTTATTGACTGATTTAAATCAACAAAATATTAGTATATATAGTGGGTATACTTTTATTTTTTGGTATATAAAAATTTAGGGTAAAAGATGACGTTTCAATCCAAGATAAGAAAAACTTTTAGACTTGAAAAGTAATTATAGAGAAATTTATATTTATATCACCCTAATTAAATAGATGAGTTAAGATTTAAACTTGCAATTTATAAGATGGATACGAGATCTATTATGCTTCACTCTACCATCTTTCTCGATGAGATAGTAGCTAGGTATGCTTAACCACGAGTAATGTCATATCTACTTAAATTCTGATTCAACAATAGTTTTAATATTTAATAAAATTACTAAAAAAATATAGTTGGTTGGAGTATCTCATATAAACATGAAAATTTAATTCATAAATTTTCGTATAATAATTAAAATAATAATAATAATAATCTTAGTTAGTAAGATATACAATTAACTTCTACTACATATATTCCTACTTAAATGCTTTACATAAAACATTTATAATCATTTAAAAATTATTATTTCATTCTAAAAAATTAGTATTACAAAATCTTACAAAATTATTCTTTTCATAATATCTTTCATTTTTTTAAATAAAATGTCACTATTCTCATTCAATAAAATTGACTCACTTAACTAAATATTCAATCATACACAGTATTATGATTTGAATCGGATTCTTTTTTTTTCTATAAAAGAATAATTTTTTACTCTGAATTGAGCTGAGACTGTTTCTCAGCACAAAATTTCAAATCATAAAAAATTAGAGATTTTTTCTACCAAATTAATATTTAATATTAAAAACCCAAGGTGTTTTACTTTTATTTATTTATTTTCAATTACATGATTGGTTGTGTGGATTAGGCAGGAGGACCAGCATCCAACTGGCGACCGTCAACGATGCAACCAATAACTATCGAGCCGACATTTTGATTTTTGACAAAAAAATAATCGTACGGAAAGCCCAATGGGTGACGGAAGCAATGACAAAATCAAAAAGGGCAACCCCCGACGCACGTGTCGACAGGCCACTGAATCACTGCCACGTGGAGCCAGCGGTCAGCAGTAGAAATCAGTAGCGCTGGAACCCCCCTCCACCACGCTTTACTCCAATTTGATTAGATTAATCACACACAGACACGCACATACATGCATACAATTACAATAACATTACAGCCTCCACATTCAACTTACGCACGTGTCTAAACTCTCTCTCTCTCTCTCTCTCTCCGGTCCATTATTCACGGCCTATAAAAATCCCACCTTGCGACTCTCTCACACGTTTCAACTCGAATTCACCAACACTACAACAACAACAACTAGCAAGACCGGAGAAAGAGAGAGAGGTTTCAGAGCGAAGCTTGAAGCCTGAAGTGGATAGATCCAGTTCATCAGCGTCTAATTAATCAACAAGGAAGAAAGAAGCTAGAGAGGAGAGAGAGAGAGAGAGAGGGAAGAGGAAAAAAGTAAAGGGAATGCAGGGTGAATTAGTGTTGCCAGCTGGGTTCAGATTCCACCCCACCGACGACGAATTGGTGAACCATTACTTGTGTAGGAAATGTGCTGCCCAATCCATAGCTGCTCCTATCATCAAAGAGATCGATTTGTACAAGTTTGATCCATGGCAGCTTCCAGGTACTCAATTACTCATGCTTTAATTTTTCTAGCAAATTGTGCTTTTTAATTTCCATTAATTTTAATTCGATTCAAGTTGGATCGACTTATTTATTACAGAATATATAGAGTGTGTTTTGAATGGATTATTTTGATTTGATGTTGCAGAGATGGCGGTTTACGGTGAGAAGAATGGTACTTCTTTTCTCCTCGGGACCGGAAGTACCCGAACGGTTCGCGGCCTAACAGAGCGGCTGGGAGCGGGTACTGGAAGGCTACCGGAGCCGACAAACCAATAGGGAAGCCGAAGGCGCTTGGGATAAAGAAGGCGCTGGTGTTCTATGCCGGCAAAGCCCCCAAAGGTGTCAAGACAAATTGGATCATGCACGAATATCGCCTTGCCAATGTTGACAGATCCGCCGCCAACAAAAACCACAACAACAACTTGAGGGTATGCCCCTAAGACTTCAATTTTAACACAGAATTCTGATATTTGAACTCATTTTATCTAAGATATATGCCGACTCATCCATCTTACAAATGAATCAGTCGACAAAGTGTATCAGTTGAAATGAATATAAATAACATTTTTCTCATTTTTTTAATAATTATTTAAAAGTTTAGATGATTTTTATGTCTGATTTTTTTTTTTGGTTTATGTGGTGTTGGTGCAGCTTGATGATTGGGTGTTGTGCCGGATTTACAACAAGAAAGGGAAGATTGAGAAATACAACGGCGGCACCACCAACTCCACCTTGATGGTGGATCAGAAATTAGCACCCAAGTTTTCAGGGGTGGTTGATTATGAGCATGAGATGAAGCCGCAGATCCACAAATTCTCCAATGACCAATTGTATATGGACACGTCTGATTCTGTGCCGAGGTTGCACACGGACTCCAGCTGCTCCGAGCACGTGGTTTCGCCGGATGTCACGTGCGAGAAGGAGGTGCAGAGCCAGCCAAAGTGGAGTAATGAGCTTGACATGCAGCTGTTTGATGCATTTGATTTTCAGCTCAACTACTTGGAGGATAACATTAACAATAGTCTCTCTATGGCTGATCCTTTTGGGACTCAGGATCAGTTCCAAATCAACCAGTTCCCCCCTTCCAGGACATGTTCATGTTCGAACAGAAGCCATTTTGATTCTTTTCAACAGCACCAAAAAAACAAAAAAAAGTACAAAACAACAACAAACATTATGAGGATTGAAAACAACGAAGAATGAAACTTTTGGGAGAGGGTGGAAGGGGTGCCTGATGAGATAGGACCCAAAAATGTTTTCATTTTTGTAGTAAAAGTCAGCTTTTACACAATCACACCTAACTACTTCATGTGGTGGACACATGGATCGTTTGGATTGGACCTTTGGTGAGGAACAAAACGATCAGAATGGAAAAGGGGTTCAGGTGCTGCAGTATGTGAATGAAAAAATAAGCAGCAGAATCATCTCAATTGTGTGAAGAATGAAGATCCTCCGGGCCATGTCAGGACATTAGTGTGTTAAGTGTTAGGACTGCCGTAGAAAAATTCTTCTTCCATTCATATTGTAGTTGGATTTTTTTATATATATTTGTAATATATGAATTCCAATATTATTTCAATTCAGAGGAAACAATTCAAAGAAAAATTTCCGTTGCTTTTTTCTCAGACAACATAGTGCTTTAGTTAAACAGATTTATACATGCGTCAGTTGGTAGCTATTCTTTGTGGAACCAAGGGATACATGCAATCTTCTCATCAACTTGCATTATCTCCAATTCTAAATCAAATACTCAAAGCTGTGCAGTCACACTAACGTAATATAATTATATGACTAATTACTCTGTAAGTTGTAACCAGTCGATAATACACTATAAACAGTAATAATCAGGGTATATGCCTCTATACCAAGTACCAACATATTATAAATTATGCACTATAGAAGGCTATCTTCACAAGCAGATTAACATTCATGTGATACAACCACCCTGCTCTATAAACAGTGGGCCAATAGCTACTATTTGATTATGACAAAGATATAATAGGGGACAAGGTGCCTTTTGTAATCAAATGCGGGCATCTCTTGATTTTGGAACCCGGTCACAGTCTGCCGGTGCCCAACCAATCAACAGCTTCTCATTGTCAAACACCATCACTTTGTCTAGCATGGATATGTCTGCATAAACAAGGCAAGGGTTATTTCAATCAGAGTTCATGAGTGTTTTGGTGAGAATTGCTAAAGGGGTGAAGAATAATAGCTTAACAAGTGACATTGTCTATTATCCAAAATAAAAATCAGGAGAAAAGAGACAGCAACATTTGTACCTCCAATTAGGTTCAAATCCCCCATCCCTACTTCAGAGCCGTTTAGGATGCCCAAGCAAACATTTCCCATGTTCTGGCAGAAGAATAACATTCACCCATTAAGTGCATATGTTACTTGTGATAGGAATGAAAGAATTAATCTAAAAGGAATTGATTTGTTGCTACTCACTGATACTATGAGGTAAGCTTCGGGAGGGATTTCGAACTGAGCTTTGCTTCTGCCGTTGCTGCTGGTGAAACTAAGCGCCATAGGCTTGAAGTATTTTCTGACTTCATGTATGCTTCTGAAAGGTCTTCTCCCATGCCAACATAGAGGAAGAGTTTGGTCATTAGGGTCTTCTTTTATGGACTTTCCAGCTAATTCCTTCTTCAACTACATATTCAATATAGAACAAAAAGAACCATGCGAAGTAACATGTCAATATTTTCAAGTATTACTGAAGAAGCAGACAATTCAAGTCTTGGATGATAAAATTGACATGATCTTAGTAATGTTTTAACTTGTGGACTACAGTGAAAATTGCTTTCAACTGACCCAAGAAATTACAGCTTGGTATGCCATAGAGTTGAAGTAAGTGTAAGAACTCCCAGTGTCAAAAGCAGCATAAAGGCTTCCAACCCCAATCCTCTTCCCTCCAAGAATGAGCTCAGCTGGCCCAGCTGAGTAATGTTTGCTGAGACAAATCACAAAGAGGGGTTTCAATCAGGTGAAAGAATTATGAATCATTACAATAAATGTGGCAAAAGTAAAATGAGCGTCTGATTTCTGAAGATTTTTACTCACTAGTTTGTGGATGACATTGGGGTCCAAGTCAGTCTAGAAGAATCAAAAACATCCCCGAAGAAGATGTACCCTCCTCCATGTGCACTCAAGCAGTGACCAACCACATTTCTCACCAAACCCTGACTATTCAGCTGTGATACCAAGCTGGATCTTCCCCTGCCAAGGCCAAGCATTCCATCCAAAGGGTGGTAAGAATGATCCTGAAATATTTGATCATATCCACATCTGCATAATAAAGGAACCATAAAAAGAAGCGTATTAGATGACTTGTAAGATTCTTTTTTACAAATCATTCTAACGTATCATATTCTCTCACAGAGAAGTCCTTAGATGCTTTGAGAGCAAGAATTTCTCAGATGTAATAACTAATATGTCAATTAATAATTGAAACAAAACAAATATTTTTTCCATAAAGGTTGGAGGGTTACTGACCCAAGTGCCATGCGAACTCTAAGTTGGACTCCATTGGTGAAGTTGAGAATGTAAACATCATTGACAAGTACTCCAAGGGATGAGTAATGATCCGCATACTTAACTTCATAGTCACATTGATGTGGCTGTTCATCACAGTCGTAGTCTTCATCCTGGTGCAAGGATGCACACATGGGGTCCCTGCATGCCACCAACTCATTGCTTGGCCGGTAAAGCGGATGGGGTGTCTGAGAATTAAATACCAAGCAATATAATGCCAACACAATTAATTATTCAAAGTTTAATTAATTAATTCATTAATTACTTGTACTTTTTGTATCAAACAAATGATTTGAAAGATGGTGATTATTGGTTATTGGCTATTAGCAGTGGATGAATGTTGAATACCTGAGAGCAATGAGAACAAGGGGCATCACATTGAAGCCATGTGAGGTCGCTACCCGTATCTATATCAAGAAAATACGGCCTCGGTGGCTGGCCTATGTTGAGAGTTACATTATAAAACCTGTAAATGTCAAAAGTAACGGTATATTATCTTAGAAGCATATATATTATCATCACTATTATATTTGTCAACTTAAAAAGAAAAAATATATATATATATATATAAAGATATATATATATATATATATATATATATATATATATATATATATATATATATATATATATATATGAATGACACGCAGAAAACACGTAATTCCATAAGGGAGTATAATTTTAATACAATGCAAAAATTTTTGTTAACTATCATATAATCTTATATCATATCATTAAAAGTATTTAATTCTTATAATAATATATATCATTCTTTCATTGTTAAAAAGGTAATATATGTATAATTGCATAAAAATTTTACACTAGAGGTATGTTTGGTTTGGAATTAAAAATAGGGGTAAATTTTTTATAGATGAATTTCAAATATAATTTTACACATATATCTCATCATTTAAGTAAATTTTGTCTTTATTTGACTCCTCACTTAAACAAATCCTCGTATACCAAAAATTAAATGAGAAAGAAACCTTGGCCACAATGATTTTTCAGTTCAAATTCATTATGTCATCATTACTCTTTCCAAGAATTTTGAGCATGAAAAGAAAGGCATAAAGTGAGAATGAAGGAAAAACAAGGGGAAAAAAAGCAAGAGAAAAAAGGGAGGCCTTTATATCATACGTACCCAACAGGATAAACGTTGCCATAAACCGGGAAGATGATGGATGAGCTAGAACGATAGCGGTTAATGAATGATGGCGACGAATATGAAGATGAAGATGAAGATGAGTAGTAGGAGGAGGAGGGTTCATCTTGAAGAATAGAATTCCTTCCATTATTATTTCCATTGGAACTACTTTTGTGTTTACTACTACTACTACCAAACCAAGCTGAACAAGTGGAGCAGCTCAACAAGAGCAGCATCAACAATCCCGCTAACTTCCTTGCCCTCATCTTAATCTCAATTGAACCTCAAATGAAATAATATAATTGGCATATGTGTGATGATATAATATTGATTGATATTTGATAACAGAGAAGACCGTGTCCTATATATGTATGGTTTGTACGTCACGGGTTTGATGGAATGCATGAAACGAAGTTGAGGGCTTTCAATTATATATGATGCTCCCAAAAAAGCATTGCTTCAATAATTAGAAGTGGGATTTCTTCTCATATGCGGGGTTCTTATTCCTTCCTTCCTCGCATCAAGCACACTCTGCACAAATTACTTTTTAATTATTATTCTTGTGATGTATGTTATGGGCACTCCAAATACTACTACTTCATTGGAAGTCTGAACTCTGAATGAAGCATGATTTGTTAAGGGGAGATGCTTGTTGTTGCTCGTGGAATAATTTATTTACAAAGAAAAACTTGCCTGCCGAGGGGAAGCCACTTTTGTGCTGTATTTCATTAAGTTATTGTCATATAGACAGTGTGGGCTCATTGTATTTATTCAAATTATGTTTTTTAAGTTGTTAAAAGTTTAACCATGGTTCAGTTAAATGTTACAATAACTGTTTGTTTACGTGGCAATGAGCCAATGACTGAATAGAACAGAGCGAAAAAATAGCTTGCTCTTGGTGCAAGTAAGTTTTTCTTGAACATTATTTTATTATTCCTATTCCAAACATAGGCGAGTTATAAAGTCATCAAATCTAGAAAAGATGTTGAATTTAAAATATTAATAAATATTAATTGATCAGTTATGGCATGTAATTTGCATATTAGTTGTACGGATAATTAGTGAATTAAATCATGAAATACATAATTTAAGAGTTTTTGAGTCGTATAATTTGAGAGTTAAGTCACACAATTGGTCGGTTTGGGCTGGTTCTACGATTTTCATGAAAATGGGTCACTATTGGGCCTTTTTCCCAGTTACACCATCACGACGTTAACTTTTTTGAAATTGCTGTATGCTTTTTTGAGAATGTCGTACCTCGAAGAGTAATCCCGAAACGTCTAATTGGTAAAACTATTTTGGGGGAATGAATTACTCTTATATGAGGCAGTGGGACAGTTAAGTTAGCATACTTCAGAGCAAAAATTGTAAATAATAAAGTCGTTGAGCATATGATACGTGTTGTCTGACACCATTATTTTACCAAGCAGCAACAAATGGTTGAAATCTCATCTTTTTTCTCCATATCTACTAATCATATGCTACTAACGCAACAATAAATGATTGAATAAAGATTTAACTCCAACATTAACATATTATTAGGTTTAACCATGCTGATGCCTATATTTTAATAAGCTCCAAACTACTGATTTTTCATCGATGGTTGAGATTGTGAATTTCGTCCTCTAAAGCACACCCTTCGCTTAAGAGAAATCAAATTCATCTGATCGTATAAAATATTTTTACACTATTTTATAATAATTAAATTCTAAAATCATTTAATCTATTTACCAAATTTAAAAGATTATACTTTTAACCTTTGACGGGAGTTGGTGCCATATATAGGAGCAACCAGCCTAGCCCATGTGACAAGAACACCCCCATTAGGGGCGAGAGAGAGACCAGAGCATAACATGTCCCTTTGTGCATTATTCTTTAGACCATCCAATCAAGGTAAGAATTATTCGAAAAATGTTGCCACTAATAAGGGCCTCCAACAAATTTTCCTTCTCAGGTGTATATGGGGGATACCTTAGGGATGAATCACCACCAAAGCTTCTATAGAGGACTGCCTTTTTATGGCTGAAACCATCAAAGGAGAATTTGCCATGGTAGGAACCTTTTCCACTCTCTCCAACTCCTCCAAATGGCAAACCACTAGTTACAAACTATGTGAAACACTGTTGTAAATGGGATAATAGGTCAATCAATCAAGACATGATTATATATGCCACAATGCATGTATTGTATATAATGCACAAGCAAGAGAGCCAATACAAAAATAAGTGCATTTATAAAAATGGAAAATGTTAATATAGACGCGAGTTCATGATAAATTTTGCATATGGTACGATCTCAATGATGTTTTATAATATTTTTATATTTTTAACATTAACTTATAGTTTGAATAATTGATATGTTGCCTCATGTAGGGTTCACCGTAAATATGAGATTATACTATCATTAGTTTATGAAACATAAGAAAATAAAAGGATGGCATATATAGGATAAATGATAAATCTTTCTCTAAATAAATTTCAGGAAGAGATCAAGTTCATGTATGATGGTGTCATTGATAAGCATCCCTCCAGAAGATATGTTTTCCACATAACTCTTCTTCAGCTGTTCATTGTTTGTGAAGAGATATGCTGCTAGAGGTTTTGGCTTTGATTTGATAATACTAAAGCTGTCTTCTATGTTGTCAACCTGCAAATATGGAAGAGAAAAATATAACAGCTTAATACTGAAGTCTTTCAAAAAATGATTTCACCAATAACATAGTTATTTATTCCCTTGACCATATGCCATGTCAAAAAGTCCGAATTGTACTATTCTTTTGTGATCTAGATCTAACTCACAGTGATAATTGGCATAATTGGCGCAAATATTTCCTCTCGAATTACCATAGAATCATACGGAGGATCCAATATGATGGTTGGAGCAATCTTTCTACAATAGGGAGGAAGGAATGATGTTATGGTATTGTTATAAATTGACCATGACCAATCTTAATGAGCAAGACGGGAATGCAAACTCACAATTGCTTTTCATCCTTCTGACCTCCAAGAACAATTTTGTTAGATGCCTTATCCTCATCCAAGAGCTTCACGAGGCGTTCAAAGTGGAATGGAGACACAATACGTGACATGTCTTTAGGTTCCAGTGGATCTTTCCCAAAAGATTGCTCCAATTCCTCTTTTAGAGCATTTATCTATTGAATGGGAATATATCAAGTATAATAGCATACTTAGTGCTGTAATTTTGAGGCAATCTTACTTGCCAGTGTTGGAACAAATTCTTTTTTTGTGATGATAAAATCAGCAGCAATACATGCTTGTCCACTATTGCATGCCCACTTTCCAGCTATTATTCTCCTAGCAGTAACCTGAAATTTCCAATGATTATTGTACATGGAGAATATGGTATTCACATGCCTAAATAATGTGCTCAGGAAGATTATGTTACTTGTAAGTTGACATCTGAATCAACCACAGCTGGGCACTTTCCGCCAACTTCCAGAACTACTAGGGTGAGGTGCTTTGCAGCAGCAGCCATCACAATGCGGCCTACTCTAGAACTACCTGCATAAAATTGGTCTATTATGCATGGAATTTTTAAGGTAGCATTTGATAAATATACCGAGACATAAAATACAAAGGCATTGAGGATAAAAACATGTTTGGAGAAGGACATAGAGATAAAAACCCCAAAATTGTCTCCATCTAAGGACAATTTTTGAGTCAATTTCTGTTTCTCTATAAAGGAGAGACAACAGAGACATGACTTTTGGACACAAATTTAAAATATTTTCTTTCCAATATGAGTCAATTTCATTATCTTTTCTCCAAATAATGAATAATGATATGGATGGTCATGATCAAGGAAATAGTAAGGAACAAAGAAACACTTTAGGATTAAAACAGGAAAAAGCTTGGATATAAACAAATTGAACTGTTAAGTTTATAACGAACTGTTGAATCTTTGCTTGATATACTAGGATCTTATATTATATTGAAGACAAGTTACTTGTGTATGGTATCTTATCCCACTTTTGCTCCAAGAGTGCAGTTGTTTCAGGAATAGCCCCTTCAATAACTCTTATGGTTGAGTTGTCAAGGTAACTTTATGGTTGAGTTGTCAAGGTAACTTTCTAGCAAATTTGCAAGTAGTGATGATGATGCTGGAGCAATTTCTGATGGTTTCAGAACCACGGCATTACCTGCTGAAATCACTCCGATGATTGGATCAAGTGATGGCACTCAAGATAGGAAATAAGAACTCATCAATGGAAAGGAAAGCATAAGGAGAAGATGAAAAGTCACAAAATAGTTTAAGCATCTAAAAATTATTATATGAATACTGAGAACTCATTAGACAGTGTAAAAATCATGAATATCAAATAGCTAAGGAGAAGATGCAAAAGTATACAAAAATAGACAATTCAACTTTATTGAAATTCAGGCATGTGATCATGACCAGAAATCTTTGGTCAACTTGCATACAAAGAACAGACAGGATTTTAGAAGGCATAATTAATAATTAACTAAGGGGAATACTGACTTGTGCGATTTGAAGGTTAATTAAATTGTGAATTTTGAAAATTTTTTTCATAACAAAAATGAGTTCAAAAGGGCTTGTATTTGGAGAGCTAATACATCCCACTGCATGATTCTTGTATATATATGTGTGTGTGTGTGTGTGTGTGTAATGTATAGAAGAGCTAAACAGTAATGATGATGAATGAGATGCAGAAAGCTATTCTCAGTCATGAATCCTTGCAGTTAAGATATGTGAAAAGTGTGAGAGCACAAACATCTTTTACATACAGAAAGGGAAGTTCCATGTTGAGATGACCAGCACAACTCCCAGTGGTTCTGACATAATCGCTGCTGATGATGGATATGTTGTAATTGAAGTTTTTACCTAAAAGGGATGAACTTATGGGTTGATTGAAGCTAATTATTACAAAGCCAGGTTGGAAGTTAATTATTGTCATTGTTCTTCCTGTTAACTTTACCTTTTCAGGGTTCATCCAGTGTTTTAGTTCTTTGAGTGCTTGATTACATAAGGATTTTACCTGAGAAACCTACATTAAGAAGCACAAGCATAAAATTTGTGACCATGATGATGATGCTAAGAGCAAATTAAATGGAAAATTTAAATGTCACCACGACAAACATGAAAAGAATAGTCAATGGAAAAATTTAAATGACCGAAAAAACAAGAATCATATTAAATCATATGTTCTTGAAGCACGAGAACAAATTAATAAATTGTAGACCTCAGATATAAATGCTTCAAATCCAGGTTTAGAAAGGTCCTTATCTAGTGCCGTGATAATGTCCTTCTCCCTCTCTTGTAGTATCTTAGCTATTACCTCCAACTGGGAAACCCTCCATTTGTAGCTTCTTGTATTGCCTGAATCAAAGCTCTTTCTGAGCTCTTTAACAAGCAAAGCAGCCTTCTCCCCATCAAATATAGGCTTCCCTTCTTTTTCTTCCATTACTAATAGAGTTGCAGAACCTCTTCATAAGATAAAGCACATGCATGCATGCAAACAATCCACATATAAATGAACATAATGTTGAACAAATTAAAATAAATAAATAAATAAACAATTGCACTAAATTGCTAAGGGAGGGAAGGCTCACGAGTATGAAGATAAAACAAGGCAGGGGAGTGGAAGTGTAGTTGCTTTCCAAATCCAAAGCTTTTTCTATTCAAATGGTATGACAAGCCTCTGCTGCCAAATGGGGCACTGTTGCTTCTGGCAATTCTATTATTCTTCTAGGTGATTTTTGTTTTCTAGCTGGTTTCATTGACCATCTTCCTTGCATATCTTAGAAATGACAAACATATATATGAACAACCATTGCTTTGAGTGTAAAAAAGTATTGGCAGTAAATTAATAACTAAGCAGATCGGTAGTAAAACTAAAATAAGTGCCTGCCTGCTAGGAACAGCCCAAGATATAGGCTTTTCATGGTAGAACCAGAAAGTGGAGTCTAAAATGGTGGTTTGCATTTATAGATATATTCAGACCAGGAGTGAGTTATCACTTAGGAGCCATGAAAAAGAAACAAGGATAATGTTGTATGCATTATTATGATTTTACTTTAGCACTGACAAAATGTTAAGGGGCATTGCAAAAGATAAGAAAAATCCTGTTACCAACAATGACATGTCACATATGTGCTTCAATCCCGGCCAGTCAATCACCGAAGAAATATCATCAGGATAGATTTTTGACTTTAGGATATAATCAGTACCACCCTTAAGATATGATAGGCTAAATTAGCATATAAGCTTAGAAGATGCAAATCTTATAAACTTTGGAAACTAAAGTTAAACTCATATAGTTGGCTTTAATTAATCACTGGCCAAGTAGTAGCTAGTAAGCGATTAAGCCAATGGTATCATATCGAAGTCATGAATTAAAATCCCACATGTAACATTGTGGGGAGATAATTGGGTGGTAGATGTCACACACAACACACGATTGTTTGTGTACTCTATCAGTCCAGCAAAGAGGTCACAATATAGAAGAAGGAGTTGTTTTGTTTTGTTTATGTAGCGAGACAGAATTGAAACATTACTTAACTGAAAATATGCATAACTAAAACAATACACAACAGAAATATTTATAATTGAAACATTACATAACTGAAGTATACATCATTGAAACAAAACTTAACGGGCATTGTTGAAACATTACATAACTGAACTTGAGCCAGGGAGTGTTGAATGTATGCATTTAGGAAGAAGTTTAGAAATTGAAAATTAATATTTGGATTTGGATTTTGAAGGTTCAAAAATTGTAAATTTTGATTATTTGGATTTTGAGGGCAGTTGAAATTTTACAACTAATTGAGAAAATAATTTAAATTAAATTTGTCTAGGTTCATTTTAGTGAAAAAAAATTGAGTTTGTGTAATGGAGGAGTAGAATGTTATTGGAAATAATAGAAATGAAATGTGAAAAAATTGAGATATTCATAAAGTAGAATATAAATAAAATAATCATTTTCAAAATTTATACCGTTGCTATTTTTTAACATTAATATTGTCTCAACTTTACATTCAACTTGCAATTCAAATGTCATTAAAAAAAATACAAAAAACAACTCTACACATTAAAATATTATTTTCTTACCATTTAGCCTCATAAACGGGCATCCCTTGGTGAAAGGACTGGTCCCTTGGCTTCACTATTGTCCAATGCATGCCTTGGGGAAGGGACATTCCCTTCGCTATTTTCTATGCAACAAGGGACGGTGCAACACTTGCATTGTAGATGGTTTGAGAGCATCTTCATTGGTGAGACTCATCTTGGTCCTTCTTTTGGGCCCCACCATGGACATATAATAAATTTGTCATAAAAAAGTAAATAGGGACCAAGAGTTCCTTTTCTCTCCAATGGGAGGACCAAATTTGGTCCTTATTTGAGTCTACGTGTTTTTTTAAATTAAAAAAAGAAAAAATGAATATAATTATAAAACACTTTATTTTATTATCTTGTATTATGCAATTTTATTTCTGGTTTTGATAAAAAATAAAATAAAATTTTTAATATTTTTATTTTAAATAAATTTATAGTAAATTAAATTGTTGATAAATTTTTTGTACATATTTTTAGAAGTTAAAATGTAAGAAATTCAAAAAAATATTATTGAAACTAAAACAAGCCTTCAATATATTTGTGATGCCTCATATCTACGTGTCCCTATACAAGTCTAGTAGCCTTAGGTCTCCTGGACCACACGTGTTATAGAGAAAGTCCCTGATACATGAGAAATAGCAAAAAATGGGGAACTCATTCTTTCCGGTATAGTGGTTTGGGACCGTTCAGCGATGGTTAGTGCAATTGCACTTGTAAGGGGTTCATGGGTGGCGACTGTAGGGGAGACTGCCATAAGTAAAGCTGGTAGGTTTTGTACCGCTTCGATATTTGGAGACCACTATAGCGGTCTGGACCTATAGGTAAGTGTTTGCGCATATGGTTTTTTCCCTTTTGATTGCTATAGCGATCATAGACTATTATAGTGATCATAGGCGCTATAGTGGTGCTCCGATATTAGAACACATTCAACACGTCATAGTTTCATTAAGTAATCCTCCTATTGTATAAATACCCTCCTTCACACATTTTTGAACCAAGTTTGAACCTTAACTCTTCCAAACTCCCTTTTCCACCTTCTTTTTCTCTTTCCTCCAAGTTTTAAGTTAAGGATTATTCATGGTTTATATTGGGTTTTCTTTCCTTTTCCTCCATGTTTATAAGTTATGGTGTTTATGTTTTTGATTATTGTCAAGTTTGAATATTCTCTCAATATCCTTAGAGCTGTCCTAGTGTTATTATGGTATGTTCATGAGTTGTTTGTGATTTTATGGCAGTTGTTGGTGTCATTCATAGCTTCCAAGGTCAAGTGGTTACTACCCACGCACTTTCGGCTTCAAATGGTAAGTGAGTTTAAACTCATGACATTATTTTTAGTCATTATTAGTATGTTTTAAGCATTATGATTGTTAAATATGAATTTAGATGTAAAAAAGTGTATAGAACATGATTTTACAAGTTATGCTAAGTTGGCAAAACTATGATTCTTGATTATAGTATGAAAAATGCATTTTAGAAAACTATGGAACCATGATTAATCTGTTGTATACCATGAAAGTGTTTAATATGCTCATGAAAAGATTTGTTAGAAAATATAGGATTTAACAAGTTTACAGAATTTTCAAACATGCAATAGGACTGGTGAAATTACTCTGTTTCCAAGATTTTGGAATCTTTGATTATGCTTCTAGAGCACAGTTATGTTTTATTAAAAATGTTAAATTGAGTATGATTTATCTCCATTGCAGATGTGATATTATGATATTACGAGTTTCCAAGTTTATGAAATTATATCAGTTTGAAATATGATTTTAGGATTTTAGATTTGTGTTATTGAAAGTATTGAATTAAGTATGATTCAAAACATTGACCAGACACATACTCTGTGGGCTTTTGAAATCACCATGTCTGTAAGCTGGTGATCCATTGGGCATGATTTCAGAACCCTAGTTATACATGATAGTCAGACTTGTTAGAATTATATGAATTCAAAGCTTTAGAGTTTTAAGAGTTTTAAGAGTTATTCAGTCTATATGCAATTTAGTTTTAGATGATAACTAGAGAAGTAGACAGTGAGTTAATGGCTTAAGATCGTTAGCATTGGTATCAAGTTATTCACCAGAGGACAATTTTGTCCCTTCAAAGTATTCTAAAAATGGAACCTAGTTAGGTGTTCTCCTTATGGGGCCTCATTAGAGGCTCTTTCAAAGTTCAGAGATTAGAGTAGATATGATTATTAGTATCATGTTTAGAGATTCCTATTTCTCTAGTAATTACCACATCATGTATTTAGAAATGTTTTCCTATGTAATTATACATGTATATACTAAAATGATTTTTGCTGATGTATGTATGTATATATATATATATATATATATATATATATATATATATATATATATCCTATTGATCGTCCCATGTGGGTGGTAGGTAAGAATTCACTTATTAGGTCCAATGACTCACCCCTCTTTCTTTCTCCTTAAGTTGTAGATTCAGTTATCACTTAGTCCTTGATTATGTAGATAGTAGTTGTTCTAGTGGTGAGCTTTACTTTGCAGTATGACTTAATTAGTTTAGGGTTATGTTAGATTAGAGTGCTCCAAGTAGTTGTGCAGGATCCGAACCATGCATTTCATTTTAAGATTATGTATTTATTTTCATAGTTTATGTTACAAGCTAGATACATACTCACGATTTAGTTTTCAAATATTGAACTGATTTTCATATTATGAATAAGATCATGAAATGAAATAGTTTACGATATCACGAATTGTAGTATCACATGTTGAATTAAAATAAGAGGACCTCATGGTTATGTAAGTGAAAGATTTTAGTTTTACAAATATTATGTTTTGAATAGAGAAATTAATAATGATTTAGACAAAATTATATTTTAAGAATGAAAATCATGTTATTTCATGCATTCAGTAAGTCATGTTAACCAGGAGGCTTAAGTAGGGACCTAATCTCTCACGTGCTAGTTACATTCCTCAAATCAAATCGTGACAATATTTTAAAAATATTACATGATTAACAACAATAATGCATACAATTAAAATATGACCAACAACGATGCATAATTGAAATATTATATTACTAAAAAACTATACTTGACGAGCACTATGGAATTGCCATATATGTTCCACTATGTCTACTTTTAGTTGTCGATGTTTTTGCTTACCACGAAATTGGACATGCATTTGGATAAACCTCTTCTATAGAGCAAAATTTTTCTCTCCTAACTTCGGTTGTGATATGCCATTATCCACATCATCATATATAAGAGGGAAGCTGAGCAAAGTTCCCTACATACATGTCTTTACCATCCTCTATAATCATATTATGCAATATGATGCATGTTCTCATTATGTGTGCAAGCTTATTCTTCTCCCAAAATCATGATGGGCCACGTATAATTGTAAAGCTAGTTTGCAATACTCTGAATACTTGCTCTACATCCTTTTGTTGTGCTTCTTGATATGGTGCAAATAACTTCCACTAACCGCATTCTGGTCATCAATTGTTTTGACGAATGTTGCCGACTCAAGATATATAACATCTGTTGAATAGTAACTCATAGTATAATTGGTACCATTAACCTGTAATTTATCTTTGGAGCATGGCCATTTGAAACTTCATCAAACATTGATGAATAGTCTAACACATTGAAATTGTTATTTGAACAAGCAACTCCAAAAAGCACCTGCCATATCCAAATGTCAAATGAAGCCACAATTTCAAGTACTATAGTTGCAACTTCATGGTAACCACTCATCCACATACCTTTCCATGGTTTTGGGCAGTTTTTCCACTGTCAATGCATGTAGTTGATGCTACCAATCATGCTAGGGAAGCCACGGACCTCCGCCATTTGTAGCAGGCGTTGTACATCATTTGAGTTTGGTTTTTGCAAGTATTCAGTCTCAAAAACCATTATCACACTTTTGACAAACTTTTCTAAGCACTTAATTGTGGTGCTTTTGCCTATTTGCACATAATCATCAACGTAAGCTCATACTCCATACACTAGCATATGTATGGTAGCCGTGCATTTTATAGTAGTGATAAGTCTTTCTTGCTTGTAGCATCAACCCTCTGTTGGAAATATGGATCGACATTAGAGAGGGCATCCATTATAAAAAGGAAGATATGTTTTCCCATTCGGAACCTTCGTTGGAATGCCTCAGGAGGATACAATCGGATTAGGTGAATGAAAACGACATTCATGCCCTACTCCACGATCTCTATCTATGTACCTACATAGAGTGGAGGAAGAGTTTTGCCTATACTTTATCAAAATGAGTTGTTGTAATTGATGTTCCTCTGAATCATCGAACAAGAAATCCTCAATCCAATTATCCAAAAGCATGTTGTCGGGTTGGTATAAACCCTTGTACAAAGGTTCATTAAACAAGTCGTCAAAAGACATGTTATTATAATGGTAAGAGTTTCCAGCCAATTGTATTAATGGATATTTCAATGGTGGTTATGAGTAGGAAAAAGTATTTGAGAAGAGCTACTAAGTGCAGATGAGATTTAAGGCTTTTGATAAGAGAAAGAGGTAAAATGTTGTGAGCAAATATGGAAAAGTGGTGATCTATATTTATAAGTCTGCATATAATGACTAGTTTTGCAACGGTTAGTTTTATAACGGCTATTTTTGCAACGGCTAATTTTATAACGCTAGTTTTATAATGGCTATTTTTGCAACGGCTAGTTTTATAATTACTATTTTTGCAACGGCTAGTTTTATAACGGCTATTTTTACAACAACTATTTTTGAAACCATACATCAGATAATTGAAACAAACATTTGCTTTACCAATACAATCAACACTTAATTAAAAACATAATACTTGATTAACAACTTTGTATAATCTTAAATACCAATACAATCAACACTTAACTAAAATGTCTTGCTATAATTTACTCTATAAGCTTCTCATGCATAGATCGTTGTTTGTCGTCATTGTAGAGGTATTTTTATAAAATATTACCATGTCTCTTTCCCTTTCCTAATCCTTTAAATCATTTTCCTTGACCGCTATTATCTTTTCCTTAACTACCCTCTCTTTTTCCCTATCTACTAACTCCATTTCCTTAGTATTCACATGTCTATCTATGATAGATAGTTTCCTAGCATAACGGATTTGAGCATGTCAATGTCTTGATCGACATCCTCAAGCTTTTTCAATTTCCCCTCACCTTTCCTCTTGGAATTTTTTGTTCCTTGAGGACGACTGAAGACTCCATATCAACATCCCCACCCATTAGTGTTTTTGGATTTGATGAGGATGAGTATGCTCTAAAAGCACATATTTTTATTCTCTTGGAACCCCTACTTTGTGTTGATCGGCATCTCCATTTTTGTTCCTTCTGGAGCATATTCTAGTATTGTTCAAGAGTAAATTTCTTCTCAGACCTTTTGAAATATATTTTATGAGCCAACTCCATTATATCGTCAATGTTTGAACCAGTACTCCTTACATTTTGAGATGCTTGGTCACGACAAACAAACAAGCACCAAATACTTGAATCATCTGGTTGATTTTATGTGATCGTTTCTTGATCCCACCTACCACTCTTTTCATGTCAGTGTTGCTTTCCAAGCAATATGCATGATGTGGTTCCAAAATGTATCACCCTTTTGGTTGATACCAACTATAGAATCTATTGATACATTCAACCATGCATTTATCACCAGCTCATCCTCTTCCCATTGCTAGTAAATACTCTTTTGCTTGCTATCTTCAAATCCATCATGATTGAGATCAATATCATCTAGCCCACTTTGGATAGAAAACTCCAAATGCTGTGAACTTAGAATCAAATTTGCTGGTGTTTGATGAGATGGGTTAGATGATCCATAAGCAGATCTTGAAGGAGGAACACCAATTTGGGTTTTAATTGCGAAAGATGATGCACCCATAATTCTTAACAATGGGTTAAATGTAGTTGGCAATGGATATTGAGGTGTTTGTGAATTTTGAATATGTAGAAAAATAGAAAAATTAATATTGGAAGGAATTTGAAAATTAGAATTGTGAACGTTTGGGGATTTTAATTTTGAAAGAAATTTGGAATTTGAAATTTTTTATTTGGATTTGAAGGGTTTAAAGATTGAGAATTTTGGATATTTGGATTTTGAGGGAAATTATAATTTTGCAAGTAGTTGCAGAAAGAGCTTAATTGATTTGAATCCATTTTTGTGAAATAAAAGATGAGTATAATTTATGTGGGAGAGACTTGAAAAATATTGGAATAGAGTTGTGAAAATAGAAGTGAGAAAGAATAATATTCATAGTGTTAAAAAAATATATAACTATTGCAAATTCCAGTGTCAAATGCAATGACTATTTTCTTTTGAACAAATAGGCTATTGTAGAATGAAAAAAGTGCCAACGGTAAAATGGAATTGCTTTAATACAAAGTGCTGCCATATTTAACTCTTTTTGTTTAAGAAAATGCATTTGGAAAATTTTCCTTAGCATTCAATGGTATGCTTTTGATTTTTAATTTTTTTAATTAAAAAGTGGCCCCACAAGTAAGATTTGGCAAGTTATTATTGGGTCTTTTTGGGTTCCTGTTAGAGGCATCCACGCACCTAGGGAATAAAGCTCATCCCTCATCCTTTCTCTCCAATGCATTGTTCAAATCCTCATCCCTGTTGTCAGAAGAGGGACTTCAATACACACGACCTTGGAGTTGCTCTAACGTAGTAGAGAAGAAAGGTGAAAAGTGGAGTGGATGATGAGAAATCACATAATTATTTAGGAGATGAAGAGGACAAGAGAGGAACGTAACCCTCAATTTAGGGTAATTAAGGGGTCATGGAGGAATAAAGTTTCATTCTGGTATAAAGGAAGATGATGCAAAGTCAACTTGACAATGGTTTTTATTTATGATATCACATAATAATTATGGTTAACTAACTTAAGAATTGTCAAGTTATTTGTTTGGGTTGGGAAGGGGGAGTTGGGGGATTATGGTTCTTATTTTCTTATAAACCTTAAGGGTTTTTAATTTTTAATTTTTTTTGTTAATTATTTGGATTCAAAGGGGGTTAATCCACTTTAGTAAAGTCAAGGAAGGAGATCAACATAAATCGGGTAGCCTAGATTTCGTCAAAAAAGAAAGAATTTCTCGAGAGACACAACATGCCTGCCTGCCTGCCTTGTGACTTGTGATTGTGAGTGAGTGAGTCCTGGTTCAAGACACGAAGGCCAGGCAGGGCAACCCCCAAAAAGAAAAGAAAAGAAAAGAAAAAAGATGCTTCCACTAAAGCTGGTTCGTTCTCTGGTTCTAGGAGAAACCGTCAACAATCACCCCAACATGATCCTCACCCATCATCAAGAAACTACTGATGATGATGACGAAGAAGAAGAAGATCAACCCCAACATGAAACAAAAAGAAGAATGAGAAGAGCAAGAAGAACAAGAAGAAGAAGATCCAAAACCGCAGGTCTTCTATTCCTGCCAACGAGAGAGATCATAACAGACACATACAGGCTTGCCACCATTGCAAGGAGCTTAGGCATGGACTTGTTCCCAACACCATCACTCTCTCACATCATCTTCTCATTACCAACACCATTCTCATCATCATCTTCACCTTCAACCCCTTCCTCCTCCTTCCCTTCCACCACAACCACAACATGCTCCTTCTCTTCCTCCTCCTCATCCTCGTGGCTCCTCCAAAACGACGCCGTTCCCATCCCTTTCCCTTCCCTCTCCTCAGCCCCTCTCACCCATCTCCGCCACTTCGTCAACCTCGCCTCCCCCGCCTTCAAGCTCGTCTTTTTCACCTCCCCCGACGCCGCCGCCGTTTCCTCCGCCGCATCATCCTCCGCCGGAAACTGGGATTGCTGCTCGCTCTCTCTGTATTCTAGGGTTACAGGAGAGAGGGTCGATCACATGGAAGGGTTTTGCCGGGTCCTCGCAGGAAAAGGTTGGACCTTTTTCAAGACCCAGAAGAGGCCGCCGCCGCCGCCGGAGGATCGGCCAGTTTCCGGCGGTGGGGGCGTTGTTTATTTGTTTAGGAAGGTTGATTTGAACCGGGTTCGGGTGGGCCGGGTCGGTGGGGTTGGGGGACCCGATGGGGCTTGCAGAGTGAGGGAGCTGAGGTTGCCCCATTTGGATTTTGGGAATGCGCCTTTGAGGATTTTGCAGTATATTTTGCTCATGACTGATGACATCTTCTGTCTTGCTTAAATTGGTAAGTCTTTGATTAAATTGATTTGATTTCATCAGTTTATGATTAAGTGTTTGATCAGTTTATGAATTGGTAAATGTTTGATTAATTTGTTTTCCTGGTTAGATAAAAAAAGAAAAGAAAAGAGTAAATGTTGAAATTGTTCCTTCTGAAATATTTTACATCAGTTTAGTCCTTCCTAGTATAAAGACCAAAATGATGTGTTCATTTTACGCGTTTAGAGAATAAATTAACGGCCAAAGTTGTTAATGACTAGCTTGATGTTAAATGCAAATCTTTAGAGCGGTAATTTGAGTATTTACTGGAAAAATAGAATGCATGGTGTTGATTTGGTTTTGAATTTTGGGGGTGTTAGATGGTACCAAGAGGTGGCGAAGAAATGTGGCTTCCGGTTTTGGTCGTGCAAATTGCACTCACTCTCAGGTTGAACAGTTGAAGTTATGATCTGAAGCTTAAGAAAGTCAATGAAGGTGCTAGACTCTTGTATTGTTGACATCTCATCATCTGTTGTGTTTTGGATTCTTAATGATGTTTAGGCAGATGGTGGTGAAAGGAAGAGGAAGTTGAAGGGATTTTTCTCATGGTGATGGGAAATTGCTCAAATCCTTTGAATGGTAAGGGTTACATTACACCATTCTTTCCTTGTAATTACTTCTTGTTTCATTGAGAAGCCAAAACAATTTGGGATGGCTTTTACTCTGCCGCTCCCAAAACAAACTAATAATGTGAAGTTGGTGCTGCCCCGAATTCATTGAGTTGTGCACAAGTTCAATTCTACAGGTTGACAGAGAGGAATGAGTCCTAGGAAATGAAGCAGAAGAGTTCACTTTAGTGCTAATCTGAAGGAAAAATATTATTTGTACTTATCATGCATGGGACACCATGCTGACTAATTCCATCCACCATTGAATTGAATGTAGATCCCACTTAAATAGGATTACACCTCATCTAATGGTGGATGACATGTGGTGAGATGCTGATGTATGGTAAGTACAAATAACATAACTTCATCCGAAGAGTTATAATTCTATTACTACTATCTTAACGGCAGCTGATTGTAGCGGCTTTAATTATTGTGGGCTGCATTTGGTTTGGTTTGTGATATTCAAATCAAATTCAGACTGAGGGAGCCATCATATCAGTGGTGAATTTGATATAATAAAGTGTTATTGTTGACAAATGAATGAGGATTATTCTGTGCGTACACTCCAGCATCCATGCTAGTAATAACTGGTGGGGTGGATTGGATGATGATGCATTGATGCTGGTACCGTACTGTCACATTATTTCTGTTCGGGCCTGAATGAATACACACACTTGATTATTGAATTATTGGACATTGCCCCATTTGGTTAGAGAATACTCCTTTAGGATTTGGAAAGAATATTTTTTGTTTCATGTACTGAAATTGCCGCTTCACAATCAGTCATATCATATCCGTGAATGCTTGCTTTGACAGAAACATATAGGATTATTATGGTTAACAATGCAGTGATTTTTGTTGAGTTACTTCAGATGAAATTCCAACTATAGTATTTAATATATCAGCAAAAGCATATGCAATGAAGAGTTGGCCGTTTCCATCAATGCAGTAGTAATTGTGACCCATAACAGTTTCTGAAAGGAAAAACATATCGGCTTATAACAGGCCTACAAGACTACAATCACTTGATTCCTCTTTACTGGGATATTTCTATAATAATTCTATCCGTAAACTATACATTTCCCAGCTGTTTATACTAGAGAGTGACAGTGTTGTTGTTTTCCCTAATAAAAAAAACATAACATTCATCTTAAGTCTGCCAGTTTTGTCAAATACAAATTCTTTGAATATGATAGTCCTTAGCTGCATGTTTGAACAAATTAATACTAATCAATCAGCCGTACCGTACAATATACGAGATGTTAATAATATTAAAAATGATAGTAATAATATAAAATTAATTAATTATCACATAAATTGTGTTTAGACACCTAATTATAATAAATCACAATGTATATGTTTCTAGTGACACACACACATATAAATCCCCTAAGTGGTAACTAAATAAATAATGTAGTTAAACAATTTGATATGCAGCCATAAGTCAACATGTGTGTGTGTGTGTGTGTGTGTGTGTGTGAGAGAGAGAGAGAGAGAGAGAGAGAGTGAGTGTATAACATATTTCAACGCAAAAGAAGAAAAGAAAATTTTAAAAAAAATGAAAACTAGTGATAAGATATATTTTTAACCCACGTAAAAAAAGATATATTTTTAATCAATTATCGATGATAATTCGAAAATGGTATTGTGTATGAAATACTTACGACATTAACCAGACGACATCCTTCCCAAGTTGTTTAACATACTTCCCACTTGTTAAAATAAAAATAGTATATTTTCTTCTATATATAGGCCATATTTATGTTTATAGTTGCTCAAGATTTGTCTTCAAAAAATCATTTAATTCAATTATTTTTTATAAATTAAAATATTATACATTATCAGTGAGAAATAAATACTTTTTATGACTTTAATGAATAATTCTTCTGATTTAATTGGTTTTGATACAAAATAAATATAGTTTCAATAAATTGAGAAATTAATTGAAGAAAAAGGAAAATTTTTTAAGACAAATTGAAAAAAAATAAAAAGATTGAGAAAAGATATGGAGCATATTTAAAAAGAAAATAAATAATTTAATAGTATCATAAGAAAATCAAAAGAAAAAATTTCTTTGAAATAATTTATTACTTGTAAAGATCCTTTAAGACACCTAGGAGGCTAAAAATAATTTTGCAACAATTATTAACACTTTAAACACAAAAAACAGGAGCAAACGGTAAGTAGTGGCAATAATTGAAAATACGAAAAGATTTGAAAATTATATTTTTACCCATTTCTAGTCACTAGTTTCTTTCAAAAATTATTCTAAGACCCTTTAAACTCAAGAAATCATTTTTACACTTAGAGAAATCATACATTAAAATAATGGTTAACTCAAAATTACATTCATGGGATCTCATTTGTTTTAAAATAACATTTTTACCCTTTATTGGTTTCTAGCTCTTTAAAAAATTCCTTTGAATACCTTAGACACAAGATACAAGTTTTAAATAGAATAAAACTAACCCCAAATCCCATATATGTGCTTGGCTGAAAATCATATATACATGTGTGCCCATGTTCAAAAATTCCATTTAAAATGGTGAAAGACAAGTCTTGAGCATTAGAGATATAAGGTAATCACTAGAAACATAAATATGCAATGCTCTTTCATCTTAAGTCATTAGAAATATAAAGTGATGACTTGAAACATAAACATGCAATGCTTTTTCATTGTAAGCCATTTAAACAAAACATTAGAGCCTCAAGAAGCAAAGATATAGAAAAGTATGGAACTTTAAACCCATCAAGCTTAACAAAAAGACATTTCTCACAAAAATGAACAATGGATGAACTTTAGCCTCAAAGGGCATGAATGAGTTTTAGAGTCTTTCTTTTCTTGTGGTTCCAAGAACGTTGTTCCTTTAGACTTATCATCAAGCTCACATTTGTAACAAAATAACCAAAAGGTAAACATAAAACAAATCCTTACCAAAATGTACTTCTTGCTTGATAGATGAAAATGCTTGCTCTTTGTAAACGAAGAGAAGAAAAATCTTCTCTTGGATGAGATATATGGTTTCGGCTAAGCAAGGAAGAGAGGGAATGAGATATTTTTGTTGGGGATTTGTTGGTGGAGGTGAAAGCTTAGGTGTTTATGGAGGGATTCATGGTGGAAGAATATTTGTTTGAAGCTTGGAGCTTGAGTTTGTGAAAAAAATGGAGGTTTTGGTGGAAGAGAAGGAGAGTGTTTAAAGTGGAGAGAATGAGAGAATTTTTGCACAAATTTGGAGCTCAAGTTGTGACAAAAAAAAAGTGATTGAAGAGAATGAGATTGTGAGTGAGTATTTGAGTGTTTATGCTTGAAAAATAAATCAAAATGAGAGAGTAAATGGGGGAGGGTAGCAGTGGCCACATGGGGGCTAGGTAGGGGTTTTTGTATTTCTTAGTGTATGAAAATTATGGTTGGGTGTGGGTTTGATTAGGGAAATTAGTAGAAACTAATAATTAGATGTTTATGACACTTTAAGCTTGGGCTAAGGAGTTTCATGGATGCATAGATGGACTAATCTTGATTAATTCAAATTTCAAACACAAGCATGATCCATAATCTCAAGGAAAAACACAAGTAATAAAGTAGTTTTGTCTCCTACTTTTATTTATCCATCTCATAAAGCACTTTTTGTCTCTTTCTCTCTAATTTTTGATTCAGAATGAGATTAAGTTTCTATAATCAATCTCGGACCTCAATTAACTTTAAATTATTATTTTGACTCAAAATTAATTAATAAAAATAATTAACCTTTAATTTGAGCCTAATATTGCCTATATGCCTTTAATTAATTTAATTAAGCTTAATTGGTACTAATTAGGGATAAAATGGTAATTTTAAATAAATCTTACCGGACTCATTTAAACATCATTTATCCCCTCAAATTAACATATCTAACTCTGGGTGATGATTGGGTTCTGTCATCACTTAATCCTGTATTAAATTACCTCGGGGGCATTTTAGTAATTTCGCGCATAAGAAAAATCAGGAGTTGTGATTTTCATATTGATTGCTATCTAAATCACATGCAGTCCCTTTCAAATATTAAACTAATCCTTTGAGGATAGTCGAGACTAATAGTCCTCGATTTTCGTGGAAAAATAACCGAAGGGACATTTTGGTTATTTTACAGAAGGGAAAACTGGGTGTTACATTAGTCCCTTCATTAAAAAGAATTTTGTGCTCGAAATTCGTTGGCTACAAGCAAAGTAGGCTTCATTGTTGCGTCGTTGACTCTAGCTTATCCATCTATTCCAAGCCATCTTCACCAATAGTGTCATCTTGTCCCTTAGCTCCTTGAGATCTTAGCCCATGACTGTGAAGATAGAAGGTTAAGATCTCTCTTTTAATCGTCCTTACCCTTGCTAAGATTCAACTGAGGTCAAAATCATACTTCCTAACTAAGACATATTAAAAATATCATCGAATGTCTTATAGATCTAGGGTTCTGACCATTTGATAAACAATTGATCTGACCTTTTGTGGAATTGGAAAGGGCCATTGAAATCCAAAACCTAACATCTTGACTCTCTGGCTTACCTTAAACTTCTTGTAGGGGTGGTTTCTTGATACGTGCTCTCCTTTAGGGAACTCTAAGGGCTTTTCTTTCTATTCACACTACATTTTCTATTGGTTTAGGTAGTAAGGGCCTCCTTCCTCATTTTTTTCTTGCTTCTATCTTTGAACTTCCAAGGGTTTACCACCAACCTAAGGGCTTATAGTCTCGATCTCCACTCTTGTTCATCCAAAGGCTTATCCACCTACTCCGCTACACTACTATGTTACACCAAGTCATCGCCTAAGTAAGTCTTAAGGCGTCACTAAAATCCTCAAATAGCTAAACGATTTCAGGAACGAACACAGAAGGTGTGATTAACTTAGGCTTTCGACTCTTGGGAACTCTTCTTTCTCAAGAAGCTAGAACAGGATCTCACTCACCACGGTCTTCTAGCATACCTCAGATCTACCTTCAAGAATATGGCTATACCGTATTGTTAATTCACAAGATCACCATTCTTAAGCAAAAAGGAGTTGTTCCTTAAGGTCACCTTGATCAATCCCCTATAATCCATAACTAACCTCATTTTTCCTTTTACTAATAGCCCTTTAATTGGATTCCAACTATGCTATCTCCAGATGGTGGCATCCTACGGGGCTACAGACATAGGTTGCCTTCCAGGCATCAAACCTATGGGGGACTTAGGCTTTTTCTTAAAGGAGAAACTTGGGCATCCAACCTAGGGAAACATGGGGATACTTTCTCAGCATAAAATCTCATTCAACACTTGTTCAAATTCCACTTTACTTTAAAAAAGGATAACATATCATTGACATTTACTCCTACAATACTATGACACAATATAGCTGAAACAACTCATGGTCTCGATAGGTTCAAGAGGAGAAATAACAATTATAATAAAATAGTCCAATTAAACATGGTTGACCATGAGCCAAACCATTACCAAAAAGCAACAAGGTCAGAATGGATCAGAAAATTGAATTAGAAAAAATAGCCATATCATCTTTGTAAGTAAAGGAAATTCATACAAGGTGAGAATTTGAAAAGATCAGCATTTCATCCTGAAAGAGTTTTGAAAAGAGTGACAACCATTGCTAGTTCAAAGGTTTTAAAAAACAAATGGGATGCATTAGAAGACAGATGAAACATGAAGGGAAAGAAATGTGACATATGAGAGGGTAGCAACTTAGGCAATCACGACACCTTTAACAAGTTCGACAATAGGAATAATACCAAACAATTCACCTAAAGACTCGAGTGTAGATAAATGCGAGAAGACCATCGCGCCAAGAAAGGGGGCATGAATAAAAAAATTCACATGGATTCCACATGATCATAAGATATGAATGTAAATACGATACCAAAATCAGAGGCATAACCCAAAATCTTGTTGTTTATCTTATGCTTACCTTGAGTGAAATTGCTAGAGTGAGAGGCACCCTTAGCATTGTTTGTGAAGACTCGGCCTTAGCACTAGGGTCTAGAGGAAAGTGAGCTGTGGAGACTTTACGAATCTTGTAGCCAAGTTTTACACATCAATAGCATACTCCCTTACCGGCTAGGTAGGAACGATCACGTGATTCTTGCCACATATCAGGTGATTAACAACAAGTGTGGGCTTAGGTGAAACAACTGGGTCCTTTTAGGGTTCTTTCCCCTTTGGACCACTCGATCCTTCAAGTTGAAAGGTTCTCCTTTGCACTTGGTGCTTGAACCTCAGGGTTTGAGGCGTTTCCTTCCCTTTGTACATTCCAGCTCTAGTTGTTGATCGCTTTTTGTTACTATCCTTTATGATGCAGCTTTTCTAAGGGTAACAAGTTCCTGCTCTTAGTCCTACCTCGTATTGGTGGTCCATGCGATCCACTAAACGTTGAATGGCCCTTGTTACTTCATGGAGAGGGCCCCATGTTCTCTATGCCCGAGTCATTGTTGTTCTACTTAGACCTATTTTGCTGGTGTGGTGCCATTAGTCCTTAAGCACACAAAACAATAAACACTGAGGTGATCGGCCTCAATACTCATGCCAGATGAGCTAGTTACCATGGCACACACACCTACAATAGTCATGTATATCTAATCCTATAGTCTATCAAAAGGATAAGACTCTAAACATGACACTTCTAATGTATTATGCATAAGAAGCATAGCTAGTCCAATCCTCAGGCTCGTGAGAACCGAATTGCTCTAATACAAAATATAACACCTTAACCTTCAACACAATATGTCTAGTGTAACACTCTCCTAAGTACAACATCATCCTTAAGTCATGACATTATACTTAGGAGTCGTTACTCATAAATTAGCGGACCTTTCTTGATTATTTATGGCAAGATCGATCAATCATGAAGTAACTAATTCATGATTCTATTAAAATATATAATAAAGAAACGAAATATTTATTGAATACAAAGTCAAGATACAAAAGAAAGATCTTCTGAGCTTTAATACACATCTGTTATCTATTATATTTACAAACATATGTATATATAAAAGTGGTGAGAATTCTAAAATTCTCGGTATGGCATCCTCAAAACATATTCTAAATTCATGTCATCGTCATCGTCCTAGCCATTTAGGTTTATTAAGAAAATGTGATCATACGATACATATTAAATGTTTATTTTAAAGTTCTAAAATCATCCTTCCAAGTAGATTCCTTTATTATTTAATCTCTTAACATACACACATCATCATATAAAGCATATATGTTAAATTACAACTTAAACATATTGACCTCAATATCGATGCTAAAATTATTCACTTAGCATATAAGATAAAGGACTACTTAGGACAATCGCTACTTTAATATATCTTGGCCCTCGTCCTTTGTGGCTTTGACCATTTTAGGGTAATAGACCGCTTTTAGGACTGAGTTCATTCATATACATAATCATTGGATTTATTTTCTCCAATTCTCACATAGACCTACTCCTAGCCGGATTTACTTTCCCAACTCAATTTAAGGGTAGTTAGGTTTACTTTCCCAGATTGGATTTACTTTCTCTGACCCAAGAAACATAATCTTATGCTTTTTTTCGCATATAAGCAATTGTAATAAGTATTCATATCTATATGTGCCTAATATCATCAATAAGTTCACATGCTCAATTATCCATATTCAAGTACTCATGTCATACTAGTACCAAATGCCATTATATCATCAATTCAAGGCTTTGGTTCATTTTTAGCACAATGGTTGATTTTTATACTTATCTACCAAAAATTAGATCGCATATCAAACAACCAATTCCAAGGCTACAAAAAATTTTCCAAGACACTTCAATGTGTCCCTAAGGTCCTGTAAAAATTTCAGAGCAAGAATCATTCTCTAACTATGTTGACAAAATTAGACAAATTCAGAGGTCATAAATCCCCTATTTATAGCCAACAGCCATAGTTTCTAATTTTATTATCCTATCAAATAAACATATCAAATCATACAAAAATTCAGGGTTGAACATCAATATGTCCTCAACACCTTGTAAAAATTTCAAAGGAAAAATCAATCATTTGATATGGTAACAAAATTAGCAAAATTTATAGCTTAGACTTGGCTATAGAGTAGAAACCTTAACTGCCTTAGTTTTGATTTTTAGAAAATAGTAAAAATAATTTTTAAGACCCAAGAAAAATACTTAACATGTTAGCTTCATCATATAAAATTTTCAGCTCATGAATCCATCTATAAACACTTTAGAAAAGTCATGAACAATAACCTGCTGTGCAAATCTAAGAATTCCAGGTAACATGATTAAAAACTTGTTTTGCCAAAAGAGTTTTCAAACATCATTTAAACACTCCACCTAATTAAACACATAAATATCTATATAATATCAACCAATACAACTAAAAAATAACAAGTAAACCAGCAACTAAAAATATAGAACTGATTTGAAGCAAAAGAGGTTCAAAAGCCCTACACTTGGAGATTTATGGCTCTTAACTCCAAAGGATGTTCAAAAATGCTTTTTCCTCACTTCCAAGCCTTCCAAACAACACCAAACCCTTCCTTTAACAACAGGTTGTGAGCTATCAAAGTGGAAAAAGTTGATGATTTAAATTCTAATTAGTTAGTTTGATAGATTGTGTTGAGTAGAGTAAATTTAGTAAAGGAAGTTTGAGGTTTTAGCAAGTGTAGGTTAGGAGTTTGGAGGTTTGAATCAAGTTTCCAAGCTCTTTGAAAAGCAAAAATGGAGGTTGGTCTTTTCTCCTTAACTGGCTAAGAATGACAAGTCCAAATGATAAGGTTTGGTGGCTTTGCATTATCTTGACATAAATGTAGTCATCATGTAGATAAAATATATTTTCTTTCTAATAATAAAAAGAGATGAATGACTAGGATTTAATCTTTTTAATCAATATTAAATCTTAGCCTTACACTTGGCCCTAAAGGATAGACATTATCCTTTTATAAAGATTAAACTATTTTTCCGTGTTAGAAATCATATGTTGAAATTTTACCGAATGGGTGAAACATCATACCTGGGAACTATATTGCCTGAAATTAATTTCCAGATATAAAATCTTTATTCCTAATCATTTCTAACCTTAACCCTGCCTTTTCTCCGGGCATCTCCTGGACCTAGTTCTAGGGTTTTGGCCCTGAAGGGCCCCAAGGCATTATTCATGTTTCTTTTTACACATCCATTGGACCGTTATTATCATTGTTAAAACTTAGATTTTTGAAATTCACATTAATAAAATTCAAATTAATTTTTAAATAATTTTCCGTTACACCTAGGACATGTAATGGTTAATCGTTAATTGTTACTCTTTCGTCTTAGAACTTTACTTGATTTTAAACTTTGAAAATAAGTCTATGGAAAATTTTATCCTTTTTTTTTGAAAAACTAAACTATGAGTCGCTCGCGTATAAGTTATAGCGTATAAGTATTTGTCATCTAATGCATAATAATAGCACATCTCATCAACGTATTCTTAACTATCAATCACATAACATATATTCAAAATCACTTAGACATAACATAAACTGAAAACATCATCATAGAATAACATTAACTGGAAATATCACGTCATATAAGAATAATATAGAGGCATTTCTCCAAGTATAATAACAAAACAATTATCCAGAGCCCACCAATAGAGGTTGAGCATATAATAATTCAAAGACTAAGCACAACTATGACTTAGCTAAACCCCTCGTGGGTGCATGTCTACGAAAGACTAAGTTATGAACGTGCTTGAAGCTGAGACAACCCTAAGTGACTGCAAACAGGAAGGACTATATCGCTTTGCTGCCACTATGATCCGAACCATAGTACAACTCCCATGCCGGTGACTCGAGGAAGTCCACGGACATCACTATCAACCTTGTTTGAAGATGAAGATAGAAAGAAAGAAAGAGAGTGAAAAACTTATACAAGAATCTCAATAGGGTTTCCGTCTTTACACACATGTCATCATCATCATCACCAGGAACCTGAAGTTTTCATGATGAAAATAGTGGAGATGAATAAGGTTAATTTCTTAAGTTCCAAATACCCTTAGCCGAGGCCCGTATCTTTAGAACGAATCTTAATGTCATGGATGCATTATACTATATTATGAATGCACGTCAATACCTTATGCAATAGTCCAAATATACAATGACATAATATAGAAGCATAAGGAATATGAATAATTATGACACACAACTTTCCTCTTTTCCTTTCTTAGGTAATTTATTGTTCTTAATCTTTCATGAAGGCTACCTTAATACTTTCTCCCTTTTGAGAGTTCTAAGGCTATGAGCTCATATCTAGCTAGTCATCACTAGCCTACTCTTATCCCTTTTGATAAGCCATTCTCGACTCCCAAAGTGTTGGATAGGGGGCTTGAATCACCTTTCATAACCAGGATCTTCTGAGTCTAAAGGATCAGCTCCTTGGTTCACCTCCCATGACTAGTAACTTTGGTGTTTGAAGGATCATTTCCATGTGTCTTATGTCACTTTTAATCTTAACATGTCATTTAGAGATTCAAACATGAGCATGTAATCACAATCATCATCATAGTTTATCACTAAATATTTTGATGTTCACAAACTTCATAATTTCTCTAAGTCCACAAATTTGACGAAAATTTGGCAGCATAACCTAGTAATGTAGTTTCCCCAAATTTGCTTCCTGTTAGTTTAATCATACAAATCACACATGTAACGCCCAATTTTTACTGTAATCTTTACTGTCATTAGAAATTACCAAATTACCGTAGGTAAATATTATATAAAATTTGAGATCAAACAATTCTCAATAAAGGAATATAACGTTAGAAGAGAAGTTAGGAGCAATTCGTACAAGCATTGCAAACCCGATTTCTGTATGTGTAAAATGACCAAAATGCCCTGAGGTTATTTTAGAAAATGAGGATCGTGGGCCCCACCCATCCTCAAGGGGATGTTTTGAGGATAATAAAGGATTGTTTGTGCTATGTGTGTTAATAGAGCAGAAGAATCTCAATTTTGAGTTTCGACGCGAAATGACCAAAACGCCCCGCGGTTTTAACTCCGATTTGCCGACTGAGTCCGAACCTCACTAAAATATTTTAAAAGGTGTTTTTAAGTTATGAATGACCCTTGGTTAAGTCGGATGGTCAGGATTTTGGGTTAAATTACCGTTTTGCCCTGTCGTTGTGCAGTTTTGCAAATTTTGAGATTTTCGATTTGTCTAACGAAACCTAAACAATATTAGGCTCAAATTAAAGCTTATTAAATTCTAATTACTAATCTAGAGTCAAAATTATTTATTTAGATTGATTAGAACCTAAAATTGCTTAAAACACCCAAATTGTTTAGTAATTCACTTAAGCCCTTAACCGTAAATTCTCCAAATTGCATGAATACCTTGCCTACACCTAAATAATACATGGAACACACAAAATCCTCTTCCACAAGGCTGTAATGGCCGAAATTATTGAGTAATAAGTCAGAAAATTATTACACAAAAATCCAAAGAATGAAAACAAAGAATCATGAAAACATGGAAACATGATTCCATGTTTTAAGCCACCAAACAAAATGATTTTTCTTCCTTATTTTTTTCCTCTAATTTTTGGTCAGATTTCCTTCCTTCCTTTGTCCATTTATGAGCTACAAAATCTCTATAAATAGGCATGCTTGAAGATAGTTTAGATGCTTAGTTCATAACTTACACAAATTCTAGTCTTAGGAGCACCAAAAGCTTTCTTTCTTTCTTTCTCTTGGCCGAATTCTCCCTTCAGCTTTTCAAGGATATTTTGCTTCATTTCACTCAAGAAACCAAGTTCTCTTCCTTTCTTTCAAATCAAATTAGGTAGGGAGGTGTTTCTAAGTTCATTTTATGCTAAGACAAGTTATGTTTCTAGCTCATAAATGATGTTTTCATGAGCTTTCTTTTAAGTTTTCATTTTCAGTTTCTTCTTCTTTTCTTTTTAAAGTATTTCGGCCATATGGCCTAGCTTATGATGAGACCATGGTTTGATGATAAGATTCTTGAGTGTTGGTTGCAAAGCTTTCACAAGTTAGATCTCTAAAACTTGAAGGTTTCACTAGTTTCCAAAGCTTCTAAAATTTCAGTTTTTCTTTCCTTATTTTCCTTTCATGGTTTCAGCCAAATGGCCTAGGAAGGAATGAAATGATGGCTTGATGATGAGGACCTTGAATATGGGTTGTAAATCCATCACAAGTTAGGCCTCTAAAGCTTAAACATTCCATTTAATGCAAAACTTTAAAGAATAATGTTTTTATCTTGAGGTTTGAATATGAAATATGTATTTTTTTACTTTGTCTTGCTAAGATACATATATTGGGTTGAAATAATAATTTTCTTAAAGTCTTGAAGGAGCTCTAGTAAAGAGATCAAGTGAACTTGCATCCATGTTTAAGTTTATGTCTTGCACAGCCATATTTATTTTATGTCATAACTAAATTCTCAAGAATAAATAAATGAACTTGCATATCTCATGTTTAAATTTCAAGCTTGCATTTCATGTTTAAATTTCAAGTTGTCACTTAATCTCTAAAGATAATAAAGAAGTTGCATCTCATGTTTATTTTATGCTCTCACTTTATTTTATAATGGCTAAAAGAATCAATGCATAACATGTTTATTTTATGTTATCACCTAAAAATCCTAGAGCTCAAAGACTTGCCTATGAATCATAAGCGAAGAAATGAGATAATTAGAGTTAAAGAATTTATTCTTTAAGAAGTCTTGAGAATTGGAGCTTAAAAAAAAATGTAATTCTCTTCTCCCTCACCGGTCCTATGCGGACTACGGCGCTCCGGTTGCTTAAGATTCTCTTCTCCTCTCTCCTGGTCTTATGCGATTACGCGCTCCAGTTTCTTGCATCATGTTTATTACAAGTTCTTGCATCATGTTTAATTTTCAAGTTATCACCTTAAATCTTAAAGATAAAGAAATGGAATTGCATATCATGTTTATAATTCCAAGCTATCACCTTATAAAGATAAGATTAAAATAAGGTTGCATAGCATGATAATAATTCTAAGATGTCACCTAAATCTCTAAAGCTCAAGACTTGCTCCTTTTATCTTAAGTGAAAGATTTAACTATGAACATTCTTTCAAGTTATAAATCGGTCCCATGGTTAAGTTAGGCCTAAAGTCCTATGACTTCTTTCAAGTTTAAAAAGAATTAGTTCTAAAAGAGTTTTAAAACTTTGTAAGAATTTTATGGGAAGCTAGTAATTTTATGTGTACTTAAAATGTGATTTGATGCTTATTAAGAATTTGGTGTCATTGATTGATTCCCTGGTTTGTATGTTATAGTTGCTGTTGCAAACAATGAAAACTTATGCATGAAATAAAGACATATTCTGTTCCTGGAAGAAAGTGTATTCCTGTAAGAGTGCAATTTGGAAAGATTCTGGCTAAGGAAAGATTTGGTATTTAAGCGTGTCCATTGTGACCCACCTCTCTTTCCTGGAATCTCCAGATGCATGATTATAGTTGATATATATTATTCAGAATAAGACTGTAAATAAGAAAATGTTAGAATTATTATGAATTGCGAGTTGTAACATGCAAAGACTTATTGGTGACTTAAAATTTATAAGAAAATGATCCTTTGAACCCATCAAACTATAGGTGGTGAAAAGGTGATTCTAGCCCCCTAACTTGTTCTCTCAAAAGGGTAGAGTCAGGACTTTAACTTATCAAAAAGGATAAGTATATGCTAGTGACGACTAGTAAGGTATGAGCTCATAACCTAGATTACTCCCAAAAGGGTGGAGTATAGGGTGGCCCAAGGAAAATAATGAGGATAATAAGATTTTAAAGTCACCTAAGGTACTAAAGAAATAAATTATGTGCACCATGTCCATGTGTAGCTATTATGATAATCTTCTGTCCATAACATACATGAGTTGATGATGAGAAATATGATGTTCTTCTATGCATGTTATATTAATGATGATGATGAGGAATATGATGTAATGATAAAGGAAAAGTTCATTATAAATATGACATGTTAAGATTATGATGCATTATAAGACGCATAATTAAAATTTGCCGAATCTCGGTAAAAGTATTTTGAACTTAAAATTTAATCTTCGTATGTTCACTATTTTATAATAACCTCGAGGTTCCTGGAGACTTTGATGATGATACCGTAGAAGGAGATACCTCCTGAGAATTCTTTAGTAAGATTCTCACTCCCTTTCCTTTATTTCTGTCATTGTCTTCAGATTCAGATGGCGACATTCGTCCTTCGTTGACACCCCTACTTGGGAATTCCACTATGATCTGGTGCATCATTCGTATCACTTTGAAGGAAGTTGCTCGGTTCGTGTTTTTATTTACGTAGGTCGTCCATTTGCACATCCTGTCCCTAGTTATCGTTTTTCTCCTACTTCTCCCTATGGCGATGAAATGGTTTTCGAACATGCACGTCCACTTGATGAAAGAATGTTACGTTCTTATCCCGCCTCATCTCCGTCCATGGTTTTCCAAAGTATAATCCAAGAACGAGATATTCTGAAACTAATCCTTCAAGGACCCTCCTACTCATGCTTATTCTGAGCTCTGCTCCTACTCTCCCACATGTAAGAGAGGGTAGTGAGGAAACAGTTGTTCAGCCGAGGTTAGCAAGAAGATCGTCCATGCGACCCAGCCTGGTGCATCTCGTGTGCCCCCTTCCGAGGAAGCTCGTCAGTGGATCGGGTTTCTTCCCGTTTCCAAGACAGTGGCCCTAGAGAGTTTTAAGTAGTCTTAAGAGTGTTATACATCCCAGTTTAGAGTAGCCTTTCTCAGCTTTTAAGGTCATCTAGTTTAGGGGCATGAATTTCCTTATAAATAGTTTCCTATGGTGTAAATATGTAAGATATGATGTATGAACTTAACTCACCTTTTGAGTGAGGTTATTGCATATATGTTGTGATGTGCATTATGGATGTTATGTGATGGAGCCAATATGATATATTTAGATTATTAAATGTCTTATTTTACTATCGCTTAATCATTTATGTTATGCGCGGCTCACGATTTCAATTATGTAAAAAAAAAAAATGGCTCGTAATTTCACTAAGTATTTTCAAAATATGATGAAAGAACCAACGTAAAGAGTAAAGTCTAGTCATTAATCCAATTCAACCTAGGTGTATTTGGTTAATTACTAGAGTGTTACACACACACACACACACACACACACACACACACACACATATATATATATATATATATTATCACAACACGCTACAATTATCATTCCATTGATCACATAAGCATTCACCTCACATTTGCATATATCCATAAGTATGTTATCATCATATCTCATTGAAAGGTAAACATGCTCTTACCAGTTGCCAGAAATCAAGGACCGGACTTAGCCAATGCATATGCTATGCTCAATAGGATATATACAATACAAACAATAACAATCAATCTCATAATCCAAAGGTCAAGTATTGATAGTCATCAATACATAATTTCATATAATAACTTCAAGTCATTCAATTTCTAAACAATTCACATGAACACCACTTACATAGTGTACCATTCACATTAATATCATCAAGTTATTAATATTTATAATTTAGCCCCAAAAAGGGATCAAAATTGAAATTTCCATAATTTTATGGGTCAAAGTGTAAATTTTTCTTTTTAACTCTTTTTTGAAAACTAATGATTCTCAAACTTATTATCCAGAGACCTAATACCACTTGTAGAAATCATTTCTAATCACCAAGGCCAAATTTGTTAGACTTTAGGAGTTAAAGTGCAAAATTCCACTTTTTGACACTTAATGAGTGCCAATACTTCTAAAAATCATTCTTATAAATGGCATTTTGAACACATGGACACATCCAAATGTAGGTATAAAAGTGCACGAGAAGGGGTTTGAATCATGCTTTGCCTCTTTTTCTCATATGAAACATTTAACAAAAACTATGAAGCATTAAGCTTGCAATGAGTGGAAAATAAGATTAGTTGTTTGAGAAAGTAGCTCTCTGAAGCATAGGATATGTAAACCGCTCAGATGGTATTTTCAGTTTATACAACGTAAGAGAAAGTAAAAGAGATTAGGGAGAAAAAGATATTACACAAAAGTTTTTATACTGATTCGGCCAAACTGCCTATATCCAATACTCAACACATGTTGAGGTTCCACTAAACATCTTCCTCAAACCAAAGAAAGGACATGGATATTCTTTACATTAGCCTTCTCAAGCTCTCATGTGTGACCAGTAGACAACCCTATCACAACCTGAGTAGATATTCACTAGCCTTTCCAACTGAACCTTGAGTAGTCTTGTACTAGCCTCTCCAACCTAAACCCCATGACAAGTAGACAACCCCTCCTGTCACGTTGAAAGTAGTTATTCACCAGCCTCTCCAAGCTGAACCAAATAGTCTTCTCCAGCCTCTCCAAGCTGAACTCATAACAAGTAGACAACCCTACTGTCACATTGAAAATAGTTATTCACCAGCCTTTCCAAGCTGCTGAGTAGTCTTTCTCCAGCCTTTCCAAGCTGAACCCGTGACAAGTAGACAACCCCCACTGTTATGTTGAAAGTAGTTCTTCACCAACCTCTCCAAGCTGGAGTAGTCTTTCTCTAGTCTCTAAGCTGAACCTATGACTAGCAAGAACATCTTCCTTCGCGTTGTAAGTAGTTTTACATTAGCCTTTCTAAGCTATCTCACACTGATCACTATTGAATCAAGGATACAAAGGTTTGTGTTTTGGTTGCCACTCAAACTAACCTACACTCATGTTTCCTTAAAATATACATGAATAACCTAGAATAACTTAAATGACTTCTTTCTAGGAAGAGCATATATCTATTCAAGAACATAGAAAGAAGACTTTTACAAGTAAGGAAACTGATTATGTGATGTGATGAACCTTACAGGATATGAGGAAAGATTTTCACAAAGTTTCCACTCTTTTTCATTGTCAATCTCTAGTTCGTTTGACCACAACATCTCTATTTATAGATGGTTTGCCTTGCGACCATTGCCTTTGATCAGATCTCCATGTGACACGTGTTGATCATCAATTTGTGTCTTGAAAAGTAGTTTAGAAGATTAGCCTCTGTTGGAGCTATTGTAGAAGCCATTACAAGATTGAGGTTTATAACGTTACTTTAGAAACTACTCTTACTTTCTGAATGTGGTTTATGAACTCTTTCTTCTAGAAGTTGAGGTTATTGATCAAGATGACAGAAGAGATGACTCGCTAGTTTGAAATTGAGTTTGAATTTAAATTTGAATTTCAAAAATTCAAAATTTCATCATTTTCCAGTAATGTTTAGTGCTCCATAGCAAAGTGAGCTTTCTGAAGTGTGGTATCAATTCCTTGATGAAACTTCAATCTCCTGATCTTCAATCCAAGCTTTATGATGATGAAAGATTTGCGATCATGATGGTTGAAGATTGTGTAACACATTGTTCTCAGAGTTTGCTTGATATCTTTCTGAGCGTACTTTTTGACGTCCAGTGCTACTTTCTGAAGTCCGAATCTTGGTTTCTTATACTGATTGTTTTCCTTTCATCTGTAAGGCATGTATGCGTACTTTGCACAATATAATATTCGCTTCTATTAAGTTTAATCTTTTTACATGAGATAAATCATGTTTGCACATGTAAAGTGAAATTATTTTTGTTTCAAGTACATGTTATGCAATTTGGAAATATCTGGATGTTATCTGTAACACTCTAAAAATTATTTAAAAATTAATTTGAGCTTTATCAGTCATAATTTCAAAAATTTTCCAGTTTTAGCAATAATGAGGAGAGTCAAACGGAGGTATAAAAAAATGTGAATAGTGAATTGCCGGCCCTATGGGCTCGTCGAGAAGTCGAAACCCTAGAATTGGGGCCAGAGATGGCCAAAATTGAGAAATTATAAGATTAAGGTTAGAAATGGTTAGAAATGAGGATTTTATACCTGGAATTAATTTTTAGGCAATATTTGATTACTCGGGTATAGTGTTTTACCTGTTCGGTAAAATTTCAATATGCTATTTTTAATACCGAAAGATAGTTTAATCTAATAATAGGATAATGTCTATCCATTTGAACCAAGTGGATAGCTAAGATTCAATCTTGAATAACAAGATTAAATGCTATCCATCCAGCTTATTTTTCTTTTGGAAAGTATTAGATTTCATATTAGATAATTCATACTACCTAATATAATATCATTGAAAGCTATAAAATCTTATCTTTTGAAGCATCATTCTCGTCCAGTCACATGAACCATTAGCCTCCATTCTTGCTTCACAAATAACGTCACACAACTTGATTGAAACCTCTAAATCCTTACCTAGACTTGCAAAAAAACCATAAACTTCTTTCACAAAACTTGTTCTGCTTATCAATATCTACCAATCTAACCAATTGAAATTTCAAATCCTTACCACTTCTTACTTTTATATCACATACTCTACTGCCTAAGGGAGGGTTTGGTGTTGATTTGGTGGCCTTGAAGTGAAGAGAAATCACTTTGAACATCCTTTGGAGTTGTAAAGCTCTAAAGTTTTCAAAGTAGGACTTTTGAAGCTCTTCAAATATGTTTTATGCTTTGCTTATTGATTTGGCTTAATGTTTTTAGTTATATTGGTTGATAATATATGGATATTGAGGTATTAATTTTGGTGAGGTGTTTGGATAATGTTAGAAAACCCATTTTGGCAAAACAAGTTTTGAATCATGTTGTTGGAATTCTGGATTTATACTTACAGGTTACGGTTCATGAATTTTTTGATGTATTTGTAGATATTTTTATGATCTAGAAAAATTATATGTTGAAGCTAACATCCTAAGGCAACTCCATGATTTTGCTTGGGTCTTAAAAATGACTTTTACTATTTTCTAAAAATCAGAAACCGAGACTGTTGTTGAGTTGTCTGGGCAGCCAATTCTGAAGCTCTGAGCTTGTCTTATTTTGTTACCATATCAAATGATTGATTTTTCCTTTGAAATTTTTATAGGGTGTTGAGGACATATTGAAGTCCAACCATGATTTTTGGTATGATTTGATATGTTCATTTGATAAAGTAATAAAATTGGGAACTATGGTTGTTGGCTATAAATAAGGGGTTTGTGACCTTCGCATTTGTCTAATTTTGTTAACAAAGTTAGAAAATGATTCTTGTTCTGAAATTTTGTAGGACCTTGTGGACATATTGAAGTATCTTAGATAATTTTTGTAGCCACTGAATTGATTGTTTGATGTGCAAATAAATTTGTGCTGCAATAGTGTGAAATTTGCCCAATTGTTGGAAATGAACCCAAACTTTGAATTGGTAATATAATGACTTTAGATTCAAGTATGATGAGTATAAATGCATTCCATGTACTTTATAGTGTGATTTATGAGGAATGAATGAGAATTATGTTGTGAATGAATATTTATATGTGATTGGAGCTTGCATTTGTAAAAACGAAAGGTGATAAATGAATATATGTGACAAAAGAGCAAATAGGAACTTCAATTGTGCATGTTTTGACATATGGACAAAACAGAAACAAGACTTAGGTTGGGTAAAGGGAAGGCAAAAAAAGGAACTTCCCTAGGGATATTATGAGTCAGGAGACATGTCGGCTAAGAATAGAATTGTGTGTGATTTAGAAGAGTAAAAAGTGAAGTTTAATGATCACGTATAGGAATAAGCTTCTTAGCAATTATTTCCCATTCGTGGAGTTCTCCACGACAAATACCATTTGTTATGAATTACCTTGTGAAGTTATCCACGGTAGATACCATTTCTTGTGAACTAAGTTTTTTCTATGTCAATGAGAAGAGCAAAATGCACTGAAGTAAGATCTATGGCCATAAGTTACTAAAATTGACATACGTATATTTATATCATATTGAGTTATGTTGTTTAGCATTATTTAATATGACCTTGAGTCTTATGTTACCTATGAATTAAGTGATTAAATGTTAAAATTAACCCACTTTGGAAGTATGATTTGGAACTTTAAAAATGAACCGTTATTATGTAATGCATGATCTCCTTTTTCTTAATAAATTGAAGTGGTTTGGATGGTGATGATGACATTACAATGGTGTATTTGGGGAATTACCCTACTTAGAATTTCTATAATTCTTACCCCTATGTGTTTGTGTTCCTGTGTCGTCTTCAGGTTGATCAGAGGACTATGGGGCAACTACATAAGAGAAATAGGAATTAGGAGTTTAGTACCTTAGGACTTACTCGATTGTACTTAGATATGGGCATATGTTTGTAAATATAAAAGACAACAGATGTACTGTAAAGCTCTTAGAAGAGCTTCCTTTTGTATTTGACCTTGTACTAAGTAAATACTTTTTTCCTTTGCTACATATTTCGATAGAACCACGAATTAGTTACTACACAATTCAACCGATTTTTGCTATAGATGGTTAAGAAAAGTCCACAAAATTTATAAGTAATAATTCTAGTCCGATGTCATGACTTAAGGATGATGTTGCATTTGAGAGGATGTTAAACTATATCAAGAAAATCAAGGTAGATATTGGTCATTCTTCAAAGTGTTTTCTTTAAATTAGTTTTGTTGTCATTCAAAACATATTGCCTTAAAGCTTTTTGAAGGGTTCTGAAGCTAACAATGTAACATCCTAGTTTTCTTTAGATATTAATTGAGGAAAACTTAATAGGAATATTAGAATTCTGGAGATGTGGTTGTGATGAGTCCATGAGCGAGTACCAAAAAAAATAAATTTGAATAGTACTTTGCGCTGCAGGCCCGAGGGCCATCAAAACTAGAGAATTAGGGACCCAGAGGTGCCCCAAAGTTAGGAAACATGAAAATAAGATTAGACATGTGTGGAAATGATAATGTTATGCTTAGAATTGCTTTACGGGTAATATCGGGTAGATCGGGTTCGGTGTTTACCCGTTCGGTGAGATTTCGGTGTGCGGTTTTTAACACCGAAAGACACTCCCATTACTACAACTAGATAATATCCCCCAAATTAAGACAAGTGGAAGGCCAAGATTTAATCTTGGAATCCAAGATCAAATCCTAGCCATCCATCATAGCCTAGTCACCAAGTTCATCATGATTTTTAACAAATATCTTGCCTTGCATTTATTACAAGCCTAGTCACTTGATCTTCTTAACCAAGCCAAGCATCAAACTCGGCCTTGCAAGGAGAGAAACCAGAGTGTGAAGTGCCTTCATAGCCAAGAGCTCCATTTTGCTTTCATCTCACAAAAACCCTAGCTTAGAATCATCAAAACCCAAATCTTCCTTCACAAAAATTGATCTACACTTCCACCTCTACAATTATAACCGATTGAAATTTCAAGAACCCCATCCTTCTTGCACATCCATCAGTGATCAGAGGAGGGTTTGAAGTTGTGTGGGGAGTTTTGGTTGTGAAGAAATCCCACCTTGAAGCAAGCTAGAGATAGAGACTTTGAACCTTCAAGAGTAGGTTTTCCGCCTTCCTTGTGAAATTTTTCAATTCTGTTTTGGCTTGCCCTAATTCCAAAAATTTTGATGATATTGATGGTTAACATATTGATATTGATGTATGAATTTTTGTGTTGTGTTTGGATGGTTTTAAAATGGGTTTTCTCTAAAGTGAAATTGGAACTAGGTTGCTGGACTGATTCCTTCTGTATTTAGAACTTTTCACGAATTTTCTGGAAATTTTGTGGGTGGTTTCATGAGCCATATAGTTAACCCCTAAAATAAATACACGAATTTTCTTAGGGTTAATTCTAAGGTTTGATGCCTCAAAAAAATTAGGAACCGAATTGTAACTGTTCCGTCTGAATTGTTGAGCTGAAGTAACAAACTTGCCCGAATTTTTCATCATATCAATTGATTGAGATAGCTCCTGAAATTTTTACACAAGACTAATAACATGTTGAAATAACTCTGTGAATTTTCTTGTACCATGATTCCATTGAATTCTAGGGTAAATATTTTGAGAACACAAGTTTGGACTATGAATTTGTGGCTTCTAACCACCAGATTTGCCTATTTTATTGAAGTGGTTATATAACTCTGATTGCCTAAAATTTTTACAGGTTGTTTTAGACACATTGAAGTGTCATGTGAAATTTTCCTTAAGGTTGGAATGGTTGTTTGATATGATAATAAACTGTTATGCCTGGAACTTCAATTCTGCCAGGATAATGAGATGCGGAAATGGCCGAAATTCTATAATAGTATGTACATATCTTACTGTGTGTGTTTGAGACATATGGGGAAAACAGAAAGAAGGCTTAGAAAGAACTGAGAGGGAAGGCAAAAAGAAGGACTTCCCTAGAAAAGTATTGAGTCGATAGACGTATCGGCTAGGCATAGACCTTGAGTGATCCGAAAATGGAAAAAAATGAAGTTCGTGATTCTAATAGGAATGAGCTCATGTCCTAGCAGTCTATGGTCCTTTGTGAAATTGTGAAATGTGAATGTATCTCTCTGAAAATAAGCCTTCCCTATGTTGAGAAAATTGAGAAAGATATGAGAAATGAAGTTTCTGATTGTACATATTATTACTCGATCGATTATTGTGATATTATCCTTAGTTCCCGGCCTAGGTTTTCAAGACTTCTGTGTATGACTTTGTATGAATATTTATATACATGAATTGTTTGTCCCTACTGTGTGTAGTATATGGGAAACTACCCTACTAGAATTTTATATTATTCTCACCCCTGAGTTGTATGTATTATATTGTTCAGATTCGACAGATGCGTCCCTGTGTTTTTCTGATTCGCCACAATGGGTGTGGCAATATGATCCGGCATTGGACTGCATGTATGCCGTTGGTTATTCCAGTTTGGATCCACATGTTCTTTGATCGCTCTTTCAGGACTTCGGTCTTTGCCTCGACTTCGACCCCGCTTTTCCTTATGATGACGTGCCCCTTCACATGGCCCATCCTGGAGTGTTTGAGATTCCCCTCGCTCCACCCGTGTATCAGCCAGCGGACGCACCCGTTTCGTCATCCTCTTCATCTAACTCAAATCCCTCTGAGGGCCAGGTGCCTCTGCGGAGGTGAGGTCATCGCCTCGATGGCCAATGGCTTCCTGACGAGGAGTAGAGACCTCCAGAGACGGATGCATAGTACATAGAAATAGGATAGTGTTAGGACCTTGCCTACCTACAACTGATGTACTTTTGGTTTTCTTTTGCTCTGTATATGTACATATGCCGTTTTGTCGAGGGTGTTTGAGTAGGTTAGGTAGGTAGGGGAATTAGCCTCGTTCGCATCGAGTCCTGGACTTTTGGGGTCATTTTGTTAGTTTTGCCCTTATGATATATATATAGTGACTTGTGACATTATGCCCCTATATGTAAATCTCGTTATGGTAGTATATGTATTGTGACTTTCGTGTCATTGATTATTTCAACTAGTATAGATCCAACTTGCCAGGAATACCCTGCTAATTACTATGTCCATACTCGGGTAAATGTGGTAGTTTGGAGGGTGTTACAAACAATCTCCCCCTTTTGATGATGACAAACCAATTTGATGAAAATCTTTTGAAGAGATATTGAAAGAAATAGAATTGAATATGTCAAGGCAAAAGGTATTCTTTCAGGAAATCATAGGCTTTAAATTTTCAAGAAGTTCTTTTCTTAAGGCATGATATGGATAGTTCAAAAATGTTTTATAGCCTTAAGTAACTTAAATCAGAAGCTGATTTTGTTGTTTAAGAAAATTTTGAATTTACTAAGTACTTTCTGAAATACATGAAAATGGTAATGAATCAGATACTATCATTTAAGTCTTTTTAGCACAACTAGCTTGATTTTCAGTTAAAAAAAAATTTCTAAAGATTTACGTGCTTGAATAACTAACAGGTAATACTTGTGATATTTTATCTTGATTGATTTCCTTATTCACCACAGCTTTGTACAAGCCAATATAACGAAAACAAAAGCTAAAAAGAAACGTGATATAGCATGCATGATAGAGAAAATATACTGATGCTTATGTAGTTTCTAATGCTCAAAGAAACCTTGATATAGATATACCAGCATATTACTATGCAAGGTTTCTGAAGCTCATTAGGGATCAATCCCAAATATGTTAGAGCAAAGCATGAAAGAGCTTTTTGTTATGAGCTATGAAACTTTTCTCATAAGTATCAGAACATGAGAGGAAATCAATTTTTATAAGGCAAAACTAGGAATACTTATGATTTTTATGAAAACATACTGAACCATACATATGAAATATGACATAGCATATTTTATGCCATAAGCATAGCATACTCAAGGGTCCTAGACTCACAAATTGATCTTAGTTATATCAAAGCATATAGGAACAAGTTTCTGAAGACTATCAGAAATTATACACAACTATATTTTGATCAGGTTATACAAAGCTTTATAGAACTTCTCACATGTGTGTCAAGAGAATGTGTTTTATAAAAGTAGCTTATTAAGCATGTCATATATATCGATATGAAGGGCTTAAAAGAAAAGAGCTTAAGACATATATGTATCAGAGCTAAACGGAATAGATAAAACGAATTCTATCAAACAAGATAAGAAGTTTGTCAAAAACATAAAAAAAATTCGAAACAACACAATACAAAAAAATATGCATGCTAAAAATAATTCTCTAAGCTCCCCCTCAGCATAGGTTCCCCTGAATTCCATAACACTTGATTTTCTTCATCTCTTTTCTTCTCCCCTTTTATCATCAATAAAAAGGAGGTGTGCTGGAAATCAATACACCATTTTCAGCTTTGGCGTCTCATTCTTATAGAATCTCTTGGTTAGTCTAAGAATTTGAAGCCGTAGTTATTCATTTTGTCTATCTGGGTGCCATGCTCTATAATAGTTGCCTCAAGCCTATCCTGTCTAGAGGCTATCTCTCTTAGATGCTCAGGATGATCTGGTTGATTCAGAGAGCTTGCTGGAGGCTCAGTTGAAGCAGAATGAGGTAGGTGAATGGGTGTCGGTGATGGAGTAGCTCTAGGAGAAGGCTCAGGGATGTCTAGGGGTATAGTTTCCCAGCCTTAGGTGATTTAGCTTGGGTACTGAAAGCAGGAATGGCAGGAGGTGGTGGTGAGGATGAAGCATGATCGTACCAGAGGCGGCAGAAGTAGAAGTAAGCTCAAGGATATGAGCAGCAAAAGTTTTGACCATCTGAGTTGAGGGAAAGGCAAAGCTTCTTCACCAAGTGGAGCACCAGCTTCATGTGCTATATTCACTTTTTCTTCCATTGGAGGGAAGCAAATGGAAAGAGGAGGTTGAGGCACCATAAGGATTATCACTTATTCGCTTCAAGTTCTTCCTCGTTGGTTCCTCATAATGGGTTCCAGGGATGACTCTTCATAGATTGGCTCCAAGAGTAGAGAAGTTTTCATTGATAAAGAAATTTAGTTCATGCACTCTTTCTTTTTCACATTGTGCTTTTGAGGCAACGGACTTTGTTATGGATTTCATCAAGTCACTTATTGTCATGAAGTCATCGTTGTCACTTGAAGAAGTTACTTTGGGCTCCATGATTATTATCCTTGGAGGGCAGCGGTTCAGTGAATAAACTTGATTTTGACGCCATTGTCCCTTCCGAAGTGCAGTTAGGATGGGGATAGAGGTAAAACCAAACTGCGAGTCATGGATCTTGATTGTTCTTCAATGACAACAAAGGGCTCATGAATTGCAGGTTTTCTTCTACTTCTGCTAGACCCATGAATCCTTTTTGCCTACTACAGTTCTTTTGCTTCTTCAAGCCTTTGCTTTTCTTGAAGAATTATCTACTCTTTGAGAATTCTTTCTTCCTCTTCTTCATCTTTAGAGGATTCAGATTCTCTTCTAGCACCTCTTGTGTGAGCAGCATCACTCATGTCTTTCAGAATGAGTATTGCCCTATTTACTTTCTTAGGCATATTTTTGAGTTTCGGCTTATGACCTTTCTTCAAATAGGGAGTTTGTCAGCTCCTTCAGGTAACTCATTTTGAGGACTTGTCCCTAGTTTCTAATGCTTCAGAAGGCTTGAAAATCTCTACTTGCTTCTATTTTTTGTTTGTCATTCTCTTACCCTCCTGTTTGGTTTTGAGAGGAGCTTCTTCTAATGTGATTTTCTCAGGAGAGCTTTCAGAACTGGTCACATGATTAATGGCCTTCCTTTTTGATCATCCCTTTTCTTGCTCAATCTTTTTCTTCTTGACCTCACCAGTGGTTTTTTTTCAGGATCTCCTCAGGAAGCTTTTCTTTGTGGAGCTTGTCTTTAGAGAATAGATTGAGTCTTCTTTATTGTTCTTAAGGAGTTTATGGAGAATCTATCCTAATAAGGTGTTCAAACCACTCTTTAGGGAGAGGGTATCTAACATGCTAGAATATTTTTCAGCAACATTCCAGAGGGAACTCCAGCCGTTCTTCTTTTATCTTTGGTAATGGCACTAAGCATATAGTCCGTTATCATTTTTGGAAGATTGACATTTCTTTTGGACAGGCAGAAGTAACATACAATCCATTCCTAGAAGAATGTTAGTACTTCCCCACCTGGGAAAAATAGTAAATTGAACAACGTAAAAACTTTTCTCACCCTTGGGCTAACCATGGAGGTTGTAATGTCACTTGGTTGATGCTTTGTTGAATCGGTGAGACGTTTAGACATCTTTAGCACTCAACCTAAGTGACTTGAACCAATCTTCCTATGCTAAGCAATTTACTCTAACAACAAGAGCCCTAGTTACTGTGGAGGTCAGATAATCCTATCTCTATGTAAGTGTCCCGATGGTGGCTTTGAGAGTAGTTCAATTCACTGCCCCAAGATAAGTGTAGAAGGTATTAACCATTCCTGAAATACCCTGTTAGAGATGTCTAGAAAGTGTTCCCAACCCTGGAAAGTAAACACTTCCTTTAGAATTTGGACCTGTTTAAAAGAGAGTTGTTTAGCCTCTTTCCAGAAGCTATCGTCTTCTTCATAAACATCCTACATAAGGGGTTCATTAAACATGATGAAAGTTCCTTTTTTGTGGATGACCTGTCAATTTCTTTTCCTTTAGCCATAGTCAGGATGTATATGGAAGGATTTACTAGAAAGGTTAAACAAAAAAGGTTGAAGCTTGAAGGATTTTTGAGGCTGGAAGGTGAAGGTAGCAATTGCATAGAAGAGAGGAAAAGGTTTAGGTAGCGTGTTTGAGGTTGAAGGTGAAGAAAAAGGTGATGTGTGAGATAGGGTTATTTAAGTGATGACGTGACTGATTGAAGGTGAGGCGATGTGAGAGAAAACCTAAAAGAGTGGGAATTATCTCGCCTCTTCACCCATTTTAGAAAGAGAGGTTTCTAACTCTTGAGATCACTTTCTAAAAGGCTTACTTTCTAAGCTTCACTATTCCCTTTTTGACCCATCAGAGACATACCACATACTCAACATAAGCTCATCTTTATATCCGAGACTTATGAACCCTTATAATCTTCATTTTTTGATCCTCATATCTTCTTTTTGGTCATCCATCTTTTTTTTTTTTCTGAGCAACCTATCTTTTTTTAAACTTGTAGAGAGAATCTCTTCTTCAATATGATACATGGTCTTGCAAACTGATATCTTGATATACTAACTAATTAGTTGATCTTGTAGACTGATATCTTCTAATGCCAAGACTAATGACTTTTCCAGAATTTCAGCCGGAACTATAAAGGGAGGATGTCTAGATATGTTTGTGTATGAATGCTTGTGTAGATTTAAAAAAAAACTCTAAGTTTAAAAGCTTTTTCAAAATATAAGAGACTTTCAGTTAATGGTTTTGTGAATGCATCTAATACTTGGTATTCAGGTATTCACAAACATTATCTCAACATCCCCCTTTTTGAACAAGATAATGGATAAAAAGATGTTTTAAAAATAAGAGCTTGAATTAAGAGCGTTAAAAAGGATTTTTAGCAAGATATATAACACTCGTATTAGTAGAGATAGGGATATTGAAGTACCTCAAGTGATAATCTTCCAGACTGATTCCTTATTTGCATCTGGGTGCAACATATTGCAAGTTACATCTCCTTCAAGCAAAAGAGAATGCAATGGTGTCTTGCTTTTTGCACGACCAAATGATCAAGCTTTTTCAAAAGAAACAACAACAACCACTAGTGCTATTTCTCTCAACTCTCTCCAGGAAAGCTAGCATTACAAAGACTTTGTGCAACCAAACTTGCTTTGTGCCTCATGACTTTGCCAACACTATTGAATGTGTTCTTGAACGTCTCCTTTGTACTGATGATGATTTTTCAACTAGTCATCTAGACTTTGTCTTTTTCAAACTTTGTTAGCTCCTCTTGTAAAGCATCCACCCAACTTTGATTAACTCAAGGCTTCTGGACCTCATTTAGGCTCAATGGTGAAGATGAAAGAATAGTTTGAGATATTTCTAAGGGATGACCTGGTTCTCATACACTTGAAAAAGTCTCTACAAACTTTGTCTTAAGAGGTTGTCTTTAAATCAGAAACTCCTTTGTAATTTTTATATCATTGAGATTCCTTAGCTTCTCTTTTATCTTCACTTTGCTCATCTTCTTGTCTTGAAATTTCACTTTTTGATTGCTTTGAGGCTTCTGAGTGTGCTTTCTGATAAAGATATAGCTTTCATCTGCTTACTTTCTTGAACTTCCTTGAGCTCATTTTCTCAAGATTTTCCTCCAGTTCTTTTGACAACATTAGCAAAGACTTCTTTAAGCTCATTCATCATCTAGCCTAAGACATTTAAGGATCTTAGGTTTTGAGCTTCTGATCCACTTCTTGGTTCATGATAAGTATCTGGTGTAGTCTCAGTCTGTTGTTTTTTGGCACTCCAACCAGTTGATCCCTTTTACCTACTATAAGAAAAGTTTTTGATTTTGATGCCTAGATTTTCTTGGGTCCTTTTTGGTTAGTTTACAATAGAGAGGTTTCCCATCCTTTATAAATGATTTCTTTCTCAAGAATCATTTGTTATGTAGGTATTCCTTCCTGTGGTAGAGAAAAATAAAAAAAAATATTGGATGAGGTTTCATTGCTTCTTCTCTTAGACATCATTTTCATATCTCAACCTTGTTTTATGAGAAATAGCTTATGATCTTCCATAATAAGTTCAAGGATTTTGAACTATTCCTTATTTATTCTTCGATCAGATTTTAGAAGCCATGAAGTCTTTTCAAAAATTAGAAATAAACTTTCTGACATCTTTTTCATTTCTTTTGAAGACTTTAGATTCTAAGGTATAGAACTTGAAACAAACCACCTTGTAAATATTCTTTCTTAAGCTTAAGCTTATCAGCTTCAGGCTCATTCTTCTCAAGTTTCAAGGCAACCTTTTGAATTTTCTTTACCGGTTAAGATATATAAAGGAAAACATCTAGAATTTTCCAACAACTCATCATATTGAGTAAGTAAAAAATCGAATTAGAATACTCTTACCTTGCATTATTCTATTGAGGCGCATTCATGCCATGAAGTATAGATTTGTCACATTATCTGATCATGACCTTCTGACCTATTCTTTACATATTCAGAGATGCTCCAGGTAGCTAGCACGCTCTTCTTCTTGAGGTTGAGATCTTCTGTGATGCCCTGAGCTTGGAACTCTTGAATTAAGAAGTTTTTTCTCACTGCTATTAGCAAGTTGCTTATTCAAGATATTCTTTACCCTTTTTGTCTTTCCTGAGATTGATGTCTCTTCCTTTCTTTGCTTAACTTTCTCAGGTTTTTGACATTTTTCACAAACATAAAGATCTCATTTGCATTTTCAATCTCAATTCTTCATAGATCTTTCCTCTTTATTTGAGGTTTTAGCAACTTTCATTGGTTAGCTTTGCATTGCTTCTGACATGATAACTTTAGGGTTGAAGACTTTTAAGACGGTTTAAGATCTTCAAGCAGCATGCATAGACTAACCTATATTTCCTTTCACATGTCACAAGCAACAAATATGTCATATTTATCTCTTAGTGCACATATGAGCAGGACCGGACTAGCTAATGTATATGCTATGCTCAATAGGATATATACAATACAAACAATAATCATCAATCTCATAATCCAAAGGTCGATATGGACAGTCATCAATACATAATTTTCAAGTCATTCAATTTCCAAACAATCACATGAACACCGCTTACATAGTGTCCTATTCACATTAATATCATCAAGTCATTAATATTTATAATGTAGCCCCAAAAAGGGATCAAAATTGAAATTTTTATAAGTATGTGAGTCAAAGTGTAAATTTCTCTATTTAACTCATTTATGAAAACTAATGATTGTCAAAATTATTTTACACTTTCAAGAGACCTAATACCATTGTAGAAATCATTTCTAATCATCATGGCCGAATTTGTTAGACTTTAGGGGTTAAAGTGAAAAATTCCACTTTTTGACACTTAATGAGTGCCAACACTTCTAAAAATCATTCTTAACATTATAAATGGTATTTTGAACACATGGACATATCCAAATGTAGATATAAAAGTGCATGAGAAGGGGGGTTGAATCGTGCTTTGCCTCTTTTTCTTATCTTGAAACATTTAACAAAAACTATGAAGCATTAAGCTTGTAGTGCATCAAAAAATAAGATTAGTTGTTTTAGAAAGTAGATCTCTGAAGCATAGGATATGTAAAAGAAGCTAAACGGTATTTCAAGGTTATACAGGATAAGAGAAAGTAAAAAAGATTAGGAGAAGAAGATATGACACAAAAGTTTTTATACCTTGTTTAAACCTCATACATCCAGGATCTCAACACATGTTGAGGTTCTACTAAACATCTTTCTCAAACTAGAGAAAGAACATGGATAGTCTTTACATTAGCCTTCCCAAGATCTCATGTGTGACCATTGGACAACCCCTCCTGTCACAACTTGAGTAGTTATTCACCAGCCTCTCCAAGCTAAACTTTGAGTAGTCTTGTACTAGCCTCTCCAAGCTAAACCCCATGATAAGTAGACAGCCTCACTTCACATTGAAAGTAGTTATTCACCAACCTCTCTAAGCTAAATCGAGTAGTCTTTTTCCTCCCTCCAAGTTGAACCTGGAACAAGTAAACAACCCCTCTGTCACGTGGAAAGTAGTTATTCACTAGCATCTCCAAGCTGAACTCGTGACAAGTAGACAACCCTACTGTCATGTTGAAAGTAGTTATTCACCAACCTCTCCAAGCTGAACCGATTAGTCTTTCTCTAGCCTTTCCAAGCTGAACCCATGACTAGCAAGAACACCTTACTATCGTGTTGCAAGTAGTTTTACATCAGCCTCTCCAAGTTATCTCACATTGATCACTACTGGATCAAGGATACAAAGGTTTGTGTTTGGGTTGCCACTCAAACTAAGCTTACACTCAAGTTTCCTTAAAATATACGTGAACAACTTGGGATAACTTAATGACTTCTTTCTACCATTTCTTCTTAGGAAGAACATATATCCATTCAAGAACGTAGAAAGAAGAATTTTACAAGTAAAAAACAATTACATGATGTGATGAACCTTACAGGATATGAGGAGAGATTTTCAAGAGTTTCCACTCTTATGTAGTGTCAATCTCTATTTCATTTGAGCACAATATCTCTATTTATAAATGGTCTTTCTTGTAACCGTTGCCTTTGATCAGATTTCCAATTGACACATATTGATCATCCATTTGTGTCTTGGAAAAGAAGTCTAGAAGATTAGCCTGTATTTCTTAGAGTTGTTGGAGAAGCCATTGTAAGAGATTTCTGATGCTACTTTAGAAGCTACTCTTACTTTCTAAACATGGTTTTTGAACTCCTTCTTCTAGAAGTTGAGGTTGTTGATCAAGATGGCAGAAGAAATGACTCACTAGTTTGAAACTGGGTTTAACTTTAAATTTGAATTTCAAAAATTCAAATTTTCCTCCTTTTCTAGTAACGTTCATGCTTCAGTGAAGTTAGCTTTCTAAGTACGATATTAGTTCCTTGATGAAACTTCAGTCCTGATCTTCAATCCAAGCTTTATGATGATAAAAAATTTGCAATCATGATGGTTGAAGATTGTGTAATATGTTGTTCTTAGAGTTTGCTTGATATCTTCATTTTGAGCATACTTTCTTAACGTTAGTGCTACTTTCTAAAGTCCCACATCTTAGTTTCTTGCACTGATTTCTTTCCTTTCATCCGTAAGGCGTGTATACGTACTTTGGACAATATAATATTAACTTATATTAAGATCAATCTCTTTACATGAGATAAATCATGTTTGCACATGTAAAGTGAAATTATTTTTGCTTTAAGTACGTGTTACGCAATTTGAAAATATCTATATGCTATATCAAGAAACTGAAAGTAGACATTAGTCATTCTTCAAAGTATTTTCTTTAAATTGGTTTTGTTGTCATTCAAAACATATTGCCTTAAAGCTTTCTGAAGGGTTCTGGAGCTAACACCAAGTCACTATTGACTTTAATTAAACTTATTTGGCAAAAAATTCACATATTTGAGAAGTTCAAGTGTAACTTTTCACATTTACAAAACCATCCAAACTTAATACTTTTAAAGAACCTTTTAGACACCTGGAAGCTAAAAATAATTTTGTAACAATTACTAACACTTTAAACACCCAAAACAATAGCACACAATGAGTAATAATAACAAAAATTGAAAATAAGAAAATTCTTAAAAATTATGCTTTTGCCCATTTCTTGTCACTAGTTTATTTCAAAAATTATTCTAAGACCCTTAAAACACAATGGCAAGGGAATGGGTGGTGTTGACGGCTCTAAAGACTTTTCCTTTGCAATTTCGTTCCCTTTGAGCTTGAAGGCTTCTTCAATGGTTGCTTCTTCATTTTTCTGCTTATTCACTAACTTATTAGTGTCATGCTTCCTCTCCACCTCAGGTAACACCATTCTCAATTTCAAGGCTATGGTACCCACATTTTCCCTTGGGTTTGGAATGGTTTGAGAAGGAATTTGTTAAGTGTTGGGTTGTTAGGATGAGGAAGTGGCTTGAGATTGCTCCAATTGTTGAAATTTTCTTTAAACCTCTTGTTGGAATGCCTTATTTTCTTGTTGTTAATCAACTAACATCTTGAAAATTTGTTGCAACATGGGATTTTCAGCATTGGAAGCAGAAGGTGGGGGTAGGGCTGGAATTTGTAGAGGTGCTAGGAGTGGTAAAGGTGGTTGGAATGGTAAGGATGAGGTTTATCTTCGGTAGGGTGGTTGGTATTTTTGTTGGGGGCCTTGGTTTTGCTATTGGCTATTGTTTCTCCACCTCAAATTGGGGTGGTTCTTTCAATTGGGGTTGTAGGTGTTTCCCAATGAAACATGTTGGGTTGCAACTATTGGTATTGTGGTTTCCCAGGGAAAAAGCTAGCAGGAAACAAAAGCAATGTTATCTTGAAATTGTGGACATGACTCAATGAGGTGGGAATTGCATGAGCAAATAGCACTCACAGGAATTGGTTGAGGCTCGGAATGAAGGGTGGGGCACTTTGGTTGATTGCCATTTGCTTCAAGAACACATGGAGCTCATCTAATTTATGTAAAACTACATTGTCACTTGAAGGAGCTCATTTAGAACTACTTTGAAACACTTCATGCATCCCTCTTATATTAGTCTGGGCCCTAGTAGAATTGTTAGGAGTTGGCAACCATGTTTTCAATTAGGGCTCTTACACTAGGAGTTTTGTCTACCAATGCTCTTGCACTAGTAGCATCTATCATGTTCTGGTTTATATCCACGAAACCTCATCTAAATACTAAATGAGTAGTTATTTTGAAATCTGATGAGAAGGACAATTATCAACTAATTGCTTGAATCTCTCCAATATTATACAAGGTTTCCTGTTGGTCTTGATGGATTCCGCAAGTCTTTTTCTTGCTGGATGCGACAGGGAGGCGGGGAAATACTTATCTAGGAATACCGCTTCATGTCGGCCTAACTTCTCATGGTGCCTTCGAGAAGGTTGAGAAGCCATTGGATAGTGGAGCCTTCAAGGGAGAAAGGAAAGACTTGGAGCTTGACGTGGTTTGCCTCCACCCCTTGAGGCGTCATTGTATTGCAAACGATATAGAAATGCATCAAGTGAAGATGGAAGTCCTCTTCGGCCAAACCTTTGAACTTGGGAAGCCAATGGATAAGGTTCCCTTTCACCTCAAAGTCATTCTCCAGGTTGGGGTAGGTAATCCCCAATGGTTAGGGTACCATGTTAGGAGCGGCATGCTCCCGAAGTGTGAGATCTTTATTAGCCATGAAGTTTGTAGTACTTGGAAACTCAAAGTCACCTGAAATAATAGTAGAAGGATTAAGAAGTTCAGGTGAAGAGTAACAAGTTTCCCTTGTGACAACGTTCCCTGGGGCACCGCGATGAGAAAAAATAAGTATTTCAAAAAAAAAAAATTCAACTTTGATGGTTCAATGGAATCGCCACCAATTTTTATTTATAGTAAAAATTGGAAAACCTCTTTTTAATTTGGCAAAACTTGTCCTTTTAAGCCAAAATTGGGTTCAGGAGTCTAATTATGATTAGGAAGGGTGGAAACTCAATCCTATTGCACCCCCAATACATCCATCTCATGACAGTTACTCAAAGTTTGTTGTACAAAATTATAATAACTTTAATAATTTATTTTTCCCCCAAAAATTAAAGTCTGAAAAGTATTTTCAAAATTTAATAATAAATATTTACAAAAGAAAAGAAACACATTTAGACAAATTTAATGTTGACTTGACAAAAAAACATTTGCTCCTATGTATCCTTTAGTGTAATAAAGAACTCAAAGTCACGTAGTTTTCAAAAAAATAATTGTGTGTGGAGTTAATTTTATTTAAAAAAGTTGAAAAAGGTAAAAATCCATTTTTCGCACAGAATTCAAGCAGCACTAAGCTACACGTGAACCTCTACAATTCAAGTGATGAAGAAAGCATTGGCTTCTCAGTCATAACTATTTATTTTTACATAGATAACAAAACATGTCCCTTTTATACTTATGATTCTAAATTCAAATAAAATAAAGGGTTAAAGCATAAAAAAGAAGATTAAAGAAAATGTTAACAAAATCAAAATTAAGGCAACAGAACCTATCTTACTCTTATTTCTGAAAGATAAAATTATAATAAAGGAAGAGCCACCTGAACAAAGAAATAAACAAGCTAATCCTAAACTAAAAGATTTTTAAAATGAAGGAACAACAACCTAAATAAAAAAAAAGAAAGCTTGAATCCTGATTTATTCAAAAGCATTTTGAGTTTCAAAACAAAAGGAAAGACAGCTTTGTAAGACACAAAAAACACAAGATAGAATAAGGATGAATAACTAAAAGCTTAATAACATGAACTCTAAGTATAATAACATAAAAAAGGCTTCAGGTTGGCGCATGAGAAAAACAAGGAGTGAGCATCAATGGTCCAATGAGGCTGTCACTATGGTAGAGGGCTGCGATGGAGTAACATCTATGATAGTGGTTTGGCAATAGTTTGGTGGCTGGTTTTGGGAACGAGATGGTGTGAGGTGTAGTGAATTAAGATAGAGAATGAGTTTGTGCCCCTCGTTCTACCTGTTCAATTCTCCTTTTGCCTCCTCTTTCTCTTCGGTTGATTAATGGTGCCTATTTATACACATGTTTTACCCCAATATATTTCATGACATAATTATTTAACCTGATGCTAATTGATAAAAATTAAATAAATAAAACAAATCAGGTTATATTCAATTAAGAAATTCAGAATAAAATCAATTTTAAAGAAGAATGATCGTTAGAAAGATTTTTTTTGTTTTTTGTTTTAATTTTTTTGGCTTTTTTATTTTTTATTTTTTAGTTTTTGGTACTTTTGGGCTAAGACAAATTATTGAACATGAACTAAAAAGAATGATTTTTTTTTAATAATTTAGGACCCAAAATACAATTTTTTGACGTTATCAAAAATTGAGTGCTGATTGTAGCCCCTCTTTGCTTGGTCTTTTAATTTAAAAAGACAAACAAAGTAAAAAATAACCAATTTTTGTTCGAGTCAATTTTTTTAAAATTTATTTACAAGGTAACAACGATTTAATCCTAAGCTTCACAATACTTAGAAAAGTGTCGGCATTGCAATGGAAGGCGTCACAATATCTCAAAAGGATACAAAGAGTGTTACAATGCCCTCAATGTATTAAGTAGACATCACAATACCTTCGATGTGATGAGTAGGCCTCATAATATCTACAATGGATAAAAATGAGGCTTCACAATACCCTAAAAGATTAGGGAAGGCATCACAATACCTTCAAAATATTGAATAGACATCACAATATGTATAACAAATAAAAATGAGGCGTCACAATACCTGAAAAGGATAGGGAATGCATTGTAATACCTTCAAAATGTTGAGTAGGCATTATAATACCTACAATGGATAAAAATGAGATGTCAAAATACCTCAAAAGAATAGGGAATACGTCACAATATCTTCAAAATGTTGAGTAGGCATCACAATTCCTACAATGGATAAAACTAAGGCCTCGCAATACCTCAAAAGGACATGGAAGACATCACAATACCTTCAAAATGTTTGAGTAGGCATAACAATACCTACGAGGCGTCACAATATGTTGAAAAGAAAGGGAATTCATAACAATACCTTTAAAATACTGAGTAGGCATAACAATACCTACAATGGATAAAAGCGAGGTTTCACAATACCTCAAAAAGATAAAGAAGGTATCACAATACCCTTAATGTGTTGAGTAGGTGTCTCAATACCTATAATGGATAAAAATAAGGTGTCACAATATCTCAAAAAAATAAAGAAGATGTCACAATACCTTCAAAAGGATAAGCTAAGTGTCTTAATACCTAGGATGTAAATGAATGAACTAGGCTTCTCAATACCGATAATGTAGATGAACAAAGCTTTACGATGCATGATAATGATCTAGGATGCATAATACCTAGAATACAAAATGAGCAAGGCCTAGGATGTAAATGTGTAAATGAGCTATTCTTCTCAATACCTAGAATGCAAATGAAAGGAGCTTTTTAGTGCATGAGAATGTGCTAGAATTAAAAAATGTCTAGAGTGCAAATGCAAATGCAAATGGCTCGAACTTTATAATACCCAGAATGCTAATGAACTAGGTTTCTCAATACCTAGAATGCAAATGTAGATGGACTAGGCTTCACAATATGTAGAATGTTGATAAACCATGCAAATTATAAAATAAAACAAGAAATTTTAATTTTTTTTTATAAAAGTCCATCATGAATTCAAATAGGGCTATATTTCATTTGAAAATACTCAGAAACATTCACCGCGTGACACTTTAAGTCCATGTTGTCCAAGGGTAAGTGATATGGGCATCTAATATGTGGAAAATGAAGGGGCTTTGGAAAGGTGGCATTTAATATGGATCATTGTGAAATAAGCCTCTTAAACTTACAAACACTGCTTGAGCAAATGATGATTCAATAATCTTCAACTAGCCCCCAAGTTAAAATAACAAATGGCAAATATCGGATATCCTTCTTTTTCGTTGGTTCAAATGCTTGATTCCATGTTGATGGCATAGTTCTTTTCTTCTTATTTCTTTTGTTTTGTCTTCCCTTTTTTGTTTTTTTTTTTGGCAAAGAATCCTCATCTCAAAATTAAAATTTATGAAAATCAAAGCAATCAATCCTTGATCAGAATGAGCTTTCTTAAGCTTGTAACGTGGCGGGGTATATGGGTTTTGAAAAAGATATTAATGACCCAAAAAAGTGTTTAAAGGTCAATTAAGATCAATGATCATTTTTTTAGGAGAATAATTTTGTCAGTTAAGTTGTCTTTTCTATGGAAACACCCACTTTCACTTTGGAATGAAGCACTTGCCTCAACCTCCTCATTTTCAAATTTTCAATCTATTTGCCTTCACATTTTTTTTCTTCATTTTCCTTCTTTTTGTGCATTCTCTATTTTTTTTTATCCTTTTTCTTTTTTTCCCCTCTTTGCAAATGCTTGCTTCAAATGTGATTCTTTCCTCCCTTTTCAACTATGAATTATATTACAACCAACTAACACAAGTTATTTCTCTTAAAAAAATATTCCCTAATGTAGGGGTGATCCTTGTCGAAGGTTACTTCAAAAATAAATTTAGGCTCAAAGTAGGGTAACAACGAATGATTTTTTCTTCTTTTTATAGAGAAATATAGCCAAACTTTACCTCAAATCATGATTGCTTATTTTCAATATTTTTAATTGCAAGACAAGAAATCAAGTCCATCTTTTGAATTTTTTTCTTTTACAACAATTGCAATGAATACAATCAACAACATCTAAATAGAAGCAAAGCTCAACCATACACAATAGACCTCAAGAAGCAAATATCAAGCATTGTTAGAAGGAATAATCTTCAATAATGTGTATTGGAATTTTCATGTGGCATTTGCAAGCTTAATTTGGGTTACTCCACTTAGGAAAATGATTCAGAAAAGCTCAAGTTTTTTTTATTTTTTATATTTATTGTGAATGAGTGTTGATGAGTGTTGGAAAGCTTCAGTGGATAGGCTATGACAAGGACAATAGGCCAAGATGTATTGCGACCCAACAGTAAAAAGAATATCCAAGAATTTAAAAGGAAATACTAACCTAACATTTGAATTCTTCAAAATGGTGGATCAAGTTTTTTTTAAGGAAAACAAGATGCGAAACGCAAAATGGAAATCTTTTTTTTTTGGAACATTTTTTAAAGAACACAGATGTGAAGCCTATGAACTTGGAAAAAATTGTATTATGGACAAGAAAAGTTTTGTGTAAATTTTTGCATGAGTTTATTTCTAAAAAAATAGATCACATTTGTACCTAAACTCGGTGACTTTCAATGCATGGCTAATGGGACAGATCTAGACTTTTAAAGGTCAATGGTCCCCAAATTGCTCCTATCTCAAGAGATAAAAACTCATCATATAAACTGATCATAAGTAGGGATGAACACTCTAGGATGAACAATTCACAAAACTAGTAGCAATCTGAGTAGTGTCTTAATAAATACCAAGTGGGCATAAAGTCCCTTATTGACAATGTTGGGATCCTCCTAATCCTCGGGTAGCACAAGCTCGGGTATAGAGCTCAAGAAATATGTGAGGTAAGTGATAGTGAAATGTGTGTAAGAGTAAAGCCAAAAGATAGGTACAAAAAATAAATGATAAGTCATCTACCCTAAGGTTTTAATGACAAGGCAAGTAAATCAATTATTTACAGTTAAGATAAGCAATTCTTTACAAATCACAATCAAATAATTATTTATGTTAAAAGTTGGAAAACCCTTTTAATTTGACAAAACTAGTCCTTTTAAGCTAAAACTGGGTTTAAGAGTCTAATTATGATTAAGGAAAGGTGGAAACTTAATCTCACTGCATCTTTAATATATCAAACTCATGATGGTTACCTAAAGTTTGTTGTGCGAAATTAAAATAACTTTAATAACTTATTTTCCCCTAAAAATTAAAGTTTGAAAATATTTACTAAATTTAATAATAAATATTTATGAAAAAAGGAAACAAATTTTGGAAAATTTAATTTTTACTTGACAGAACATCTGCCCTTACGTATCCTTCGTGTAATAAAAAATTCAAAGTGATGTAGTTCTTCTAAAAAATAATTGTGTTGTGTAACACCCTGGATTTATTCAGAAATTAATTGGAGCTTTATTAATGAGAGTTTCAATATTCTGATAGACGTAGTAAGGATGAAAATGACTCAATAGATGAGTAGAAAAAATAAATAGTTTTTTACGCCCATAGGCCTTTAGGATAGCCGAAATCGTAGATTCGTGACCCAGATGCCTGAAATTGAGAAAAAGTAGGAATAAGGTTAGAAATAGATATAAATGAAAATTTTATATGTAGAATTAAATTTTGGATAATACTTGATTACGGGTATGGTGTTTTACCCATTTGGTGAAATTTTGATGTGCGATTTCTAACACTAAAAGCTAGTTTAATCTCTACAAAAGGAAGAGGCTTATCTATTTACATCAAATGAATGGGTAAGATTTAATTTTGAATTAAAAAATTAAATTCTAGCCATCCATTTAACTTTCTTTCTTTAAGAATTGTCCATTTATATTATATAATACTCAAACTTTACTATAAGACAAATGTCACACAAATCTTCTCCACGAAGCCAAGAATATTTTGGCAAGCAATAAGGAAGAACAACAGCCTCCATTTTTCAAGAGCTCCAACTTGATTTCTAACCTCAAAAACCTTAGCCTAGAGTTGTTAAAACTTCCAACTTCCTTTACTAAACCTCAACTACTCATCATAACCTACAAATCTAACCGATTGAAATGTTAACTCTCCACCATTTCTCACTTGATACATCATCACCTTATTGCCTAAGGAAGCCTTTGGGCTTGATTTGGTGGCCTTGAAGTAGAAAGAAATCACTTGGAACGCCTTTGGAGTTATAAAGCTCTAAAGCTTGCAAAGTAGGGTTTTGTGTTCTTATTTGTTGAGATTCTATTTTTCTAGATTTTTAATAGTCGAAATTTCAAATTTTCTGGTTCTAATGTGTAGTTTCACATAGATATACATGTATTTACATTGGGGGAGTAGTTTGGTGTCGTGAAAAAATCATTTTTGTTAAATTGGACTACATTGTTGGAAATTCGATTTGGTACAGGCAAGAACTGTTCGAATTTTCTGGTATAATTGTAGGTATTTTTATGAACTAGAAAAATTATATGTTGAAGCTAAGATCTTAAGGTAACTCCATAAATTTTCTTGGGTCATGTTAAAGACTTTTACTACTTGAAAAAAATCATGAATGGAAATGATACCTGCCTGCCTAAATTGTTGGAATAGAAGCTATGAATTTTGTAAATTTTGTTACCATAGCAAATGATTGATTTTTTCTTTGAAATTTTTACAAGTTTTTGAGACATCTTGAAGTTTAACTATGATTTTTATTTGGAATTGATTCAGTCATTTGCTAGGATTAAAAATTATGAACTTTCGAGTTTAAGCTGAGATTAAGTGGTCTCTGACTACCAAATTTGTCTAATTTTGTTAACATAGGTAGAGAATGATTCTTGTTCTGAAGTTTTTACAAGACGTTGGTATCATGAAGAATTTTTATAGCCTTTAAATTGGTTGTTTGATATGCAAAATATATCTTTTGACTTAAGCATAAATTCTGCCAATATGCTATAATTGTATACAAAGTATGGATTTGGTGATATAATGACTATTAATTTAAGTATGATGAGTATGAATGCATGCTATATAATTTAAAGATTGGTTTATGAGACATAAATGAGAATCACTTATGATTAAATGACTACATGTGGCTTATGCATGCATTTGAGAAAAGAAAAGTATGTAATGTAATTATGTGAGAAAAGAGAATGTATAAACATCAATTGTGCATGTTCTAACATATGGATAAAGTAGAGACAAGACTTATGTTGGGAAAAAAGGGGAAGGCAAAAATAGGGGCTTCCCTAGAGATATTATGAGTCATTGACGTCTTTAGGAATAGACTTGTGTAAGATTCAGAAAAAGGAAAAAAATGAAGTTTGATGATCATGTATAGGAATGAGCTATTGTCCTGATAAGTAGTCTATTACCCATTGTGGAGTTGTCTCAGATACCACTTGGTATAGAACTAAATTTTCCATATGTTGAGGAAAAGAGAAAATGCACTGAATTTGAGTTCGACGGTGACATGAGAAAATCAATGAACAATACTTATTTTTGCACAATATTGTTATTGTTTTTGCACATCATTTTATATGATATGTCTTCTATGAATGAAATTATTAGCTATGTTTCATTATGTTTAAGGGACTAGAATTTTATAACATTCTCATCCCTATATTTGTATGCTTTGTGTACTGTATTAAGATCCTACCGATGCCATCTTTGGTATTTTTCCTTGACTCGTCATAACGGATGTGTCATTATGACCCCGCGCTTGATTCCCTATATGCAGTAGCTTATTCATAGGTCGGCACATATCTCTTCTTCAGTCGATCCTTTAGTGCATCTGTGTTTACCATTGACTTTGATCTTGCTTTCCCCTATGATGATGTGCCCCTCCATACGGCACATCCAATGATTTTTGATGTCCCGCTTGCACTACTAGCACCCCTTCCATGAGATATCCCCTCCTCGTCTTCGTCCTCAGATTTGGATCCACCTGGCCCTGACGCCATTGGCGGAGGTGAGGCCATCATGCTGATGGCCAATGGTTTCCTCTAGGGGGACATGAGATATTTAGGGACTTTGACCTGTACATAGTTGTAGCTTAATGTTAGAACTCTCGCCCTCCAGACTAATTCTTGTTAGATGTTTTTGGTCCATTTCTATGAATATGTGTTTTTGCTAGACCTTAATATTTGAGCGGGGCAAGTTTTAGGTCCTGGACATGTCTTTGGAAATTAGTCCCTGAGTAGTGTTAATGGTGGAATTACTTAATTTCACGTATGCTCTATGTAAGGATGAGTATGATGAACATATATATATATATATATATATATATATATATATATATATATATATATATGTTTCAACATATTAGTCTGACTTACATTATTTTCAATTCTTTGACTAGTATAGATTAAAGTAAGGAAGTAATACTCTTCTAATTATACTGTAAATACTCGAGTAATGCATGGTAGTTAGAAGGGTGTTACATGCTGGGTTAATTTTATTTAAAAAATTGAAAAAGGTAAAATTCTATTTTTTCCATAGGATTCAAGGTAGTACTAGGCTACTTAATAAACCTCTATAATTCAATGGTGATAAAGGAAGCATCGATATTCCAGTTATAATTATTGGTTTTTATATAGATAGCAAAACATGTCCCTTTTATACTTTCATTCTAAACTCACATAAAATAAAAGATTAAAGGATAAAAAAGAAGATTAAAGAAAATGTTAACAAAATCAAAATTAAGGCAACAGAGCCTATCTTACTCTTATTTCTAAAAGATAAAATTATAATAAAGGTAGAGCCAACTGAACAAAGAAATAAACAAGCCAATCCTAAACCAAAAGATTTTTAAAATGAAGGAACAACAACCTAAATAAAAAAGAAAGCTTGAATCCTAATTCATTCAAAATCATTTTGAGTTTCAAAACGAAAGGAAAGACACCTTTGTAAGACACAAAGAACACAAGATAGAATAAAGATGAATAACTAAGAGCCTAATAACATGAAATCTAAGTATACTAACGTAAAAAAGGCTTTAGGTTGGCACACGAGAAAACAAGGAGGGAGCATCAATGGTCCAGGTAGGTTGTCACTATGGTCGAGGGCTGGAATAGAGTAAGGTCTATGATGGTGGTTTGGCAATAGTTTGGTGGCTGGTTTTGGAAACGAGATAATGTGATGTGTAGTGCATTGAGATAGAGAATGAGTTTGTGCCCCTCGATTTTGCCTCTCTCCTCCTTTTCTCAATTCTACTTTTGCCTCCCCTTCTCTTCTACTGCTTAATGGTGCTTATTTTGCACATTTTTTAACCGTAATATAATTCATGACAAAATTATTTAACTTGATGCTAATTGATACTAATTAAACAAATAAAACAAGTCAGGTTATAATCAGTCAATAAATTTAGAATAAAATCAATTTTAAAGAAGAATGATTATTAGAAAGATTTTATTTTTCAGCTTTTTTCATTTTTCTAATTCTTGTTTTTTTATTTTTTATTTTTTGGAAATTTTTGGCTAAGACAAACTATTAGACATGAACAAAAAGGAATGATTTTTTTTAATAATTTCTGGATCCAAAAAACATTTTTTTGACCTTATAAAAAATTAGGTGCCGATATGCCTCTAGATTACTATATAAAGGAAAATTCTCAAGAGGTTCCACTAGCTTAAACAACCGACACCAGGTTTGGTTAATCAACCGTAAAGTCCTTTCTATTTTAGGATCAAATGGGACAAGCTTCAAGGAGATCGAGTCAAACATGGAGCCACTCATAGAGAATAAAAGCAAAAACATAACATAATGTAAAAACAAAAAATCTTTTTGTATTTATATATGTGTATATAATTTTTTTTAATAATAATTGCAAAGAAAGTAAAGGCTATGCACAATATAAACACAATTAATTAGCGAAGTCTTCTTCAGCAATGGCCCCAAAATTTGCTAAGAGGATTGTCACTGCCTCTTAACAAATTAGAATTTATGAAAATACTCAATTACACTCAAATGCAATATAGTGCAACCAAGGTCATTTTCCTAGGAAGGCTCGCTAATTAATTGAAGATTTGGAGGGGGGATTGTATCGTAAAGAGCAATAAGTTTAAATAAGAATTGACAATAAAGAAATCCTAGCTCAAAGGATAATTTCAAGTAAATAACATGTTATCCTAGATTGGCATTTTTTCAAACACATTATGGTTGGTTGATTTAGTTACCTATATGATCATTCAAGCAACAAAGTAATTCCACTAAGTAGCATAGATTAAGATAAATATGCAAGTAGCTAGAATCCTATCTCTTAATGTACATATATTAACCCTAGTACCAATCGCCTCAAAATAGCCATAAAATGACTAACTCAATCTCTTTTAATTTTATCAAACATGCTAATAAATCTAATAACTAGCTTAACAACTCCTCAACCAACATAACCAATATGATCATATCAAAAAGAAGATTAAGGAAAGTTCATGCAAAATCATGTAAGCTCAACATAGAAATTGTAGAAAACTTCATAAAGGGATAGAGAAACCAAAAACTCATCAGGATTCAATCTCAAACATATTACAAACTATCAAGAATCCCTTGAACTAATTAAAAGAACAATTCCTTCATGAAGGAAGGTTGCAAAATAACAGAAATTAAGGAGAAAACAGTGAATCCTGATATAAAATGGAGTCAATGATCACCAACTCCAAGAGTTTAAGCAAAAACAACTAAAATTCTAGAGAGAAAGTAGGGAGAAGGAGGAGAAAACTTAGAACTTAACCTAAAAATGTCTAGCCCTCTGAAATTCTTAAGTTGACTATTTATAGTTCCTAGTATTTACTAAAAAGGGTAAAGACAAAAGGGTTCAATTGTAAAATCTAATATTTTTCTTATGACGCAAGAACTCACCAAGCGAGACATTTTTCCTCACTAGGCAAGGTCTTCCCCACAATGAAGCTCTCTAGAACTTGATATCTTGCCTGGCGAAGATAATGATCTCATCGGCGAAGTAGCCTTTTCCTTGAAGCTCTTTGGAATTGGGTAGCTCGCCAGGTGAAGTGTATGAGCTCCCCAGGCGAAGTCTACTTTTTCATGATGGCCTATGGAGCTTGAGAGCTTGCATGGCGAGATTGAGAGCATGTCGGGTAAGATGCCTTGTTTCAAGGGACGACTTCTTCTCTTCTCCCATGCTTCTAGGCCTCTTTTTCTACACAAGCTTACCTCTATCGTCTAGCACCATGGTGTCCCTACTTGCCTAAGTGACAAGGTGGGCCTTTCTCCTCTGCTCATTGTTGATGCCTTAGTTAGTCGGCCATATGTGAGTGTTGGGAAGAAGAAAAGGACAAGTGCTAGGGCCTTCTATACAATAGGAAACTTCTTCCTCTTCTTCACTTCCTTCCTTGGATGCTTGATGCTCAGCTTTGGAGTAGCGTATGCTACATCACATAGCAGCATCCAAGTAGAGGATCATGAATGACATGGCCACCTCCAAGCATAGAGCAAATCGCCGCTACACCTCCTTGTGCTTTCAGTTTGATAACATTATTGTGATGCTGCTTCACTATCATAGCCCACTGGCCTCCACCTTCCTCGGCCCAATGGGAGTTTATTGTTGATTCAGAGGATAATGATGAAGATGCAAATGAAGATGATGATAGTGATAGTGGTGAGGATGACAAGATGAAGGCGACTGAGGAGAGTAAGGATTCAGATTAGTTCTCTAGTTATCCTTTTACCCCAATTTTATGTACTAGAGCATGGATTTGATGTAGTGAAGACACTGCATGGTTTTTCGTGGGGGTGGGCGCAAGCAACTTAGTAGTGTTTATTCTCTTTCCCTTTTCCTATACTTATTCGATTTACTATTTTGTTATTTTTCTGGTGTTGAAACTCTTGACAGTTGTAGCTTTTGTTAGTTTTGCATTTGTTTAGGATTCGAGTAATGTTAATGTTGGTTTGTATTTTAAAACCTGATGGTTGAGTTTTGTTTTTCTTGGATTCTTAAATTTTGTGGTTGTTGACTAGATAATTCACTTTGGTCTGAGCTTATTTCATGTAACTTCTATAGCAATTCTTGAGTTGAGTTTGTTTTTCTTGACTAGAATGATGCAAATTGTGCTTGATGGTTGTGAACTAATTTGTGGACAGGTACTCTATGATCTTTTGAGCTTAAATTATGATTGATCCAATTCTTGGATCATTTTGATTATTTCTATCATTTTGATTGTTTCTATGTGTTTATCCTCTCTTGGCTTTACAATTCTATAACTTGTTCCATTCTTGATCAAAGTTTTGTCATTGTATTGCATGCATGAATATGATTGAGGCATTCTATTTGTCTATTACCTTTTACCCTTTCCAAGCCTTCCTAACATGTAATTTCCCCTTGCCAACTATTTTTGAGCCTATAATTCCCTTTTTTCTTAATTAACTCACTATAGGCCTTGGAGAAAAATAATGGATAACTATTTCATGCTTGAGAAAACTTTAGTCATCTTGCTCATGTGCACATTCTTAAGTGTGGTGGGAGTTCCATGATCTTGGATGAGGTGGGTATAACATCCCATGTTGCTTTATGGATTGGCAACTGTCCCCACAAATCAACATGGGTCTTTTCAACGTGCTTTGTCCTCACTCACATGCTTCCTGGGAAAATTTCCAGGAGGTCACCCATCCAAAAGTTATCCCAAGTCAAGCATGCTTAACTGTGAGTTTTTTTGTGATGGGCTACCCAAAGAAAGATGCATCTTTGTGGCATAGGTAGTACCAATCAATTCATATAAACCCTCCTTAAACTGTATAGTCTCATACCTATAGACTAGGATCTCTCTCATTCGGGTGTGTAATCGGTTCATTCATGTACCCCTTCCTTTGGAGGCAGTGTCGCTCCTTGTCCATGCCTTCTCGTACCAGTAATCACTCCCTGCCTTGTCCCTGGGCGTTACAATAGGAATAAGTCTTATTGTGGATTGGTGTGTGTTAGTGACTAAATGCCAAATTGTGTGTTTATATGGTTGTAAATATTTCCTTTTTTTAGAATTTATGTGCATATATAGAATTTCTTCAAAAAAAAAAAAAACACAAACAATAATAAAATAAAAATGAATGAGTAGATAAGGCAATGTGCACTTGTTCTCTTTTGATAATTGTGCAGACCATGGTTTGGGTTTAAGGGACTTATTAGTTGTAGTTGTAACATTGATGGTTTTGATCTACATTTGTGATTGTGTACACGCCATTGATTCCTCAAGACTTAATAGAACTCACCTTGTACAACTGACCCTATCTTGACCTCCATTATAACATAATTAAGCCCTCTTGATTCTCGCCTGACCATGCTTTTGATTGTTGGTGATTGAGATGAAGAATAAGCCTATGGAATATTGGCTATTTAAGGAGTGAGGGTTCACAGTTCTGGCCTTAAACACTTTGAGTGTAAGAGTGCACATACAACACTGTAAGGTCCACGTGTCAGTTCATAAGTGTCAAGCTTATTTCTTGTTTGATAGTTTGTTACTCACTCAAGGATGCTTTGAATTGTAAATAGTTTGGTTTCTCTTGACTGGGTGGATCCATCCTCTTAGCTCTATTTCTTTTATTTTATCTCTTTTTATCCCTTTTAGGTTTAGATTAGCTTTTCCTTTTGCCTATTAGGTGTAAAGGTGAAAATGCATGTTTCCTCGTTGGGTACCGCTTCTTTTTGCTTTGAGTGTTGCATGAGGACCTCCAAGGAGCCAAGTGTGGAGGAGTTGATAAGTGTATATTTTATATCTATTTTCTTTCTTGTTTCTTGGCATTTTTGGAACAAATGGTGTTTATTCTCTTGTCGAATGACATGAATAATTTTTGAAGTCTCTTTTGACATTGAACAAGAATTTTTGCCTAGTTGTACTCTAAATTGCTCTCCTCACCATAACAAGACTTGCTGAACAAGCTAGAAGTTATGTGTCACGTATTTTGGCACGTATTTCCTGATATATTGGGTTGACATTTGACTCTTTTGGGCCAATTTTTGGCAATTTTGTGGCAAAAATTCCAAGGAAAAACATTTGAAGAGGGGAGACACCCATATTAGGAAATTTATCTAGGTTTTAGATACACACTCTCTAGCTTTCTTTCTTAGGTTTTCTCTTCTTCTTCTACTCTTAGCTTTTCACCTTTAATTTTCTACAAATGTTAAGCTTGTAATCCTCCGTGGTTATAGAGGAGTAGACCTTTCCTAGTGCAAGGAGCAAAAAGAAGCCATGGTTGTAATCTTGAAACTCCATTCTTTCTTTGTTTTCAACATCAATGCATGTTATGCTTCTTCAATCCTTTATTCACTTCTCATTTAAGTTCTTTGTGAATGGTATTGATTGTTGATGTTGAATAAGTTGTGTAATTGATTTCATATTGATTGGTATAATTGTATGGAATTGATTTTTCCTAAGGTTGAAGAGTATGATTGGGTTCAATCTAGCTAAATGCAATTAGGTTGATGGTTTTCATAAATTAATTGAGAGTTGGGGTCTCAATATCTTGATTAATTTGTGTTTATTGTTATCCTAGAGGTTTCTATGCATAATTGTGGAGTTGTTAGTTGAGGTTCCTCTTATAACTCAATGTAGTACATAACTAGTATTTGGTAATTCTTTTGAGTTGATGACATATTGCATGCCAGCTTTGAGAACTTCTTGTGCTAGTTTTATTTTAACATTTGAATCAACCTTTAGTTCTTAGCTCTTTATTTTGAATGCAATCAAACCCCTCTAAACCTAAATTATTTAACACTACTTTCTTGAGAAATGATTTAGGTTGCATTACTATATTGCATAGTTGTGCATTCCAATTGTGATTATTCAAACCCCCTTTTTATTAATTTCCTAAGAACCAAAGCACACAACACTTTGGGCTCTTGTCATAGGAATTGTTACTAAATAAAAGAAAAGATTTCAAAAAAAGGAATGCAAAATGTAACATCCTCCCAAGTGCAATTTCATCCTTAAGTTATGACATTATGCTTAAGAGTTATTGCTTATAAATTAGAGAACTTTCTTAATTATCTATAGCAAAATCGATCGAAATCGTGGAGTAACTAATACTGATTTTGTTAAAATGTATATAACAAAGGAGCAAAAATTTATTGAATACATAGCTAAGTACAAGCGGAAGCTCTTCTAAGAGCTTTAATACAATATGTTCTCTATTTCATTTACATACATATAACTCTAACTAAGTAAGTAAAGTAAAAAAAAAAATCAACTACTAAACTACTAAGTCCCGTCTTCATGTAGCAGCCCCATTGTTCTCTAGATCAACCTAGAGGCGACACGAGAACACAAACAAGCAGGGGTGAGAATTATACAATTCTCATTAGGGCAACTCCAAGTTACACAATCATAATGTCATCGTCATCGCCCAAGCCACTTTGGTTTATCAAGAAAATGTGATCATGCAATACACATTAAAGAATCATTTTAAAGTTCTAAAATCATCCCTCTGAAGTGGGTAGCTTTTAACAATCAATCATTTAGTGAAAATTTCAAAGGAAAAATCAATCATTTGTTATGTTAAAAAAATTAGGAAAATTCATAGCTTCAAGACCAAACATTAGATAGCACATATATTGTAACACCCTGAAAAATTACTTAAAAATTAATTTGAGCTTTGTTAGTTGTAATTTTAAAAATATAACAGTTTAACAACGATAAGGGTGGCCCAACGGACATTAAAAAAAAAAAATTTCAGGCCGATGAATAGTAACCTTGCGGGCCACAGCCCGGGACGCTGAAACCCTAGATTCGGGCCAGGTGCCCAAAATTAGGAAAACATGGGAATAAGGTTAGAAATAGGTGGGAATGATAATTTTATACTTAAAATTAATTTTCGGGCAATATCGGTTCAATCGGGTGGTGTTTACCCGTTCGGTGAGATTTCGTGTGGTTTCTTACACGAATGAAACTTTCAATGAAAGTTTGCCACTTAACTAGACAAGTGTGTGGCTTAGAAGAAGCCACACCATTACTAGTTTATTGCAACCAATAGGATGCTTACAAAAATTACTAGACTTATCTTTAAGAAAATAAAACATTTTGTACTTGAAATCATTATGCAATTTGTCATAAACTCATAAAATCAATATCTTATCATTTCCTTCATCAAAATTTCGTCCAGCACACTCCAAGAAGCTCTCCTCCATTGTTCTTCCTCTCAAACTCCATTAACAAACTTGGAGCTTCATAAACCCTAGCCTAAACTTGATAAAACCTCAAGATCTCTTCACAAAACATGTTCTACACCTAATTCTCTACCAATCTAACCGAACAAAATTTCCATTCCTTATCAAAACCTTATCTTGTACCTCACACCTCACTGATTTAAGAAGGGTTTGAAGTTAGTTTGGGGGCTTTGGAGTGGAAGGATTCAAGCTTGGATTATCTTGAAGCCAAAGATCCACTAAGCTGCCAAAATTAGGGTTTTTCTTGCCTTTTCTTTGTCAAATTTTTCTAATCTGTTTTGGGTTGTGTTAAGTCTGAAATTTCTGGTTATTTTGGATGATATTATGTTGATATTGATGTGTGAATTTTGGTGGTGGGTTTGGATGGTGTTAGAAAATGGGTTTTATCAAAGTAATTTTGGACTAAGTTGTTGGAAATTCTGTTTTCCTGTATGTTGCAGTTGTTCACGAAATGTTTGGAATATTTTTGGGTGTTTTCATGAGCTATAAAAATTATATGTTGGAGTAAACATCTTAAAGTAATTACCTGAATTTTCTTGGGTGTTAGTTTTAAGGTTTGATGCTTCAGAAAAATCAGAAACCGAAATGAGGCAGATGCTGTCCTGATTGTTGAGACTGAGGCAGTAAACTTGTCTGAATTTATTACCATAGAAAATGATTGAAATAACTCTTGAAATTTTTACACGAAGTTACTAATATATTGAAGTGTCACTGTGAATTTTATTGTGAATTAATTCAATCATTTGTTGGGGTTAAAAATTAGGGGAACTCGGTTCTAGTCTGGGAATTGGTGGCCCCTGACCACTAAATTTGTACATTTTACTGAGGTAGCTATAGAGCTGTGTTTGTCCTGAAATTTTTACAGGTTATTCTAGACACATTGAAGTGTCATACAGAATTTTTGTGACTCTTGAAATGGCTGTTTGATATGATAATGAAATGTTGTGCCTAGGACAGTAACTCTGCCCATTGTGCTGGGAATGGAACAATGCTTTGAATTGAGAATGTAATGGCACTTTGGCTTCTAGTATGACATGAGTATTTGATATTAAGTGTTTGACCGTGTGACTTATTACATGTAAATGTATGCTATGGATTTTAAAGATTGAAGTATGAGAAAAGAATGATAATTTCATTGTGAATGATTGCCTATATGTGGTCTATGTATGCATTTGAGAAAAGAGAAAGTATATGATGTCATTATAAGGATGTATAAATTTAAATTGTGCATGTTCTGACATATGGACAAAATAGAAACAAGACTTAGATTGAATGAGGGAAGGCGAAAGTAGTAACTTCCCAAAATTTATTTTGAGTCGGTAGACGTATCGGCTAGGAATAGATCTGTGTGGATTCGGAAATGGAAAAAATGAAGTTCGATGACCACGTATAGGAATGAGCTATCCTTAGGCAATTTCCCTTGTGTGGTGTGATCCACCATAAATACCCATTGGGTATAAACGGATCTATTGTGGAGTTGTCCACTGAAAATACCCGTTGGGTATAACTAAGTCTTTCCTATGTCAATGAAAAGAAAAATGCACTAATTGGCTTTCTATGGCCATGATGGAAACCAAGTCACTTTGAGATAACTTTATTGTACTCGACACATGCATCATCCATATCATCTGAAATCCTTTAAGTAGATTTACTTACTATGTGTTTGAGCTTCTAGATATATGTATACGTACTGATTGATTGTTAAAAGCTACCCACTTCGGAAGGATGATTTTGGAACCTTAAAATGAATCTTTAGAATATATTGCCTAATCAGTTTTCAAATAAACCGAAGTGGCTGGGGCGATGACGATGACATTATGATTGTGATTGGGGAGTTGCCCTCCGAGGATTTTATAAATTCTCACCCCTATGTGTTTATTTCCGTGTCGTGTCCAGGTTAAGCCAGGGGATGAGGATGCTGCTATGCAAAGGAGTGTAGGATTGCTGTAGTATAGCAGTTCCGTTTTATTCTGTTGTACTTAGTGAAATGAGTATGTATGTAAATGTATTAGAAGACGATATGTACTAAAGCTCATAGAGGAGCTTCCTTATGTATTTTAGCTGTATGTTTAATAAACTTGATGTTTACTTGTAATATGTTTTAATAGAATTACGCTTAGTTATCTCGTACATAAATCGAGCTTGCTATAGATAATTAAGAGAGGTCCGCTAATTAACAAGTAACAACTCTCGAGTATGATATCATAGCTTAAGAATGAGGTTATACTTGGGAGGATGTTACATATATAGTCTCGGTTCATGATTCTTTTTAGGTAGTACGAGTAGAAACAAGGCTCAAGAAAATTCATGGAACTAGCCTAGAATATTAGCTTCAACATATATTTTTTCTAGCTCATGAAAATACCCACAAATATACCAGAAAATTGATGAACAATCACTACCAGGAGAAAAACAAAAAATCTACAGCATAGAACAAAACCTCTTTTGAAAAAAATGATTTTTAACATCATCCAAACACCCCACCAAAATTAATACATCACTATCCATATATTATCAACCAATACAATAAAAATTTTTAGAATAATTCCAATCAGAAAGTTCATAATAAATTTGGAAGGAAAATGCCAAAGAAAACCCTACTCTTGGAAGCTAGTGTATCCTTGGCTCTTCAATGCTCCAAGATGAATTCCCTTCACTCCAAAGCTCCCAAATCAAACCCAAGCCCTTCCTAATAAGTGAGGAAGGGATATGTCAAGGTGACGATTGATGGAGAATTGAAATTTTAATCAGTTAGATTGATAGATTATGAGGAGTAGAACAAGTTTTGTGAAAAGATCTTGGTGTTTTAGTGATTTTGAGCTAGGGTTTTTGAAGCTTGAAGCTTGTTAATGGAGGTTTGAGAGGAAGAAAAATGGAGGAAGGGTTCTTGAAGAGGTCTGGCCAAAATTGATGATGATGTAGTGATACGGTTGGTGGTTTTATGTTTATCTTGATATAAATGTAGTATTTATGTAGGTAAAGTGTAATTTTCTTTCTTTTTGGGAAAAGAAATTATATGAATGGCTAGGATTTGATTGGATAATCAAATAATGAATCTTGTCCATCCACTTGGCTCAAGATAAGTGGCTCACTTTAACTTGGGGAGCAAGTAGCTTTTTCAGTGTTAAAATCACACATCGAAATTCCATCGAACGGATGAGATATTGTCTCCCAAGTAAAATATAATAAATGAAAGGCCATGATTGAAACCTACATTTCAAGTTTCAATCCTTGCCATCCACTTGGCATAAAGTGGTTGGCAAAGGTTACTTGACCACCAAATAACTTGTATGGTGTTAAAAACAGCATATCAAAACTCTCCGAACGGGTAAAACATCGTAACTGAGTAGCCAAACATTACCCGAAAATTAATTCTAGGTGTAACTTCTCATTCCTTATTATTTCTACCCTTAACCCTCTCTTTTCTTAGTCTCGGGCATTTCTTGGTTTCGGATCTAGGGTTTCGACTGTCTAACAAGCCGTGGAGCCTGCAAGGTTACTATTCACCCGGCGAAATTTTTTTTAATACGTCTGTTGGGCCACCCTCATCATTGCTAAATTGTCAGATTTTTGAAATTACGACTAATAAAGCTCAAATTAATTTTTAAATAATTTTCAGGGTATTACACAAAACATGAAAGAAAAGATTTGATTTTTGTCCTTCCTTTTTTTAAAGTATATCTATCAAACAAAAAACAAAATCAAATAAAATAAACAGGAAAAAAAAATCAATGAAATCAATAAAATAGAAGAAATAAATATAAAGAAGGAAAAACAAAATATATAAAAGAAATGAAATAAAAAAGAAAGAAACGTGAAAGAAGGAAAAAATCTGAACTTTTTTTTAATAAATGTATATAATCAAAAGAAAAAGGAAAAGCAAATCAATTAGTACAGAACAAAAAGAATGTACGAGAATAAAAACAAAAAGCAGAAACAATTAAAAGTCCAATTATACATAAATCAATTAGCATTAGTGTCCTTAGCAAAGATGCCAAAATTTTGACACGAGTGTCAAGCTCTCCCCAAATTAAAAATAAAATCAAGTTGGTAAAAATAGTAGTATAGAGTGCAACTCAAGTTGTTCTCATGTGGACTCTAATGTCAACTGATTGAAAAAGAAAGGGTTTGTTGATGAATGAAATTAAAATAATTAAACTGAAATAAAATCAAATTGATGAAAACACTAACCTAAGAAGTTCATCAAATGCTGGCATAAACATTAATCAATAGGCATAAGATATGTAATTGATGTGCAGTTAATTAGGATTAATTGGAAGACTTCCTAAACAAACATTTTGATTCTCGTAGAGATTCAACTAACATACAACAAATCAAACAAGTTGAAACCTCAACCTGCAATTAATTTATGTCAGCTTGAAAACAATCACTTAACTATGAGCAATAGTTGTTAACCTAATTTTCAATCCCTTACCCTATTGAATATTAAAAAGCTGATTAACAACACTCAAAAGGTATCAGAAATAAAATAATGTATCAATACTATAGCATTAAGAGATAGGGATTTGAAAAAGACATAAAAAACAATAACAATAAATTAGAGTTTTATGCTTATGACTAAACGTTCTTAGAGATTCCTTAAGCTAGCTAGAAAATTACTCCTCCATAGCAATGGAGGAATGAAAGAAGAGAAAGACGGCTAGAAATACTAAAATAAAAGATCGATGCAAAACCAAATGCTAAAGTGTGAATAAATAGGTTTAATTTCGGTATATGGCAAGCCATAATGGGCTAAGGGGCCCAAAAACTAAAACGAGAGAATGGGGCTTCCAACTAGGCACTTTGGTACTGTCCATCAAAGTCCAAACTTGTTTTAAGCCAAAAATTGTCGAAATTAGCTCTTAGTGTACTCATAAAAGTCGTAGAATGTTGTTTCCTCTTCAAAATGGATACCTTATTTGGTTCATTTAGATTTTGAATGAAACTATAGCCCAATTAGTGCCCACTCCTCAACATCCAATGAGAACAACTTGGTTTTGACTTTGCAACCCAATTTGACCTACTAGACATCTGAATTAGTTTTGTCTGCTACATTAAGGTTGTAAAGTTTTCTCTTATCTTTCCTACAATATAAAATTCATAATTTTTAGATGTCTGGAACTCAAGATATCGCCAAAATATAGAAACAAAGTAAAATCTTGATAACTCCAAAAAAATACAATTAAGCCCAATTGAAACCCAAACTCATGAAATATGTCCAATATTGATCCATTAGGCACATAAGAGGCACAAAAAACTAAAATGATGGATAATTAATATATCAAAATCTTACTTGTCACTAATGCAAAGTTTTCGGGTTAGATGAGGCCCAGAAGTGAATTGATGAGACATTTTTGTAGAAATTTTATTGTCAGGAAAGACAAGCTCGTCATGGTGGGAGCAAAGCATGCTATGATGAGATCGTGAGACCTGAAAGCCTCTACACCATGGTGAGACCAGAGCATGCTATGGCGGCCCAAATAGCATCAGACATACTTTGAGCTAGATTTTATTATATTTTGGGCGCCTATTGAGTAATTTTGATTATGTATTCACACCCTAAACCCCAACTTCAAAAGTAGAACCTCGTTTAGGATAGTTTTAGATTTTATTTACTCTCGCTCTAGAAATTCTCTCCTCATTGTCTCTACTCTTTTACTCTTGTTATCTTCTCTTCTTCTCACTCTCCTTTCTCTTAGGTTAGGTTTATTTTCTATTTTTGTTGTAATTTCTCATGGAGAAGTAGACATTGGAGCTATCTTAGGGATTCTCCAAAAGGCTTCAATGGTTGTATCATGAATTCTCTTTCTTATTATTAATGCATATTATGTTTTCTTAATTCTTTGTCTCTCAATATTCTTTTATATGCTTGTATTGTAATGGTATTGAGATGTGGTATATAATTGAATAATTACTTGAGTTATTATTGATTGGTTAATTGATATGATCTTGATTAATTAGGGGTTCCTAATTATAAGCTTGATTGTAATGATATTGAGATTGAGTTTTATGATTTAGGATAATCTTAATTGTGCATTTTTGTTAAATGATATTGATATGAGAATGTATGACTTAGATTTTAATTAAAAACATGTTGATTGGTTAATTGATGTATGCTTGATTAACCAAGAATTAAGAATTAGGTCTTTGTTAAGACTTAGACTAATGCAATTGGTGCTAAAGGTTAATATCAGCTAATTGAGGATGAGATCTTGATCATCTAGTTGATTTGTATGTATCAATTGAATGTTTGGCGGTTATTAATTGAATTGCATGAGTTGTTATTAGCAGTTGCAATAATAACATAAATTATTCGCACTTCATGTGTATGACAGTATGTGTTTATGATAGATATACCTTTGATCCTTGGAAATCCTTAAGCTAGTGTCTATTTTTGTTAGTTATAGTTGTTACTTCTTTTCCTTTTATCTTAATTTTAGTATTCTTGCATATAAATAGTAATCATCAAACATTCACATGAGACGACTCAAGTTGCACCACTATAGTGCATTTCCTTTACAATGAGATTATTTTATAAACTAAAAATTGACAATTAGCAAACTCCTATATTCATTCGTCTTATTAATATCTCCTTCTGAGCCACCACTATCATATTCTTACTTTCCTTCATATTTGTACTATAATGCCCTAGTTTTAAATAAAAAGGCTAGAAAAATTATTCTGAACCTAGAATGGTGCCAATTGTAAACTCCAGAACCCTTCAGAAAGCATTAATACAATATGTTTTGAATGATAACAGAACCAATTTAAGGAAATTTTTTTGAAAAACGGCTGATGTCTACCTTGAGTTTCTTGAAGTAGCAAACAGGTTATATCATTAGCATAATGCGGCTCCTATAGCAAATATAATTTCGCTTTACATGTGCAAATATGACTTATCTTATTTAAAGATGGAAACTAAATGGCAGCGATAATTATATCGTGAAATGAGCATACAAATGCCTAATGGGTTGAAGAAAATCAACAAGTACAAAAAACCAAGGCACGGGTCTTTAGAAAGTAGCACTAGACTTCAGAAATACGCTTAAAGTGAAGATATCTCTTCATCCCTAAAGCCAATGTGTTCTACAACCTTCAATCATCATGATCGCAATCCTTTTATCATCAACAAGTATTGATTAAAGACTAGAAGATCGAAGACATATCAAGGAACTGATACCGCACCTTAGAAAGTGCACTTCATCGCAAAATGCTGACTCTACTGGAAGAGGAGTGAAAATTTGAAATTCAAATTTGAAGTCAAAACCAATTATAGACTGTCATGTCATCTCTTTTGTCAACTTGGCCAACCACTTAACTTTTAGCAGGAAGTGTTCAGAAGCCTCGTTTAGAAAGTAAAAAGTAGTTTTGAAGGTAGTATCAGAAACACGTTTTACAAGAGCTTCTGAAGCTCTAACACAAGACGGGCTACTCCTCTAGACTGCTTTCCAAGACACAAAAAAAGGAACAACACGTGTCACTTGGCTAACAGATCAGGGGCAATGGTCATAAAGGAAGACCATCTATAAATAGATGTTGAGCTTTCAATAGATAGATCTTGACATTGCATAAGAGCTAAATCGCTGCAAAATTTTCTCCTCATCTTTCTGTGAAGTTCATTACTTCTTGTAATCAGTTTCTTATTTGTAAAAATTTTGTTTCTACATTCTTAATAGATAACACGTTCTTCTAAGGAAGAATCACTAGAAAGAAGTCATTCAAGTTTTTCCTAAGTCTATTATTGTGTATTTTATGGACACTTGAGTGTAGGTTAATTTGAGTAACAAACCCACACAGAAAGCTCTTGTAACCTTGATCCAGTAGTGATTGATGTGAGATAGCTTGGGGTGACTAAGGCAAAACTACTTGCAACACAACAATAAGGTGGTCTTACTGGTCATGGTTTACCTTGGAGAGGCTAGTGAAAGACTACTTGGTTTAGCTTGGAGAAGCTGGTCAAAGACTACTCAGGTTAGTTTGGAGAGGCTAGTATAAGGCTACTCGGTTTCAACTTGGAGAGGCTGGTGAATAACTACTTGGTTTGTAACAGTAGAGGTTGCTATTGGTCACAAGTAAAAGCTTGTGAAGGCTACTGTAAAGACTATCTAACTTTCTTGGTTTAAGAAAGGTTTTTTAGTGAAACTTAACTATGGTTGAGAACTATGTAGTCAGGTTTGACAAAACCAGATAAAACTTTTGTCTAGAACTCTTCTCCTTCATCTCTTTTTCTTTTATAGCCTTGTAACTAATATTCTGTGTTTTTGGAAACTTGATCTTACATACCTCTTTGCTTTCCTCTTAGTTCAGAAAGATACTTTCTAGCACTAACGTTGTTTCCACTGCACTACAAGTATATTACTTGATAGTTTTCTACTTAGGTTTTTCAAAAAAGAGAAAAATCAAGAAAGGCTCGTGCGCTTTTTGTCTACACCAACTACCCTTATCTGTCATTCTAGGTCCTAAATTTCGTGTATCGGACACGTCCTTGGAAAGATATATGATAGAACCAATTTTGTGGAATCAAAAGTCCTAATAATTGTTCCCAAGAGTAAAATAAGTTAAAGGACAATTTTTAATGAATTTTATGAAACCTTTAAGCTTTTCGTTTTCAGCTCACAAGTTTATAAAATCTTAAAAATTCCTTAATTTGAAGTAAAACCCAAAATTTAGATTTCGAATTGTTAGGATTTTTTTATATTTTATTTGAGTCCAAATGGGATACTTCCTTATTTACATTTATAGTTTAAAGTTAATGAGCATTAACTTAAATTAAGAAATGTAAATAAGTGATACAACACATAACAACCTCTAAAATAACTAAAACACACACAACTTATACCTTAAATAAAAAGCGACCTGTACCTCTCTGTGACAACTCTCTCACGCCCTCCCTCTTCTTCCTCACCTTTTTGCTCTTCTCTCTCCCAATTGTCACCATCACCACACTGTCATCCATCATCGTGCCATCAGCCACTACCGTGCCTAACTTGTAACACCCTAATAATTAACCCAATACGCCTAAGTCATATCTGATTAATTACTAGACTTAACTCTTTCCTTCAGTTCCTTAATCATGCTTTGAAAATACTTAGTGAAATTACGAGCCATTTTTTTTTAAATATAATTGAAAACGTGAGCCGCGCATAACGTGAACGATAATGGATAAAGCAGGAAACGAGACATATCATGAAGAACACATCATATTGGCTCCATCATATGACATCCATAATTACATTTCACATAGATATTTTGCCTACCAACAGAGTTAAGCTAGATGTAGGCAATCTAACAAAACATAAATAATATATGGATGGAAAAACATCTATTAACGGCACCTATTTATAACACTTCAGAGATAGGAATAGATATCCGAGTTCACGCTCAAGGTCTAGCAATACGTTCCTCAAGGATAATAAGCTGGTTCACAAGATCACGTGCATCTACCAAGTGAGAGCATCAACGGGAATCACGAACATCACTATCACTTTCTGAAGACGAGATGGAAAGAAAGAAAGAGGGATTGAGAAACTTATAAAAGAATCTCAGTAGGGTACTCACCTCATATGCATCGTGCCATCTTCATCGTCCCCAGGAACCTCGGGTTTCATTATGAAAATGTGAGCATGCTAATATTCATTTATTTAGTTCGGAAATATACTTTACCGAGGTCCGTTCATTTTAATCATGTGTCTTATAATGCATCATAAACTTAGCATGTCATGTTTATGATGAACTTTTCCTTTCATATATAATAACATAATTATGCATAAGACCACATCATATTCCTCATCATCATATCATAAATACTATGCATAGAAGAATATCATATTTCTCATCATTATCTCATAAATACTATGCATAGAAAAACATCATAATCACATAATACGTTACTTAGTTCCTTAGGTGACTTAAAGTTACTTTCATCATCATTTTCCTGGGCCACCCTATACTCCACCCTTTTGGGAGTAATCTAGGTTATGAGCTCATACCTTACTTGTCGTCACTAGCATATACTATCCCTTTTGATAAGTTAAAATCCCGACTCTACCCTTTTGAGAGAACGGGCTAGGGGGCAATAATTACCTTTTCACCACCTATAGTCTGATGGGTCTAAAGGATCATTTTCTCAAGATCACCTTTTCACCACTTATAGTCTGATGGGTCCAAAGGATCATTTCCTCATAAGTTTAAGTCACCATTGAGTCTTAGCATGTTATATCATAATCATCAAGATGCATGAACATTCTCATTGTTTGCAATAGCAACTATAACATGCAAGCCATGAAATCATTCAATAATATCAAATTCTTAGTAGGCATTACATCATCATATAACTGACATTCCAAAGTATCAAAAGATGTCATCTAAAATTCTCAAGGTAAAGCTCCCTTATCTAAACATAATAAAATCTGGTTCTTAAGGCCACTAAAGGTTCTAGACAGAATGCATAATTTCATTCTCTAGAGTCCTAGAAATCTTGCTTTTACGGTTTTCTAGGAAGCTAGTTTTATTTCTAACATGCATAGAATCATTCCTTTAGCAATAAACCATAATTATCACAACTTCAAACATATTAAACCATCATCATACAGTAGTACTAAACTCAGATTAGTGGCCGAATCATGAACCTCATATAATTGCTTGAAGTCACATTTCAAGTACACATGTGATCCTGGTTTACCGTAAAATATTTGTAAAACCTCGAAACTCCTTTAGAAACTAATTATTTTTGTTAAAATTGAAAGAAGTCATAGGACTTTAGGCCTTCATCAATCATGAGGTCGTTTTATACATTGAAAGAATCTTCACGATTAAAATTCTCACTTAAGATAAAAGGAGCAAGTCTTGAGCTTTAGAGATTTAGGTGATAACTAGAATCATAAACATGCTATGTAACCTCATTTTAATCGTGTCTTTATAAGGTGATAACTTGGAATTATAAACATGATATGTAAGAACTTGGAGCGACGTAGTCCGCACTGGACAAGTGGAGGGAGAAGAATCTTAAGAAGGGAGCGGCGTAGTTCGCACTGGACCGATGAAGGGAGAAGAGAACTTTTATTACATCTTATTAAGCTCCAAACTCAAGACTTTTTAAAGAATGAATTCTTTGACTCCCATAATCTTAAGGAAGCTTTAGAGTTTTTATTACCATGGTTCCAACTTTGCTTGTGATACTTGGGCAAGTCTTTAAACTCTAGGATCTTTAAGTGATGACATAAAATAAACATGTCATGCATTGATTCTTTTAGCCATTATAAAATAAAGTGAGAGCATAAAATAAATATGAGATGCATCCTCTTTATTATCTTTGAAGATTAAGTGACAACTTGAAACATAAACATGAATGCAAGCTTGGAAATTTAAACATGAGAATGCAAGTTCATTTATTCATTCTTGAGAATTTAGTGATGACATAGAAAGTAAACATGGTTATGCAAGGCATAAACTTAAACATGGATGCAAGTTCATTTTATTTCTTTACTAGAGCTCCTCTAAGAATTTAGAGAAATATAAATTCAACCCAATATATCTTAGCAAGATAAAGTGAAAAATACATCTTTCAAGTTCTAAACTCAAGATCTTTATTTTTACATCATAAAAACATCATTCTTTAAAGTTTTGCATCAAGTGCTTTAAGCTTTAGAGGCCTAACTTGTGATGGATTTACAATCAACACTCAAGGTCCTCATCATCAAGCTTTCATCATATTCCCATATAGGCCTTATGGCCGAAATGTTAAAGGAAAAGAAAGAAGAAAACCGAATGGAAAAGCTAGAGAAAGTCCATGAAATCATCATTTTGAACCAAGAACAACACTTAGCAAAGCATAGAAATAAGCTTAAAGACAACTCCCTACCTAATGTGGTTTGAAAGAAAGGAAGAGAACTTGGTTTCTTGAAGTGAAATGAAACAAAATATCCTTGAAAGGTTGAAGAAAGAATTTCAGCCAAGGGGGAAGAAAGAAAGAAAGTTTTTGAGCTTAGGAAAAACTTGGAGTTGTGAAATTTTTGAGCAAGCCTCTAATGACTTCTAAGCATGCCTATTTATAGAAGAATTCAAGCTCATGTATGGACAAGAGGAGGTGGAAAATTTGACTAAATTTGAGGAGGAAACAAGGAAGGAAAAATCATCTTGTTTGGTGGCTTAAAACATGGAATCATGAAACATGATTCCTTGTTTTCATACCTTGAGTTTTGTGCCAAGTTTGACAAATTTTCTGATGCCTATTAGGCCATATAATTTCGTGCATTATAGCCCAAGGAGGATAAAATTTGTGTGTTCCATGTATTATGTAGGTGTAGGTAGGTATCTTTGTAAATTAGAGAATTTACGATTAAGGGCTTAGGTGAATTAGTAAGCAATTTGGGCGTTTTTAAGCAATTTTAAGTTCTAATCAATCTAAATAAAAAATTTTGACTCTAGATTAATAATTAGAATCTAATAACCTTTAATTCGAGCCTAATATTGCTTAGGTTTCGCTATACGAATCAAAAATCTCAAAATTTGCAAAACTCACAAAGGGCAAAATTGTAACTTCACTCAAAAATTCCGGGCCATCCGAACTTAACCAATGGCCAATCATAGCTTAAAAACACCTTTTAAAACATTTTAGTGAGGTTCGGGCTAAATCGGCATGCAAATCGGAAGTTAAAACGGTCGGGGCGTTTTGGTCATTTCGCGTCGAAACTCAAAATTGAGATTCTTCTCCTCTATTAACACACATAACACAAACAATCCCCTATTATCCAGAACATCCCCTTGAACGGCCGGAGCCCACGATCCTCATTTTCTGAGTAAAATAACCTCAAGGGCATTTTGGTCATTTTACACGTCCAGGAAATCGGGGTTTGCAACTCTCGCACGAATTGCTCCTATCCTTTCTTCTAATGTTATAGTCCTTTATTGAGGATTGTTCGGTCTCGAATTATATGAAAGGTTACCTAGGGTAATTCGATAATTTCTAAACGACAGTAAAAATTGGGTGTTACATAACTTCTCCCTGTTGTGACACAAGCAACAGCATCCTCTCTATCTCCTTCCTGGTTCAAGGGCTGTTGCTTCAATCTATTAAGGAGACAGCAGCAATCACTCTTTCTTTTTCCTTCCTTTAGCTATCAAAGGTATACTAGAGCTTAATTTTACTTGCAATTTCATGAGCCAACTAGATTATGTTATGGGTATGGAATTAGAGTTGTAATGTGTCACCTTAATGTTCCAATTTGGGGGTTTTGATTATTTTAAATCAATAGGTGTAATCTCTTATGTTAAATGATGATTGATGATTAAGTGATGATATTTATGGCATTAGATACTAAAGGCGTCCTACCAACTCTACCGTGACCTAGGCCAAACCATCACACTTTTGGAATTGCATTGTAAATTAATAATGTATTCATGGTTATTTGGTAGTTAGTTCTAGATATTTTAAATGTTCATTTGGTAGTTATTTTCATTTATAGACTAAATCAGTGCTTTATGTGCATTTGTGTTCCTAAAGCTTATGAATACTGATTTAAAGGTTTCCTAACATTATGACATTCTTTTAAGGAACAATGTTAGATGGATATGTTTAATTCTTGAAGTTATAGAATGCTTGAGAAATTTTTGTAAGAATGTATTAGTTTTGGATCTAAAAGGTGTCATGATATGTTTTGCTTATGTTAAACTTGAATTATGGAATGAATATATTTTACATTTATCCCACATTTTTTTAAGTCTGAATGAAGTGGATTTTCAACTGTATGATACAATGATAATTTAATGTTCCATTTAAAAAAAGGAAGATGAATTAATATTTGATGGGTTACATGAGAATGAAACTTGATTTTTATAAAAGATATTTTTGACAGAAATCGTGGCTAATGGGAGTTGTATTAGCCTTGGTGCACCTTGACTGGAACCTTAACTAGTATAGGGTTGCTAGCTCGGTATGTTAGGCTAGCATATTAGTATTTTGGGCAATGGGGACGGGTTTAAGGGCTACCTAGATATGTTATAAATACACTAGGGCTGGGTGTAAGGGCTGCCTAGTTATGGAATAAATTGTTCTAACTTAGAGGCCTCTTTAAACCTTCTTCATGATTTATTAATTTATATTTAACTCCATTAAAGTGAATTCCTTTTTGCATATCCTTATATTTATCTTACTCCATGACTTATAGCATATAGTTTTTACAAAATTTTCTTACTAGGAACTTATCCTATTTAATTATGAATATATTATTACTCATTGAGTTTCATAATTCACCTATGATTGTTTCCCTCTATTTCAGATTCAAGTGTAGACCTCAGTCCAACTCCTCCCACTCCATAGCATTGATTCACTCTATTTTGGTGAGCCCGACATTGGCATGTGGACCTTTCTTTTGTATTTTCCTTATTTGGATACTCATGTTGTGACTTATAGTAGGTGCTCCATTAGATCATAGGCAAAGATTTCACTAGTTATGGTTATGTTTATAATTATATCTCTTGTGTATGTAGTCATCGATGGATGAAAGATATATGTGTGAATTCTCTAGCCATGAACTTATTTGTATGTGCATACACACACACACACACACACATATACACACATACACATACCTATCTCTTATCCTACCTAGGTTATAAGTGTTTAGTTATAGGCTTTTTGATTTAAGACATACCAAAAATAGAGTAGACTCTGTCTATTTTTCTGTAAAATTGTAAGATAAGGCTTGTAGGAGAACTTGTTCCTTACATGCTAGACATGGGCTAGGCTGGTTCATGACAAAGTTGGTATTAAAGCTCTAGGTTACCTTGTGATTAATGAGCAAGTGTTATTTAATATTGTCATGATTCTGGAATCAAAACTAGCCCATTCTTACAAACATTATGCTAATAGAGACCTTAATATTTCTTTGTTGAGTCATGTCTCTTAGTTTCCTCTAATGAGTTTCCTATTGAGAATAGATTTTGTTGTTATCCTAAATCATGCCAATTTGTTTTATAAGTGGAGATACCACTTGGAGGTCAAAGAACAGGTGATCATGGTGCTTTAGATGTCGAATCTAATAGGGCACCATCCCTTCACCTAGAAAGAGAGGCCGTGGTAGAAGTAGGGGCCAAGGAAAAAGGCCGGACAAGATGATGAGCCCAGCCATGGAGATAACATGGCCAGTGTGGCTCAGAGCTTATAGGAGTCCACCAGGCCATAGAGACCTTGGTAGGGCTCATAAGGAACAGGCAGGAGTTCCAGCATAACCTCTATCACGCATGGGATTGTACCACCAATTCAAGGACAACCTATCCCACAAGAAGGTGTTGATGCTACCATCCAAGACTTCCCCAAGTTGAAACCACTTACCTTCTCAGGCATTCTTTCCATAGAGGATCCATAATAATTTGTAGATAAGACAACTAAAGTCTTCGAGTCCTCAGGTATTCTAGTATCCAACCTGTTCAACTAGCTTCATATTAGTTAGAGGATTTGGCTAAGTAGTGGTATGAGACCTTTTTATATGGAAGATCACCTATGTTGCCCTTACCTGCTTGTGATGAATTTTTGACTGCCTTTATGGTGAGGTTCCTTTCTTCTAGTAAGAGGTCAAATCTTGTAGCAGAGTTCAAGATGTTGACTTAAAAGCTTGGGCATGACAATTAATTAGTATGATGCACAATTTATTAGACTTTCCTATTATGCACTACATTTAGTACCCACTAAGGCTTTGAGTACAAAAAGATTCATTAAAGGGCTAGCAAATCGCATGTTCAACTTATTGTCATCCCATGTAGGGAAAATCACATATGCTAAGGCCGTAGATATGGTATTGAGAATTGAAACGGGCAGATGGAAAAGAAACATGCTAGGTAGCAGGCAAGAAGCCTATGACTTGGGGTATATTCTCGGGTAGTTCTAGCTTAAGTGGAGGATACAGACATCAAGAGCAGAATGTCCTTTACCTCAGTAGATGACATCTTCTGGCCCTTCTCCAATTAGTAATTCAGCTTCAACTTAATGTCCAATAACCATTCTAGATAGGCTTGTCAGGCATGTGGTAAACAACATTCTTGTGTATGTTAAAGGAGGACAAGGGTGTGTTATATGTGTGGCCAGATTAGACATTTCAAGAAAGATTGTCCATAGTTACAAAGAGGGTTAAGCTTGAGTTCTGTACATCCAGCTACACTATCATCATCCTTTACAGCAAGAAACCATGGAGGAACATCAAATCCTTTAGGAAGAGCTACTAGTGTTAGGGGCAGGTGGCAGGTGGAGGATCTAGCCAGGCAGGTATAGGACAACTACATTTATTTGCATTGACTAGACAGGATGCTCAAGCATCAAATGTTGTGGTAGTAGGTACTCTTCAAGTTAACACCTTTGATGAACATGTATTATTTGATCCAGGATCCACGTATTCATACGTGTCCCTATTTGCCTCCTAATTTGAGGAGCAACAGAGGTTTTAGACTAACGTTTTTGTGTTAATGTACCTTCAGGGAGCCGTTTGTGGTTTAGCTTGTGATCCGATCTTGCATAGTTAGTGTGAATGACATTAACACCTGGTCAATTTAATGTTGCTTGAGATGGATGAATTTGATGTCATCCTTGGAATAGATTGGCTAGCTTCCTGTCATGCCATAGTTAACCACTGATGGTAGTTAGATTTGAAGTTCCTGATGGGATGACTTGTGTGCTTCAAGTTGATAACTTAGTAACCCTAGCCAATCTAGTTTCACTCTTAGATGCTCTTAATTTGTTAAGTAAAGGGAATAAAGGGTTTTTAGCCTTAGTTAGAGATGTTGAAGCTAATGTACTTTTGATCAAATCCCTTCAAAAGGAGTATTCAGATGTGTTTCCAGAAAAGTTGCCTAGGATGCACCAAGAAAGAGAAATAGAGTTTGGTATTGATTTGGTGGCAGGTGCACAACTCATATCTATTCCCATACACCATATAGCCCCTGCAAAATTGATGAAGTTAAAAGATCAACTATAAGACTTGTTAGGAAAAGGTTTTATCCGCCCTATTACTTCTCCATGGGGTGCTCCCGTGCTTTTCATAAACAAGAAAGATGAGTCTATGAGGCTATGCATTGACTACATGCAACTAAATAAAATAACTATCCACAACAAATACCTTTTACCCTGGATTGACGATCTATTTGACTAACTTCAAGGGGATTCTTATTTTTCCAAGATAGACCTTCACTCTTGGTTATCACCAATTGAAGATTAGAGAAGAGGATGTGCCCAAAACTACTTTTTGGACTCACTATGGACATTATGACTTTTTGGTAATGTCTTTCAAGCTAACGAATGTTCCAATTGCTTTTATGGACTTTATGAATTGAGTGTTCAAGCCTTTCCTTGATCACTTTGTGATATATTTCATCGATGATATTTTGGTATATTCCAAGATTAAAAAAGAACATGATCACCACCTCAGGATTGTTTTGCTAACTCTGAGGGATCACTAATTACATGCAAAGTTCTTGAAATGCAAATTTTGGTTAGACTAAGTGGTATTCCTTGGACATGTTGTGTCTAAAAAAGGCATTATAGTGGACCCTAAGAAATTTGAGGCGATTCAAAATTGGCCAAGGCCTACTATAGTGACAAAGGTCCATATCTTTCTAGGACTGGTAGGGAATTATAGGCCATTTGTAAGGACTTTTCAAAGATTTCAGCTCCTTTAACCAAGCTAACTTAGAAAATTGTTCGATTTCAATGGTTAGATGAGTGTGAGGAGAGCTTTCGAAAATGCAAGACTTGTTTAACTACTACTCCAATGCTTGTCTTACCTTCAGGTTCTAAGGGTATTCAGTGTATTATTATGCATCTTGAGTAGGACTTGTTTCCGTTCTCATGCAATGTAGGTGAGTACTTGTGTACGCTTCTAGATAGCTCAAGAAGCATAGACAAAACTACCCCACTCATGACCTGGAGATAGCAATGGTAGTCTTTGCACTAAAGATTTGGAGGCACCACGTCTATGGGGAGACATGTGAAATTTATATAGATCATAAGAGCCTCAAATACATTTTCCAACAAAAAAGATCTTAACCTTAGGTAAGGAAGATGGATGGAGTTGCTTAAGGATTATGACTACACTATCTTATACCACCCAAGTAAGGCTAATATGGTAGTAGATGGGTTAAGTAGTAAATCCATAGGCAGTCTAGCCACATGGTTTAAGTGAGGAAACCTCTAATAGAGGAAGTGTATAAGCTCAAATATGAAGGAGTATAGTTCAAGATTGAAAGGTCTGGTGTATTCTTAGCCCATGTAAAGGCCTAATCTTCCTTAGTAAAGCAAATAAAGGCCTTACAGAAAGAAGACCCAAAGCTAGTTAGATTAATGAAAGATGTTGTAAGCAAAAAATTTCAAATTTATTCTAGATGGAAAAGGCATGTTGTAGTGTGGCAACCGATTATGTATGCCTAACTTTAGTGATTTGAGGAAGTCCATTCTTAAAGAGGCCCATAGCTCTTAGTATTCCATTCATGTTGGTTCCACCAAAATGTACCATGACTTGAAACAATTATATTAGTGGGAAAGTATGAAAAGAGATATTGGGACTGTGTGTTACAGTGTTTGAACTGGCAACAAGTGAAAATGGAACATCAAAGGCCTACAGGCTTGCTTTAACAAATAAAGATTCCATAATGGAAGTGGGAAAGAATCACCATGGACTTTGTGATTGGGTTAGCACGTACAGTTCAAGGATTTGATGCCATTTGGGTGATTGTAGACTGAATGACCAAGGCAGCACATTTCCTTCTAGTTAATACAACATATATCATGTCTCATTATGCACAGCTATATCTTGATGAGATCGTTAGGCTCCATTGGATTCCGGCATCAATCATATCTGATAAAGGACCCCAATTCAACTCGTGCTTTTGGAAAGCCTTTTAAGAAGCCTTGGGAACTAGAGTGAACCTTAGACACTGTATTCCATCTGGAGATAGATGGTTAGTTAGAGAGGACCATCCAGATCCTAAAAGATATATTGAGATCTTATGTCTTAGACTTTGGAGGGAATTGGAGCAACTAATTGCGCTTGATAGAGTTTTCTTATAATAATAGCTACCAAGCCAACATCCAGATAGCACCTTTTGAGGCCTTATATGGGAGGCATTGTTGATCTCCTATTAGATAGTTTAAGATTGGGGAAGGGAAGCTTTTAGGACCAGATTATGTGCAAGAAGCAGGAAGCAAGGTTCAACTTATCAGAGAAAGGCGTTGGCTGCTTAGAGTAGGCAAAAGGCGTATGTGGATAGAGAGACGGAATCTAGAGTTTATGATTGGTGACCAAGTATTTCTTTGAGTTACTCCAATGAAAAGGGTAATGAACTTTGGTAAGGAAGGAAACTTAGCCCGAGGTATATTGGACACTTTGAAATCCTAGACAAGGTTAGTGCAATAGCTTATAGGCTAGCATTACCCCCAGATTTATCCATAATTCACCTTGTGTTCCATGTGTCCATGCTTTGAAAGTATATACCCGATCCTTCTCCTATTTAGTCTCCACAAGAGGTTCAGTTAGATGAGAATCTAACTTATGAAGAGGAATTGATTGCCATTGTGGACCATAAGGTTAAGAAGCTTCGCTTTAAGGATGTAGCCTCTGTGAAAGCTATTTGGAAGAACCATTCTAGAGAGGAAGCAACTTAGGAAGCTAAAGATGCTATAAGGGTGAATTATCCTTACTCGTTTGAGTAATAAGGTAACTCTTATTTCTCTTGAAAATTCGAGGACCACATTTCTTAAAATGGAGAATGTAACACCCTTATTTTGAATAAAAATGCTAGAAAAATTATTCTAAACATAGAACGGTGCTAGTTACCCTTATTTGTCATTCGGACCCTAAATTTTGATGAGTCTAGACCCTACATGTCATCGGAAGGCTATATGATAGAAAAATTTTCTTGGAATCAAAAGTCCCGATAATTGTTCCCAAGAGAAAAATAAGTTAGAGGACCTTTTTTAATGAATTTTATGAAATCTTTAAGCCTTTCATTTTTAACCCACATGTTTATAAAATCTTAAAAATTTCCAAATTTGAACTAAAACCCAAAATTTAGATTTTGAACTATTAGGATTTTAATTTTTTTATATTTTATTTGAATTCTAATAGGGGTACTTCCTTATTTACATTTATGTTTTAAAGTTAATGGACATTAACTTAAAAGACACACACCACTGATATCTAAACAAAAACACGACTTGCACCTTTTCGTGATAGCTCTTTCGCAACCTCCCTCTCCTTCCTCACCCTCTCGATTTTCTCTCTCCTAGCTGCCACCATCACCATGTCGTCACAACCATTGTGCGTAACCCTTTCATATTGTGACCAAAATAGCAGCCTCCCTCCATGTCCTTGGTCATTCAAGGGCTTTTGCTTCAATCTCTTAAGGAGAGCAGCATCCACTCTGTCCTCTTCCTTCCTTTAGCTATCAAAAGTATATTAGATCTCAATCTTACTTCCAATTTCATGAGCTAGCTAGATTATGTTATAGGTATGGAATTAGAACTCTAATGTGTCACCCTAGCATTCTAATTTAGGGGTTTTGATCATTTGAAGTTAATAGGTGTAATCTCTTATGTTGAATGATGATTGATGATTAAGTGATGATGTTTATAGCATTAGATACTTCAAAGAGGCATTCTGCCTTCTCTACCATGACCTAGGTCGAACCGTCATACTTTTGGAATCACGTAGTACAGTGAATGAATAATGTATTCATGGTTATTTGGCATTTAATTCCTAATATTTTAAATGTTCATTTGCTAGATTTTTTTATTTATGGACTAAATTAGATGTGCATTTGTGTTCTTAAAGCCTATGAATACTGATTTAAAGGTTTCCTAACGTTATGACATTATTTTAAGGAACAATGTTAGATGGATATGTTTAATTCTTGAAATTATAGAATGCTTGAGAAATTTTAGTAAGAATGTATTAGTTTTGGATCGAGAAGGTGCCATGATATGTTTTGCTTATGTTAGACTTGAATTGTAGAACAAATATATTTTACATTTATCCCCCATTTTTTCCTTTTGAGTCTAAATGAAGTGGAATTTCAACTGTATGATACAATGATAATTTAATGTTCCATTAAAAAGAAAAGGAAGATGCATTCATATTTCATGGGTTACATGAGAATGAAACTTGATTTTTTTAAGGGGAATCTTTGAAAGAAACTATAACTAACAGAGGTGGTGTTAGCCTTAGTGCACCTTGATTGGAACCTCAGTTATAGGGGATTGCTAGCCCGATATGTTTGGCTAGTATATCAAAATTTTGGGCACTAGGGATGAGTATGAAGGCCACCCAAACACTTGTAAACAAGTTAGGGATGGGTGTAAAGGTCGCCTAGTTATGTTATAACCACGTTGGGGATGGGTGTGAGGGCCGCTTAGCTATGGAATAAATTGTTTCAACTTAGAGGACTCTTCAAACCTTCTTCCATGCATGATTTATAAACTTCTATTTTACTCCATTAAAAAGATTTCTATTTTTCATATCATTATATTCATCTGTCTTCATGAGCTATAGCATATAGTCTTTACAAATTTTTCTTACTTGAAACTTGTCCCATTTAATTGTGAACATATTATTTCTTACTGAGTTTCATAACTTATGATTGTTTTCCTCTATTTCAGATTCAAACATAGACTAGAGTCCAACTCTTCCCACTCCATATGATTGATTAACTACTATTTTTGTGAGCCTGACATGGCATATAGGCCTTTCTTTTGTTTTTTCCCTATTGAGATACTCATGTTCTGACTTATGAGATTAGGTGCTCCATTATGGATGAAGGATATTTGTGTGAACTCTCCAACCATGGACTTATATGTATGTGTGTGTGTGTGTGTGTGTGTATGTGTGTGTGAGTGTATGTATATGTATGTATGCCTATATATGTATATCTATACCTATCTATTAACCTGCCTAGGTTATAACTATGTTGTTATAGATTTCATGATTTGGGAAATGTCCAAAACACAGATGAGACTCTTCCGTTTTTCTGTAAAAATTGTAAGATAAGGCTTGTAGGGGAACATGTTCCCTATGCACCGGTCATGACCTAGGTTGGATCGTGACACGTACGCACCACCACCATATACTTATCCATTTCGACAGGCCCTTCATTTGACCTATCTAGCAAACTACCATAACTTAATCCTAACCATTATGGTTGGCATTAGATATATTTTTTCTATTGTCTTTAATTTGTTACTTTTCTAGTATGTAATTTATCATTTACATAGAACTAGCCAAATGTGTTGGAGCTATTAATATGTTCAAGAAAAAAAAAAAGGGCTACATTGCGAAAAGGGGAGCATTGTGGTAAATAATTAGACAAGGATAACATTTCAGTAAATAATTTCTAAAATAGGGATAAAATAGTAACTATCTCTAACATTCATGTCTTTATAACCTATAATCTTGTATTTATATCCTAGAGTAATGACTCTTTTACGAGTTAATTGATTTAAGCATTTGTATAATGATTAAACCATATTCTATTATATACAAAATTTACATTATTTTATAAAAAGGTACCACTTACTTTAAGAAGTAATAAATCAAATTTATCATCTTAGTGAATAATGCATGTTTATTGATTATTTGTCTTGCATTGATAATTGAACCTTAGTTTTAGCCACATTATATACAATGTGTTATTTGGTGCATCGCAAGTTATAATATTAAGAACATGAATTATCACTTGAATTATTATTGTAAATAAGTAAGAAAATAATTTTTATGAACTACACTAAAAATAATTTTGCACTACTTTTTTTGTAATAAAAATAGATTTTAATTTCTATGTATTGATAATGCAAAATAATTTACAATATAATTTTATTAAAATGACTTATAATGGTAAGAGATTGTGACAATGGATAGTTATTTTTTATGGTTTGTCACTTTGGTAAAATTATATTAATTGAATGTGTAAAATATTATTTTATATTGTTAGTGTAAATAAATTAAATTCATAAAAATAAAAGAAATTAGTTTTATAAAGTTTATTTTAAAAACCTTGCCTGACATAACACATTCTTGTACTTTTATTAGATAACAGTGAGTAATAAAAATTATTCTCAATAGATAATTTATCCTTTCATCATTATTGTTATCAATATTTCTGATTTTTGGGTACAAATAATGAAATTGATCAACTATATATTTCGATTCAAAATAAAATTGATTAACAAATGGGGGTAGGTAATTGATGCAATGAATAGTTATTCATCTTGTCTGAATTTTTCTCTCAAATTTTATTGGCTAATAGTGTAAAATCCTTATATCCTTATATATTTATGTAAAAATTGGTCATTCAAGAGTGTGATTGATGATGTGTTTATTTCATAATCATTTCATTTTCCTACCTAATCATGCCAATGACTTATAATTAGAGGAATCTTCATCTACATATGGCTTTGTGATGTTGTGACTGATTGCATTTTATATAGTTAGTGTGGCCATTGGTTGATTAAAGCATTGGCTTTCAAAACATCCTTATTTAATGGTTCATCAACATTCCTTAATGGTCAAATTAATTTTTCCAAACTAAAAAATGCCTCTTGAGTCCCTTATGCACATAATCCAATTTTTGTCATTTCCCACACCTACGTAATCATGTCATTTAATCTCCATTGTTGATTGTTGATTTTTGCTTGGGAACTTAAATGTCTCCAACAGAGCATTGAAGGCAATTGCGTTTCTTATGGCTAGTGAGTGTTGTATATATTAGGGGTAACTTCATTTGTTGATATTGTTCATGTGCCACTAGATATTGGCTTTACTATTGTTTTGATGTACATATTTTGACTTTCCATCCTGTTTCCTTTATTTTGATTGCTATATTAATATTTTTCTTCTTATTTATTTTTATCTTCTTATTTCATTTTTCTACACATATTCATATTGCCGATGGATAGTTAAGATGGTTTCTTCTTTGAGGATCCTAACTATAGGCTGCAAAGTTATTTCCAATGGAAGAAAGACATTCTAAGAATTCTATATGATACTTGACATAATCCAATAATTTATTTTATTATTTTGTCTGCTTATCATTACCAACTATTTGCATTTTAACTTCGGTTTCTACTTTTTCTTTTAATATTTAATTTCGGTTTCTATTTTTCTTTTCACATTTCTTTTCATTGTGGCATATGTTCTTTGCATACAGGCTTTACTTTTTGTTCTAATTTTTTTTTGTTTGATGGTCTACTTATTTATGGTGATTTTTTTTTTTTGGCATGGTGGCCAATGTTTGCAACCTGAATTTGGTTAAAAACTAGTTGTGCTTATGGTTGTGTTTGGTTGATTAATCTTTTGGTATTCCTATGTCTAGCAAACAATTGACTTTTGTTTCTCTCAACTTATGTTAATTGGTTGCCTTCTTCAATTGTCGATTTAATGAAGGGTGCAATGGTTCCTGATATTGCAACCATTTTTCAATGTTTCTTTCTCCAGGTTGTATAAGATGAAGTTTCTAGTGTAACCCCCTAACGTATAACGAAGTGTGCTCGAGTCGTATTTGTTTTAACGTTAAAGGATGACTCATTGAGACCCTAACTTAACCTTGACTTTTCAAAAATATTTAGCGAAAATACGGGTCATTTTTTTTTTTTGGGTTCCTTTAAAGAGACGTTACCTTAAAAAATAGAAGCCTTTGTGCATAAATAGTATTTGACACTAAACCACATAAATATAAGTGAACATACAACATAATATTATCATCTAAGCACCAAGACAATCTCAAGTCCATCACATGAAATACCTCGATATATATATATATATATATATATATATATAAATCTAGCATAAGAGTCTCAATAGCTCATAGGATATCCGAATATGTAAATACTTGTGCCACAATGCACAACCACCTAAGCTGTCTATTAAAGTCGAGATGTATACCGGTAACAAGCGTAATAGATAAGCATGTCAAACGGCCACATAGGTCCATACAGTAATCCAAGTGAAAATGATAATCATATGCCAAGAGATATAAGCAGAGTAAATGCCTAATAATCCTAATGATGTCTCCAGCATAGCTATCCCTATTTGTCTGCGAGCTAACATCACTCCTGGCATGTCCTTCTCATCTAGAGACATACATGGAAATTTAAAAAGGGTGAGAATCTTAATGAATCTCAGGAATAGGAAAATATACATGGTGTCATCATCGTACGTCCTTAGCCCACTTGGTTTATTATAAAAAAGGTGTACATGTTATAATGCAGTCTAATTTTAGAGCTTTCACAAATGTTATTATCAAGTGGACATTTCATTTTTATATGGCCTTGATCATGAATGTATCAAGTTAGTTATATGTGTGCATCTATATGCATAAGGAAAGCTTTGCATTAGAATATACATTTCATAAGGGCATGCATGCATGGAGAGAATAAATATATCACTTAGGCCACATGCATGCATGAAAGAATACTCATAATCTCGTGAGTACATGCATGCATGAAAAGAGACGAACATAATCCTATACACGTACATGCATATATGAAAGAAGCGAACATATATAGTAAGCAGACACAAGACTTTCAACTTTCTTTGAACATAGATCATCTTGACTTATTCGTTAACCTCAGGGACCCTAGGCTATGGGCTTATACCTAACATATATAATGCGATCAGCCATCACTGAACCTTGATCAGTCCTGAACCTTGACTAGTTATAAATAATATTAATCATTATGATATATAAATGTGATCAGTCGTAACTAACCTGATCGGTATTGAACCTAGTGAAAGGGAGTGTGAGTTCTCTTTTCAAATACATAGACATATAAACACTCATACTTTCATTCTCCATGGTTTGTGCCACAGTGTAACACTTTGTACATCCAGCAATCCCTACTTGCTCCACTTTCCTTACTTTGCAAGTGGGCAGCATATGCACTAAGTGGTACACTGACAGTGTCCTAAGATCATGATGTCCTTTATCCATGTCTTAATGCATATTTAACTCAACATATCCCATTAATAAGACTCATTCAAGAATAATCACGAACAATGATTAGAATAAATTCATAAGTAGCCAATCCAACTAACAATATCCAGTATAACAATTACATCACATATATTACCAATACAACTTGAGTCAGGTATGTCACAATAGTTATTCATAATCCAATCAAGCATACCAATCAACTAGTAAATGATCACTTACATCTAATAAATATTTAAAAGTCATCAGTGCATTTAAAATTCACAAGTTATAAATCTTATCTGCTAATGAGATATTTTGAAAGATACATTTTTCCTCTTCCCAAGATATTTGGTTACTATGGCCCACCTTCCTTCATGTTACAAGTTCTAAAAAAAGAAATTTACTTTTAAGGACCTTATAACTTCTAATTTTTACAAATTAGCCCCAAACTTCATAAGATTTGAAAATTTTCCCCTAACTTAATCTTTTCATCTAAAAATGGATTTTTCATCTTATTCCTACTAAAATTACAGTCCAGCCTTTGAAATTTCAGAATTTACACAAAACCCCAAACTTTTAATAAATCAGTTGAACCCTAAACTTTACTATAATTACAACATAACCCCAAAACTCACTTTTTCCTTCCAAACACATATATTACTGTTCTAGAACCCATTTTACAGCTTTGCACCCAGAAACTCATTTTGTATAAAAACCCCTAAAATTTGTAAAATTACACTTTGATCCCTAAACTTTACTAAAATTACAAAATAACCCCAAAATTCATGTTTTCTTCTCTTAAACACATATTTTATTGTTCCAGAGTTTATTTTTACATATTAACACCCTAAAAATCTAATTTTTACATAAAAGCCCCTAAACTTTGTGAAATTATATTTTTAGCCCAAAATCTCTACACAATCACAAAAATACCAAAATCACATGTACCCACTCCATTTTTCATGTAGATTCCAAATATGTCATTACTTTTAAAAATAAAATTTTTCTTCTATATGAACAAGGTAAGACCAAACCCACATACCCTAAAAATTAAGTCTTTGCAAAAATTTTGAAACATGCATGAATGTGCTCCTTTTTATATGTGGGTTCTAAATATCAACATGGTTTTTGAAGCAAAGATTACCAACATACTAAACCCTCTAAATCAGTGACCTAACTCAATAATATTAAAGCTTACTAAAAAATTTCATAAAATGTATAAAAGTGACTCTTTTAAAGTGTATAATAAAGATATGGTGTTGGGTTTTAAAACAAAAATCTCTACCTATAATAAATGAAGGTGGCTGAAAGTTGAAAGAGAGGGAATGGTGAGCTCTTCAAAAATTTTCAAAAGAAAGGAAGAGTTTTAAGGAAAATAACTAACTTTCAAGCACAAACATCCATCAAAACTCAAACCTTTTTAGCAAAAATTATAAAAACAAGGTAAGAAAACAAACTTGAACACAAACCTCTACCCAAAAGAGGGTCTTTGTTGGAGGTCAAGGCTGCGACAAGCTCCTTCAAACTCAAGATCATAAGAAATGAAGCAAAAGCTCCTCCTTTCTTCACAACAACAATTCAGCCAAGAAAAAGGGATGTTGGAGGCCTTTTTCTTGCAAAACTAATGGTGGATTTGAGTTTGTTGGGTGGAAAAGTGTCTTTGTTTGCTAGATTTGGTGGAGAAATGAAGAAGTTATAAGGTTGGAGGTGATAGAGGTAGATGGTGGAGTTGAGAGAAAATGAAATGGAGTGTTTCTTTGCAAGGAAAAGAAATGAAATCTGGTCCTATTGGTAGAGAGGTGGCGGCATTTCATGCTAAGAGGTGGAGCATTTCATGCTAAGAGGTTTAACTTGGTCTAACCAAGATTAATTTGAATTAATCATCATTTAAGGTGTCATTAGTCATAATAAAGTGGCTTTTGTCTTTAAGAGTGTCATAATGTGTAGCTACTACAAGACGAGTAGTGGGTGATGACATCACCATATCTCCTCTTTATCTTTAACAATGGGATTAAGTTTCCTTAATCATTCTTGGGCTTCAATTTACTCAAAATAATTATTTTGACTCCATATTGATTAATAAAAATAAATTATCTTTAATTGGAGCTTAATATTTTCTATATTCCCTTAATTGCTTTAATTAAGTTTAATTAGCACTAACTAGGGGCAAAATAGTAATTTACACAAAAACTATCCAGGACTCAAATATCCCCTAAAATTAACATCTCCAACTCTCGGGTGATGACCCGTTCATCACTTCATCCTACGTTAAATTACCTCAGGAGCATTTTGGTAATTTTACACACGAAAAATCAGGAATTGTAAATTTTGCACTGATTGCCATCTAAAGCACATATAATCCCCTTCAAACATTAAACTAACCCTTTGAAAATGGCCAGGGCTGGCCGTCCTCAATTCTCGTGCAAGAATGACCTCAGGGGCATTTTGGTCATTTTACGTAGAAGGGAAAATCGGGCATTACATCTAGGAAGTGTTCATAAGCTGGATTATTGCAATCACTACATTGTGGGCATTTTATCCATTAATAAATTTTGTTAAACTTAATATTCTATCGCATGAGAATTATAATTGTACCATGGATTGTTGAATATAATCATTACAAAGGGCTTGAGCTTTTATTTGTCTTTGTGATTTAATTGTAAACTATGATTATAATGGAAATCTTTATTGTTTAATAATCCAGCTTCAACTTTCATTTGTTTTCATAAGATTATAATCTAAACTATAAAAAATTTAATGGAAGATAGTTTTGGACAATTATTGAAGAATGTTTACGATAAAAATGATGAAAGTTTATCTAAGCCAAAATATATATGTATTATCAGGACTAAAACTGGTAGGTGAGAACCAATCAGCATTTGTAGGGGGTAGGCAAATCCTAGATTGAGCCTTAATAGCAAGTGATACAGTACATTGGTTAAAAAGGAAGAAAAAACCAACATGCTTAATTAAGTTGGATTTTAAGAAAGCATATGATAGAGTGAGATGGACTTTTGTGGACGAAGTGTTGGGAAACATGGGTTTTTGGGGTTAGATGGCGTTTGTGGATCAAAGAGTGCTTAACAACCACATCTATGTCAATTCTAGTAAATGGAATCCCCACAAAACCATTTAAGATGCAAAGAGGGTTAAGGCGTAACCCAATATCGCCATTCCTATTTGTCTTTGTTGGGGAAGTTTGAAATAGAAAAGATTAGTGAGATTGGAATAATAGAAGCTCTAGGAGTGGGACAAGGAAGAATTGATCTATCCCATTTGCAATTTCCAGATGATACAATTCTCTTTTGTCCACAAAATGAGGAAACAATAAGAAATTATAGGAGGCTACTAGATTGGTTTGAGGTGATGTCAAGACGTCCTCAATTATGAAAAATCAGCAATTATTCCCTTAAATTGTGAGAGTAGTGGAGTGAAGAGAGTTAGCAGGTATCTTGCGTGTTGTGTGGTGAAGTTACCTAGGCATACCCCAAAAGAGTTGCAACATGGGAACCCATTATAAATAGAATTCAAGAAAAGTTGAGTGCATGGAAGGCAAAATTTTTTACAAAAGCAGGAAGACTCATTTTGATTAAGGCTATTCTTAATAGCCTACTAATGTATTACCCTAGTTTGTTTAAGATACCAAGGGAGGTCTCCAAGAAAATAATTTCCTTGCAAATGGGTTTTTTCTAAAAACAGAGAGGTTAAAAAGGAATGACATTAGTAAGTTAGGACATAGTTCAAAGACCAAAACATCTAGGTGAACTAGGGGTAGGAGACATAGTGCTGAAAAATATGGCACTTCTGTTTAAGTGGTGGTGAAGATTTGCAAAGGGTATGAGAAATAATACATAATATAGGGAGAGCTCAAGGAGGCATCATGATCCATTTGTCTGAAGAATAAGGAAGGAGATTGGGAAAGGTAAGGTGATTAGATTCTGGAAGGACTATTGGTCAGAAGTAAGCCTCCTTAAGAATACATTTCAGGTTGTTTGAATACTGATCAAGACGAATCAAAGGTGAGTGAATGTGGCTTTTGGGATGGAAAGGAAGAGATTTGGAGTCTTCAATGGAAGATATCCTTATTGCTAAGAGAGGAGGTAATGTTAGATGAATTACACCAAGTTCTAATACAATTAGGCTTAATGAGAACAAGGTGGATAAGTTGATATGGAAGTTTGATAGGAAATGTGTCTTTTCTATTAAGTCAATGATACAAAAATTTATTAATGGGTGCCAACCGCCACAAGAATAAGCAGTTTCAACTATGTTAGTAAGGTTTGGAAAGGACTTGTGCCACCTAGAGTGGAGGTGATGAATTGGTTTGCTATGATTAGAAGATTAAATACGAGAGATAAGCTTTGTAGGTTGGGCATTATCTAAGAGGAATAGAATACATGTCCAATGTGTGGTACTAAGGGAGAGGATTTGTGCCACCTCTTTCTAGCATGTGAGTTTACATGGACAGTGTGGGAAATATGGTTGAAAAAATGAAATGTGGCATGGGTTATTCCATTTGATATGAAAATAGCCTTGGAGTCTTGGTTAGGAATGAAAGTGAGGAAGGATGGGAAAAAGAAATGGATAAGGGCTTTTTTGTTTCTAATTGGTTGATATGGAAATGTAGAAACAATACCATATTTGAAAAAAGATGTGCAAGCTATGAAGAGGCCATGAATATGGCTGAATTTTGGTTGAGAGAAAAACATAGGAGCCTTAAATGTTAAGTTAGGAATATGCATGTGTATGGAATCAGTTGGATACTTTATTTTATTTTTCTTGTGGTATCATATTATGATGAAATTATATGTTCATAAAACTTTAGACACAGGAACGATTTTTGTGTATTATTGAACACCAAAAGCATACAAGCCACGTGCTATGGCACATGAGTGATACACTTTGAGGTATTTGATTGAGTGTGGTGAGGTATTGAAGAGTGAAATATAAACACCAGAGTGATATACATTACCAGGATAGGAAATTGTTAAGAGTGGTGAGGTCAATTAAAGGATAATACCTTCAAAGGTAAAGAGATTATCGTGATGAACTTCATGTTTTTATACAAAAGTTTGTTTTTTGCAAATTAGGTTCATTCCTGGGAGGTGGTGCGGAATGATGGCAATACCTTAAGGGGAATCGAGTGATATATTGTGAGAAGCGGTACACGTGTTGAGTGATACATAATGAGGAATGTAGTGATATTGTGAGGTGTAACGCCCCAATTTTTATAATTTTTACTATCATTAGGAATTACCGAATTACCGTAGGTAAATATTATATAAAATTTGAGACCAAACAATCCTTAATAAAGGAATATAACGTTAGAAGAGAAGTTAGGAGCAATTCGTGCAAGTATTGCAAACCCCAATTTCTGTACGTGTAAAATGACCAAAATGCCCTGAGGTTATTTTACTGAAAATGAGGATCGTGGGCCCCACCCATCCTCAAGGGGATGTTTTGATGTTAATAAGGGATTGTTTGTGTTATGTGTGTTAATAGAGGAAAAGAATCCTAATTTTGAGTTTCGCGCGAAATGACCAAAACGCCCTTAAGTTTTTAACTTCAAATTGCGTGCCGACTGAGCCGAACCTCACTAAAATGTGTTAAAAGGTGTTTTTAAGCCATGATTAACCATTGGTTAAGTTCGAATGGCCTGGGATTTTTAAGTAAAATGACCATTTTGCCCCTCTCTTGTGTAGTTTTGCAAATTTTGAGATTTTTGATTTGTCTAACGAAACCTAAGCAATATTAGGCTCAAATTAAAGCTTATTAAATTCTAATTACTAATCTAGAGTCAAAATTATTTATTTAGATTGATTAGAACCTAAAATTGCTTAAAACACCCAAATTGCTTAGTAATTCACTTAAACCCTTAACCGTAAATTCTCTAAATTGCATGAATACCTTGCCTACACCTAAAAAATACATGGAACACACAAAATCCTCTTCCACAAGGCTGTAATGCACGAAATTATTGAGTAATAAGTCAGAAAATTATTACACAAAAATCCAAAGAATGAAAACAAAGAATCATGAAAACATGGAAACATGATTCCATGTTTTAAGCCACCAAACAAAATGATTTTTCTTCCTTATTTTTTTCTCTAATTTTTGGTCAGATTTCTTTCCTTCCTTTGTCCATTTATGAGCTGCAAAATCTCTATAAATAGGCATGCTTGAAGATAGTTTAGATGCTTAGTTCATAACTTACACAAATTCTAGTTTTAGGAGCACCAAAAGCTCTCATTTCCTCCTCCTCTTGGCTGAATTCTTTCTTCAAGTTTTCAAGAATATTTTCTTTCATTTCACTCAAGGAAACCAAGTTCTCTTCCTTTCCTTCAAATCAGATTAGGTAGGGAGTTGTTTTTAAGTTTATTTCTATGCTTTGCTAAGTGTTGTTCTTGGTTCAAAATGATGATTTCATGGATTTTCTCTAGTTTTTCCATTTGGTTTTCTTCTTCCTTTTTCTTTGAACAATTCAGCCATATGGCCTAGGTGGGACTAAGATGATGGCTTGATGATGAGGACCTTGAGGGTGGGTTGTGAATCCATCACAAGTTAGGCCTCTAAAGCTTGAAAGTTCCACTTGATGCAAAACTTTAAAGAATAATATTTTTATGATGTTTTTATGATCTTGAGTTTAGAACTTGAAAGATGTATTTTTCACTTTGTCTTGCTAAGATATATTGGGTTGAATTTATATTTCTCTAAAGTCTTGGAGGAGCTCTAGTAAAGAAATAAAATGAACTTGCATCCATGTTTAAGTTTATGCCTTGCATAACCATGTTTACTTTCTATGTCATCACTAAATTCTCAAGAATGAATAAATGAACTTGCATATTCATGTTTAAATTTCCAAGCTTGCATTTCATGTTTAAATTTCAAGTTGTCACTTAATCTCTAAAGATAATAAAGAAGTTGCATCTCATGTTTATTTTATGCTCTCACTTTATTTTATAATGGCTAAAAGAGTCAATGCATGGCATGTTTATTTTATGTCATCACCTAAAAATCCTAGAGCTCAAAGACTTGCTTATGAATCATAAGCGAAGAAATGAGATAATTGGAGTTAAAGAATTTATTCTTTAAGAAGTCTTGAGAATTGGAGCTTAAAAAAATGTAATTCTCATCTCCTCACCGGTCCTATGCGGACTACGCGCTCGGTTGCTTAAGATTCTCTTCTCCTCTCCGGTCCTATGCGGATTACCGCGCTCCAGTTTCTTGCATCATGTTTATATTACAAGTTCTTGCATCATGTTTAATTTTCAAGTTATCACCTTAAATCTTAAAGATAAAGAAATGGAATTGCATATCATGTTTATAATTCCAAGCTATCACCTTATAAAGATAAGATTAAAATAAGGTTGCATAGCATGATAATAATTCAAAGATGTCACCTAAATCTCTAAAGCTCAAGACTTGCTCCTTTTATCTTAAGTGAAATATTTAATTATGAACATTCTTTCAAGTTATAAATCGGTCCCATGGTTAAGTTAGGCCTAAAGTCCTATGACTTCTTTCAAGTTTAACAAAAAGAATTAGTTCTAAAAGAGTTTTAAAACTTTGTAAGAATTTTATGGGAAGCTAGTAATTTATGTGTACTTAAAATATGATTTGATGCTTATTAAGAATTTGGTGTCATTGATTGATTCCCTGGTTTATATGTTATAGTTGCGTTGCAAACAATGAAAACTTATGCATGAAATAAAGACATATTCTATTCCTGGAAGAAAGTGTATTCCTAAGAGTGCAATTGGAAAGATTCTGGCTAAGGAAAGATTTGGTATTTAAGCGTGTCCATTGTGACCCACCTCTCTTCCTGGGAATCTCAGATGCATGATTCCAGTTGGTATATATTTTCGGCATAAGACTATAAATGAGAAAATGTTATGATGATTATGAATGAAGAATTGTATTATGATATAACATGCAAAGACTTAAAGGTGACTCAAAATATATGAGAAAATGATCCTTTGGACCCGTCAAACTATAGGCGGTGAAAAGGTGATTCTTGCCCCTAGCTCTCTCAAAAGGGTAGAGACAGAATTTTTACTTATCAAAAGGGATAAGTATGGTGACGACTAGCAAGGTATGAGCTCATAACCTAGATTACTCCCAAAAGGGTGGAGTATAGGGTGGCCCAGGAAAATGATGATGAAAGTAACTTTAAGTCACCTAAGAAACTAAGTAAATGCATTATGTGAATATGATGTTCTGCTATGCATAGTATTTATGAGATGATGATGAGAAATATGATATTCTGCTATGCATAGTATTATGAAATGATGATGAGGAATATGATGTGATTTTATGCATAACTATGTTATTATATATGAAAGGAAAAGTTCATTATAAACATGACATGCTAAGTTTATGATGCATTATAAGACGCATGATTAAAAGGGACGAACCTCGTAAAGTATATTTTCGAACTTAATAAATCAATCTTAGCATGCTCACTATTTCATAATAACCCAAGGTTCCTGGGGACGATGATGATGACACAATGCATCATGAGGTGAGTACCCTAGAGATTCTTTTTATAAGTTTCTCACTCCCTCTATTTTTCTTTCCATCTCGTCTTCAGAAACGGGAGGAAGCGTTCGTGAATCACATTGAGGCTGTCAGGGTAGCTGAACTTGAATCCTAGTTTCACTCGTATATTTCAGATATCTATCCCTATCCCTGGAGTGTTATTACTAGGTGCCATTAATGGATGTCCTTCCATCCATATATTATTTATGTTTTATTAGATTGCCTACACTTAGTCTTATTCTGTTGGTAGGCAAAATATCTATATGATATGTAATTATGGATTTGTATGATGGAGCCAATATATTATGATGTGATGTTTGTAAATTCCTATGTGTCTTTTAAATTTTGCTAAATCATTCACGTTAAGCGCGCTCACGTTTTCAATTATGTTTAAAAAAAAATGGCTCGTAATTTCACTAAGTATTTTCAAAGCATGATTAAAGGAACAGCAAAGAGTAAAGTCTAGTAATTAATCAAATACTGCCTAGGTGTATTGGGTTAATTATTAGGGTGTTACATGAGGAGTGATACACAAATGAGAAAAGGAGCGATACATTGTTAGATTTTTCCTATTAGTATTTGAATGTGTGACTTAATGTGCATGTCAACATGAGAAAAGAAATATATGGGTACTACTATAATATGAAGAAAATTAATTTCTGTGTGTGTGTGTGTGTGTGTGTGTGCGTGCAAAAGTATTGCTCATTTTTGCAACTTATATGCGTGTCAATGCAAAGAAGTGACATATTTGGTACATGCTCTATAAATGAGACTATGACAATGAATGTATTGAATGCCATTTTTGAGTGATGATGTGAAACAAATAACATGTATGCTCTTTGGTTCTATAAGTAACCTTGATGGCTATGCCGTAGGGTAACTTGTGGACATGTTATTGAAGACTCTACCTGGCATTACCAACGGATGGTAACGCTATGTTGTGGCAAGAATTCTGGCTTTGTCATGAAGGATTTTTTATTAGAGTAGAGTTGAATGTTGATCATAATGTTTTCAATTTTGCCTTGTGACACCTAGCTGATTGTATAGGATTTAATGATTTTAACCTTTGGTATCTAAGTTGGATACAATGGAAGGTATTTTCATATTGTGAAGGCCACATACAAATACAATGGCGAGTGTGGCTTGTATCTTATGCAGATGGTGCTATTATTTAGCTATGTAAATCTCCTTATATGAAATTGTCTTTTGATCCACATGGGAGATTATTAGGAGGTGGGCAATTTGTTTTGATGGTATTTTTTGTATTTTCATTAGATAGTCTCATAACCTTGACTAATATTTTGTGGATAAGACTATTGTTTAGTTGTTCTATATCTTCATCCCCATTTTGGTGGTAAATAATAATTATAAAAAAAAAAGGACTAAAAATTTAACTTCAAACCATTACCGCTTAGAGTAGAGTGTTTAAATTCACATATGCAGGTTGGCAAACATGATATATCAGTAGATACTATATTAAAGATTGTAATGTTTAAGTTCAATTATATACACTTAAATCTTTGCAAGATGATTAACAAAGCAATGCATGTCTACATAGATTAACAATTTCTCCATACTTTTTGATTATCCCATGCATCTGAATATTTAGTTAAAAGGGTATATATTCGAATTTTATCCTATATTTTTACAAGTTCATGAATTGTCTTCATTATAAAGAATGTATTTAGTAATGAATCAAACAATCTAAATCTGGATTTTGAATGGTTTAATTAATTTTATTTTGTTCAAGTGCAGTTAATAGCCTTAATATTAACAAATGAATATTAGGGCTATTATGGAATCATGAATTTCCAATTAGCATAAAAGTTCAAAACACTAAATACTCCACTATCATTCATATCAATGAATTGGTAATTGAAATTATAATTTAATGATCAATTAATTGGGAAGGGAAAACTCATAAATTTTGTACAACCGTTGTCATTAATTAAGTGAAAGTGGAAATAATAAACAAATTTGTATTAAACACGCATCAATTATTGTGGCAAACAAATTCAATTGCTAAGAAGTTGGATAGACAAGACAATGCTATTGTAACATCTACGTATATTTGGAACCAAAGGCTCATTTCGTTCCTTCTTTGATAAACCTCTTTCTTTCTATTGACTCCAGATTTTGAAGAAAATGAGCTACGTTCCTTCTCCATTGAACTCTTTGCCTTTCATGGGTAGTTATGTGTCGTTGTTTGAAGAGTTAAGAGTAAGCAAGGTCTGAGTCTTGCTAGAGAATTAAGATGTCATCACTGAAAATTGCACTATGAATGTGTTTTATACAGAAATATTTGAAAATATTAAATTAAATGGTACATTGTATTCAATACTATATATACTAAAATATTATTTCCTATATATCCAGTTATTTCGTTTACCATTATTACTCAATTTAATATTGACATATGTTTCTATTTTGCATATAAAAAACATGTTAGGTCAGCCCAGCCATAATCATTGCAATTGCAACAATCAGTATTATGTAAATTGATTTGGTTAATAAACTATAACATTGTTCATTGTTGTTTGCTTAGATAACATATTGTAATGAAAGTAAACAATGGATTGAATTTCAAATCTTAATATAACTTATTTATAATTGATTATGATTACATAAGAAAGCGTTTAAGTTTCTTATTTATATTTTTAATATTTTCTATAAAATTCCATTTTTACGAAACATACTCTACTTGATGAAATCCAAAACAAACATTTACTTTAATGAAATCCAAACTCATACTCATCTCACATATCATTTATAATTACAACAAATAATATTTTTCTCTTAAATTGCACATATTGTAATACTCAATTTATAACATTTTTGTTCATATCATCTAATTTTCATACAGATTGCATAACTTTGTCGTGCATCGCACAGGCTACACATCTAGTTATTTTATATTTATTACAGCATAAAAATTAAATAAAAAAGAAATAGGAGGGGAATTATGACAGCGAGTGGGTGTCAGGGAATCATTTACAATCGTGAGATTCCAAGACAGAGACCGTCTATGATTCAAGCGATCAAAACAAGAGAGCGCCAACCCTTTAGAAAAAGGAACATGTTTACTTTGTGTTTGCATTACCGTTATGGTCTCTAGCGTTTATTGCTCCGAATTCCCTTCCGCCTCCCATTTCTTTCAATTGAATATGCTTATATAGTATATACATATTTATTTAGCAGCTTAATTTCCCTTACGTGTTAACATCGACCAAATTTTTTTTTTAGCCATTTTTTACCACTGATTCAAACCTATTTATCTATTTCCTTTAATCTCGCATCTCTCTATTTAGCGTTCTATTTTGTTCACAGGTGACGTTCTCGCGTTCTTTGGTGACTGTGGCCTTTCAAGGTACATTTCATTCTTCATTCTACTTCGATTTTTTTTGGAAGGGGGAATGTGTTTTGTACTTTTGTTACATTGGTAGATTGAATTATTTCCAATGCATGCAAATTCTATCTAGCCAGTAATCTTCTCTCTACTCCTTTCCTAACTCTTGGTATTTTTTAACTCTTTTTTTTTTATGAATTTTATCTAGTTGCTATTGGGTTCATGACTCATCAGAGATATCAATATCTTGATGTGAACAAACTCCCTCTAAATTTTTTTTATTAAAACAAAATTTTTAACATCACCGCAATTATAATCTTTGCAAATATGCATGGATGCATATTTCATACGAATTCCGATCTAGGTTTGTGTCTGCCTTGGTTTGCCACATATAAAAAGGAAGCATGAATGGAATGGGTTTGTTTGAAAAATGACCTTCGAGGTTTGGTTCAAAATTTGTGATTTTAATCTTATTAATTTTGTAGACTGTAGTCCCATACTGAACATCATTTTATTGTTTATTTTTCAATGAATTAAATTGAAATTGCCACAAGAAAATGATTAATTTCCAGTTATTGTATGCTTTGAATTTTAGCAATTTTAGCAAGTTATAATCTAACCAGATGGATTCGAATTTTCAAACAGGATAAAATGGCAGACACAAAACCAAATTTACCCTTGATGCCGCCATCCTCGCGGAACCTTCCGACTTCAAGAAATCTGTTAAATTGAAGTATGTAAAGCTTGGCTATCATTACCTCATCACCCACGGGATGTACCTCTTTTTGTCCCCCTCTTGTGGTGCTCATTGCAGCACAACTCTCCACACTTACTGTCAAAGATCTTTATGATATATGGGAGCATCTACAATACAACTTGATATCTGTCATTTTGTGCTCTACTCTCATTGTATTTCTGTCCACCCTATACTTTGTGACACGTCCTCGACCGGTATACCTAGTCAATTTCGCATGTTATAAGCCTGAAGAATCTTTGAAATGCTCAAAAAAGAGGTTTATGGAACAGTCCAGGATGAGTGGATTTTTCACAGAGGAGACTCTTGAATTCCAGCGCAAGATTCTCGAGAGATCTGGGCTTGGGGATGACACATACCTTCCAGAGGCTGTCTCTCTATTCCTCCCGACCCTTCAATGAAGGCAGCAAGGAAAGAAGCCGAGTATGTGATGTTTGGGGCCATCGACGAGCTATTAGCAAAGACCTCAGTAAAAGCCAAAGACATTGGGATCCTAATTGTGAATTGCAGCCTATTCAACCCAACTCCATCGCTCTCAGCAATGGTTGTCAATCACTATAAGCTTCGAGGGAATATAAAGAGCTTCAGCCTAGGTGGGATGGGATGCAGTGCGGGCATAATCTCTGTTGATCTTGCTAAAGACCTTCTCCAGGTCCATCCCAACTCCTATGCATTGATTGTCAGCATGGAGAACATCACATTAAATTGGTATCACGGAAATGACCGATCAAAGCTCGTCCCGAATTGTTTGTTCCGTGTCGGAGGAGCTGCAGTTCTGCTTTCCAACAAAAGCTCTAATAGAGTATCCAAATACAGGTTGGTACATAGTGTTCGCACTAACAAGGCAAGTGATGACAAGTGCTTCAACTGTGTTACTCAAGAAGAAGACACCACTGGCAAGGTTGGTGTTACTTTGTCAAAAGAACTTATGGGAGTTGCAGGTGATGCTTTAAAGACCAATATCACTACATTGGGGCCTCTAGTCCTTCCAACATCTGAGCAGCTGCTATTCTTTGCTACCTTGGTTGGGAAGAAACTCTTCAAGATGAAGATTAAGCCATATATTCCGGATTTCAAGCTAGCTTTTGAACATTTTTGCATCCATGCTGGAGGCAGAGCTGTTTTGGATGAACTGGAGAAGAACCTGCAGCTGTCCCCTTGGCACATGGAGCCATCAAGAATGACTCTTTATCGCTTTGGAAACACATCTAGCAGCTCGCTGTGGTATGAATTGGCTTATGCAGAAGCCAAAGGAAAGATTAGAAGGAGACAGAGCATGGCAAATAGCTTTCGGTTCTGGATTCAAGTGCAACAGTGCAGTGTGGAAGGCTCTTCGAACCGTCAACCCTGAAAAGGAGAAGAGCCCTTGGGTGGACGAGATCCATAAGTTTCCAGTCCAGGTTCCTAGGGTTTCATCCTTCTAAACAATGGAAAGATAAAATACATTCTTTTGTATCATCACTAGGTTGTAGTTAAGGAATACATTTACCATTCTTTTGTGTGTTGAAACAAAAGAAGTTCATGTACTCTTTAGTTGATACTTTGTATGTACATCCTTACAGACTTCAGGAGCTACCACAGGGCTTTTATTTATTTATTTATTTATTTTTCTGTGTCAGGAGTTTCTCAATAAAAAAATTATACATTTTATCATGAATTATCCAAATAGTCCTCTTAATGCTAAGCGAAAAAGAATATTTAATGAATGATCTAATAAATATATATTTTGTCCCAAAATATAGTAAGTTTGGTTTGGTCTCAGTAAAAATTTTTATTTTGTTTTGGTCCAAATTTTTGAATTTGCTTGGTTTTAGCCTACGTCATTATGCTATCTATGAAAAATGATAAATTAACCAACAAAATGTTATTCAATTTTACACGATAGTTAGTGATAATGCGTGACAAGAAAGTTTAAAAATGTTTTGATTAAAATCAAACAATATTTTTCATGGCATAGATCAAAGAGTTGTTGATTTTTTTATGAACCAAACTATATTTAAGCCTTAAATATACGGCAAAAAACAAGAAAGGGGTGAATAACTCAACCAAAACTGAGTAAGAGTTAGAAAATAGTTTAAATTGTCACCATTGTTTTCTCTAGTTACTTGATTTGCTATGAAACAAGTGCACATGCATTTTGTCACAACTTGACTTGGACCATAACTGCACATGATAAATCATTTCCCAGAAGCCTTTGGATAAAAATGTCATTCATAAAACAAAATTTTCATTCTAGAGCATAATTTAAATTTGTTTAGAAAGTAAGTTCCAACATAAAACCATTATAACATCCATAACATGAGTTACCCTAGCATACAAAGTCATAAATCTATCTATCAGCACCTAATTTTTCATTAAGTTTTTTAAAAAAATCACAATAACAATATGACACCTTGCTTTTGGCCCATAATTTCCTAAAAAGAAAAAGAAAAGAAAGGGATAGGTGCGTGCATTGATTTCCTTCTTTGTCTAAAAACAAAAAAACAAAAAAAGAAACGGTATGCCGATGAAGTCAAATGTAGGAGTGTCAACTAAAAAATAACTCAGAGAGAAGGAGGTGCTGATAGAAAGAAGTCAAGAAGGGAAACAAAAAAAAATGCGGAGAGGGTTTAGAGTCAAATGCAGCATCTTCAATATAGATCAAGAATGTTCCTTATCAAATTTGAAAAAAATGAATCCATGAGTGTATAAATAGGATAAAATTCACAGAAATGGGGGGAGGTTTTTCAACTTTTTGATCACCATTTTCATATTCACAATGCACAGACCATTCACATATTCCTTTGAAACCCAAACCAAAACAATGAGTTCCTCCTTGAACCTGTAGATCATAGCCAAATATCATCAAAATTGAACCCCTAAACACAAAAATCCCTAATCACTATACTATCCCTCAATAAACTCAATAAAAAAAAAAAAGAGAGAGAGAAAGAAGGGAACAACAACTTGAAGCTATAGTCCCACCCATCACGGCCGTTGCGAAAACCACCGCACATCCTCACCATCACCATGCAATCCACAACCTAAGCCAACCAAAACTCATTTTTAACATCAAACACAAAAAAAAAAAAACTACAAAGGCCACAATAAACTAAGTCCATAGCCATCTCACAAACACAAACCTAAATAAAAAAAAAAGAAGCTGGCGGACCTCCTCCATAGCTTACCATCGCAACTTTCTTTCCTCCAGGAACCACCGTGAAGCTTTGCAAAAACACACCACACGAAGACCGGTGTGAGAAGCCTTGCCTTGCAGAACCATCATTGCCTTCCCCTATGCGCAATAGCAATCAGGACAACCCTCTGCCTGAGCCCATTCGTGGAGCCCATGCGCAACCCGAAAAGCTCGGAAGACAGACTGCAACCAACACCACCAAAGTGCTGGTCCTTAATCGTGCTGACATCTAGTATCGCGTTAGCTCCTTGTGTATTGGGAGGGTGCCGGACACCGGGTAGCCGCAGCGCCTTAGCTGCTCCTCACCACTGCCACCTAGTTCTCTTCTTTTTCTTTGTGTTGCACCACCTCAGAACCCCCACCCTTTATGTTTGTTTTGTTTCTAACCCCAGTTGATCAGATTTATATCTAGGTTTAGAGTATGAAGATATCTTATTTTGGCTGCTTGGACTTTTACTTAGTTTTTGGGCTATTGAAATTTTTTTTCTACTTGTTTTTGGGTTAATACTAAACATGGATTTGGGTTATGGGCATCATTTTTATTTTAATTTAAAAAAATATTGTTTTTTTTCTTTGGGTTGGTTCTTAAAAAAAAAGTTTTTATTTAATTTGTGTTTAAGATTAATTCTTAGGTGTTTTGCTTTTACTTTTATAAAAAAAAATTAATCAATAGATTGCATTTTGAGAATAAAATTAACTGAATTGTGAAGTTTATTAATTATATGTTTTAGAATGTTTTAGCTATGACAGCTTGATATTCTAACATTTTTTTTTCATAATTAGAATCCATCAACACATACTTATTTTCTAGAGAACTACGTGACTTTGAGTTTTCTCATTGTATCAGAGGATATGTAGGAGTAGGAATTCTCTGTCAAGTCAAACTTTAAATTTTCATAATTTTGTCCCTAATTATTGTTATTTTATTTCCTCTATTTGTAAATATTTTAAGTTGATTTTTTCATTTATTTATAAATATTATATTTGTTTATCTTTTTGGGTAAATTTTATATGCTTTAAGTTATTTTAATTTGCACAATTAACTTTTGGGTAACCATTTTAGGACACATGTATCAAGGGTCCTGGAGGGTTTAGTCTCCATCATTCCTTGTGCATAAATAGACTCTCGGATCTAACTCTCTTTTAGCAAACTAGTTTAAAATATTTTTACAAAAAGGTTTTTCCAACGGTTTTCCTTAATAAACCTTGGTGGCAACTCCATAAAAATATTATCAATAATATTTTCGCCACCCAGTTAAATTCCGTTGCGCAGATGGCCACTCCATAAAAAATCGTGATCTCATTGTGACATATGATGACTCCACTAAGGACTTCAGTGAGTCAAGCCTATTAAAAAATTAATTGTGCAAATTTTATAATTTAGAGCATATTTTATTCACCCATTGTTTGTGTAGTATTTGATCCACTTAATTTTGTTACTATATATGTGAACTTTAGGGTAGATGACAATTGCCTTATTTGTGTGTTAACTTTTCTTTGCATTCATGTGATTAATTTGTAGCATTACTTGGTATTTACAATACTTACTCATTGATCACACACTTATGAGTGGGGCCCTATACCTAGGTCTGAGTCTAACTTGAGATAGGTAAGTGGTTGTGTAGTCGTAGCCATTTTGGATGTACATCATGTTTGGTTATCATAAAAGCCTCGTCTAGAATGACTCTTCATGAATGTTCCACATCTAGTGGTTCTCCTACTGTTGTGGTTAACATTCTAAAATGAGTCCTTAACTCTGAGGCCCAAATGCCTAGAACTATAGAACCATCCAAGGAAGATTCACAAATTAGAAAAATCCATAGAACTCTAGGATAATACCTTCTAACTAGGCATTTAGGACACATTGAACCTCACACACTTTTGGACTCTATACCCAAGCTCATACGCGCCTAGGAATTAGCGATGTTTTGACATTTGTTCTTGAGGGGTCTTGTACTCACTTGATAATTGCTAATTCATTACTCAGATTGTTACTAGTTTTATAGATTGATCATATTGAGAGGATTAATCCCTACTTGTGGTTAATTTATAATCTAGGTACTTATTGTTAAATAAGGGCAATTTGGGGACTTTGGGCCTTGAGATCTATAGCACCGACCTTGATAACCTTGCACTAGTAGTGTCTAGGATGAGAAGAAAGTCATGCTCCAATCCTATGGTGGGCATTTGTTGAAAAATTTGGGGGCTTATGTCGTTCTTTTTGTTGTTTAATGGTCTTTGATTATAGAGTTAGCCTTTGGTGAATAATCATTTTCCTTCAACTCTCTTTCTTTAGTCATGTTTTTTGGTTCAAAATTATAAATAAGAATTTCTTTCATAATTTCACATTTTGATACATTGTTTTCTTCATAAAAAAAAAAGCCTTTTTACTCTTGCATAATGTAAATGCATATTTTAAAATTCAAAGCCTTGCATTCTAGCCTTAAACCAAAAAGAAAAAAAATCATTAGCATGGGTTTTCAAAAAAAAAGTTAGTAATGCATTTTAGTCATTGAAAAAAAGAAAGAAAACTTCAAAAAAAAAAATTCCTCCTTTGAAACAAAAAGTTCAGTTTTCATAAATTTATTTTCTTGCATTCTTGTCTAAAAAAAATGTTAAAAAAATTGCTATAAGTTCTTTTTTTAAAAAAAAAAAGGCTAAAAATAACTTTGCATCCTTGTTTTCTAAAAAAAGAAAAAAGAAAAAAAAGATAAAAAATAATTTGTCCTTTGCATTTAAGATGGTTGCATTTGAAAACATTGAAGAATGAGAGATTGAGTTAGAGTTTGAAGCCTTTAACTCCTATTTATTATAAGATCTTTCACCATTGTGTTATAGCTTAATTGTATTTATTCATTGGAAGGATTTGAAAAGTGTTGAATCGCTATTTGCTCAAAGCTATGATGGTCAACTTGGAAAACTCATTTCATTGCCTATCCTTTCTAACCACCTTCCTCAAGCAACACGATATTCCCTTTCCATACCCATTGTTCTTCGCAAACAAAATTAAGTTGTGGCATAATGGTGAATGCTTCTTGATACTTCCATTTGGAATGCAACTTTATTTGAATTCTTCAATGACTTTCTCAAAGTGACAACTATCTCTTTGAAAGAAAAACATAAAATAAAATTAGAGCTTTCAACTTTGTATTGCATATTTTCATTCACAACTAATTTGCATTGGTTTATGCATCATTCATAGGTATTGAGAAGCCTAGTTTTCCCTACTTTTCTTTTCTCAGGTATTGTGACGCCTGATTTATCATTGTAGGTATTGTAAGGTGTAACGCCCGGGACGAGGGAGTAATGGCGCGTGCAGAAGGCACGGACAAAGAGCGGCTCCTGCCTCCAAGCGGAGGGGTACATGAATGAACTAATTACACACCCAAATGAGAGGATCCTGAGTCTATAGGTATGGGACTATACAGTTAAGGAGGGCTTATATGAATTGATTGGTACTACCTATGCCACAAAGATGCATCTTTCTTTTGGTAGCCTATCACGAAAGAACTCCATAGTTAAGCGTGCTTGACTTGGGGTAATTTTGGGATGGGTGACCTCTTGGGAACCCAGGAAGTGTATGAGTGAGGACAAAGCACGCTGAAAGACCCGTGTTGGTTTGTGGACAGTCGGATCCATAAAGCAGCGGGGATGTTACAAATGGTATCGAGCCTACACCTCTCCCAGGTACGGTGTGGTTCGGGACGAACCAGCGGAAGTTGGTGGGCATGTAACGCCCGGGACGAGGAGGGAGTGATCGCGTGCGAGAAGGCACGGACAAGGAGCGGCTCCTGCCTCCAAGCGGAGGGGTACATGAATGAACCGATTACACACTCGAATGAGAGGATCCTGAGTCTCTATAGGTATGGGACTATAGGTTAAGGAGGGCTTATATGAATTGATTGGTACTACCTATGCCACAAAGATGCATCTTTCTTTTCGGTAGCCTATCACGAAGAACTCCATAGTTAAGCATGCTTGACTTGGGGTAATTTTGGGATGGGTGACCTCCTGGGAAGTTTCCAGGAAGTGTATGAGTGAGGACAAAGCAAGCTAAAAGACCCGTGTTGGTTTGTGGGAGTCGACAATCATAAAGCGGAGGGGATGTTACATAAAGCCTACTTTTCTTCCAGGTATTGTGATGCCTAGTTTATCTTTATAGGTATTGAGATGCTTACTTTTCTTTTCTTAGGTATTTTAATGCCTGATTTATCTTGTAGGTATTGAGACGCCTACTTTTCTTTTATCAAGTATTGTGAGGCCTGATTTATCTTCGTAGATATTGTGAAGCCTACTTTTCTCCCTGAGTATTGTGATACCTAGTTTATCTTTATAGGTATTGAGCGTCTTACTTTTCTTTTCTCAAGTATTTTGAGGCCTGATTTATCTTTATAAGTATTGAGACGCCTACTTTTCTTTTCTAGGTATTGTGAGGCTTGATTTATCTTTGTAGGTATTGTGACGCTTACTTTTCTTTTCCAGGTATTGTGATGTCTGGTTTATCTTTGTAGGTATTGTGATGCCTACTTTTCTTTTCCTAAGTATTGTAATGCCTGGGTTTATCATTATAGGTATTGAGACGCCTGCTTTTCTTTCCAAGTATTGTGACACCTAGTTTATCATTGTAGGTATTATGACGCCTACTTTTCTTTTCTCAAGTATTGTAATGCCAGATTTATTCTTGTTGGTATTAAGATACCTACTTTTCTTTTTATTAGGTATTGTAAGGCCTGCTTTATCTTCATAGGTATTGTGAAGCCTACTTTTTCTTCCTCGATATTGTGACACCTGGTTTATCTTTATAGGTATTGAGGCACCTACTTTTCTTTTCTTGGGTATTGTGAGACCTGATTTATCTTTGTAGGCATTTTTATACCTACTTTTCTTTTCCCAGGTATTGTGATGCTTGGTTTATCTTTGTAGGTATTGTGATGCTTACTTTTCTTTTCTTAGGTCCTGTAGGCTGGATTTATCTTTGTAGGTATTATGATACCTACTTTTCTTCCAGGTATTGTCACGCCTGGTTTATCTTTGTAGGTATTGTGACGCCTACTTTTCTTTAACTGGGTATTGTGATTCCTAGTTTTATCTTTGTAAGTATTGAGACGCCTACTTCTCTTTTTTTAGGTATTGTCAGGCCTGATTTATCTTCAGGTATTGTGAAGCCTATTTGTAACATTAGAGTTCTTTTCTTTAGAAATTGATGGAGGAATGGTTAATGGGAATATTAAGATTCATAGACGTAGTTGTGATGAGAACGACCCTAAGATCAAGCACAAAAAAAAAAGAGAAAAAAAGAGAGATGAATAGTATTTTACGGGCCTTGTAGGCCTTGAGTCAGCTGAAACCTTAGATTTGGACCAGAGGTGCTTGAAATTAGGAAAACATGGGAATAAGGTTAGAACTAGTTAGAAATGAAAATTTTATGCTTAGAATTAATTTTTGGGTAATTTTGGTTTTATGGATATGGTGTTTACCCATTCAGGGAAATTTCAGTGTGTGATTTTTAACAAAAGATATTTTCATCATCACCAATGGATAATATCTATCCATTCAGGACATGTTGAAGGCTAAGATTTAATCTTGGAATCCAAGATTAAATCTTAGCCATCCATTTTGCTTTATCATATAAATGATTACTTAATTACATGATATCTTCATGCATTAAATACAAAGAAACAAAGTCACAAACTTCTCCTTCAAGCCAAAACCAATCTCAGCCAGCAAGAGAAAGAGAAGACCAGCCACCATTTTTATTTTCAAGAGCTTGATCTTGAGTTCTAAGCCCAAAAACACTAGCCTAGAGTTGTTGAAACCTCAAAGTTCTTTCATTAAACTTGTTCTACACCTTGATCTCTACAAATCTAACTGAAAAAAATCTCTATTCCTCATCAAACCTTGTCTTTCTACCTCACACCTCACTGATTTAAGAAGGGTTTGAAGCTGGTTTTGGAGCTTTGGAGTGGAAGGATTCAAGCTTGGATCATCTTGGAGCCAAAGATCTACTAAGTTGCTAAAAGTAGGGTTTTTGTTGTCTTTCCTTGTCAAAATTTTCTGATCTGTTTTGGGTGGAGGTAGGTCTGAAATTTCTAGTTTTGTTGGATGATATTATGTTGATATTGATGTATTAATTTTGGTGGTGTGTTTGGATGGTGTTAGAAAAGGGTTTTTATCAAAAGAAGTTTGGACTAGGCTGCTGGAAATTCGATTTCCTAGGCAGTAGTTATGCACGAATTTTCTGGTATAGTTGTGGGTAGTTTCATGAACTATAAAAATTATATGTTGGATTTAACATCTTAAAATAACTACATGAATTTTCTTGGGTGTTGATTTTAAGGTTTACTACCTCAAAAAAAATCAGGCACTGAAATAGGATTGATGCTGTCTTGATTTTTGAAACTGAAGCAATAAGATTGCCCGATTTTATTACCATAGCAAATGATTGAATGAGCCTTTGAAAATTTTACACGAAGTTAATAACATATTGAAGTGTCCCTGTAAATTTTATTGTGAGTTAGTTCAATCATTTGTTAGGGTAAAGAATTAGGAGAACCCTGGTCTGGTCTGTGAATTGGTGGTTCCTGACCACTAAATTTGTACAATTTACTGAAGTAGTTAGAGAGCTCCGTTCATCTTGAACTTTTTACAGGGTCTCCTAGACACATTGAAGTGTCATATAGAATTTTTGTGGCTCTTGAAATGGCCGTTAGTTATGGCAAACAAATGTTGTTACTGGAATGATATCTAGTCCAAGTGTATGGCATATGAATGCATGCTAGATGTTTCAATTTATTGTCCATGAGGTGTGAATAAGCCTCTAAAATAATTGAATGCTTATATGTGATGTACACATGCCTTTGATAAAGAAAGAAAAGTACATAATATGATTTTATGAGAAAAGAGCACATATACATTTCACAAGTGTATGTTTGAACATATGGGGAAAAGAGAGAAGGCTTAGATGGGACATAGAGGGAAGGCAAGAATAATGAATTCCCTGGAAATTTTATGAGTCGGTAGACGTATTGGCTAAGAATAGAACTGTGTGTGATTCAAAAATGGAAAAAAATGAAGTCCGATGATCACGGATAAGAATGAGCTCATGTCCTAAGGTCTATTGTTCTTTGTGGAATTGTCAAATGCAGATATATTTTATGTGGAATTAAGCCTTCCCTATGTTAACAAAAGGAGGAAAATTCATGGAATTGAACTTATGGTCCCAAATAATAGTACATGGCTTATTATTGTAATGGCATCCTAAATTCCCATGATTTACATATTTTAGCATTGATGCCTATAACTTTTGTATGGATGTTTTATATAAATAAACTCATTATCTATATTTTGTATAGTATCTGGGCAAACTACCCTCCTGAGAATTTTATAGTATTCTCACCCCTGAGCTTTATGTACTTGTATTACTCAGATTTAGCGATGCCGTCACTGATATTTTTCCTTGATTCGCCACAATGGGTGTGGCAGTACGATTCGGCACTAGACTCCTTGTATGCCGTAGGTTACTCTCATTTTGGGTACATGTGTTTTCGGCCATTCTTTCAGTGATCAGTTTTTGCTGAGGAGTTCGACCCTGTTTCTCCCTATGATGGTGTGCCCTTTCATATGGCACACCTAGAGGTATTCGATGTTCTGGCCATGCCACATGTACCCTTCTAGCAGATGTACCGCTTCTTCATCATCATCCTGACTCGGACCCACCTGAGGTTCGGACGCCAGGCGAGGCGAGGCTATCATCCGATGGCCAATGGCTTCCTGGAGGAGGACGTGAAGTTTCAGGGACTCTTGGCTTGTACATAGTAGTAGGGTAGTGTTAGGATGGTACCAGCCTGGCGATGTACTACTAGATGTATTTAGGTTCATTTGTATCGATATGTGATTTTGTTGGATTGGATACCGAGGGCTAGCCCTTTTGTTCCAAGTCCCTGACTAGCTTAGGGGTTAACTAACTTATTTGGCAGTATGATGTATATCTTGTAAACTTAGAGATTATGTTCATATATGTAAATATGAGTGTTGCAACATATGTATCTAAAGCTCTTTACTACCTTGTATTTCGACTAGTATAGATTTTGAATATAAGTAATACTTTGCTAGTTACTATGTCAATACTCGAGTAGAATATGGTAATTAGGAATGTGTTACATTATGGTATAGAGTCTACACCTCTCCTAGTACGGTGTGGTTAAGGGATGAACCAAGCGGAAGTTGGTGGGCATGTAATGGGGACGAGGTAAGGAGTAATAGCCGTGCGAGAGGCACGACAAGGAGTGACTCCTACCTCCAAGCAGAGGGGTACATGAATGAACCGATTACACACCTGAATGAGAGGATCCTAAGTCTGTATAGGTATGGGACTATACAGGTTAATGAGGGCTTATATGAATTGATTGGTACTACCTATGCCACAAAGATGCATCTTTCTTTCGGTAGCCCATCACGAAAGAACTCCATAGTTAAGTATGCTTGACTTGGGGTAATTTTGGGATGGGTAATCTCCTGGGAAGTTTTTTCGAGGAAGCATGTGAGTGAGGACAAATAACGTTGAAAAGACCCATGTTGGTTTGTAGGGACAATCGTCAATCTATAAAATAGCAAGGGATGTTACAATTCCTACATGGATGCACATAAAATTGATAACCTCTAACAAATCATCAAAAGGAGGCTATCTTGTCCATGAGATAAGCACAAGCGCGCAAGAGACCCACCATCAATACCTACTAATGACGTTCCTGAGAGGGACAAAGGTAGCCAAACCTACGAGTAAAGTCAGTGGGAGTATAGATGACCCACAAAATGAACATGAGCTCCTTGGCATGGACGGGTGGCTCCTCACTGGTGTGATTGACTCCCCTCATGGACTCGCCACTGTGGCCTCTCCATTCCTACCACTCCCAACATCCCTGGGAATGGTAGGAGAGGAACCGCTTGAAGAGTACTAGGAATGAGATTCTTCAATGGATCCGACCATGGCTTGGTAGATCGAGGAGGTGATTGGGGTGTGTAAACTAGGAAGTCACAGATGGCAAATATGGTAGTGTGGCCACGAGGAGACTGCTCCATATGCAAATGGGCATGCTCGAAAACAAAATCATCAGTGAAAAGGGTAGCGGTGGAGAACAGAAGCTAGTAACGGGTGTACGAAGGGACGGTCTAAGGAGAAGGAGGCGGAGAGCACATCGATCCATGAAATGATAAGACTGGTTGGTAGATCAAAATGCATCTCCTAGGTGGAAGCATCAATGTCAATTAAGAATGTGGCCATCACCCTCTAAAGATGAAATGGAAAGAAAAGAGAGGAAATGAGAAACCTAAACATGAATTGCAAGAGGACTTTTGCCTCCAGACATGTGTCATCATCTTCGTCTTTAGGAACCTCGGGTTTCATTATGAAAACAATGGACATAATAAGATTCATTCATTAAGTTTAAAAGCCGTTAGCCGAGGTCTGTGTCTTTTAGCATGATTCTTAATGCTGAGTGCATCATACCTCATCATAAATGCATGTTAATGCCATATGAACACATATCGCAAGAATCACAATAAATCAATATGGCATAAAGAATACAAGCTATCATAACTTGATATTTCCTCTTTAATATCTTAGGTGACTTAACTTTCTTGCTCTCTTCTAAGGGCCACCCTACTACTCTCTTCTCTTGAGAGTTGTAGGTTATGAGTTCATACCTAACTAGTCGCCATTAGTCTAGTGTGGAAAGGGGCAGGATCACCTTTCATAACCATTAATTCCTGGAGTCTAAAGGATCACCTGTGTGGGTCACCTCCTATAACCATTAATTCCTAGAGTCTGAAGGATTTCTTTATTTGATCACCTCTCATAACTGTTAATTTCTGGAGTCTAGAGAGTCATTTCCACGTATCTTATGTCACCTTTTATTTTAGCATGTTGTTTAGATATTCAAACAGAAGCATAAAGTCATAACCATCATCATAACTCATGGTTCAATATTTTATGTACAAGAGTAAAATTGAGACAAGAAAAAGAGAATAAAATTTTTGAAAAAATTAATTTTGGCTTGATAGCTAGCTATGCCGACGTATCCTCTGTACAATGAGAACTCAAAGCTATGTCGTTCTAAATAAAATATTTATTGATTAATTGATTTTTATTTCTTTTGAAGAGGAATTGAGAATATCAAATGTTGACCAAAAACACTAAGCATCTATATAAAATAATTTGCATCAGGTATGGCAGAACACATGTAGATCTACAATAATATTATAATTATAGACAAAAATAGCATAAATAATATTTGATCATACAATCTTTAATCATAATAAATAACCCGCAACATAACCTTATCATATATAACACCTAGTGTGAATAAAATAATAAAACAATTAATACTTGACAATATGTCCCTTAAAGAATGCTATAATTAAAATATGCCAACATAGTACAACAATGCTATTACCATAAATAAATACACATCATATATGGTGAACATTAATGCAAGATTATTAAAGCTGAATTGAGCCAAATATTCAAATATCTTTATCTTTCTTGCTTCATTTTTAATTTTGTTATTATTGTTATTACTATTATTTTATTTCAATGACTCAACCAAACCAAAGAAACTACTTAATAATCAATAAAATTTTAGCCAGAACATATACTTATATCACAACTTTTTGACTCTAAATTAAATGCACATAGGTCTTTTGCATGCTTTCCAGTAACATTATTTTTAATTAAGACAATAGTATTAGCTTCTATCCTAGCTAAGGGGAATAGTATGATTCGAAATAGTAGAATAATGATTGAAGAATTTGCCCATTATTATTATTATCATTATTATTACGTTTTCTGATTCCTTTTTAACTAGTTTGGATGACACTTGTATAAAATAAAAGGAAGGAATCTGGATTGGGGAGCAATAGGGAATGGGGCTTGGAATGTGGGTTAGTGTTGATAATAAAAAATCAATTAGTGAATAAAATCCTACACTACCTCAGCCACTCAGCCAACAGTTTAGAGGTTTCATTTCATTTGGGTTTGGGTTGGACCATACACACACACACACAAAGACATTGGGTTCTGTCTTTTAGATACACACGAACAGAGAGAAGAGAGAGCGGATGAGAGATGAGGGAACAAGGGAGTGAGAGGGAAAGAGAGATATCTGTGGTGCATGGAGGGGCCTGTGCGACAGGAAGAAGGCTGAGTTTCAAGGTACTATGCCAGGTTTCATGGCTTGGGGCTGAAACAAGGGTACCCATTGATGGAGGAGAGATGGGCGTGGTGGGCGGACGACTCGCCTTGATTCATGCATCGGAGCAAAGAGGAGTGGTGGCTTCGCGTTAGGGGTCGTGCATGATAGGGGATGGTGAAGGTGAAAGGGAGGTGGCATAGGCAGGGTTTCGGAGGCCAACCATCACCTCGATGGGAGGCACGCGGCAAAGAGGTCCTAGTTCACAAAGCGCACGTCGAAGGTGGAGTGTACGCCCGTTTTACTATCGTTAGAAATTACCGAATTACTCTAGGTAATTCTTACATAAAATTTGAGACCAAAAATCCTCAATAAAGGAATATAACATTAGAAGAAAGGTTAGGAGCAATTCGTGCGAGAGTTGCAAACCCTAATTTTCTACGTGTAAAATGACCAAAATGCCCCTGAGGTTATTTTACTTAGAAAATGAGGATTGTGGACCCCACCCATCCTCAAGGGGATGTTTTGATGATAATAAGGGATTGTTTGTGTTATGTGTGTTAATAGAGGAGAAGAATCCTAATTTTGAGCTTCACGCAAAATGACCAAAACGCCCGCGGCTTTTAACTTCGATTTAATCCGATTTAGCCCGAACCTCACTAAAATGTTTTAAAACATGTTTTTAAGTTATGATTGTCCATTGGTTAAGCTCGAGTGGCCTCGGGTTTTTAGCGAAATGACCATTTTGCCCCTATCTTTGTAGTTTTGCAATTTTTGAGATTTTGATTCGTCTAATGAAACCTAAGCAATATTAGGCTCAAATTAAAGCTTATTAAATTCTAATTACTAATCTAGAGTCCAAATTATTTATTTAAATTAATTAGAATCTGAAATTGCTTAAAAACACCCAAATTGCTTACTAATTCACTTAAGCCCTTAATTGCAAATTCTCTAATTTGTAAGAATACCTTACCTACACCTAAATAATACATGGAACACATAAATTTCCTCCTCCTTGGGCTGTAATGCACGAAATTATATGGCCTCCATGCATTAGATTACTTGGCAAATTTGGCACAAAGCTTCATGTAAAAAAAAATAAAAAATTTCCCTAAAACATGGCATAAAACATGCCTTAAACAAAAATATGAATTTCCTCCCTTTGTTCCCCCTCAAAATCAGCCACCCATGCCTCCTCCATTTGTCCATTCATGAGCTCCAAAATCTCTATAAATAGGCATGCTTAAGGAGTCTTAGAAGCCTTGCTCATAATTGCACAATTTCAAGTTTTTTCAAAGCTCAAAAACTTTCTTTCTTCCTTTCCCTTGGCCGAAATTCTTTCTTCAACTTTTCAAGGAGATTTTGTTTCATTTCACTCAAAGAAACCAAGTTCTCTTCCTTTCCTTCAAACCAAATTAGGTAGGGAGTTGTCTTTAAGCTTATTTCCATGTTTTGCTAAGTGTTGTTCTTGGTTCAAAATGATGATTTCATGAACTTTCTCTAGCTTTTCTAATTGGTTTTCTTCTTTTTTTTCTTTAAATATTTCGGCCATAAGGCCTATATGGGGATATGATGATAGCTTGATGATGAGGACCTTGAGTGTTGGTTGTAAATCCATCACAAGTTAGGCCTCTAAAGCTTGAAAATTCCACTTGATGCAAAACTTTAAAGAATGATGTTTTTATGATGTAAAAATAAAGATCTTGAGTTTAGAACTTGAAAGATGTATTTTTCACTTTGTCTTGCTAAGATATATTGGGTTGAATTTATATTTCTCTAAAGTCTTGGAAGAGCTCTAGTAAAGAAATAAAATGAACTTGCATCCATATTTAAGTTTATGCCTTGCATAACCATGTTTACTTTCTATGTCATCACTAAATTCTCAAGAATGAATAAATGAACTTGCATTCTCATGTTTAAATTTCCAAGCTTGCATTTCATGTTTATGTTTCAAGTTGTCACTTAATCTTCAAAGATAATAAAGAGGATACATCTCATATTTATTTTATGCTCTCACTTTATTTTATAATGGCTAAAAGAATCAATGCATGGCATGTTTATTTTATGTCATCACTTAAAGATCCTAGAGCTCAAAGACTTGCTCAAGTATCACAAACAAAGTTGGAACCATGGTAATAAGAACTCTAAAGCTCACTTTCAATTTCCTTAAGATTATTGGAGTCAAAGAATTCATTCTTTAAGAAGTCTTGAGTTTGGAGCTTAATAAGATGTAATAAGAATTCTCTTCTTCCTTCAGGTCCAGTGCGAACTATCGCGCTCCCTTCTTAAGATTCTTCTCCTTCCACTAGTCTAGTGCGGATTACCGCCGCTCCAGTTTCTTGCATCATGTTTATATTTCCAAGTTATCACCTTATAAAGACAAGATTAAAATGGGTTGCATAGCATGTTTATAATTCTAGCTATCACTAAATCTCTAAAGCTCAAGACTTGCTCCTTTTATCTTAAGAGAAAATTCTAATCATGAACATTCTTTCAATGTATAAATCGGCCTCATGATTATGGAGGCTTAAAGTCTTATAATTTCTTTAAAGTTTAACAAAAAGAATTAGTTACTAAAGGAGTTTTGAAGCTTTGCAAAAATTATACGGGAAACTAGTACTTTATGTATACTTGAAATGTGGTTTTATGCAATTATATGAGGTTCATGATTTGGCTACCTATCTGAGTTTAGTACTACTGTATGATGATGGTTTAATATGTTCAAAGTTGTGATGATTATGATTTATTGCTAAGAAATGATTCTATGCGTGTTAGAAATAAAACTAGCTTCCAAAAACGTAAAAGTAAGATTTCTAGAACTCTAGAGAATGAAATTTGTGCGTTCTATCCAGAACCTTTAGCAGCCCTAAGAACCAAGTACTATTGTGTTTATATAAGGGAGAATGATTCATAATTGGTTTAGTAATTGATTTTAGCACCATAAAAACCGGTAATGAGAAAGGGTTAAAAATGCAACTTCTAGCACACGTGAAGCCTTAAATATAACTTGCTGCCTATGTTGTCCCATATAGTTTAATAATGTTCTTAAGGCTTATAATTAATGGTAATGATGATAATGAATCCTTTAGATGCATGATTAATTAGTATGATAATTGAGGTTACCCGATTCTAAAGTTTCGGATGTTTAAGACTTTTTTGGTAAGAATTTATGATGATAGTTCTTTGAAGTTTGAAATGATAAGTCTATGAAGTGATTTGATGCTTATTAAGTATTTGATATCATTGAATGATTCTGCTTGCATGTTATAGTTACTGTTGCAAATAATGAGAATGCTTATGCATGAAATAATGAAATATTCTTTGTTATTTAAAAAATTTACCCTTGTTGCTTGGAAGAAAGTATATTACTAAAAGTGTAATTTGGGAAAGACTTGGTATTTAAGCATGTCCATTTGTGACCCACCTCTCTTCCTGGAATCTCGGATGCATGATTACAGTTGGTATATATATTATTCCAGAATAAGACTATAAACGAGAAAATGTTATAAATGATTATGAATTGAGAATTGTATTATGATATAGCATGCAAAGACTTAAAGGTGACTCAAAATATATGAGGAAATGACCCTTTGGACCCATCAGACTATAGGTGGTGAAAAGGTGATCCTAAGAAAATGACCCTTTGGAATCAAACTATAGGCGGTGAAAAGGTGATTCTTGCCCCCTAGTCCGTTCTCTCAAAAGGGTAGAGACGAAATTTTTACTTATCAAAAGGGATAAGTATGTGCTAGTGACGACTAGCAAGGTATGAGCTCATAACCTAGATTACTCTCAAAAGGGTGGAGTATAAGGTGGCCCAGGAAAATGATGATGAAAGTAACTTTAAGTCACCTAAGGAACTATGTAACGTATTATGTGATTATTATGTTCTTCTATGCATAGTATTTATGAGATAATGATGAGAAATATGATATTCTTCTATGCATAGTATTTATGATATGATGATGAGGAATATGATGTGGTCTTATGCATAATTATGTTATTATATATGAAAGGAAAAGTTCATTATAAACATGACATGCTAAGTTTATGATGCATTATAAGACACATAATTAAAATGACGGACCTCGGTAAAGTATATTTCCGAACTAATTAAATGAATCTTAGCATGCTCACATTTTCATAATGAAACCGAGGTTCCTGGAGATGATGATGATGACACGATGCATATGAGGTGAGTACCCTACTAAGATTCTTTTATAAGTTTCTCATTCCCTCTTTCTTTCTTTCCATCTCGTCTTCAGAAAGTGATGGTGATGTTCGTGATTCCGTTGATGCTCTCACTTGGTAGATGCACGTGATCTTGTGAACAAGCTTATTATCCTTGAGGAATGTATTGCTAGACCTTGAGCGTGAACTCTGGATATCTATTCCTATCTGAAGTGTTATAAATAGGTGCCGTTAATAGATGTTTTTCCATCCATATATTATTTATGTTTTGTTCGATTGCCTACATCTAGCTTAACTTCTTGGTAGGCAAAATATCTATGTGAAATGTAATTATGGATGTCATATGATAGAGCCAATATGATGTGTTCTTCATGATATGTCTGTTGTTTTTTGCTTTATCCGATTATCGTTCACGTTATGCGCGGCTCACGTTTTCAATTATGTTTTAAAAAAAATGGCTTGTAATTTCACTAAGTATTTTCAAAGTATGATGAAAAAATTGAAGCAAAGAGTAAAGTCTAGTAATTAATCAGATACAACCTAGGTGTATTAGGTTAATTATTAGGGTGTTACAGGGCGCATAAGCGGGAAGCGCGCGTGAAGAGGTGGTTAGCCACCATGGTTGAGGGCCAGCTCGGCCAAGGAAAGGTTGTGACCTCCCTATTCCACATTCTTTCAATATTTTTGGCTTCAGGTTTTGATTTCCTTTGTTTTTATTTTGCAAGATTTGGTCTTGATCTTGTATAATGTGTTTGATGTGCAGTTTTGTGCTTGCTGTCATGGGTAGGTGTTAAAGCCATGGAAATTGTAACATCTTCCCAAGTACAACTTCATCCTTAAGTCATGGCATTGTCTAGAAGTTGTTACTTATTAATTAGTGGACCCTTCGTAAATATCTATAGCAAGAATCGGTAAAATCATGTATTAACTAACTCATGGTTCTATCAAAATATTGCAAGAAACAATGTATTTATTTAATACAAGTCAAGTACAAAAGGAAGCTCTCCTATGAGCTACATTTACACACACATACACACACACACACACACACATACACACACACACACACACACACACACACACACACACACACATATATATATAAAACTATGTACAATAGATACGAGTTCACAACTAAACTATAGAAATTCCAATTTAGTCTTTCTTGTAGCCTTCACTATTCTCTGGAATCAACCTGGAGACGACATGGAAACATAAACAAGCAAGGGTGAGAATTCTAAAATTCCAGTAGGTATCCTTGAAATACATACTCATATTGTCATCATCATCATCCTAGCCACTTCAATTTATCAAGAAAATGTGATCATACAATACATATTAAATATTCATTTTAAAGTTCTAAAATCATCCTTCCGAAGTGGGTAGCATTTATTATTTAATCATATTTCATACTACTCAACATCATATAAACCCTATCCTGCTAAATCACAACTTAACGTATTAGCCTCAATATTTATACTAAAATTCTTGACTTAGCACGTAAGATAAAAGACTACTTTAGGGTAATACTATTTTAGGACTGAGCTCATTCTTATACATGATCATTGGATTTACTTTCTCCAATTCTCACATAGACCTATTCCTAGTCAGGTTTACTTTTCCTGACTTAATTCAAGGGTAGTCAGATTTGCTTTCCCGAAAATGGACTTACTTTCTCAAGCCTGAGTTCTAAACCTTATGCTTTTCTTGGTAGTCAGGTTTACTTTCCCTGACAAATAGATTTACTTGCTCAAGCCCAAGAAACATAATCTTATGCTTTTCTTTCGCATATGAGTAATTGTAATAAGCATTCATATCTATGTGTGCCTAACTTCATCAATAAGTTCACATGCTCAATTATTCATATTCCTATTCTTGTGCTCATGTCATACTTGTACAAGATGCCATTATTTCATCAATGCAAAGCATCAATTCATTTTCAGCATAATAGCAGATTTTACATATTCATAGCATAATTTATTTGCATAACAATAATCAATTCAGAGGCTATAAAAATTTTCAAGGACACTTCAATATGTCCACAAGGTTCCATAAAAATTTCAGAGCAAAAAGAGTTCTCTAACTATGTTAAAAAAATTGGACAAGTTTGGTGCTCATAAACCACTTAACCTCAGCTCAAAACCCAAAATTCTTAATTTTTAACCCTAGCAAATGATTGAATCAATTCAAAATAAAAATCACAGTTACACTTCAAGATGTTATCAACATCAATAAAAATTTCAAAGGACAATTCAATCATTTACTATGGTAGAAAAATTAGACAAATTTAGCTTCAAGACAAGAAACTAGGCAGCATCTATATAGTCTCAGTTTATGATTTTTTTCAGGTAGTTAGATTCTTTATCATGCTCCAAAAAAATTCTCAGAGTTGCCTTAGGATGCTAGCTTCAACATATAATTTTTATAGCTCATAAAAACATCCAAAAATAGATCAGAAAATTCGTGATTCATAACCTGCCAATACAAATTCGAGAATTCCAGCATATGATTCAAAACTTGTTTTGCCAAAATGGGTTTTCTAACATCATCCAAACACTCCACCAAAATTCATACATCAATATCAATATATTATCAACCAATACAACTAAAAATATTCAGCCAAATCAGTAAGCAAATCAGAAAAACAAATTTGAAGTAAAAGAGGTTTAAAATGCCCTACTTTGGTGGCTTTAAGGATCTTGGCTTCAAGGAGGTTCCAAGAGTGATCTTGCTCACTTTAAGGCCACCAAACCAACATTAAATCCTTCCCTAAACAGTAGATGGTAAGCTCTCAAAGTAGAAAAGGTTGATGAATTCAAATTCTAATTGGTTAGTTTAGTAGATATTGAGGAGTGAAACAAGTTTAGTAAAGGAACTTTGTAGCTCTAACAACTCTAGGCTAGTGTTTTTGGGCTTTAAATGAAAGTTTGTGCTCTTGGCAATGGAGGTGCTGGTTCTCTTTGTGTTTGGCTGAGAATGAGGATAGAAAATGACAAATTTGGTGGCTTTAAATGATTATATGTTAGGTTAATCTTTATCTAATATAAAATCCAAACTTTTCCTACAAGAAAGCAAGATAAATGGCTAGGATTTGATCTTGTAATTCAAGATCAAATCCTAGCCTTACACTTGGCTCTAAAGGATAGACATTATCCTTTTGCAAAAATTAAACTATTTTTCGTGTTAGAAATCGCACACAAAACTTGAACGGGTAAAATGTAACAGGGTAATTAGATATTGCCTGAAAATTAAATTCAGGTATAAAATTCTCTTTACTGTTTCTAACATTAACCCTCTCTTTTTTAGTCTTGGGCATTTCGTAGTCCCCTGGGGTTTCAGCTGTCTCGGCAGGCCGTGGGGCCTGTAAGGTTACTATTCACTTTGGCCTAGAATTTCTTTTTTTGAGAGGTCCATTGGTCCATCCTCATTATTGTTAACTTAGAAGTTTTGAAATTATGACTAATAAGGCTCAAATTAATTTTTAAATAATTTTTAGGGTGTTACATTACCACCTACCTTAAAAAGAATTTTGCCCTCAAAATTCATTTGAAAACGTTTTCAAAAGACAAATAAAAAAAAAATTCACTCAAATCCTAAACATTCCTACCTTAGGTTGAATACTTGGGTGGTGACGTCCCTTCAACACTTATGGTGAAAGACCCTACTCTATTGTTGTGGCTTTGTAGTTAGTTTTGAATGCCTATTTGGGCACTCCCAAATCTTGTATCCTGGCTTTTTTGCAGCGATAGCACACATTTTGTCCAGCCAAGCAAGGTCTAATCCCATGAGCTCTTCCACATTTTGGGCATGGCCTATGTTGTTGCTCTATCCTTACGTGGACTTGGTTGAAACCGTTTCTTTAAGGACGGATCATCCTCATAGTCTTGGTCTTCAAGTGGAAGTCTTTTGTTAGAAGAGCCCTTAGGATTAGGCGATTGCTAACTTCTTGTTGGAGTCCTCTGCACAACAACACTTGTTTACCAAGGTTGCATAATCTCGGATTTCCAAGAGTTCCATAACGCTTCAATGTCCTCACGTAACCCTCCTTCATACTTCATGCACTTCCAAGCTTCATCAGGATTACGCTATAGATGATAGAAAACTTGCAAAGCTCTTCAAACTTGGGTGTGTACTCAGCTACACTCATGGACCCTTGCTTGGGTGCCATGAACTCCAACTCCTTTGCATTCCTCAGAAGTAGGAAAATACTTGTGATAAAAAGCCTCCTTAAAAACTTCCCAGGTAACTTCATCTTCAGAAGCTTTGAATAATACTTGGTGCCAACCCACCAAAATTCTACATCCGCTTCTAGCATGTAAGTAGCAAAGGCCACTTTTTGGGTCTCCGTACAAGGAAGAACTGAGAAAATCTTCTCCATAGCTTTGATCCATTCTTCTGCTTTATTTGGATCAAAAGCTCCTTGGAATGGGGGAAGGTTTGCCTTCTTGAACTCTGTGAACTTCTAATATTCTATGTCCACCTCTACTCCTCCAGGGTTCCTAACTGGATTTCCTTCAGCATATCAATCCAACCTTTCCATCATCCTGTTGGTGCTACAGCTTGTTCTCTCATGGCAGCCACCATCTCACGAAAAGTGTCCATCATACCTGTTTCGTCTTGGCATCTTTCCTAGTATGCCGATTTGAAGTCATTGGTTCTTGTCACACCAAACAAGAATTATTAAGTTGATCAGGCTCAATACCAAGCTAAATGTGGCAACAACCCACAACATTCCTAACCGCAGTCATACACATATATAGAATTATAATGCATGACATTTACTAAGGAAGCATAGCTAGTCCATTTCTCAAGGTCCTAAAAGGATGAGCCTCTGATATCATAATGTAACATCCCTGTTGCTTTATGGATTGACGATTGTCCCTACAAACCAATATGGGTCTTTCAGCGTGCTTTGTCTCACTTACACGCTTCCTAGGAAAACTTCACAGGAGGCCACCAATCCCAAAATTACCCTAAGTCAAGCAGGTTTCACTGTGAGTTCTTCGTGATAGGCTACCGAAAAGAAAGATGCATCTTTGTGGTATAGGTAGTACCAATCAATTCATATAAGCCCTCCTTAAATTATAGTCCCATACCTATAGACTTAGGATCTCTCTTATTTAGATGTGTAATAAGTTCATTCATGTACCCCTCCACTTGGAGGAAGTGCTCCTTGTAGTGCTTCTCGACAGTGATACATGTAATGTAACACCTTAAAATTATTTAAAAATTAATTTGAGCTTTATTAGTCGTAATTTCAAAACTCTGCAGTTTAGCAATAATAAGGATGACCCAATGGACCTATCAAAAGAAAATTTTTTAGGTTGGGGTAAATGGTAACTTTGCGGGCCCCGGCTCGTCTGAAGCAAAACCCAGATCCAAGACAGGAAATGCCCAGGACTAAAAAATAGAGGGTTAATGTTAAAAAAAGTTAGAAAAGAGAATTTTATACCTGAATTTAATTTTCGGGCAATATCTAATTACCCGGGTATGGTTCGTGTGCGTTTTCTAACCGAAAAATAGTTTAATCTTTGCAAAAGGATAATGTCTATCCTTTAGAGCCAAGTGTAAGGCTAGGATTTGATCTTGAATTACAAGATCAAATCCTAGCCATTTATCTTGCTTTCTTGTAGGAAAAGTTTGGATTTTATATTAGATAAATATTAACCTAACATATAATCATTTAAAGCCACCAAATTTGTCATTTTCCATCCTTTATTCTCGGCCAAACACAAAGAGAACCAGCACCTCCATTGCCAAGAGCTTAAACTTTCATTCAAAGCCCAAAAACATTAGCTTAGAGTTGTTAGAGCTACAAAGTTCCTTTACTAAACTTGTTCCACTCCTCAATATCTACCAAACTAACCGATTAGAATTTGAATCCATCAACCTTTTCTACTTTGAAAGCTCACCATCTGCTGTTTAGGGAAGGGTTTAATGTTGGTTTGGTGGCCTTGAAGTGAGCAAGATCACTCTTGGAACCTCCTTGAAGCCAAGATCCTTAAAGCCACCAAAGTAGGGCATTTTAAACCTCTTTTACTTTAAATTTGTTTTTCTGATTTGCTTACTGATTTGGCTGAATATTTTTAGTTGTATTTGTTGATGATATATGGATATTGATGTATGAATTTTGGTGGAGTGTTTGGATGATGTTAGAAAACCCATTTTGGCAAAACAAATTTTGAATCATGTGCTGGAATTCTTGGATTTGTCCTAGGTTATGAATCACGAATTTTCTGATGTATTTTTAGATGTTTTTATGAGTTATAAAAATTATATGTTGAAGCTAGTATCCTAAGGCAACTCTGAGAATTTTTGTGATGCATGAACTCTAACCTGAAAAAAATCATGAACCGAGACTATATAGATGTTGCCTAATTTCTGGTCTTGAAGCTGTGAATTTGTCTAATTTTTCTACCATAGTGAATGATTGAATTGTCCTTTGAAATTTTTACTAATGTTGATAACATCTTGAAGTGTAACTATGATTTTTCTTTGAATCGATTCAATCATTTATTAGGGTTAAAAATTAGGAATTTCAGGTTTTGAGCTAAGGTTAAGTGGTTCTGAGCACCAAACTTGTCTAGTTTTTTTAACATAGTTAAGAACTCTTTTTGCTCTGAAATTTTATGGAACCTTGTGGACATATTGAAGTGTCCTTGAGAATTTTTATAGCCTTTGAATTGATTATTTGATGTGCAAATAAATTATGCTATGAATATGTAAAATCTACTATTATGCTGAAAATGAATTGATGCTTTGCATTGATGAAATAATGGCATCTCTACTAGTATGACATGAGCACAAGAATAGGAATGTGAATAATGGAGCTGTGAACTTATTGATGAGGTTAGGCACACATAGATATGAATGCTTATTACAATTGCTCATATGCAAAAGAAAAGCATAAGATTATGTTTCTTGGGTTGAAGAAAGTAAATCATTTGTTGGAAATTAACCTGACTACCAAGAAAAGCATAAGGTTTATAATTCTTGGGTTGGAGAAAGTAAATCCGTTTGTCGGGGAAAGTAAACCTGACTACCCTTGAATTAAGTCGGGAAAAGTAAACCTGACTAGGAATAGGTCTATGTGAGTATTGGAAAAAGTAAATCCAATGATCATGTATAAGAATAAGCTTAGTCCTAAAATGCAGTCTATTACCCTAAAGTAGCCTTTTATCTTATGTGCTAAGTCAAGAATTTTAGTATAAATATTGGGGCCAATACGTTAAGTTATGATTTACCAGGTATAGGGTTTATATGATGTTGAGTAGTATGATATATGATTGAATAATAAAAGCTACCCACTTTGGAAGGATGATTTTAGAACTTTAAAATGAATATTTAATCTGTATTATATGATAACATTTTCTTGACAAGACTGAAGTGGCTGGACGATGACAGGATGAGTATGAATTTCGGGGATACTCTACTAGGAATTTCAGAATTCTCACCTCTGCTTGTTTGTGTTTCCATGTTGTCTCCAGGTTAATTCAGAGAATAGTGAAGGCTACAAGAAAGACTAAATTAGAATTTCTATAGTTTAGTTGTGGCAACTCGTATCTATTGTACATAGTTATATATATGTGTGTGTGTGTGTATAGATGTAGTAAAGAACATATGTGAACTAATGCTCATAGGAGAGCTTCATTTTGTACAAGACTTGTATTAAATAAATACGTTTTTCTTACAATATTTTGATAGAACCACAAGTTAGTTAATACATGATTCGATTGATTCATGCTATAGATATTTATGAAGGGTCTGCTAATTAATAAGTAACAACTCTCGAGTACAATGCCATGACTTAAGGATGAAGTTATTCTTAGGAGGATGTTACACAATGGTATCAAAGCCTGCACCTCCCAGGACGGTGTGGTTCGGGACGAACCAAGTGGAAGTTGGTGGGCATGTAACGTCGGGACGAGGCGGGAGTAATCGCTGGTGCGAGAAGCACAGACAAGGAGCGGCTCTTGCCTCTAAGCGGAGGGGTACATGAATGACTGACTACATACCCGAATAAGAGGGATCCTGAGTTTGTATAGGTATGAGACTATACAGTTAAGGAGGGCTTATATGAATTGATTGGTACTACCTATGCCACAAAGATGCATATTTCTTTCGGTAGCCTATCACGAAAGAACTCCAAGGTTAGCGTGCTTGACTTGGGGTAATTTTGGGACGGGTGACCTCTTAGGAAGTTTTCCCAGGAAGCGTGTGAGTAAGGACAAAGCATGCTGAAAAGACTGTGTTGGTTTGTGGGCAGTTGTCAATCCATAAAGCGGGGAGATGCTCCAGAAATGGGGTTAGAATGAGGGTACTAGCGGAGATAATGTTGATTGAAGAGTGGCGATAGCACCAATCATGTAGGGAGAGTGATGCTGCCTTCTCTTCCTTTTCATTTTCTATTTTATACTAGTGTCGTTTGTAACATTCTAATATTTAACCCAATACGCCTAGGACGTATCAAGATTAATTATTAGTTATTACTTCCCTTTAAACTCATTTACAAAATACTTAGCGGAAAATACAGGTAAATTTTTTTTTTTCAAATGAATCATGTAAAACAAAGTGCGAGCCTTTGCATGTGACATAAACGAAACGTAAAGCGAAGGGCGAATAAATCATACAATACAAAAGCCATAAAGAACATCTCAATCATGAAAACATTCTTCATCACATTAGTTAACATAGTTTTGTACATAACTACTGGAATATAAAGGAAAGCATAAAGTCTTACCCATATAGTGGGCAGAGCTTGCAATACAATAACAGAAAATAAGAAACATAATCAACGAATATATGAAACGCCCAAAAGATACTCCCACCGAAAAACAACCCTCCCTCTAAGAGCTTACAACGATGCTAATCCTCCGATGGAGAGATGTAACCTACGAACTCCGAAGCTCCTCGGATGTGGCCCATCGAAGAGGGGGCGTGGGCATGCGATCGGCGGAGCAACGTGGCCACCTCAGCGATGGCGCCTTCGGGCCGACGTACACGCCTCATGGGTCTCCTGGAGACCGTGTCCTTGCTACCCTCTGCGCCAAAGGCACCGAAGGGCGGAATCCTCCGAATATGGATCGGCCGGTGAGTCCTCGGACAAGTCCCTCCGCAACGACATATGAGGGGTACGTACTCCGGATGGTCACACACAGCTGAGGATGATGGCTGGGCACGGCGTTCTCTCATCAGGGTCGCGTCCTCTCAAAAATCATGTCATTGCCAAATGGAGAGGTCGAAGTGAATTGGAAGCTGGAGATTGGAAAGGCAAATGGGCGTCCCATGTATGCAAAAATGCGTATAGCACAACGACCCTCGAAGTGGTAGGACTGATGATCTGGATCGTAGTGCAGCCCCCACATGGGCGCGTCAACAAAAATCACGAACGACGCCATCGCAGTTTGAAGACATAATGGAAAGAGAAAAGAGAGGGGTGAGAATCTTGCTAAAGAATCTCAGGAGGAAAATTCTCTATCCTAGTGTCATTGTTTACGTCCCCAGGAACCTTGGTTTTATTATGAAAAGGTTAAACATGCATAAGTTTATTATGAGATTTTCGCAAAGGTAATTATCCAAGGTCCATGTCTTTTATCATGAATCTTAATGCATGTATGCAGTATAGCAGAACATGAATGCATGACAACACTTTAGGCAAACCAAACAATAATCAGTCAACATATAAGTGGCATGTAACTTCTCTTGAACATCTTTCCTTTCTCATACTTGTGACACCAAACATAATAGTAACCGCACCCCTTAAACTAGGCTATGAGCTCATACCTTAACTAGTCGTCACTAGTTCTTTCTTATCCTATTGATAAGCGAATCATAAACATAATCATAATCATCATAATCCCGACTCCCGAGTACGGGTAGGGGCCTAAGGATCACCCATCATGGGACTTTTTCCTTCTTCGAAACGCATCGACTAGTTAAGACCAGGGACTTTGTCCGCTTTGGCAGGCTAATGTCGATGCCCTCATGGTTTTACCTTCTCCTATCTAGGGAGAAGTACGTCTCGGTGTGTCACATTAAACATCTTATTTCTCAAAACTTTCTTGAGTTTCTCAAATTTGACGGAAATTCGAGGCGTAACAACTACACTCTGAATTTCCTCAAATTTGAGTCATGCCACATAATCTCAATCACATATATCATTCTTATGGAACTTTCTTAATTAAAAACTTTATAGTTCACATGAGCATATTCTTCTAGTTCGTTGTTTCATGCTCAAGATATTAACATAATCACATCATCATAAATATGCTCGAGGTTCATCATCATAAATATGCTCACTTGGCCCCTTATCTCATAGTATCTTATGCTTTGGCTCTCAGGGTCTTAAACTTGTCTTCTAATTATTCCAATACCCATATTATATCTTTATTACCCTCAAGAGGTTATCACTTAAACTTTTCTCTAAGATTTAGACTTACTAAAAATTCCAAACAGCATTGTGCATGTAAGGGCAGAAAAATATCATACGCTTACGGGGCTCTAGAATCTCCGTTCGTGGCCCTTTTTAAGATCCGTCTTCGCCTATGGCTCCATAATTAATTCCTAAACCAATTATGAGGGATTCCTAGGCATGTTTTCTAAGTTGTAAACCATTTTTCCTCAATCTAACTATGCTGGAACAGAATTGTATTTTACCATGTCTAAGTGTGCTAGAATTCCCATTTTAATTCCTTATCATCACCTTAAGCTTTGTAATTAATACCTAATCATTTATGAAGGGATTTTCTACATGTCTAACTGATTATGAACCATTTATCCTTCAATTAATCATGCTGGAATAGGTTTGCATTTTTGTGCATTAAAGTGTTCTAAAATTCTCATTTCTAATCCTTTCAAGTTACTTATTCTTTTCTAACTTCTCTAAATCAATCCTTGCTTCACTCAAACATAATTTTACACATTTTAACACCTTAGAACAGAATTTATATAGTAGCCAAACATAAAGGGCAGAACCGAAATCATAAGCCCATAAAATCACATAATCTTATGAATTAAAATGCATACAAGTTGCTAGTTTTCTCTTGGAATAATTCTAGGAACTCAAAACTCTTTTAGAACTTAAATCGTTACATTAAAATCATGCATTTACACATGAGGTCAGTAGCTAAATTAACTTGTTCATAAAATAGGTTTAAAGTATATAATTTCTTTCATAATGTTGCTTAGGTGCTCCTAAGCTTAGAAAAATTACAAAACATGAACTATGGACACTTGTGATTAGAGGAACTCATACTAAGTCCATCATCATCACCACAAGGCCGAATGGCTTCTTTAAAAATGCCAACATTTTCTTAAAAACCTTACATAGGATACTTGGGCAAGTCTTTGAGCTCTAGATCATTAAAGTGATGACATAAACTTAAACATGCTATGCACCTCATTTTTATTCTTCATTAGAAAATAAAGTGAGAACATAAAGTAAACATGATATGCACTCTTTTATTATCTTTAGAGTTTAAGTGATGTCATAGAATATAAATGTAACACCCTAGCTTCTTTAGAAATTAATTGAGGAATGGTGAATGGAAATATTGAATTTCTGGCAGGAACCGTTGTGATGAGAATACCTCCATGAGGGAGTACAAAAAAAAAAAAAAAAAAACGTGAATAGTACTTTGCGGCCCGCGGCCCGCCAAAGGGATTTGGGACCGAGGTGCCGAAGTTAAGAAAATATGAGAATAAGATTAGAAAGGTGTGGGAATGATAATTTTATACCTAGAATTAAATTTCGGGTAATATCGGTTAAATTACGACGTTTACCCGTTCGATGAGATTTCGGTGTGTGATTCTTACACGAAAGACATTTCTAACATTATTGATAAATGATTTATAATGGATATTATCCATTTGAGACAAGTGGAAGGCCAAGATTTGATCTTGAAATCCAAGATCAAATCCTAGCCATCCATCATAGCCTAGTCACCAAGTCATCATGATTTCTTAACAAATATCTTGCTTTGCCATTAATACAAGCTTAGTCACCAATTTTCCTTGAAAAATCCAAGCATAAACTCGGCCAAACAGCAAGGAAACCAGAGGAGGAAGAGCTTCCATAGCCAAGAGCTTCACCTTGACTTCATCTTGCAAAAACCATAGCTTAGAATCAACAAAACCCAAAACTTCCTTCACTAAAGTTGATCTACACTCCCACCTCTACAATTCTATCCGATTGGAATTCCAAAAACCTCATCCTTTTCATCTCATCCATCACTGATTATAGGAGGATTTGGGGTGGTTTGAAGAGTTTGAAGTGAAGAGCAATCCTCTTGAAGCAATCAAGAGCAAAGGCACACTAGTCTCCACAAGTAGGGTTTTCTGCTGCCTGTTTTTGTGAAATTTTTCTAACCTGTTTGGACATGCCCTAAGTCCGAAATTCCTGATTGTTTTGGTTGATATCATGTTGGTATTGATGTGTAAATTTTGGTGGTGGGTTTGGGTTGTGTTAAAAAGGGGTTTTTATCAAAGAAAGTTTGGACTGGCAGGCTGGATTTTCGAACTGCTTGTAGGCAGTCTGGAATCTTCAATTTTCTGGATATGTTGTAGGTCTTTTCGTGAGCTGAAAAAAATGTATGTTCAACCTAACATCTTAGGCTAGTCCCATAAAAAATTTTTGGTGTTTATATTGAAGTTTGCTGCCTGAAAAAATTCAAGAACCGAAATGTAACTGGTGCTGTCCTGGGTGCTGAAACTGAAGCAACAAAATTACCCGATTTTATTATCCTAGAAATTGATTGATCCAGCCCCTGAAATTTTTATGAGGAGTTAAGGACACCTTGAAATGTCACTGTGAATTTTCTTGGGTCTTGAATCAGTCAATTCCTAGGGCTAAAAATTCCGAGAAACTAGAATCTGGACTGGGAATTTGTGGTTCTGACCACCAAACTTGTACATTTTTTTGATACAACTGTAGAGCTTGGTTTCCTCTGAAAATTTTACAGGTTACCTTGGACATCTTGAACTAACTTGTGGAATTTTTGTAGCATTGGAAATGGCCGGGTGATATGAAAATTAATTGTTGCACCTAGAATGGGAATGCTGTCAGGGTGCTGGAAAGTGATAATGAATGAAATTATGATAACTTGCTAGTTACCCCAAATCTATGGCATGTGACTGCACACTTATTGCTTAAATTTCTGACTTATGAACCTTTAATGCGAGTGACTATATAATTGTAAAGTTAGCATGCTATTGAGACAAGGAAGAGAAGTATGTAATGTAAATTGTGAAAAGTACTGAAATAGCTTGTGTATGTGCTGTTGTGGTATACTTGAGCATACAAAAAGCAAACAAGGCTTAGAGGGATAGAGAGGGAAGGCAAAAGAAGGACTTCCCTAGGAAAGTTATGAGTCGGTAGACATATCGGCTAGGCATAGAACTGTGAGTGATCCGGAAATGGAAAAAAATGAAGTTCGGTGATCTCAAATAGGAATGAGCTCATGTCCTAGCAGTCTATTGTCCTTTATGAGATTGTTAATCATTGAGATGGCCCTATGTGAACTAAGCCTTCCCTATGTTTATAAACTGAGAAAGATATGTGGCACTGAAAATTATGGTTGTGCATGAATTATCATTGCATGGTTAGTTTAAATTTCCATGATCTACGGATTGAACACAGATGCCTATGATTTATATATGTGAACATAATATATATATATATGACTTCATTTCTGGACTATGTATGGCACATGGGGGAAGGTTACCCTCCTGAGAATTTTACATTATTCTCACCCCTACAGTTGTATGTATTGCATTGTTCAGATTCCAGATGCCGTCCCTGATCTTTTTCCTTGACTCGCCACAATGGGTGTGGCGGTATGACGGCCCTAGATTCTATGTACGTCGGGTACTCTACGTTCCGTATATATATGTTCTTTGGCCGATCTTTTGGTACTTCTTCTTTGCTTGACTTCGATCCCACTTTCCCTTATGAGGGTGTGCCTCTCCACATGGCCCATCCGACGTGTTCGAGGTTCCTCTTGCCCCACCTGTGTACCCGGCAGATGCACCCGCACCTTCATCCTTCTTCTGATTCGGACCCCTGGAGGGCCCAGATGCTCCCGTGGAGGTGAGGCCATTGCACCTATGGCCAATGGTTTTCTGGAGGAGGAGGCGAGGTCATTAGTAGTAGTCGACATATATAGGGTAGTGGTGTAGCGTTAGGGAATTACCTACCTAGGTTAATGTACTTTTGGTTTCCTTTTGCTCTGTTGTATATGTATATACGTCTATGCTATTTTGTCGCGAGTACCTGAGCAGGTTAGGTATCAGGTAGGGGATTAGCCTCAGACACACCGAGTTCTGTACTTTTTGTGGCCGTTTCTCTAGTTTTCTTTTTTTCTTTATCTTTATGATGTACAACTGCGGTATGATGTTCCTGTATGTAAATTTGGCTATGGAAAAGATGTATTACGACTTCCTTATCATGGATTATCCCGACTAGTATAGATGGTACTCCAGTAACACTCTGCTAATTACTATATCCATACTCGAGGAATATGGTAAATAGGAGGGTGTTACATTATGGTATGAGGGCTATCCTATCAGCCTAGGAGTGGACCGACTATGTTTCCGTAGTAGTTGTCATGCATTACAATATATATGTGTATGTATGACTGGTTGGGAATGTTGTGGGTTACTGCCATACTTGGATTGGTATTGAGCCTGATCAACTCAATATTTTATTTGGTGTGACAGGAATCAATGACGTCAATCGGAGACTAGGAGTGGCGGAAATAACACTGAGATGATGAACACTTTTCGTGAGATGGCCGCGGCAATGAGGGAGCAAGCAACAATTGCCAATCGCATGATGGAAAGGTTGAATCGCAATGAGGAGCAGCACCCGATTGGTAACCCATGTGGGAATGAAGTGGATGGAGAATACCAGAAATTTGCGGAATTTAGAAAGGCGAATCCCCGCCTTTCGAGGCGCGTTGACCCCTGCAAGGCAGAAGAGTGGATCAAGGCAATGGAAAAGATTTTCTCAGTTCTACCCTGATAGAGGTTCAAAAGGTGGCTTTTGCCACCTATATGCTAGAGGCAGATGCTGAGTTTTGGTGGGTAGGTACAAGAGGGTTGTTCGAAGCGTCCCAGAGGTTACCTGGGATGTCTTTAAGGAAGCTTTTTATCATAAGTACTTCCCGCTTCTGTGAGGAATGCAAAGGAGCTAGAATTTATGGCTCTTAGGCAAGGACCTATGAGTGTGGCGAGTATCCTGCCAAGTTTGAAGAACTCTGCAAATTTTCTACAATCTATCAACGTGACCCGAATGAAGCCTGGAAATGTATGAAATATGAGGGGGTTTGCGTGAAGATATAGAAGCCGCTGTAAGCCTCCTGGAGATCGCGATTATCCTACATGGTGAACAAGTGTCCGTGCTGAGGACTCTAACAAGAAGCTTGCTAGCTTCAGATATACACAAAACAATATCAGAGGATTAGCACCCCAAGGCCCTCGATTTAAGCCTACGCACCCTAGGGAGGATTTCCACTTAACAACAACAACAATAACCGAGGGAAACAAATTCAATCTCCACGCCAGGAGACAAGGAGAGAATGCCCTAAATGTGGGAAGTTTCACGGGAATCGGCCATGCTGGACCACGCAGATTACATGTTTCTGTGGAAACCAGGACACAAGATATTCGAGTGTCCCAACAAGAAAGTTCATCGCAGTCCACCCTAGGCCACAACAACAAGGACGTGTTTTGCTGAGTGCCAATGAAGCTTCCAATCTGCCGTCTGATCCAAGGTAAATGCGAAATAAATGGAAATACTTTAGACGTCCTGTATGATTCGGGTGCCTCCCATTCTTTCATATCCTATGAATGTGTGCAAAAATTAGGATTATCTGTGTCTGAATTATCGTATGACCTCCTTGTATCCACCCTACTCCAAGTCCTATTAGGACTTGTCAAGCTTGCATGACCATCTCCCTTCTTATAAATACTAGGAAATTTAAGGCTAATTTGTTTTGTCTACCTTTATTGGCCTAGAAGTCATTTTAGGTATGGATTGGATGGTACCAAATTATGTACTTTTACATTGTCCAACTAGAACTGCTATCTTTCTCCTTATGTCTTCTTATGTTCCGTGGTTCCCTTTTCGTTTTACTTAGACCTAGTAACACCTAACCTTAGTAAGGTGGATCGTCAGGAATATGTCCTCCTCTCGGCTAGTGAAGCCGAAAGTAACCATGACGTGAATACGATTCCAGTGGTGAGGGAGTATCCAGATGTATTTCCAGAGGATATCGGAGTTTCCGCCTGAGCGGGAGGTCGAATTCTCCATTGAGTTGGTCCGGGACGGGTCCTATTTCAATTGCTCCCTATAGAATGTCCCCCTTGGAGTTGAAGGAATTAAAGTCACAAATTGAAGAGCTACTAGGGAAACACTTTATTAGACCTAGTGCCTCGCCGTGGGGAGCCCCTGTTCTTTTGGTAAAGAAAAAGGATGGGAGTATGAGGCTCTGTGTGGACTATAGACAGTTGAACAAGGTAACGATCAAGAACAAGTACCCTCTGCCAAGAATTGACGACCTTTGGATCAATTACGTGGGGCAACTGTTTTCTCAAAGATTGACCTGTCGGGTTACCACCAAATTCGAGTTCGGGATGAAGATATCCCTAAGACTGCCTTTAGAACTCGATACGGCCATTATGAGTATAAGGTGATGTCGTTTGGACTGACCAATGCTGGCGGTATTCATGGATTATATGAACCGAATTTTCCGTCGTACTTAGATAAATTTGTAGTTGTCTTTATAGACGACATACTTATTTATTCAAGGACTGAAGAGGAGCATGCAGAGCATCTTAGGGTCGTGCTACAAATCCTAAGGGAGAGGAAATTGTATGCTAAACTGTCAAAGTGCGAATTCTGGATGGGAGAGGTTCAGTTCCTTGGTCATGTGATATCGCGAGAAGGAGTTTCCGTAGATCCCAGCAAAGTAGAATCCGTACTTAATTGGGAACGGCCAACTACGGTGATGAGATTCGGAGCTTTCTTGGACTAGCTGGATACTATAGGCGATTTATTATGGGTTTTTCCCAGCTAGCTCTACCTTTGACCAAGTTAACTCGAAAGAATGCTCAATTCAAATGGACACCAGAATGTGAGAATAGTTTTCAGGAGTTGAAGCAGAAGTTAACCACGGCTCCTCTTGGTGTTACCCGACCTCGAGGACCCTTTGAGGTTTATTGCGATGCTTCTGGTAAGGGTTTAGGGTGTGTGTTAATGCAGCACAGAAATGTGGTTGCTTATGCCTCTGCAGTTGAGACCTCATGAGGTGAATTATCCAACCCATGATCTTGAACTTGCGGCTGTGGTTTTTGCTTTAAAGATCTGGCGACATCATCTTTATGGTGTACAGTTCAATGTCTTCTCTGATCATAAGAGTTTAAAATACCTCTTTGATCAGAAAGAATTGAATATGAGGCAGAGACGATGGATGGAATTCCTTAAGGATTACGAGTTCAGTCTGAATTACCACCCAGGTAAGGCAAACGTTGTGGCCGATGCATGAGCAGAAAGTCCCTGAGTATAGCATGCATGATGATCAAGGAAACGGAACTAGTAGAAGACTTCAAGAAGCTTAGCTTAAGCTCGTCTGTTAGCCCCGAAGGTGTGGTGTTAGGTCAGATTAGAATAACAAGCGAATTCCAGGAACAAATTTTGGTTGCACAACCCGAAGACCAAGAGCTTCAAGAGATTTTAAAATCAGCTCACACTAAGAAGTTGCCGGAATTTACCACGACCAGCGAGGTATATGGAGGTACAAGGACAGGGTCTGTGTACCTGCAAGCGGTCTCAGGAATGAGATTTTGAAGGAGGCACACAAAGGCGAATTCACCATACACCCTGGGACTAGTAAGATGTATGCAGATCTCAAGAAAATGTTCTGGTGGCCTGGGATGAAGAGAGACATAGTGGAGTTCGTTCAAAGGTGCTTAACCTGTCAAAAAATCAAAATAGAACACCAAAAGCCGCAGGAACCTTACACCCTTAGAAATCCCAGAATGGAAGTGGGAAAGCATCTCCATGGATTTCGTAATGGGCTTACCAAGGACGTCATCAGGCTATGATGCTATATGGGTCATAGTGGATAGACTAACCAAGTCTGCTCATTTCTTGCCCATCAAAGCTAATTATCCTTTGGATAGGTTAGCTTCCTTATACATCCAAGAGGTAGTGAGGCTACACGGTGTTCCTTCTTCAATAGTTTCCGAGAGGGACCCCGTTTTACTTCAAGGTTCTGGGGCCTTCCAACGGGCCTTTGGGACCAAGCTGTGTTTGAGTACGGCTTATCACCCTCAAACGGATGGGCAGACTGAACGCACCATCCAGACTCTGGAAGATATGCTGAGGGCGTGCGTGATTGAGCAGAAAGGGAGTTGGGATAAAGTACTTCCGCTGGTGGAGTTTTCTTACAATAACAGCTATCATGCTAGTATTGGCATGGCCCCATATGAAGCCCTATATGGAAGGAGATGTCAATCCCCATTATGTTGGTATGACTTGGGGGAAACACGATTGTTAGGACCCGATCTGGTTAACCAAACGACAGAGATCCAGAAAATCAAGGAGAAAATCCTCGCCGCGCAGAGTCGTCAAAAGAGCTATGCAGACAATAGAAGAAAGCCTTTAGAATTTCAGGAGGGAGAACACGTATTCCTGAAGGTCACACCCACTACGGGAGTAGGTAGAGTCTTAAAGGTCAAAAAATTGTCACCTAGATTTATAGGCCCTTTTCAAATCCTTAAACGCATTGGGTAGCCTTTATCAAATAGCCCTACCTCCGTCTTTATCCAATCTCCATGATGTCTTCCATGTATCTCAACTTAGAATGTATCATCCAGACCCAACCCATGTCATTGAACCCGAATCTATACAGTTACGGATGATTTGACGTTTCGAGCACCTCTTCAGATCGTGGATAGAGAAGTTAGGCAACTAAGGAACAAATCGGTGCAACTAGTCAAGGTAGCTTGGGTGGACCAGGACATGAAGATTTCACCTGGGAGCTAGAATCAACCATGAAGAAGGATTATCCAGAATTGTTTCCAGGTACGAAATTTTGAGGACAAAATTTCTATTAAGGTGGGTGGTAATGTAACACCCTAGCTTCTTTAGAAATTAATTGAGGAATGGTGAATGGAAATATTGAATTTCTGGCAGGAACCGTTGTGATGAGAATACCTCCATGAGGGAGTACAAAAAAAAAAAAACGTGAATAGTACTTTGCGGCCCGCAGGCCGCGGGACAGCCGAAACCGGGATTTGGGACCCCAAGGTGCCCGAAGTTAAGAAAATATGAGAATAAGATTAGAAAGGTGTGGGAATGATAATTTTATACCTAGAATTAAATTTCGGGTAATATCGGTTAAATGGTACGACGTTACCCGTTCGATGAGATTTCGGTGTGTGATTCTTACACCGAAAGACATTTCTAACATTATTGATAAATGATTTATAATGGATATTATCCATTTGAGACAAGTGGAAGGCCAAGATTTGATCTTGAAATCCAAGATCAAATCCTAGCCATCCATCATAGCCTAGTCACCAAGTCATCATGATTTCTTAACAAATATCTTGCTTTGCCATTAATACAAGCTTAGTCACCAATTTTCCTTGAAAAATCCAAGCATAAACTCGGCCAAACAGCAAGGAAACCAGAGGAGGAAGAGCTTCCATAGCCAAGAGCTTCACCTTGACTTCATCTTGCAAAAACCATAGCTTAGAATCAACAAAACCCAAAACTTCCTTCACTAAAGTTGATCTACACTCCCACCTCTACAATTCTATCCGATTGGAATTCCAAAAACCTCATCCTTTTCATCTCATCCATCACTGATTATAGGAGGATTTGGGGTGGTTTGAAGAGTTTGAAGTGAAGAGCAATCCTCTTGAAGCAATCAAGAGCAAAGGCACACTAGTCTCCACAAGTAGGGTTTTCTGCTGCCTGTTTTTGTGAAATTTTTCTAACCTGTTTGGACATGCCCTAAGTCCGAAATTCCTGATTGTTTTGGTTGATATCATGTTGGTATTGATGTGTAAATTTTGGTGGTGGGTTTGGGTTGTGTTAAAAAGGGGTTTTTATCAAAGAAAGTTTGGACTGGCAGGCTGGATTTTCGAACTGCTTGTAGGCAGTCTGGAATCTTCAATTTTCTGGATATGTTGTAGGTCTTTTCGTGAGCTGAAAAAAATGTATGTTCAACCTAACATCTTAGGCTAGTCCCATAAAAAATTTTTGGTGTTTATATTGAAGTTTGCTGCCTGAAAAAATTCAAGAACCGAAATGTAACTGGTGCTGTCCTGGGTGCTGAAACTGAAGCAACAAAATTACCCGATTTTATTATCCTAGAAATTGATTGATCCAGCCCCTGAAATTTTTATGAGGAGTTAAGGACACCTTGAAATGTCACTGTGAATTTTCTTGGGTCTTGAATCAGTCAATTCCTAGGGCTAAAAATTCCGAGAAACTAGAATCTGGACTGGGAATTTGTGGTTCTGACCACCAAACTTGTACATTTTTTTGATACAACTGTAGAGCTTGGTTTCCTCTGAAAATTTTACAGGTTACCTTGGACATCTTGAACTAACTTGTGGAATTTTTGTAGCATTGGAAATGGCCGGGTGATATGAAAATTAATTGTTGCACCTAGAATGGGAATGCTGTCAGGGTGCTGGAAAGTGATAATGAATGAAATTATGATAACTTGCTAGTTACCCCAAATCTATGGCATGTGACTGCACACTTATTGCTTAAATTTCTGACTTATGAACCTTTAATGCGAGTGACTATATAATTGTAAAGTTAGCATGCTATTGAGACAAGGAAGAGAAGTATGTAATGTAAATTGTGAAAAAGTATGAAATAGCTTGTGTATGTGCTGTTGTGGTATACTTGAGCATACAAAAAGCAAACAAGGCTTAGAGGGGATAGAGAGGGAAGGCAAAAAGAAGGACTTCCCTAGGAAAGTTATGAGTCGGTAGACATATCGGCTAGGCATAGTGTGAGTGATCCGGAAATGGAAAAAAATGAAGTTCGTGATCTCGAATAGGAATGAGCTCATGTCCTAGTCTATTGTCCTTTATGAGATTGTTAATCATTGAGATGGCCCTATGTGAACTAAGCCTTCCCTATGTTTATAAACTGAGAAAGATATGTGGCACTGAAAATTATGGTTGTGCATGAATTATCATTGCATGGTTAGTTTAAATTTCCATGATCTACGGATTGAACACAGATGCCTATGATTTATATATGTGAACATAATATATATATATGACTTCATTTCTGGACTATGTATGGCACATGGGGGAAGGTTACCCTACTGAGAATTTTACATTATTCTCACCCCTACAGTTGTATGTATTGCATTGTTCAGATTCGCAGATGCCGTCCCTGATCTTTTTCCTTGACTCGCCACAATGGGTGTGCAGGTATGACGGCCCTAGATTCTATGTACGTCGGTCTACGTTCCGTATATATATGTTCTTTGGCCGATCTTTTGGTACTTCTGTCTTTGCCTCCTGACTTCGATCCCACTTTCCCTTATGAGGGTGTGCCTCTCCACATGGCCCATCCGACGTGTTCGAGGTTCCTCTTGCCCCACCTGTGTACCCGGCAGATGCACCCGCACCTTCATCCTCCTCTTCTGATTCGGACCCCTGGAGGGCCCAGATGCTCCCGGTGGAGGTGAGGCCATTGCACCTATGGCCAATGGTTTTCTGTAGGAGGAGGCGAGGTCATTAGTAGTAGTCGACATATATAGGGTAGTGGTGTAGCGTTAGGGAATTACCTACCTAGGTTAATGTACTTTTGGTTTCCTTTTGCTCTTGTATATGTATATACGTCTATGCTATTTTGTCGGGTGACCTAAGGTTAGGTATAAGGTAGGGGGATTAGCCTCAGACACACCGAGTTCTGTACTTTTTGTGGCCGTTCTCTAGTTTTCTTTTCTTTCTTTATCTTTATGATGTACAACTGCGGTATGATGTTCCTGTATGTAAATTTGGCTATGGAAAGATGTATTACGACTTCCTTATCATGGATTATCCCGACTAGTATAGATGGTACTCCGTAACACTCTGCTAATTACTATATCCATACTCGAGGAATATGGTAAATAGGAGGGTGTTACAATAAACATGCTAGACAAGAAAGTAAACATGAGATGCAAGGTTCAATTCTTTATTTTAGTGCTCTAGGCCCCTTGAGGTATTTACCCCCAAATCAACAATCAAATTTAAGGTTGAAATAGGTAGGCTTGGAGATTTATTAAGTGAGGATACACATTCTTGTTTTAATCTTTAAGTTGTTTAGTGATGACTTGAAAATAAACATGCTATGCAAAGCATTAAAGTAAACATGAATGCATCTTATTTTAGATCTTAACTAGAGCTCTTGCAAGACTTTAAAGGAACATGAAACCTCAACCCATAATGTATCATAAGGCAAGCTTTAGAGTTCTTAGCTCCTAGACTTCGAGGAAGTCTTAAGGTTTGAACTTCATCATCAAGCTCAAGAAAATAGACACAAAGCTCAACACTTTGTCCAAACAAAATACAAGAACTAAATCATATTCTTTATTTTATTGCTCATGGGCTTCAATCTAGAGTGAAACTCTTAGAATGGCCGACCAACTTTAAGGTTGGCAAGGGTAAGCTTAGAGCTCTTTGAAATCATGTGATTAATTTTCTTTATCAAAACTTTTGTGATGTACCTTACATTTTTGGCAAACTTTGTTTAAACCAAGGCAAAGGAAACCGAAATCATTTAAGAAAGAAAAAGAAAAGAACCAAAAATGAAACCAAAGAAAAAGAAAGAAACACAAGCATGTATGGTCCAAGACCAAATTGTTTCAAGCTTTAGAGGTTTCTCACATGACAACAACAAGTCATTATCTTGAAACCTTGTAACATCCTCCCAAGTACAACTCCATTCTTAAGCTATGATATCATACTCGAAGATGTTACTTGTTAATTAACGGACCTCTCTTAATTATCTATAGTAAGCTCAATTTACGTACGAGTAACTAAGCGTAATTCTATTAAAACATCTTACAAGTAAACATCAAGTTTATGAAACATACAGCTAAAAATACATAAGGAAGCTCCTCTATGAGCTTTAGTACATATCTTCTAATAGATTTACATACATACGCATTTCACTAAGTACAACAGAATAAAACAGTAACTGCTATACTACAGCAATCTACACTCCTTTGCATAGCAGCATCCCTATCCCCTGGCTTAACCTGGACACGAAAACAAACACATAGGGGTGAGAATATTATAAAATTCTCAGTAGGTAGTTTCCCCAAATACACAATTCACAACGTCATCGTTATCATCCCAGCCACTTCGGTTTATTAGTAAAATTGTGAGCATGCAACATATATCAAAGGTTCATTTTTTAGTTCAAAAGTCATTCTTTCGAAGTGAGTTTATTTTAATACTCAATCACTCATAGTATGTCATACTACTCAATATCATAATAATTCATTTTTTCAACTTTGCGTGCCCTCGTACATCAAAGGGACCTTTTCGTGCCCTTTTTGGACTAAAGGGGACCTTCTCCGTGCCCTTTACACATTCAGGGGACTTCTCGTGCCCTTTACACATTCAAGGGACCTCTCGTGCCCTTTACACACTAAAGGGGACCTATTCTTCACTTGGTACATACATCATCCTCAAGCTCACCTTACTATATACGTTAGCATAGTTTCTGAATTTCATAATGTCTCAAACATATATATACCGTCAATCACAAGTGACTCTCATTCATTTCTCATAAACCAAACTTTAAAGTCACTATCATGCATTCATATATCATAGACTTGGAATAGATATCAAACTATCACAAATTTCCAGTCATTCTCACATTCCAGCACTTTGGCAGATTATTGTTCTGGGTGCAACATTTAATTGCCATATCAACCAACTATTCCAAGAGCCACAAAAATTTTGTATGACACTATAATGTGTCTAGGACAACCTATAAAAATTTCAGGGCAATTAGAGTTATATAACCACCTCAATAAAATAGGAAAATCTGGTGGTCAGAAGCCACAAATTCATAGTCCAGACTTGTGTTCTCAAAATATTTAGCCCTAGAATTCGATGCAATCATAGTACAAGAAAATTCATAGAGATATTTCAACATGTTATTAGTCTTGTGTAAAAGTTTCAGGAGCTATCTCAATCAATTGCTATGATTAAAAATTCGGGCAAGTTTGTCACTTCAGTCTCAACAATTCAAAGCAGAGTTACAATTCGGTTTCTAATTTTTTTGAGGCATCAAACCTTAGAATTAACCCCTAAGAAAATTCGTGTGTTTAGTATAAGAGGTTAACTACAACATATAATTTTCATGGTTCATGAAACCACCCACAAAATTTCCAGAAAATTCGTGAAAAATTCTGATTACCAACAGAAATCAGTCCAGCAACCTAGTTCCAATTTCACTTGAGAGAAAACCCATTTTAAAACCATCCAAACACAACACAAAAATTCATACATCAATATCAATATGTTGACCATCAGTATCATCAAAATTTTCGGAATTAGGGCAAGCCAAAATAGAATTGAAAAATTCCACAAGAAAGGCAGAAAACCCTACTTTGAGAGCTCTTGAGCTCTATGCTCCAAAGGATGCTCTAGAATGCTTTTGCTTCACTTCAAAGCTTCCCCACCAACATCAAACCCTTCCTTTAACCTCTGATTGTGTGCCCTCAAAGTTGGAAAAAGTGATGGATTCAAATTATAATCGGTTAGATTTGTAGGTTATGATGAATAGAATAAGTTTAGTGAAGAGAATTTGTGGTTTTAGTGACTTTGAGCTAGGGTTTTGCAAGCTTGAAGCTTGTTAATGGAGTTTGAGAGGAAGAACAATGGAGGAAGGGTGCTTAGAGAGGTCTGGCCGAAATTGTGATGAAGGGAATAATAAGATGTTGATATTTTGAGTTTAGGGCAAAATACATAGAATTTTCAAGTCCAAAATGTTTTCTTTGAAGATAATTAGTGTAATTTTGTGCAATTCCTATTGGTTAGTCATAAAGGTGTAATTGTGTGGCACATCTCAAGCCACACACTTGTCCTCCTTAGGTGGCAACTTGCTATGCAAGTTTCATTCGTGTAAGAACCGAAATCTCGCCACAGGTAAACACCGTACCATTAAACCATATTACCCGAAAATTAATTTTAAGTATAAAATTATCATTCTCAGATATTCCTAACCTCATTCCCATGTTTCCCTAATTTCAGGCACCTCTGGCCCGAATCTAGGGTTTCAGCTTGCGCTGGGGCCCACAAGGTTACTATTCACCGGCCCGAAATTTTTTTTTTTTTTGAGGTCCATTGGGCCACCCTCATCATCATTGTCTAGATTTTAAAATTATGAATAACAAAGCTCAAATTGATTTTTAAATGATTTTGGGTGTTACAAACCTCATCATCAAGCTCATGTTATTCTCATAAAATGGCCTCTTGGCCGAAATGAAAAAGGAAAGAAGGAAAATAGTTTGAACCAAGAGAAAACTAGAACTTTTCTTAAGGAAAACAAGTAAAAACTTGAAAACAAAACCCCTACCTAAGGAAGTCTTTGAAGGAATGGAAGAAAGCTTGAGTTCTTGAAAAGTTGAGAAGACAAAATCTCCTCTTGGATGTGGGTATGTGTTTCGGCCAAAGAGGAAGCTCAAGAAAGATGATTTTTCCTTGAGTTTCTAAGCTTGGGAATGGAAAGTTTAAGTGTTTGAGGGATGGTTTAAGGTGAGGTAGTGGTGGTTTATGGTTGTTTGTGGTGGTGGCAAGGTTCTTTGGGAGGAAGAAGAAGATGAAGAGAACTTAGAGAGAAAATGCAAGAAAAAGCAAGAGAACCAAACTTAGCAAAGCTTCTAAAGTGTAACCAAGTTCTTCCAAGCTTGGTATTTATAGAAAATTTGCAACATGGAGGCTGCACAAAGGGAGAAGGCCGACGGTCTTCATGGCCAAAGAGAGAAGAAAATATCTCTTACAAGGTATGAATTTGAGCATGGGTTCAAGCATGGTGAAGTATGGGCAAAAGTATGGGCAAGACATGGGCTTTGGAGTAAAGAAAATTTCAACATGTGGCACTTTTCCTTGGCCTTGCATTCGGCCAGATTTGGGACAGCTAAAGGGGATTTAATTTGCTCATGTAATTGTGTTTTAGTGATGTGTTTAGGTGTTTCTTTGATTAAGGTTTTGGTTAGGAGTTGTAAGAAAGTGTTTAGGTGAGGTAATGGCCTAATTAAGATTGTCAAGACTTGATTAGGAGGGTAATCTTACTAGATTAACAAGTTAAATTCATTTTCTTAGTCAAATGAGGTATGGCACAATTCCTTAATTTAAAGAATTAGAGAGAAAACAATATTCAAGATTCCATCCTTAATTTAAAGAATTAGAGAAAACAATATTCAAGATTCCATGACTAGGAATCTTGAATTAAAGAATGCAATTAGAGTTTATCTAAGCAATCTTAGGTTCTAATTAACCTTAATAAATTATTTTGACTCTAGATTAATTATCGAAATAAATTAATCTTCGATTAGAGCCTAATATTGCTTAGGTTTGCTTAATTGCATCATTAGGCTCACTTACATTTAGGGGCAAAATAATAATTTTGCACTAAAACTGCTGGCCTACCACAACTAAACATCAATCATCACTAAAAAACATCATTCCAAACTTCCTAAATTTCAGGCTCAAACGGCACCTTTTACCCATGTAGAACAGGAGGGTATTTTGGTCATTTTGAGCGAAATTTAAAACGAGATTTTCACCTTGGATATCAAACATAACAGTTATAATCCCTTCAAACATTGAGTTGACCCATTTGAGAATTAATTCCTTAAATCTAAAAAGGACCTCAGGGCATTTTGGTCATTTGTACTAAACAGGAAATAGGGCTTACATCGTTGGTTTTTCTTTTTAATTTTTTTTACTATCAATTGTGATTGGTTTAGGTGACTATGTGGTGATGGAAGGGAGGAGGAGAGGCATGAAGGCGAGCATGGGGGAAACTTAGCGGCATGACTCCCTTAGGGAAGATCGCCACCCTTTCCTCTTACTTCTTTACTTTCTTTGTTTTATTTGTATATTGTAACGCCCTTTCCGTTGTTTGAGTACAAATGACCAAAATGCCCTTGAGGTCATTTTCCAGAATTCAGGAAGTCTGCCTTGACAATCCTCGAATGGGTCAACTTAATGTTTAAAGGGGATTATATTGTTATGAATGATATCCGAGGTGAAAATATCGTTTTCTAAACTTTCGGCTCAAAATGACCAAAATACCCTTGCTGTGTCTACACGGGTAAAAGGTGCCATTTGAGCCCAATTTTTCCAGGAAGTTTAGAATGATGTTTTTAAGTGATGTTTGATGTTTAGTCAGTCCGGAAGGTTTGGAGTTTTAGTGTAAAATTACCATTTTGCCCCTAGAACATGTACAGTGAGCCTAATGACGCAATTAAGCAAACCTAAGCAATATTAGGCTCTAATCGAAGATTAATTTATTTCAATAATTAATCTAGAGTCAAAATAATTTATTAAGGTTAATTAGAACCTAAGATTGCTTAGATAAACTTTAATTGCATTCTTTAATTCAAGATTCCTAGTCATGGAATCTTGAATAGTATTCTCTCTCCAATTCCTTAAATTAAGGAATTGTGCCATACCTCATTTGACTAAGAAAGTGAATTTAATTTGTTAATCTAGTATGACCACTCCTAATCAAGTCTTGACCTTCCTAATTTCTAATTACCTCACCTAAACACCTTCTTACAAACTCCTAATCAAAACCTTAATCAAAGAAACACTTAAACACATCCTTAAACCACAATTACATGAACAAAATCCTTTCCCCCTTAGGCTGATTAGGCTGCCGAAAATCCTCCCCCATTTTCCTCACATGTTGATTTATTTTGTATACAAAAGAGCCATGCTTTCCACCATACCTTGCCCATGCCTTGCCCATACCTCACCATGCTTCCAACTATACCTTTGTAAGAGATATTTCTTCTCTCCTTCCTCCCTCAAGAGTGACCTTCCTCTCCCCCATGGAAGCCTCATTGTTGAAAATTTCTATAAATACCAAGCCTTGATGAACCTTGTCACACTTTGGTTCATTTGTTAAGTTTACACTTCTTGCAAAATTCTCTCATTTCCTCTCAAACTCCCTCACTTTGGCTGAGTTCTTCCTCAAGATTTCAAGAGGATTTCCTTCTCATTTCATCAAGAAAACAAAGCTTCCTTACATCTCTCTTCAAGACTTCTTTAGGTAGGGGTTTTGTTTTAATGTTTTTGCTTGTGTTCTTAGAAGAAGTTCTAGCTTTTCTCTTGGTTTCAAACTCTTTTCTCCTTCCTTTTCCTTTTCGGCCAAGAGGCCATTTTACGAGAATAACATGAGCTTGATGATGAGGTTTCAAGATAATGACTTGATGTTGTCATGTGAGAAACCTCTAAAGCTTGAAACAACTTGGTCTTGGACCATACATGCCTTGATTTCTTCCTTTTTCCTTGATGAAGTTTGTGGTTTTCTTTTCTTTTCCTCTTCATGATTTCGGTTTCCTTTGCTTTGGTTTGAATAAAGTTTGCCAAAAATTGTAAAGTAGATCACAAAAGTTTTGTCAAGAAAATTAATCCTAAGATTTCAAAAAGCTCTAAGCTTACCCTTGCCAACCTTAAAGTTGGTTGGCCATTCTAAGAGTTTACTCTAGATTGAAGCCCATGAGCAATAAAATAAAGAATATGAGTAGTTCTATTTATGTTTGTTTTGTTAAAGTGTTGATGTTTTTGGTTTTAATCCATTTTCTTAAGCTTGATGATGAAGTTCAAACCAAAGACTTCTTTGAAGACTTGGTGTTAAGAACTCTAAAGCTCACCTTCCATTGTTAAGATACATGTTGGGTTAAGGCCTTTGATGTTCTTCTAAAGTCTTGTAAGAGCTCTAGTTAAGATAAAACAAGTTGCATTCATGTTTAAGTTTATGTCTTGCATCTCATGTTTATTTTGATGCCATCACTAATTTCACAAAGATAAATGAATGAACTTGCATTACCATATTTAAATTCCCAAGCTTGCATTTCATGTTTAAATTTCAAGTCATCACTTAATCCTTAAAGATAATAATGAGGTTGCATCTCATATTTATTTTATGTCTCACTTTACTTTGCAATGAAGAGTAAGATGAAGTGCATAGCATGTTTAAGATTATGTTATCACATAAATACTCTAGAGCTCAAAGACTTGCCCTAAGTATCTTCAATGGGGATTTGTAATAAAAAAGAGATGGATGTGTTTTAGTATGATTCAATGATGGTTTGATTTTGCAAAATGTATGGATGATTTCAGGAAAATGTTGGAAAAACTGTTTTATGAGGTCTCAAGGTGTTTAAATGGTTTGGAATGTGTCAAAAATCATGTTTTCTCAAATTCCGAGGTTCTGGTAATCGATTACCAGCTTATGTAATCAATTACCAGAGGGTTTTGAAGGACTTTTGGTTCTAGTAATTGATTACCAGAGACAATGTAATCGATTACCAAGGCTGTTCTTCATGCCCCGAACCTGTCCCTAAAACTTGGAATCGATTACCTGTTAGTGTAATCGATTACTCCGATGTTCTTTATTTTTGGAAACATTTAACCTAAGTAATCGATTACCATTATATGTAATCGATTACCCGATTGTTTTGAGCCCAGAATAAATTTAGCTCCTGGTAATCGATTACTAGGCACATGTAATCGATTACCAGAACACCTTTTGCTCCTAAAATTGTCCCAAGAGAAAACTAGCAACTCGTGTGCACTTATAACATGAGTTTAAGTGATTATGTGTGATGAACATTTTTGGTTTCTGTCTTATCCTTTGTGGCCACTGGATAAATTCTGTTTGAGGAGTTAGAATGCGTAATGTTATGCTTGAGCTAAGTGAGGAACGTTTTAGGATTGGAAAGACTAAACAAATAGGAAGAAATTAGAACTAGAATCTTAAAGTGCTTAGACACAAGAATAAAACTTCGTTCTAGCATAATTGAGCTTAAGAAAGATGGTTCATAGCTAGTGATTATGCCTAGGAGTTGAACATAGAATCTTAGGCGAAGATAGAACTTAGAAAAGAGTTTAAGGCATAGATTCTAGAATCCCCGTAGTCGAATAAATGATCTTGATGAGTAATCTATATAATGCTGTTGAATGAATTAGTGAGCATAATGTTAGAAGAATTATAAAGAATAATTTCCCCTAGATATGATAAAACTTGCAATGGGTGATAAGATTACTAGAAAAAGAATTCAAGACCCGTAAGGGCCAAAGCATAAGACAACATGAGGTAGGAGGTGTGATGTGAGCATGAGACCGAGAGTATATCTTAATGACGTGAATATGATTACATTTCAAGTATGAAACCTTATGTGAATAATTGATGGGTTGATATGATGAAGTGTTGTATTTAAGATGCATGAGGTTTCGAAATATGAATGAGATTGAGGAATATGCTCATGTGAACTAGAAAGTTATTGATTTGAGAAAGTTCCATGAAAATGATGCATGTGATTGAGATTATGTGGCATGACTCAAATTTGAGGAAATTCGGAAAGTAGCGTGTTATGCCGCCGAATTTCCGTCAAATTTGAGAGACTCAAGAAAGTTTTTGAAAACCATGATGTTTAAGGTGACACATCGAGACGTACTTCTCCCTTCTGAGAGAAGGTAAAACCGTGAGGGCATAGACATTAGCCTCAAAGCGGACAAAGTCACTGGTCTTAACCAGTCGATGCGTTTCGAAGAAGGAAAAAGTCCCATGATGGGTGATCCTTAGGCCCCCTACCCGTACTCGGGAGTCGGGATTATGATGATTATGATTATGATTATGTTTATGATTCGCTTATCAAGAGGATAAGTAAGAACTAGTGACGACTAGTTAAGGTATGAGCTCATAGCCTAGTTTAAGGGGCGCGGTTACTATTATATTTGGTGTCACAAGATTAAGATGAAGGAATGATGTTCAAAGAGAAGTTTCATGCCACTTATATGTTGATTGATTATTGTTGGTTTGCCTATAAGTACTATCATGCATCCATGAACTATTATGTTGCATACATGCATTAAGATTCATTATAAAAGACATGGACCTTGGATAAATGTCTTTTGTGAAAACTTCATAATGAACCTATGCATGCTTAACCTTTTCATAATAAACCCAAGGTTCCTGGGACGTAAACGATGACACTAGGATAGAGGATTTCCCTATGAGATTCTTTAGCAAGATTCTCACCCCTCTCTCTTTTCTTTCCGTTACGTTTCCAGACTCGATGGCGTCGTTCGTGATTTTTGTTGACGTACCCGTGTGGGAGCTGCACTACGATCCCTCATCAGTCATACCATTTCGAGGGTCGTTGTATACGCATTTTTGCATACATGGGACGCCCATTTGCCTTTCCAGTTCCAGTTTCCGCTTCACCCCGACTTCTCCCTATGGCGACAACATGATTTTTGAGAGGACGCGACCTCGTGACGAGGTCGCCCACCCGCCCGCCTCCGAGGCTGTACGTGCCTCGCCCGAGACGTTCATAGACTAACCCGTCAGAGGATCCCCCTTCTCATCCTTTTTGGAGGGTTCGCCCTTGCCGCACCCATGGACATTGGGATAGGTAGCAAGGAGACGGTGACGCAGCGGAGGTTAGCACGACGGGAGATGCGCCCATGCCGTGGAAGGCCTCTCGCCCACCCTTCCGTCTTCATGCACCCGAGGAGCTTGCCCAGTTCATTGGATATATACCATCGAGGGACGAGGAGAAGCACCATCCATAGTTGGAAGGGAGTAGTCCTAGCTTGAGAGTATCTTTTAGGGCGTTTCATGTATTTGTTGTTATGTTTCTATTATTATACTGCAAGCTCTCCCACTTATATGGGTAAGACTTTATGCTTTCCTTTATATTTCTGTAGTGATGTACTAAACTATGATAATCAATGTTATGAGGAATGTTTTCATGATTGATGTGTTCTTTATGGCTTTTTAATTGTATGATTTATTTATTCTTCCGCTTCACGTTCCGTTTATATTATACGCAATGGCTCGCATTTTGTTTTACATGTTTCATTTCAAAAAAAAATTTACCTGTATTTTCCGCTAAGTTATTTGAAGAGTTTCAAAGGAAGTAACGATTAATAGTTAATCTTGATACGTCCTAAGCGTATTGGGTTAAATATTAGGGTGTTACATATATGGACTTGTAAGACATTTTGATTATGTTGGAAGGTTGAACATTTGTTCTGGACTTGGTTGGTTGTGACAATATAGGACTGTTGGTTTGATTTTGATTGCTAATAGGTTTGGGTATTTGATTTTGGGGTTGTTTACTGTGGTTTTATTTGTGATTTTGAGAATGAGAGAGCTATGGTGTATGTATGTGCATGTGTAATTTGTGATATCAGAATAGAGGAACATAAAATTAGGTAATGACAAATAGGAGAGCACATGGCTCCTTACTTTTGTTTTTCTTCTCTCAATTTTCTAGAATCTTACTCTTCTTCTCCATTTTGTTTAATACTAATGTATGAAAGCCTATAATCCTTGCTCCTGATTTTTCTTTTAAAGTGAATATGGTAATACGAAATGAATGATCTTGCTTTGGATAATCATTTATCCCAAGCTTCAATCTTCCCTATCATCTTCATTCTATGGTCTTGATAGGGTGCCCATCCTTGGAGAGGGGGGAGTGAGGGGATGGAGAGAAATGTTACAAAATTAACTTCAGGACAAGTGCAATACAAGTGTGCATTTGATCACTTTAGTGTTTGGATACGTGGCTTTATGTTTGCATTATGATGCTTCCTATTATACTATAGTAAATGGTGTAGTAGCAAGGAGAAATATAAAATTATTCCTTTGCCATGCTTTACAATGTGCATTGTTTGCACAAGCACTTTCTTTAAATAAAGGACAATAAAAAGTAAGGGAAGAAACTTAATGCAAAATTTATGAGGATGAATAAAGATTGGGATAAAAAAATACTGGATAGAAAGTATTCATTTTTGAAAAAAAAAATCTAGATTCAAGTCATCAAACCAAGCCAAAAAAAAAAAAAGTGGTTGTGTTGTGTAATAAGGTAATGAAAATAAAGCACTCAATATATGTCCCAGATATACAAGTTTGTAATTTGTACTTTTCCAAGCTATAATGCATCCTCCACAAGTCATTATATTAGAGTTTAGAATCCCAAATTGGAAGGAACAACTTGAAACTGAAAGTGCAAGGAAAGAAAAAGAGAGGAAATAAAATAAATTAAAACAAAACCCTTTGAAACGAAACTAACATCAAAGGGTAAGAAACAGCATAGGCATTCATTTATCATCAAACTAGATTAAAGAGCTTAATACCCAAACCCAACAATCATTTTTGAATTTGTAGTTCTCTTAAAATAGGATAGGCTCAAAATCTCATTTTTAGAGCTCAAATATGAATCAAAAGGGAAGATTTTTAGAGAGAAGCCCCTACTTTCAGGTGACGAGCTCGTTTATCGTCACTTGATTTTTGTATTAAATTATATCAGGAGCATTCTGTAATTTTACACACCACAAAAAAAAAATTCAAGGCATTGCAAAAGGTGACATAAGCCACATTGAAATGATCCTAGACTCCAGGAATTAATGGTTATGAGAGATGATCCAATAAAGGTGATCCTTTAGACTCCAGGAATTAATGATTATGAAAGGTGATCCTATGCCCCTATCCTACACTCTGGAGTTAGGAATTTACTTATCTATAAGATAAGTGTAGACTAGTGACGACTAGTTAGGTATGAGCTCATAACCTAGAACTCTGAAGAGGAGAGAGTATTAGGGTGGCCCCTATAGAAGAGGCTAAGAAAATTTAAGTCACCTAAAAGGATAAAGAGGAAAGATCATGTTAGGACGATTATGTTCTTTATGTCGTGTTTATTTAATATGATTCTTGTGATATGTTGCATGTGGCATTGACATGTATTCATGATATGATATAATGCATTCACAACATTAAGATTCATGCTAAGAGATACGGGCATCGGCTAATGGTATTTGGAACTTAGTAAATAAACTTTATATATATATGACCACTATTTTCCTAATGAAACTCTAGGTTCCTGAGGACGTAGATGAGGACACATGTTAGGAGGTGAAAGCTTTACTGAGACTCTTGTATAAGTTTCTCATTACCTCTTTCTTTCTTTTTATCTCGTCTTCAGAGGTTGATGGCCACGTTCGTGATTTACGTTGACACCCCCATGTGTGACATGCACTATGACCCAATTAACCAGTCATACCACTTTGTGGGTCACTATGTCGTTTACTTGTTTGTTTTCCTAGACCGTCCCTTCATGTATCCCGTCACTAGAGTTTGGTTCTCCCCGCTCCATTTACGGACAACTTTGCCTTTGAGCGTATGCGTCCATGTACTTAGTAGTTCCCTAGCACCTACTCTACCACATTGGCCATTTGGGATTTCCCTATCTACATACCCTAATCACCACCTTATCCTGCTAAGCCATGGTCAGACTTATAAGAGGAGTCACCCTACCAGGTTCTGGCGGTTTTGCCCCTACCGTGCCTATGGAGATAGGAGGTGGTAGCGATGGAAAGGCTCCTTACGTAGCCATTGAGAAAAGCTGAGTCCATTCATAGAGGAGATACCTATCCTTGCTGAGGTGCCCATGTCTGTCCTGCTAGTCGTCTTACCCCGCCTGATGACTTGGCCTATTTGATTGGTTACCTTCCTCCTACTTGTGAGCGACATCAATAGGAGTTGACAATGGACCTCTTGGAATGCCTGCATATCTTGTGGAGAGAATAGCCTTCTTTTGTTATTTTTTATTAGAAGTTTTCTACTCTAGGCACGCCCCAATAAGAGTAGTGGGAGGAGAGGTTTTTATTAGCTTGTATTTAGTTTTCTTCTGCACACTTATTTGGTGGGCATGACACAATTACATATGTATATTTTGGTGCATGATGAGGAAAGTTGATATAGATGATATATATAAATATATGATGATACGATTATGTTCATGATATTATGGTGCTTGTATTTTGTGTATGCCTGTGACATGTTTCTAGACTTTCCCTCTTATATGTAAGACGAATGACGTATTTTATTCAGGATGCGCAGCTCACGTTTTGTTTTTAAAATAAAAAAAAATTATTTGCATTTGTACTAAAGTATTTCCAAGAGTTTAGGTTAAGAACTGAACAAAAGAGTAATAACTAATAATTAACTTAAATGCATGCTAGACGTGCTGGATTAAATATTAGCATGTTACATTTTGGTATCAGAGAGTTTATTCTCATGGAGCCTGAGGATTGGACTGACTATGCTTCTTAAGCATGATGCGATAGTTATGTCATATGTAGTTGCTTTATTGGTAGGATAAGCTATAGGATAGAGATGCATGACTGCTATATGTGTGTATGTGCCATGGTAACTAGCTCACTTTGCATGAAGTATTGAGCCTGATCACCTCAGTGTTTGTTGTTCTGTGTGCTTAGAAATTGATGGTACGACCACGATAGAATAGTACTTCGGGTGAAGACGAGCAGATTAATGAGACTCCTGGAGCTCTCAGGGACATGGCAAGGGCTATGCAGATGATGTTTGAAAGATAGGCTGCCAAGGTGAAGCTGGTCAAGGCCCCAACATTGCTGAGGGTCTCGAGCATGCCCTATTTGAGAATTTCGCAAGGCGAACCCACCATCACTTAGAGGAGCCCTGAACCCAAACTAAGCTGATGAGTAGATTAAAAGCATGGAGAAGATCTTTTTGGTTATCACTAGCACCGAGGAACAGAAGGTGACTTTTGCTCCTTCATGCTAAAGGCGGATGCCGAGTTTTGGTGGACTAGCACTCGAAGACTGTTGGAGGCATCTGGCACCATGATCAACTGGAAATGTTCAAGACTTGCTTCTACGAGAAGTACTTTCTAGTATCTGTGAGGAATGCCAAGGATGTATAATTCATGCAGCTAACCTAAGGAGGGATGGGTATTGCATAGTACACTGCAAGGTTCGAAGAGCTGATTAAGATTTCAAGGATTTTTCAAGGGAACCCCGATGAATTTTGGAAATGTGTTAAGTACGAGGTTGGGCTAAGGCAGAATATCAATGTCGCCGTTGCACATTTGGAGATTAGGGACTTCCCTACCTTAGTCAACAAATGCCACATCATTAAGGAAGGCCATAAGAAGTTGAGCATATCAAGGGCTGAATTTCACTAAGTAGCTGGCCTGCAAGCTCCGAGGTTTAAGCCGAGTTAGGCCACAAGGCACCAAGAAGAATTTTCATTATGGGGGATCAAGTGGTCCCAAGGGCAAGGCACACCAAAGGGCCCCGATTGCACGCCTAGGCTAGTACCTCGCAACATGTCCCAAATGTGGGAAGTCACACAGAGATCGACCTTGCTTGATGGGCTAGGGAGTTTGTTTCAAGTGCGGAAGCCCAGTCACTATGCTAGAGAGTGCTTTGAGAGGAACCCAATGGCCCCTAACCCCAGACCATAACATAAAGGGAGGGTCTTTACCCTCAATGTGGAAGACTCGGCGAAGTCCAGAAACCTCATAGAAGGTAAGTGTGAAATAAACGGTAGGACCTTAATTGTACTATATGACTTTGGCACAACTCACTCATTCATATCACATGATAGTGTTAAGTCCTTGCATTTGCATGTGTCAGAACTTCCTTTTGATCTTACCGTTTCTACACCCACTGGTAAACTTGTTAGGACCTGGAGATGTTGCTTAAATTGTCATTTCATGTTGAAGGTAGACATTTTATTCTAGAATTGGTTTGTTTACCCATGCATGGTCTAGACATGATTCTGGATGGATTGGCTTTATGCTAACCCTATATTATTGAACTGTTATACAAAGTCTATCATCTTTCCCCTAACCCCTGGTGTGCCTAGTAAACCCTTAAGCCATTATTTAAATGTTGTAGAGGTCAACTGTTATGGGAAAGAAAGTAAGGGATTTTCTCCTAGCCACTAGCAATGTAGACCTTGAGTAGAACATTGATGATGTGCACGTAGTAAGAGACCATCCTGAGGTATTTCCAGATGAGATACTCGAGTTTCCTCCGGTAAGAGAAATTGAGTTCTCTATAGAGTTGGTCCAGGAATGGGGCCTATTTCCATAGCACCTTATAGGATGTCACCCTAGAGCTAACTGAGTTGAAGACTAGTTAGAGGAGCTTTTGGAGAAGAAGTTTGTGAGACCTAGTGCATCACCATGGGGAGCCACGATTTTGTTTGTTAAAAGAAAGATGGGAGTATGAGACTTTGTATAGACTATAGGCAATTGAATTGAGTGACAGTGAAGAATAAGTACCCCTTGCCCAGGATTGATGATTTGATGGATCTGTTGATGGGAGCATGTTTTCAAAGATTGATTTGAGGTTGGGATATCATCAGATTAAGGTAATGGATAAGGACATACCTAAGACCTTTTAGGACCTGGTATGAACACTTTGAGTTCACAATTATGTTGTTTGGTTTGATTAATGCTCCTGCGTATTCATGGACTATATGAATAGGATCTTTAGACCCTATTTAGATCAGTTCATGATTGTTTTCATAGATGATATACTCATCTATTCGAAGACCTATGAGGAGCACGAGCATCATTTGAGGTTGGTTTTAAAGATCTTGAAGGAAAAGAAGTTGTATGCGAAGCGTCTAAGTATGAATTTTGGCTGAAGGAAATGAAATTTTTAGGGCATGTGGTGTCAAAAGGAGGTATTGCAGGAGATCCTAGTAAGATAGAGGCTGAATGAGCTAGGAGAGACCTACCACGATGACGAGATACGGAGTTTTTTAGGTTTGGCAGGATATTACCATAGGTTTATTAAGGAGATTTTCTCATATTTCCTTACCTTTGACCAAGCTTACTAGGAAGAATGCCCTTTTTGTTTCGACCCCATGTGTGAAAAGAGCTTGCAAGAGTTAAAGGCGAAGTTAACCACAACCCCAGTGTTAGTTTTGCCAGACCCCAATACATTTTTTGAGTTATATTGTGATGCTTCGTGGGAAGGTTTGGGCTGTGTGTTGATGCAAAATAGGAAAGTGGTGGCCTATGCATCTAGGCAACTCAAGCCTCAGGAAGCAAACTACCCCACCCATGATCTAGAGTTAGTGGCAATTATGTTCACATTAAAGGTGCGGAGACATCATCTGGAATTGAGTAAAGTTTGAGGTGTTCTGATCACAAGAGCTCAAGTACCTCTTTGATCAGAAGAAGTTGAATATGAGGCAGAGGAGATGGATGGAATTCTTGAAGGATTATGATTTTGGATTAAACTATCATCTCGGAAAGGCTAATGTAGTGGCTGACTTCTTGAGTCGAAAGTCATTACATGTATCTCAGATGATGGCTAAAGAGGTGGAGTTGATTGAGAGGTTTAGAGACCTGAACTTAGGGATGACATTAACAACTGAGAGCATGAAGATGTGTTATCTCAGTGTGACGAGTGACTTCAAAGAGAGAATCACTCAAGCTCAACAAGAGGATGAGGAGTTTTAGGAGATCTTAAAGGCAATAGAGATAGGAAAGTTGAAGGGTTTCACCCAAGGACCTAATAAGCTGGAGGTTTGAGGGCTGGATTTATGTGTCGGCGAGTGGTGACCTCTAAAGGAGATTTTGGGGAGGCTCATAAGAGCCACTTCACCATTCACCCTGTACTACCAAGATGTATCAGGACTTGAAGAAGATGTATTGGTGGTTCTTTGAAGATGACGTGGCCACATGGGTGAATAAGTACTTAGTCTGTCAAAAGGTGAAGATTGAGCACCCCCCTGAAATGTTGCAACCCTTGATGGAGATGATAGATTTGATAATGTGACGACCTAAGACCCAAGCTGGCCATGACGCCCGACTAATGAAGTCGTCTCACTTTTTGCCGGGTAACTTATTCATTGGATAAGTGGGTTTTATATCCAAGAGATTGACTACCATCGGGGGCCGGGAGCGTGGGGAGTTTGGGGGGGCGCGTGCCGTGGACATGGATTGGATCATCAAAAGGACCATACAGCTTGGGATGAACGAGAGAGTGTGCTTGAGCATGGACGGAGAAATGGAGAAGACCATACAAACCTTGGAAGATATGTTGAGAGTATGTGTTTTGGATAGAGGGAAGTTGCCGTTAATCGAATTTTCATATAAGAACAATTATCATACGAGTATCGGATGGTACTATATGAGGCCCTACATCGAAGGAAGTGTCAATCCCCTTTGTGTTGGTATGAGCCCGATGAGCAAGTATGTTAGGACCTGAAGTCCTGAGGGAAACAATTGAGAGATCCAGAGGATCAAGGATAGGATCCTCACGCTGAAGTCGACAAAAAGCTATGCGGATAAATAGCGAAAGCTGTTGGAATTCCAAGAGGGAGAGCATGTATTCCTTAGGATCACCCCACAAAAGGCATAGGACGAGCTATGAGAGTTAAGAAGTTGCAACCCAGATTTCTTGGTCCCTTTGAAATCCTTGATAAAGTCAGGTCATTAGCGTATCGAATAGCTTTACCACCCCATTTGTCTAACCTTCATGATGTCTTCCATGTCTCTCAATTAAGAAAATGTCAATTTGACCCTAGTCATGTGTTAGAGCCAGAACAAGTATAATTAAGGGAAGACCTAACCTTTAACCTGCCACCTATGAGGATCATGGATAGAGGAGTCAAGGTTTAAGGAACAAAACTTACATTTGGTCAAAGTGGCATGGAGAGGAAAAAGCAAAGGAATTCACATGGGTGTTTGAATTGAGATAGGACACAGGACTTAGAGCTAATTACAAGAAATGAATTACGAGGACGAAATTCTTTTTAAGGAGGGAAGAAATGTAACGCCCTAATTTTTCCTATTGTGCAAAATGACCAAAATGCCCTAGGTCATTTATGCTCGAAAATCGAGGATGGCTGATCCAAGCTATCCTCCAGGAGTTAGTTTCATATTTGAAGGGGACCAGATGTGTTATGGATGATGATAGAGGTAAAAATCTCAATTCTTGGTTCTCCTATGCACAAAATTATCAAAATACCCTTGAGGTAATTTACGTCTAATTAAGTGATGACTGAACCCAATCATCACCTGGAGTTCAAAAGATTAATTATAAAGAATATATGATATCTGAAAGTTTGAGTGGTCCTAGAGAGTTTTTGAGTAAAAAATTACCTTTTCGCCCCTAGTTGGTGCTAAGTAAGCTTAATTGAGTAATTAAGGAAATATAGACAATATTAGACTTTAATTAGAGATAAATTAATTTAAATTATGAATTTTGAGTCAAAATAATTATTTGAGGAGAATTAAGGCCTAAGATTGCTTAGGAAAATCTAAATCTCATTCTTAATAAAAAATGCTTCATGAGACCATAAAGTAAAAGTGAAAAGCAAATAGTGTTTTCTCTCTGTTCCTTTTCCTTAAGTTTAGGAAACATGTTGGTATTTTAATTTCAAACTAATTAAGTTTAATCCAACTAAATGTGTAAGACCACTCCTTAATCATGTCTAAAAAGCCTTAAACACATGGTTACTAACCCAAACACTTAATTATCAATTCCTAACCCATTACCTAATTAAATATATCTCTAATCCATGTCCTAACACACATGAAAAATGAAATTTCCCCCCAAATCAACCATAGAAGGCCGACTCCACCCCCTATTTCTCTCTCATATATTATTTTTTTCAACACTAATACACTCAAAAACTCTCATTCTTTATCATTTGCTTTTTGGGTAAAGTCTTACTCACCAAGATTTGTAAAAAAAAACTCTTTTTCTCTAGACTTAAGCTTTCTTCTTCTTCCTTCTCCACCTTCAAGAGGCTCCATTCTCAACCTCCAACTAATCTCCCAACCTCGAACCACCACATCTCCACCATAGATTAACTCCCAAACACCTATCATTTCCATTCCCAAACACAAGAACACAAGAAAAATCCTCCCTCCATTTCTTTTCCCTTTGGCTGAATCTTGTTTTACTCCAAGAGAAGATTTTTCTTCTCATTTCTTTACAAAAGTTCAAGCTTTCTCTTTTGCAAATAAGAAATACCCTTGGTAGGAATTTTATTTTATGATTCTTTCTCTTATTCTCTTTCTTTTTCAATTTTGATGTTTGGTTGATGGTCAAGACCATAGCTTGATGATGAGGATTCTTGATGGTGGTTGTGAAACCATCATATATTTGACCTATAAAACTTAAGGCTTGATTTTTCATTTTAAAAGAATATGAGAAATAGAATACTTGTTGGTTTTCTTTGATTTTTTCTCTTTGAGCTTGATGGTGAGTCCAAGAAATGAGGTTCTTGGAACCATGGTATTAAAGGACTCTAAAGCTCACTTCCATTTTTGTTAAGATTGATTGGTGTTAAAAATTTCATCCTTTAAAGTCTTGAGTTTTGAGTTTAATCAGATATAAAAATGGACTTACATTCATGTTTATGTTTCAAGTTCCTGCATTTCATGTTTAAATTCCAAATCTTGAATATCATGTTTAAATTTCAAGTTATCACCTAAACCTTAAAGACTTAAAAATGAACTTGTATTTGTAACGCCCAACTTTTACTGTCATTTTAAATTACCGAATTACCCTAGGTAATTCTTATATAAATTCGAGACCTAACAATCCTCAATAGAGGAATATAACATTAGAAAAGAAGTTATGAGCGATTCATGCAAGAGTCGCAAGCCCGAATTTCTGTACGTGTAAAATGACCAAAATGCCCCTGAGGTTATTTTACTTAGAAAATGAGGATCGTGGGCCCCATCCTCAAGGGGATGTTCTGAGGATAATAGGGGATTGTTTGTGTTATGTGTGTTAATAGAGAGAAGAATCTCAATTTTGAGTTTCGACGCGTGAAATGACCAAAACGCCCCGCGTTGAATTTCGATTTGCGTGCCAACGCTCGAACCTCACTAAAATGTTTTAAAAGGTGTTTTTAAGCTATGATTGGCCATTGGTTAAGTTCGAATGGCCCGAAATTTTTGAGCGAAATGACCATTTTGCCCTCTTTGTGTAGTTTTGCAATTTTTGAGATTTTGATTCGTCTAATGAAACCTAAGCAATATTAGGCTCAAATTAAAGCTTATTAAATTCTAATCACTAATCTAGAGTCAAAATTATTTATTTAGATTGATTAGAACCTAAAATTGCTTAAAACACCCAAATTGCTTAGTAATTCACTTAAGCCCTTAACCGTAAATTCTCTAAATTGCATGAATACCTTGCCTACACCTAAATAATACATGGAACACACAAAATCCTCTTCCACAAGGCTGTAATGGCCAAAATTATTGAGTAATAAGTCAGAAAATTATTACACAAAAATCCAAAGAATGAAAACAAAGAATCATGAAAACATGGAAACATGATTCCATGTTTTAAGCCACCAAACAAAATGATTTTTCTTCCTTATTTTTTTCCTCTAATTTTTGGTCAGATTTCCTTCCTTCCTTTGTCCATTTATGAGCTGCAAAATCTCTATAAATAGGCATGCTTGAAGATAGTTTAGATGCTTAGTTCATAACTTACACAAATTCTAGTCTTAGGAGCACCAAAAGCTTTCTTTCTTTCTTTCTCTTGGCCGAATTCTCCCTTCAGCTTTTCAAGGATATTTTGCTTCATTTCACTCAAGGAAAACCAAGTTCTCTTCCTTTCTTTCAAATCAAATTAGGTAGGGAGGTGTTTCTAAGTTCATTTTATGCTAAGACAAGTTATGTTTCCAGCTCAAAAATGATGTTTTCATGAGCTTTCTTTTAAGTTTTCATTTTCAGTTTCTTCTTCCTTTCTTTTTAAAGTATTTCGGCCATATGGCCTAGCTTATGATGAGACCATGGTTTGATGATGAGATTCTTGAGTGTTGGTTGCAAAGCTTTCACAAGTTAGATCTCTAAAACTTGAAGGTTTCACTAGTTTCCAAAGCTTCTAAAATTTTAGTTTTTCTTTCCTTATTTTCCTTTCATGGTTTCGGCCAAATGGCCTAGGAAGGAATGAAATGATGGCTTGATGATGAGGACCTTGAATATGGGTTGTAAATCCATCACAAGTTAGGCCTCTAAAGCTTGAACATTCCATTTAATGCAAAACTTTAAAGAATAATGTTTTTATCTTGAGGTTTGAATATGAAATATGTATTTTTACTTTGTCTTGCTAAGATACATATATTGGGTTGAAATCATAATTCTCTTAAAGTCTTGAAGGAGCTCTAGTAAAGAGATCAAGTGAACTTGCATCCACGTTTAAGTTTATGCCTTGCACAGCCATATTTATTTTATGTCATAACTAAATTCTCAAGAATAAATAAATGAACTTGCATATCTTATGTTTAAATTTCAAGCTTGCATTTCATGTTTAAATTTCAAGTTGTCACTTAATCTCTAAAGATAATAAAGAAGTTGCATCTCATGTTTATTTTATGCTCTCACTTTATTTTATAATGGCTAAAAGAATCAATGCATGGCATGTTTATTTTATGTCATCACCTAAAAATCCTAGAGCTCAAAGACTTGCCTATGAATCATAAGCGAAGAAATGAGATAATTGGAGTTAAAGAATTTATTCTTTAAGAAGTCTTGAGAATTGGAGCTTAAAAAAAATGTAATTCTCTTCTCCCTCTACTTGGTCCTGTGCGGATTACCGCTTCAGTTTCTTGCATCATGTTTATATTACAAGTTCTTGCATCATGTTTAATTTTCAAGTTATCACCTTAAATCTTAAAGATAAAGAAATGGAATTGCATATCATGTTTATAATTCCAAGCTATCACCTTATAAAGATAAGATTAAAATAAGGTTGCATAGCATGGTAATAATTCTAAGATGTCACCTAAATCTCTAAAGCTCAAGACTTGCTCCTTTTATCTTAAGTGAAAGATTTAATTATGAACATTCTTTCAAGTTATAAATTGGTCCCATGGTTAAGTTAGGCCTAAAGTCCTATGACTTCTTTCAAGTTTAACAAAAAGAGTTTTAAAACTTTGTAAGAATTTTATGGGAAGCTAGTAATTTATGTGTACTTAAAATGTGATTTGATGCTTATTAAGAATTTGGTGTCATTGATTGATTCCCTGGTTTGTATGTTATAGTTGCTGTTGCAAATAATGAAAACTTATGCATGAAATAAAGACATATTTCCTGGAAGAAAGTGTATTACTGTAAGAGTGCAATTTGGAAAGATTCTGGCTAAGGAAAGATTTGGTATTTAAGCGTGTCCATTGTGACCCACCTCTCTTTCCTGGAATCTCCAGATGCATGATTACAGTTGGTATATATTATTTCAGCATAAGACTATAAATGAGAAAATGTTATGATGATTATGAATGAAGAATTGTATTATGATATAACATGCAAAGACTTAAAGGTGACTCAAAATATATGAGAAAATGATCCTTTGGACCCGTCAAACTATAGGCGGTGAAAAGGTGATTCTTGCCCCTAGTCTTTCTCTCAAAAGGGTAGAGACGGAATTTTTACTTATCAAAAGGGATAAGTATGTGCTGGTGACGACTAGCAAGGTATGAGCTCATAACCTAGATTACTCCCAAAAGGGTGGAGTATAGGGTGGCCCAGGAAAATGATGATGAAAGTAACTTTAAGTCACCTAAGAAACTAAGTAAATGCATTATGTGAATATGATGTTCTGCTATGCATAGTATTTATGAGATGATGATGAGAAATATGATGTTCTGCTATGCATAGTATTATGAAATGATGATGAGGAATATGATGTGATTTTATGCATAACTATGTTATTATATATGAAAGGAAAAGTTCATTATAAACATGACATGCTAAGTTTATGATGCATTATAAGACGCATGATTAAAATGAATGGACCTCGGTAAAGTATATTTCCAAACTAATTAAATGAATCTTAGCATGCTCACATTTTCATAATGAAACCCGAGGTTCCTGGGGACGATGATGATGACATGATACATATGAGGTGAGTACCCTACTGAGATTCTTTTATAAGTTTCTCATTCCCTCTTTCTTTCTTTCCATCTCGTCTTCAGAAAGTGATGGTGATGTTCGTGATTCCTGTTGATGCTCTCACCTGGTAGATGCACGTGATCTTGTGAACCAGCTTATTATCCTTGAGGAACGTATTGCTAGACCTTGAGCGTGACTCTGATATCTATTCCTATGTGAAGTGTTATAAATAGGTGCCGTTAATAGATGTTTTTCCATCCATATATTATTTATGTTTTGTTAGTTTGCCTACATCTAGCTTAACTCTTGATAGGCAAAATATCTATGTTAAATGTAATTATGGATATCATATGATAGAGCCAATATGATGTGTTCTTCATGATATGTCTGTTTATTTTCCGCTTTATCCGATTATCGTCCACGTTATGCGCGGCTCACGTTTTCAATTATGTTTAAAAAAAAAATGGCTCGTAATTTCACTAAGTATTTTCAAAGCATGATTAAGGAATGGAAGCAAAGAGTAAAGTCTAGTAATTAATCAAATACAACCTAGGTGTATTGGGTTGATTATTAGGGTGTTACATATTCTCATGTTTAAATTCCAAGTCTTGCATATCATGTTTAAATTTCAAGTTATCACCTAAACCTTAAAGACTTAAAAATAAACTTGCATTCTTATATTTATATTCAAGTCTTACTCATCATATTTATATTTCCAAGTCATTATAACGCCTCGATTTCTGCGTTTGAGTACAAATGACCAAAATGCCCCTAAGATTATTTTTACTCCTAATTTGGGACACGACTCCAGTCCCGAATGGGTCAACTCAATGTTTAAAGGGGATTATATGTGTATGTTTGATATCCGAGGTGAAAATCTCGTTTTCACTTTCGGCTCAAAATGACCAAAATACCCTTGTATTCTACAGGGTAAAAGGTGCCGTTTGAGCCTGGAACTTTTCCAAGAAGTTTGGAATGATGTTTATGAGTGATATCTGATGTTAGTTGGCCAAAGGTCCGGGCAGTTTTAATGCAAAATTACCATTTTGCCCCTAAAACAGTGTACAGTGAGCCTAATGACGCAATTAAGCAAACCTAGGCAATATTAGGCTCTAATCGAAGATTAATTTATTTCGATAATTAATCTAGAGTCAAAATAATTTATTAAGGTTAATTAGAACCTAAGATTGCTTAGTTAAATTCTAATTGCATTCTTTAATTCAAGATTCCTAGTCATGGAATTTTGAATAGTGTTTTCTCTCCAATTCCTTAAATTAAGGAATTGTGCCATACCTCATTTGACTAAGAAAATGAATTTAATTTGTTAATCTAGTATGACCACTCCCTAATCAAGTCTTGACACTCCTAATTAACCAATTACTTCACCTAAACACTTTCTTACAACTCCTAACCAAAACCTTAATCAAAGAAACACCTAAACACATCACTAAAACACAATTACATGAGCAAATTAATTCCCCCTTTTGCTGCCCAATCTGGCCGAATACATGGCCTAGGAGAAGTGCCACATGTTGTTTGATTTCTCACTCAAGAGCCATGCCTAGGCCATACCTCAAACCATATCTCACCATGCTTTCAACCATGCCTTTGCCCATACCTTGTAAGAGATATTTTCCTCCCTAATTGACCAAGCAAGGCAGTCGGCCATCCTTCCCTAATCAGCCTTCATTGTGCAAAATTTTCTAAGAACCTTGATACACTTTAGATCATTTGCTAAGTTTAGTTGTCTTGCATTTTCTTGCTTTCTCTCAAATTTCTCTTCATCTTCTTCATCTTCTTCTTCCTCTCAAAGAACCTTGCCACCACCACAAACCACCACTAACAACCATAAACCACCACTACCTCACCTTAAACCATCTCTCAAACACTCAAAACTTTCCATTCCCAAGCTTAGAAACTCAAGGAAAAATCATCTTCCTTGAGCATCCTCCTTGGCCGAATCCATCATCACATCCAAGAGGAGATTTTGTCTTCTCAACTCTTCAAGAACTCAAGTTTTCTTTCATTTCTTCAAAGACTTCCTTAGGTAGGGGTTTTGTTTTCAAGTTTTTACTTGTTTTCCTTAAGAAAAGTTCTAGTTTTCTCTTGATTCAAACTCTTTTCCTTCTTTCTTTTGCATTTCGGCCAAAAGGCATTTTTATGAAGAGAACATGAGCTTGATGATGAGGTTTCAAGATAATGACTTGTTGTTGACATGTGAGAAACCTCTAAAGCTTGAAACAACTTGGTCTTGGACTATACATACTTGTGTTTTCATTCTTTTTCTTGCTTATAATTTCGGATTTCCTTTCTTATTTCCCTTAAAAGTTTCGGTTCCTTTTCCTTTTCTCCTCAAAAGATTTCGGTTTCCTTTCCTTTTATTTGAATAAAGTTTGTCAAAAATGTTAAGTAGATCACAAAAGTTTTGTTAAGAAAAATTAATTAAATGATTTCAAAGAGCTCTAAGCTTACCCTTGCCAACCTTAAAGTTGGTCTCCGTTCTAAAAGTTTCACTCTAGATTGAAGCCCATGAGCAATAAAATAAAGAATGTGATTTAGTTCTTGTATTTTGTTTAGACAAAGTGTTGAGCTTTGTGTCTATTTTCTTGAGCTTGATGATGAAGTTTGAACCTTAAGACTTCCTTGAAGTCTAGGTGTTAAGAACTCTAAAGCTTGCCTTATGATACATAATGGGTTGAGGTTTCATGTTCCTTTAAAGTCTTGCAAAAGCTCTAGCTAAGATCTAAAATAAGATGCATTCATGTTTACTTTAATGCTTTGCATAGCATGTTTATTTTCAAGTCATCACTAAACAACTTAAAGATTAAAACAAGAATGTGCATCCTCACTTAATAAATCTCAAAGCCTACCTATTTCAACCTTAAAGTTGATTGTTGATTTGGGGTAAAAACCTCAAGGGGCCTAAAGCACTAAAATAAAGAATTGAACCTTGCATCTCATGTTTACTTTCTTGTCTAGCATGTTTATATTCTATGCCATCACTTAAACTCTAAAGATAATAAATGAGTGCATCTCATGTTTACTTTATGTCATCACTTTATTTTCTAATGAAGAATAAAAATGAGGTGCATAGCATGTTTAAGTTTATGTCATCACTTTAATGATCTAGAGCTCAAAGACTTGCCCAAGTATCCTATGTAAGGTTTTAAGAAATGTTGGCATTTTTAAAGAAGCCATTCGGCCTTGTGGTGATGATGATGGACTTAGTATGAGTTCCTCTAATCACAAGTGTCCATAGTTCATGTTTTGTAATTTTTCTAAGCTTAGGAGCACCTAAGCAACATTATGAATGAAATTATATACTTTAAATCTATTTTATGAACAAGTTAATTTAGCTACTGACCTCATGTGTAATTGCATGATTTTAATGTAAGGATTTGAGTTCTAAAAGAGTTTTGAGTTCCTAGAATTATTCCAAGAGAAAACTAGCAACTTGTATGCATTTTAATTCATGAGATTATGTGATTTTATGAGCTTTACATTTCGGTTCTGTAAGTCCATGTTTGGCCACTGTACTAAATCTGTTTTATGGTGTGGAAATGTGTAAAATTATGTTTGAGTGAAGTAAGGAACGTTTTAGAAAAGTTAGAAAAGAATAAGTAACTTGAAAGGATAAAAAATGAGAATTCTAGAACACGTTAATGCACAAAAATGCAAACCTGTTCCAGCATGATTAATTCAAGGATAAATGGTTCATAATCAGTAAGACATGTATAAAAACCCTTCATAAATGATTAGGTATTATTTACAAAGCTTAAGGTGATGATAAGGACTCAAAATGAAAATTCTAGCACATCTAGACATGGCAATATACAATTCTGTTCCAGCATAGTTAGATTGAGGAAAAATGGTTTACAACTTAGAAAACATGCCTAGGAATCCCTCATAATTGGTTTAGGAATTGATTGTGGATCCTTAGGTGAAGACGGATCTTAAAAAGGGTCACGAACGGAGATTCTAGAGCCCCATAAGCGTATGATATTTTTCTGCCCTTACATGCACAATGCTGTTTGGAATTTTTAGTAAGTCTAAATCTTAGAGAAAAGTTTAAGTGAAGACCTCTTGGGGGTAATAAAGATGTAATATGGGTATTGGAATAATTAGAATACAAGTTTAAGACCCGTAAGGGCAAAGCATAAGATACTATGAGATAAGAGGCCAAGTGAGCATATTTATGATGATGAACCTCGAGCATATTTATGATGATGTGATTATGTTAATATCTTGAGCATGTAACTTTATGTGTATAATCTGTGTTGATGTGATGAAGTATTATGCCTTAATTTGAGATGCATGAGGTTCGAAATATGAATGAACTAGAAGAATATGCTCATGTGAACTATAAAGTTTTTTTAATTGAGAAAGTTCCATAAGAATGATACATGTGATTAAGATTATGTGGCATGACTCAAATTTGAGGAAATTCAGAGTGTAGCTGTTATGCTACCGAATTTTCAAATTTGAGGGACTTAAGAAAGTTTTGAAAATAAGATGTTTAATGTGACACACCAAGACGTACTTCTCCTCTTGGTGAGGAGAAGGTAAAACCGTGAGGGCATCGACATTAGCCTACCAAAGCGGACAAGTCGCTGGTCTTAACCAGTCGATGCGTTTCGAAGAAGGAAAAAGTCCCATGATAGGTGATCCTTAGGCCCCTACCCATACTCTGGAGTCGGGATTATAATGATTATGATTATGTTTATGATTCGCTTATCAAGAGGATAAGTAAGAACTAGTGACGACTAGTTAAGGTATGAGCTCATAGCCTAGTTTTAGGGTGCGGTTACTATTATGTTTAGTGTCACAAGTATGAGAAAAGGAAAGATGTTCAAGAGAAGTTGCATGTCACTTACATGTTGTTTGATTATTGTTTGGTTTTCCTAAAGTACTGTCATGCATCCATGAACTATTATGCTGCATACATGCATTTAGATTCATGATAAAAGACACGGACCTTGGATAATTAACTCTGAAAGCTTCATAATGAACCTATGCATGTTTAACCTTTTCATAATAAACCCAAGGTTCCTGGGACGTAAACGATGACACTAGGATAGAGAATTTTCTTTGAGATTCTTTAGCAAGATTCTCACCCCTCTCTATTTCTCTTTCGTTACGTCTTCAGACTGATGGCGTTGTTCGTGATTTTTGTTGATGTGCCCGTGTGGGAGTTGCACTACGATCCGGATCATCAGTCCTACCACTTCGAGGGTCGTTGTGCTATACACATTTTTGCATACATGGGATGCCCATTTGCCTTTCCAATCTCCAGCTTCCATTCACTCTGACCTCTCCCTTTGGCGATGACATGATTTTTGAGAGGACGCGACCCCGTGATGAATAGAACTGCCATGCCCGACCATCATCCTCAGCGTGTGTGACCATCCGAGTACGTACCCCTCATACGTCGTTGCGGGAGGGACCTGTCCAGGACTCACCGACCAATCCGTATTCAGAGGATTCCGCCCTTCGGTGCCTTTGGCCGTTGATCGGGTAGCGAGGACACGGTCTCTAGCGAGGCCTATGAGGCGTGTACGTTAGCCCAGAGGCGCCCTCGCCGATGGGCCACATCGAGGAGCTTCGCGGTTCGTAGGTTTCATCTCTCCATCCGAGGATTAGCGTCGTCCGTAGGCTCTTAGAGGGGAAAGGTTTTTTTGGGGAGTATCTTTTGGGGTTGTTTCATGTATTCATTGTTATGTTTCTTATTTTTGTTATTGTACTGCAAGCTTTGCCCACTTATATGGGTAAGACTTTATGCTTTCCTTTGTAACTCAATGGTCATGTAATAAACTATGTTAATTAATGTTATGAAGGATGTTTTCATGATTGAGGTGTTCTTTATGGCTTTCGTATTGTATGATTTATTTTGTTCTTCCACTTCACGTTCCGTTTATGTTATACACAAAGGCTCGCACTTTGTTTTACATGATTCATTTCAAAAAAAAATTTACCTGATTTTTCGCTAAGTATTTTGTAAATGAATTTAAAGGGAAGTAATAACTAATAATTAATCTCGATACGTCCTAGGCGTATTGGGTTAAATATTAGGGTGTTACAGTCATCACCTTATAATGATAAAGATTAAAAATGAGGTTGCACGGCATGTTTATGATTCTAGTCATCACTTAAATCTCTAAAGCTCAACACTTGCCTTTTTTATCTTAAATGGAAATTTTGATCATGGACACATCTCAAGATATGTATTTCGGCCTTATGAGGGTATTGGGTTTGAAGTTGGTTTTATTTTATTTTGAGACTTGAATCTTGTGTCTAAAATGTGCAAAGGATTTTTGAAAGAATCAGAAACTCAAAAGGAGTGAAAATCTGATCCTAAGTGATTAAAAACCTATTAATGAAATTTTTAGTTTTGCTACTATTTAGACATTAATATTTAAGTTCTCAAAGAGATAAAATGGTTTCAAGTGTCTTCTATGTCTTAGAATAATTTTTGAGACAAACTAGTAACTAGAAAAGATTAAAAATGTGATTTTGAAAGCTTTTAGAAATTAAAATTATGACTGTTTGGCATTATGTAATTTTGTAAGGTGCTATTTGGTACTATTTTTATGTGTAAAAATTACCAATAATTGTTGTAAAAATTATTTTTAGCATCTTAGGAAAAACTAGTAACTAGAAAAATCAAAAATATAATTTTTTGAGCTTTTAGAAATTGCAATTATGGCCACTGTTTGGAATTATTTAATACTATAAGATAATGTTTGGGATTGTTCATGGGCTTAAAAATTGGTAATAATTGTTGTAAAAATTATTTTTGGTGTCTTAGGTGCTTAAAAGAATAATTACAAGTATTAGTTTGGACCGTTTTGCAAAATGTGAAAAGTTATGCTTTAAACAATCATTATAGAATTTTAGTCAAAAGAATTTAATTGCAGTTAGCAATGATTTTTATTCTGTTATATATATCCTATTGAACATGGCATATGCATTAGCTGAGTCTGTCCTTGAAATTCGGCATACTGGGTAGGAGCATGTTTACTTTGTCATGAGATATTGATGAGAATATGTTTATAGATATATGTAAAGAATGTGATGCATGCTTATGTGATCAATTACATGATGTTTTGTGGCATGTTATGATTATAAATGAATAATTGAGGTGCTTGATTGATATGTTTTATAACATGAAGCAAATTTAGGGAAACTCTGTTCCTAGTCATTATGCTGGATTTCCGTCAAACTTGTGGACTTAGAGAAATTATGAAGTTTATGAGCATAAAATGTTAAATGATAAGTTATAATAATGACTATGATTATATGTTCTTGTTTGCACCTCTAAATAACATGCTAAGGTTAAAGGTGACATAAGACATGTAGAAATGGTTCTCTAGACTCCAAGAATTAATGGTTATGAGAGGTGATCTTATACCTCCTATCCCATACTCTGGAGTCAGGAATTTGCTTATCTATAGGATAAGTGTAGACTAGTGACGACTAGTTAGGTTTGAGCTCATAACCTAGAACTCTCAGGAGGAGAGAGTATTAGGATGGCCCCCATAGAAGAGGATAAGAAAATTTAAGTCACCTAAAAGGATAAAGAGGAAAGATCATGTTAGGACGATTATGTTCTTTATGCCATGTCTATTTAATATGATTTTTGTGATATGTTGCATGTGGCATTGACATGCATTCATGATATGATATGATGTATTCATGACATTAAGATTTATGCTAAAAGATACAGGCCTCGGTTAATGGTATTTGGAACATAATAAATGAACTTTATATATATATACGCCCACTATTTCCCTAATTAAACCCAAGGTTCCTGAGGACATAGATGAGGACACATGTTAGGAGGTGAAAGCTCTACTAAGACTTTTGTATAAGTTTCTCATTCCCTATTTCTTTCTTTCCATCTCATCTTCAAAGTTTGATGGCCACGTTCGTTATTTACGTTGACACCCCCATGTGGGACATGCACTACAACCGATTAACCAGTCATACCATTTTTTTGGTCGTTGTACCGTTTGCTTGTTCATTTTCTAAGACTGTCCATTTGCGCATCCTGTCACTAGTGTTTGGTTCTCCCTACCTGCTCCATTTATGGATGACTTTGCCTTCGAGCGTGCACATCCGCGTTTCTCAGGAATTCCCACGCCCACTCTGCCGCATCGGCCATTCGGGATTTCCCTCTACATACCCCGATCACCACCTCATCCTACTGAGCCATGATCGGACCCATCAAAGGAGCCACCCACCTAACACTCTTTTGGCTTTTCCCTATCGTCCCTATGGAGATAGAAGGTGGTAGCGATAGAAGGCTACGTCATGCAACCATTGAGAGAAGCTCAGTATTCATAGAGGAGCTACCCGTCCTCACTGAGGTGCCCATGTTCGTCCTGCGGCCTTCTTGCCCCACCTAATGACTTAGCCCATTTGATTGGTTACCTTCCTCCTTCTTAGGATCGACATCAGAGGAGTTAACAGTGGACCTCTTGGAGCGCTTGTGCATATCTCGTGGAGAAGATATCCTTCTTTTTTATTTTTGATTAGAGGCTATCTACTCTAGGCACACCCCAGGAGTAGTGGGAGGAGAGGTCTTTATTAGCTTGTATTTAGTTTTCTTCTACATACTATTCACGCTTATATTCGAATGACTATACCTAGCTCAACTTTTGTTGGTGGGTATGACACTATTACATATGTATATTTTGGTGTGTGATGAGGAATGATTGATATAGATGATATATATAAATATATGATGATATGATTATGTTCATGATATTGTGATGTTTGTATTTTGTGTATGCCTGTGACATGTTTCTAGACTTTCCCTTTTATATGTAATACGAACGACGTGTTTTATTCAATATGTGCGGCTTACGTTTTGTTTTTGAAATTCAAAAATTTTTTACCTGTATTTGTACTAAAGTATTTCCAAGAGTTTAGGTTAAGAACTAGAACAAAAGAGTAATAACTAATAATTAACTTAAATGCATCCTAGGATTATTGGGCTAAAATTAGGTTGTTATAGATGTAGAGAGAGAAAAATAGCAACTAAAAATGGAAGCCTAAAAGTGTGTCAAAAACTAGTGTTGATCCTTTATATACTGATAATATTTTTATGGAGTCGCCACCAAGGTTTATTAAGGAAAATTATTGGGGAAACCTTTTTGTAAAAATATTTTAAACTAGTCTACTAAAATAGAGTTAGATCTGGACTCTATTTATGCATAGGGAATGGTAAAGACTAAACCCCATAGCACCCCTGATACATCCGTCTTAAAATGGTTACCCAAAAGTTTATAGTGTAAATTAGAATAATTTAAAGCATATACAATTTACCCAAAAAGATAAACAAATATAATATTTACAAATAAATGAAAAAATCAACTTAAAATATTTACAAATAGAGGTGATAAAATAACAATAGTTAGGGACAAAATTATGAAAATTTAAAGTTTGGCTTGACAGGAATTCCTTCTACATATACTATGGTATAATCAGGAACTCAAAGTCATGTAGTTCTATAGAAAATAAGTATGTGTTGATGGATTCTAATTATGAAAAAAAATGTTAGAATATCAAGCTGTCACATCTAAAACATTATAGAACATATAATTAGCAAACTGTCGTGGTTCAGTTAATCTTATTGTCAAAATGCAATCTATTGATTTTTTTTTTATAAAAGTAAAAACAAAACACCTAAGAATTAATCTTAAACACATATTAAATAAAAAAAAATTTTAAAGAACCAACCAAAAAACAAAAACAATTTTTTTAAAAATTAAAATAAAAATGAAGCCCACAACCCAAATCCATGTTCAGCATTAACCAAAAAACAAGTAGGAAAAAAAAAATTCAATAGCCCAAAAACTAATTAAAAATCCAAGTAGCCAAAATAAGATATCTTCATACTCTAAACCTAGATACACATTTGATCAATTGGGGTTAGAAACAAAACAAACATAAGGGGTGGGGATTCTATGAAGTGGCACAACACAAAGAAAGAGAGGGAGAACCAGGTGTTAGTGCGGAGGAGCAACGAGGTGCTGGCGAGCTATGGCAGAAGTCCAAGGGCATGGTCTCCTTGGCATACAAGGGACGCTGAGCGGTGAATATCACGGGCGTGATCAAAGGGACCACCACAGATGGTGGCGTTGGCTCCAGATCATGGTGTCTTTGTTGAGCTTTTTGAGGTCACACGCAGGCTTCACGGGGAGGCTTAGGAAGGCCGTCCATGATTCCTGCGCATGGAGGGAAGGCGATGACGGTTCTGTAGGGCTGGGCTTCTCACGCTGGTCTTCGTGGTGGCGTTGGTTTTCAGGTGGAGCTTTGCAGCGGTTCCCATGAATAGGAGAGGGAGCAGTGATGGTGAGATATGGAGGAGGTCCAACACTACTTTTCTATCTTTTCTTTTTTTTTTTTTTTCTTGGGTTTGTGTTTGTGAGATGGTTATGGACTGTAGTTTATTGTGGCCTTTTTGTTTTGTATTTGATGTTGAAAATGAGTTTTGGTTGGCTTAGATTGTGGATTGCATGGTGATGGTGAGGATGTGCGGTGGTTCTAGCAGGAGCCGGGACTAGGTGGGGACTATAGCTTCACGGTTGTTGTTCCCTTTTTTCTCTTTCTCTTTTTTTTTTTTTGGTTTGATTGAGTTTATTGAGCGATGGTATACTGTGATTTGGGATTTTTGTGTTTAGGGGTTTAGTTTTGATGATATTTGGCTATGATCTATAGAGGTTCTAGGAGGATTGTTTTTTGTTTGGGTTTCAAAGGAATATATGAATAGTGTAATGTGTGAATGGTCTGTGTATTGTGAATGTGAAAATGGTGATTAAAGAGTCAAAAAACCTCCCCCAATTTCTATGAATTTTGATCCTATTTATACACAGTCATGGATTCATTTTTTTAGATCTGAGAGGGGACATTCATGATCTGATTGAAGATGCTGCATTTGACTCTCAAACCCTTTCTGTATTTTTTATTCCCCGCTTTCTTCTTTGACTTCTCTTCCTATTTGGCGCCTCCTTCTCTGAATTATTTTTCAGTTGCACGCTCCTGCATTTGACTTCATCGACACTCATTTTATCTTTTTGTGTTTTTGTTTTTTAAGACAAAGAAGGAAATCGATGCATACACCTATCCCTTTCTTTTCTTTTTTTTTTTTTAAGGAAACTTACCTGGGGCTAAAAGCAAGGTGTCTTATTATTATTGTGATTTTTTTAAAACTTAATAAAAAATTGGGTGCTGACATAGCCCCCTTTGATTGACCTTTTAATTAAAAGGACAATCAAAGTAAAGAAGCAACTAATTTTTGTTAACATTAAGCTTGCTTCTTATTTTATTCTTATGTTCGATCTCTTTCATCTCTGCCCGCTCGTTGTAACAACCTAATATTTAACTCAACACGCCTAGGACGTATTTAAGTTAATTATTAGTTATTACTCTTTTGTTCTAGTTCTTAATTTAAACTCTTGGAAATACTTTAATGAAATTATAGGTAAATTTTTTTTTTAAACAAAACATAAGCTTGCGTACTAAGTAAAACCCATCATCCGTCTCGCACATATAGAGGAGAAATAAAATGAGTCACATGCATGCACAATAATCACATGAACATAACCATATCATCATATATAATTATAGCATAAGTATTAACGTTTCACATCACGCACCAGAATTTACTACCAAAAAGGTATCATGCCCACCAATAGAGGTTAGGCTAGGTGTAGCCATCCGAAAAAGACATAAAAAGTATATGAACTAAAACAACCTACTAAAACATCTCCTCCCACTACTCCTACTGGGATATGCCTAGAGTAGATAACCTCTAACAAAAATATCAAAAGAAGGATTCTTTTAACAAGATATTCACAAGCACTCCAAGAGGTCCACCATTAACACCTACTAATGATGCTTCCAAGAAGGGGGAAGGTATTCAAGCATACGAGCAAGGTCGATAGGAGTAGCAAAACAACCCACAAAATGATCAGATTGGTTGGTAGGATCGAAGTGCATCTCCTAGGTGGGAGCATCAACGTAGATCACTAACGTAGCCATTGCCCTCTCAAGACGAGATGGAAAAGAAAAGAGAGGGAATGAGAAACTTGTACAAGAATCTCTAGGGCTTTCACCTCTAAACAAATGTCATCATCTTCGTCCTTAGGAACCTCGGGTTTCATTATGAAAATAGTGGACAATTAAGAAGATTCATTTATTAAGTTTCAAACACCATTATTCGAGGCCCGTGTTTTTTAACATGAATCTTAATGTCATGAATGCAGTATACCATATTATAAAATGCATGTCAATGCTTATGCAACATACCACAAGACTTGAATGAATTATAATAACATAAGGAACATAATTCATTTTAATATAATCTTTCCTCTTTACTCTCTTAGGTGATTTAACCTTCTTGTTCTCTTTTATGGGGCACCCTAATACTCTATTCTCTTGAGAGTTATAGGTCATAAGCTCATACCTAACTATTCATCACTAGTTTACACTTATCCTATAGATAAGCAAATTCCCGACTCCTGGAATGCGGGTTAGGGGGCATAGGATCACCTTTCATAACTATTAATTTCTGGAGTCTAAAGGATCACCTTTATTGGATCACCTATCATAACCTTTAATTTGGAGAGTTCATATGTTTTATGTCACCTAATCCTTATTGGATCACCTCTCATAACCTTTAATTCGGAGAGTCTAGAGGATCATTTCCATGTGTTTTATGTTATTTAGAGATGTAGTACATGAACATATAATCATAACTTATCATTTTACATTTCATGCTCAAAATTCCATAATTTTTCTAAGTCCACAAATTTGGTGAAAATTCGACCGTATAATGGCTGGGAATGGAATTTTCCCAAATTTGCTTCCTGTCATATAACATATCAAACATGCATCTCAATCAATCATTCATAATCACAACATGCCACAAATCATCATGTAATTAATCACATAAGCATACATCATATTCATTGTATATATCCATAAGTATGTTATCATCATAAAAACATTTATAATAGAGAAGTGAATGCATTGATTCATAAAAATATATTTCACAAACAACCATTCAAAACTTTTGTCAATAATACAAGCTTGAGGCATTCTAACCATGGACAAGGTTAGAAACCAACAATGCTTGAACAAATAAAGAAGAAATCCTTACCTCTTATGTAAGGTCTAAAAGAGTCATTCTCTTCTTCCTTGAGCTTGAGTAAGAGTCCTTGGAGTGGATGACCCTCCTTGAATCTTGGCTTTAGAACTTAAGTGCTTAAGAAAATATTTTTGACTAAAGTTAAAGATTGTAACTCTTGTGAAGGCTAGTGAAAGTTTGGCTTAGAATTTAAGTGTTTGAATAAAGTTTAGAGAGTGAAGAGAAGTCTTTGAAGAGAAGAACATAAGAAGAAATGGTAGAGAAAGAATAAGAGAGAAACAACACTTAGAGAGTTTCTAAGACTTGAACACTAGTAAGAGTGTATGTATTCTACAAGAGTTAGAAGATGTAGCTCTTGCAAAGCATGGTAAGGTTTCTTTGTGACTTGGAAATGGAGTGAATGGAATAGAGTTTGAAGAGTATTTATAGTGGAAGGATCAAGAAAAGAAGAAGAATGCTTGCATGATTTATGGAAGCATGTTGGCCAAATTATGAGATGAAAATGCTCCATGTTTTATGCAATGTTTTATGTAAACATGTTGCCTAATTTTGGGATGAAAATGCTCCATGTTTTATGCAAAAAAATTGTTGTTGGATATGCATGGTTAGTGGAAATTTTCTAACCTTTAATGCATGTATGCATCATAGGTTTACAACATATGACCTTATGCTTTAATAGATGTTTTTAATTTTTAGCATAATATTTTGTCTATGTGCATGTATGTGGTTAAGAATGTGCATGATGTATGTGATTGAATTATTGTATTGTCATCTTAATCCAATGGCTTAGATTTATTCTTATTTAAAGACAAATTTAGGGATTTGTGCAAATGGTATTGTAGTAATTATTAAAGTAGTGGCAATTATTAAAGTAGTGGCATTGTAGTAATTACTTTAACCAAGACAAGGGTGCTTTTGTAATTAGACAATGGTAGTGGTATTCTTGTAATTTCATTTATAGAATAAGGGTGTCTTTGTCATTAAATAATAAGGCAAGGGTAGTTTGGTAATTTCCTTTATATAGTAAGGGTATTTTCATAATTTCACTAAATAATGGCATTTTTGTAATTCTTTGCATCTTTTTCTAGACACACTTGATTATTCTAACATTATTTGTTATTAATCAACTATAAATCACTAATGTTAACCCTTCCTACTATGGCGCCAAGATCAACCGCTTAGTCGGTAAATCAATTACTCAGTTCATCGAGTCAATTAGTCTAGACAAAATTTGGGATGTTACACTTGTTGTCACCTATACTTGGGAACAGATAAACCAGGCCTCACAATCTAACATCCCTTACCGCTTTATGGATTGATGACCCCCACAAACCAACACGGGTCTTTTCAGCGTGCTTTAATGGTAAGAGTCATCCTTATAGGACCTTAAGGAATGGACTGACTATGCTTCCAAATTATAGATAAGTCATGCCTTGAATCTTATCTATATGATAGGATATAGGGTTTAGATATGCATGGCAGTCTAGTGGTGCTATAGTTGGTTGCTATCACACTTAGCATAGTGTTGAGCTTGATCAACTCAATATCTTTTGTTTGGTATGTTCAGGAACTAATGACAAACCATAGACGTAATAGGAACTGGGTGCTGAACTGGACTATATGATTGATACTTTCCATGAGATGGCTACCGCTATGAGGGAACAAGCCATGATGGCCAACTAGATGATGGAAATGTTAAATTGGAATGTGAATGAGTTGGAGTTCATGGCACTCAAGCAAGAATCAAATTATTTGCTATGGAAAATCATATAGGAAAATGCAGGGCATGAGGCGCATAAGTGCCCTAACAAGAAGAAGACCTGTCTCAAGTCACAATACCAATGGCATGCTCTTACTCAGAGTGAGGGAGCTTCTCAATTTGGAGATTCAATTCGAGGATCTAATAAGAAGCTAGCAATTGCCAAATCTTCTAGGGAAAATTCTAAGAAGAGACTTGGCACCTGAAGATCAAGAATATGAGGATGCCCTAACCCAAAAAAAAATAGTTTCAGCCTAATCCCATGAGGGTAAATAACAACAGTTAACCAGACAAGATTGTCCAAAATGTGAGAAGAACCATGGGGGTAGACCTTGCTTGGCTTAGAATGTATGCTATCGATGTGGAAAGCCAAGACATATAATGAGGGAATGTCTAGAGAGATATTCAAATCCGTTGGAAAGCCACCACACTAGATTGCTAATAATCAGGGACATCGCCACTGACCTTTAACCGAGGTAGGAACGTTTAAGATTTGATTGAATTGTTTAAATCATGTGTGAATTCCTTGTTTGACTTATGAAATTATCTTTTGAAATTGTTTTCAAATGAATTTTAAGGGCAAATTTCTTTTTAAGGTGGGTGGTAATGTAACACCCTAAAAATTATTTAAAAATTAATTTGAGCTTTATTATTCGTAATTTCAAAAATCTAAAGTTTAGCAATGATGAGGATGGCCCAATGGACCTCAAAAAAAATTCTAGCCAGGGTGAATAGTAACCTTGTGGGCCCCACTTGCCGTTGAGATAACTGAAACCCTAAATCGAGACAGGAAATGCCCAGAAAGAAAAGAGAATTGAGGTTAGAAATAGTTAGAAATAAGAATTTTATATCTAGAATTAATTTTCAGGTAATATTTGATTACTTAGGTATGATATTTTACCCGTTCGGTAAAATATCAATGTGTTTCTTACATTTAATGAAACTTGTAGTGCAAGTTTGCTACCTAACTAGACAAGTGTGTGGTAAGAGTGAAGCCACACCATTGTCTTTAGCCAAGAATCAATAATAGCCACACAAAATTATAATTTTTATTTCAAGTAAATAATTTTTGTCGTGGAAAACTTATAAGACATCTTATAAGTTAAATGATGAACACAAATCCTCATTTTCTTCCTCCCAAGTTCGGCCAAGCTCCCAAGAACAGCCTCCTCACTTTGTTCTTCACCAAAGAATCATAAATCAACTAGAAATTCATGCTACAAACATCAAAAAGTTCATAACCAAAGCCCAAACTACAACCTACCTCTTGTAATCCCTAACTCAACTCTTTATAGAGAATCCTCACCTCACCTTACCATCACTTTTATCTATTGTTCTTACTGATTTAGAGGAGGTTTTGATTGGCTTGGATCAAAAATTGGGTGTAGAGGCACAAGCAAAGGCCAAACACAAAAGCAAAAGCTTTCAAGAGCCAAGTAGGGCATTTTAAACCTCTTTTACTTTCAAATCCATTTTTCTATTTTAACTACTGATTTAATTTGATGTTTTTAGTTTTATTGGTTGATAATATATTGATATTGATGTGTTAATTTTGGTGGAGTGTTTGGATGATGTTAAAAATCATTTTTGTCAAAAGGAATTTTGGACTATGCTGCTGGATTTTCGGATTTCTCTTGGGCAAGGATTGTTCATGAATTTTCTAGTGCAATTGTGGGATTTTTATTGGCTAAAAAAATATATGTTGAAGCTAACATCCTATACTAGTTCCACAAATTTTGTTGGGATCATATTTTGACTCCAAGTGCTTAAAAAAATCAAGAACCGAAATGGTACCCATGCTATTTGGATTATTGGAATTGAAGCTATAAATTTTGCTAATTTTATTACCACAACAAATGATTGAATTATCACTTGAAATTTTTACAGGGTGTTGAGGATATATTGAAGTCCAACTTTTAATTTTTGTATGATTTGATATATTCATTTGATTAGGTAATAAAATTGGGAACTATGGTTGTTGACTTAAATAGGGGTTTCTGACCTTTGAATTTGTCTAATTTTGTTAACATAGTTGGAGAACTCTTTTTACTCTGAAATTTTTATGGAGTCTTACGGACACATTGATGTTCTTAGATAATTTTTATAGCCTTTGAATTGATTGTTTGATGAGCAAATAAATTTGTACTACAATGGTGTGAAATCTGCCCATTGTGCTGGAAATGAAGCAATGCTTTGAATTGATAATGTAATGGCATTTTGGTTCTAGTATGACATGAATACTTGATGTTAAATATTTGACCATGTGACTTGTGACAAATAAATGCATGCTAGAGGAAGGAAAGAGTGGTCTATGAGGCATGATTGAAATTGTATTTTTAATGAATGCCTACATGTGCTTTATGCATGCATTTGGAAAAAGAAAAGAGAATGTATAAACTTCAATTGTGCATGTTCTGACATATGGACAAAACAGAAACAAGACTTAGGTTGAATGAGGGGAAGGCAAAAAGTGAAACTTCCCTAGATATATTATAAGGGAAGGCAAAAGGAGGAACTTCCCCAAAGATATTTTGAGTTGGTAGACGTATCACTAGGAATATATCTATGTGTGATTCGAAAAGGAAAAAAATTAAGTCCGATGATCACATATAGGAATGAGCTCAGTCCTTAAGGCTCTATTTCCCTTGTGTGGTGTGATCCACTATAAATACCATTTGGTATAAACTATCTATTGTAGAGTTGTCCACAACAAATACCCGTTGGGTATAAACTAAGTCTTTCTTATGTCAATAAAAAGAGAAAAATGCATTAATTTGATTTCTATGGCCATAAGTGAAACCATGTCACTTTGAGATAATTTCACTGTATGTATTATATGCATACTTGTAACATCCTCCCAAGTACAACCTTATCCTTAAGTCATGGCATCATACTTGAGAGTTGTTACTTATAAATTGGCAGACTTTCTTAATTATTTATAGCAAGAATTGGTCGAATCGTGTGGTAACTAACTTGTGGTTCTATCAAAATACATATATAGCAAGGAAATAAAGTATTTATTTAGTACAAGTCAAGTACAAAAGGAAGCTCTTCTATGAACTTTAGTACACATCTGTTCTTCACTACATTTAGACATATACATACCACTAAGTACAACATAATAAAAACACTAACTACTAAACTACTCCATCTAATTCCTTTTTTGTGTAGCCCCATAGTTCCTGATCAACCTGGAGACGACATGGAAATAGAAAAACACATAGGGGTGAGAATTATATAATTCTCAGGAGGGCATTTCCCCAAATACCCAATCGTAACGTCATCGTTATCGTTCCAACCACTTTGGTTTATCAAGAAAAAGTGATCATGCAGTTTATAATAACGGTTCATTTTTAAAGTTCAAAACCATACTTCCGAAGCGGTTGTTTTTAAGAATCAATCACTATATACACATTCATCATAAGCTCATGCTCATAGTAAATAATGTCAATTAAAATGATTCGATATGATACAAATATGTATATGCCAAATATAAGGAAATTATCTTTAATAGGCCTTGATAAATTGAAGGGGACCTCATGTATTTCTACTTTCCTTCTACAAGTCGAAAAGGATCTCATCCCTCTCTATTTGCCTTCGACAAGTCGAAAGAATCTTATATTTCATTACCCTTGACAAGTCAAAGAGGATCTCATATTTCTTTATTTTCCCTTGACAAGTTAAAAAGGATCACATGTTTCTTGTGGCTATAGAACTTAATTCAATATATCCTTCACTTTTCTTTTTCCAATGCATGTAAAAAACATATACAGGCGTTCATTCACAATACAATTCTCATTTGTATCTCATAAATCAATCTTTAAATTGTCTAGCATGCATTCATATGTCACAAGTCACATGGACAAATAGTTAACATCAAGTATTCATATCATACTAGAACCAAAATTCCATTGCATTATCAATTCAAAGCATTATTGCATTTTCAGCACAATGACAGATTTCACATGTTCATAGCACAATTTATTTGCATATCAAACAATCAATTCAAAGGCTATATAATTCTCAAAGACACTTCAATGTGTCCACAAGGTTCCATAAAAGTTTCAAAGCAAAAAGAGTTCTTTAACTAGGTTAACCAAATTAGACAATTTCATGCTCAGGAACCCCTTAACTTCAACTTAGAACCCGAAATGCATAATTTTTTATCCTAGCAAATGATTAAATCAATTCAAAAGAAAAATCAGTTACACTACAAGATATTATCAACACTATGTAAAAATTTCAAAGGAAAAATCAATCATTTACTATGGTAAAAAAAAATTAGCAAAATTCATAGCTTCAAGACCAGAAATTTAAAAGCACATATATAGTATCAGTTCATTATTTTTTTTTTTAGGCAGTTATAGCCTTTATCATGCTCCACAAAAATTCTCAAAGTTGCCTTAGGATGTTAGCTTAAACATATAATTTTTATAGCTCATGAAAATACCCAGCTATACCAGAAAATTTGTGAACAAATACTGCCTAAGAAAACCGAAAATCTAGCAGCATGACTCAAAATCTCTTTTCACAAAAATAATTTTTAACATCATCCAAACATACCACCAAAATTCATACATCCATATCCATGTATTATCAACCAATACCATCAAAACTTTCTGACCTAGCTCTATCAGAAATCATCAGAATAAATTTGAAAAGAAAAGGCAAAGAAAACCCTACTTTGCAAATCTTTAGAGCTTTATACTTCAAAGGTGTTCCAAGGATTTTCTCTTCACTTCAAGGACTCCCAATCAAACTCCAAACCTTCCTTAGGCAGTGAGGAAGTGATATGTCAAGGTGAGGATTGATGGAGAATTGAAATTTTAATCGGTTAGTTTTGTAGGTATTGATGAGTAGAACAAGTTTTGTGAAGGGAGTTTGTGGTTTTATCAAGTCTAGGCTAGGAAAATGGAGTTTTGAATCAAGTTTTAGGCTCTTGAAAAAAATAAAAATGGAGGTTTCTGGTCACTCTTGTTCATGGCCGAGAATTGCATTTTTGGAGAGATAAGGTTGTTGTATTATATTTATCTAAACTTGGCTTTAGATATTATGTCACATAAATGCATAATTCTTTAAAAGAAAGAAAAGATGGATGGCTAGGATTTAATCTTGTAAATCAAGATTAAATCTTAGCGTTTCACTAAGTCAAAATGGATAAACATTATCCCTTTATAAAGATTAAACTATCTTTTAGTGTTAGAAATCACACATCGAAATTTTATCGAATTGGTACACGTAATATTAAATCTATATTACCCGAAAATTAAATTCAGGTATAAAATTCTCTTTTATAACTATTTCTAACCTCAACCCTCTCTTTTCTTAGTTCCTGCATTTCCTAGTCCCAGATCTTGGTTTTCTTCGATGGGCCCATGGGGCCTACAAGGTTACTATTCACCCCAACTGATAATTTTTTTTTGAGAGGTCATTGGACCATCCTCATCATCGTAAACTAGATTTTTGAAATTAAGGCTAACAAAGCTCAAATTAATTTTTAAATAATTTTTAGGGTGTTACATTACCACCCATTTTAAAAAGAATTTTGCCCTCAAAATTCATTTGAACACAATTTCAATAGACAATTTCATAAGGCAAGTAAGGGATTAACACACTAGCTACAAAAGACAACAATTGAATCCTAAATGTTCCTACCTCAGATTAGATTATTAGGTGGTGAGGTCTACTTAGCTTGTAGTGCCCTTGTGTGGTGGCTTCTCAACAAGCTTTGGATATCTTTCTGACACTCCAGATCTTATGCCCTGGCTTTCCACAATGGTAGCATACATATTGTCCAGCCCTACAAGGTTTACCTTCATGGTTCTTCCCACATTTTGGGCAATTTTGTCTCATGGTTAACATTGTTGTTGTTTATCCTCTTGCAATTTGGACTGAAACTGCTTCTTTTAGGATGAGGCCTCCTCATAACCTTGATCTTCAAGTACTAGTCTCTTATTAGAAATGTCCTTAGCAGATTGGGTGATTGCCAACTTCTTATTGGAGTCCTCTGCACAACGGCACTTGTTCACTAATGTTGCATAATCCCAAATCTCTAAAAGACCCACAACAACTTCGATGTCCTCATGTAAACCTCCTTCATACTTCATGCATTTCCAAGCTTCATCTGGGTCACATTGATAAATTGTAAAAAACTTGCAGAGCTCCTTGAACATGGCCGTATACTCTGCTTTGCTCATAGATCCTTGCTTAAGCGCTATGAATTCCAGCTCCTTTGCATTTCTCAGAGAAAAGGGAAATAGTTGTGGTAGAAAGCTTCCTTAAAGATATCCCAGGTGACTTCAGCCTTAGAAACTTCAAACAACCCCTTAGTGCCAACCCACCAAAATTCCCATCCGCCTCAGCATGTAAGTAGCAAAAGCCACTTTTTGGATCTCAGTGCAAGGAATAATCAAGAAAATTTTTCTTCATGGCCTTAATCCATTCTTTTGCTTTACTTAGATTGAAGGCTTCTCGAAAAGGAGGGGGTTTGCTTTTCTAAACTCTTAAGTTTTGGTATTCGATGTCCACTTCTACTCCCCAGGATTCCCAAATGGATTTCCTTCAGCATGTCGATCCAACCTTTCCATCATCCTGTTGGCTACTCAGCATGTTCTCTCATAGCTGCCATCATCACAGAATGTATCCATCATATTAGCTTCATTCCCAGCTTCAGCCCATTACGCCGATTTGAAGTCATCGATTCCTATCATACCAAACAAGAATTATTGAGTTGATCAGGCTCAATACCAAGCTAAGTGTGGTAGCAACTCACAATATTCCCAATCAGGAGTCATACACATATATAAAATTATAATGCATAACATTTACTAAGGAAGCATAGCCAGTCTATTCCTCAAGGTTCTACAAGGATGACCTCTAATACCATAATGTAACATCCTCCCAAGTACAACCTCATCCTTAAGTCATGGTATCGTACTTGAGAGTTGTTACTTATAAATTTGCGAACCTTTCTTAATTATTTATAGCAAGAATCGGTCAAATCGTGTGATAACTAACTTGTGGTTCTATCAAAATACATATATAGCAAGGAAACAAAGTATTTATTTAGTACAAGTCAAGTATTAAAGGAAGCTCTTCTATGAACTTTAGTACACATCCGTTCTTCACTACGTTTATAGATATATACATACAACTAAGTACAACATAATAAAAACACTAACTACTAAACTACTAACATCCGATTCCTTTTTTGTGTAGCAGCCCCATAGTTCCTGATCAACCTGGAGATGACACGGAAATACAAAAACATATAGGGGCGAGAATTATACAATTCTCAGGAGGGCATTTCCCCAAATACCCAATCATAACGTCATCGTCATCATCCCAGCCACTTCGGTTTATCAAGAAAGGGTGATCATGCAGTTTATAATAACGATTCATTTTTAAAGTTTCAAACCATACTTCCAAAGTGGGTTATTTTTAAGAATCAATCACTTTATACACATTTATCATAAGCTCATACTCATAGTAAATAATGTCAATTAAAATGATTCGATATGATACAAATATGTATATGCCAAATATAGGGAAATTATCTTTAATAGGCCTTGATAAATTGAAGGGGACCTCATCTATCTCTACTTTCCCTCTACAAGTCGAAAAGGATCTCATCCCTCTCTATTTACCCTTAACAATGTCAAAAGGATCTCATCCCTCCCTATTTGCCCTTGACAACGAAACGGATCTCATGCCTCTCTATTTGCCCTCAACAAGTCGAAAGGATCTTATGCCTCTATATTTGCCTTTGATAAGTCGAAAAGATCTTATATTTCATTATATGCCGTTGACAAGTCAAAGAAGATCTCATGTTTCTTTATTTGCCTTCGACAAGTCAAAGAGAATCTCATATTTCTTGTGGCTATAGAACTTAATTCAATATATCCTTCACTTTTCTTTTTCCAATGCATGCATAAAACACATACAGGTGTTCATTCATAATACAATTCTCATTTGTGTCTCACAAATCAATCTTTAAATTGTCTAGCATGTATTCATATGTCACAAGTCACATGGACAAATAGTTAACATCAAATATTCATATCTTACTAGAATCAAAATTCCATTGCATTATCAATTCAAAGCATTATTGTATTTCCAGCACAATGGCAGATTTCACATGTTCATAGCACAATTTATTTGCTTATCAAACAATCAATTCAAAGGCTATATAATTCTCAAGGACACTTCAATGTGTCCATAAGGTTCCATAAAAGTTTCAGAGCAAAAAGAGTTCTCTAACTAGGTTAACCAAATTAGACAATTTCATGCTTAGTAGCCCCTCAACTTCAACTTAGAACCCGAAATGCCTAATTTTTTACCCTAGCAAATGATTAAATCAATTCAAAAGAAAAATTAGTTACACTACAAGATATTATCAACACTGTGTAAAAATTTCAAAGGAAAAATCAATCATTTACTATGGTAAAAAAATTAGCAAAATTCATAGCTTCAAGACCAGAAATTTAAACAACACATATATAGTATCGATTCATGATTTTTTTTTAAGCAGTTACAGCCTTTATCATGCTCCACAAAAATTCTCAAAGTTGCCTTAGGATGTTAGCTTAAACATATAATTTTTATAACTCATGAAAATACCCACAACTATACCAGAAAATTTGTGAACAAATACTGCCTGGAGGAAAACCAAAAATCTAGTAGCATGACTCAAAATCTCTTTTCACAAAAATGATTTTTAACATCATCCAAACTCCCCACCAAAATTCATACATCCATATCCATGTATTATCAACCAATACCATCAAAAATCTTGGACAATCATCAGAATAAATTTGAAAAGAAAAGGCAAAGAAAACCCTACTTTGCAAATCTTTAGAGCTTTATACTTCAAAGGTGTTCCAAGGATTTTCTCTTCACTTCAAGGACTCCCAATCAAACTCCAAACCTTCCTTAGTTAGTGAGGAAATGATATGTCAAGGTGAGGATTGATGGAGAATTGAAATTTTAATTAGTTAGTTTTGTAGGTATTGATGAGTAAAACAAGTTTTGTGAAGGGAGTTTGTGGTGTTATAAAGTCTAGGCTAGGAAAATGGAGTTTTGAATTAAGTTTTAAGCTCTTGAAAGAAATAAAAATGGACGTTTCTGTCACTCTTGTTCATGGCCGAGAATTGCATTTTTGAAGAGATAAGGTTGTTGTATTATATTTATCTAAACTTAGCTTTAGATATTATGTCACATATGTAACATCCTAATATTTAACCCAATACGCCTAGGACGTATTAAGATTAATTATTATTTATTACTTCCCTTTAAATTCATTTACAAAATACTTAGCGGAAAATATAGGTAAATTTTTTTTTTTTTTTTGAGATGGGATATGTAAAACAAAGTACGAGCCTTTACGTATAACATAAATGAAACGTGAAGCGGAAGAGCAAAATAAATCATACAATACAAAAGCCATAAAGAACACCTCAATCATGAAAACATTCTTCATAACATTAATTAACATAGTTTAATACATGACTACTTACAAAGGAAAGCATAAAATCTTACCCATATAAGTGGGAGAGCTTGCAGGACAATAACAAAAATTAGAAACATAACAACGAATACATGAAACAGCCCCAAAAGATACTCCCCATCAAAAACAACCTTCCCTCTAAGAGCCTACGAACGACATTAATCCTCGGACGGAGAGATGTAACCTACGACTCCGAAACTCCTCGGATGTGGCCCATCGAAGAGGGGGCGTGGGCATGCGAATCGGCGGAGCGACGTGGCCACCTCGGCGAGGGTGCCTCTCGGGCTAACGTACACGCCTCATAGGCCTCAGCTGAGAGATCGTGTCCTCGCTACCCCTAACGCCAAAGGCACCAAAGGGGGAATCCTCCGAAAAGATCTGCGGTGAGTTCCTCGGAGGTCCCTCCTGCAATGACGTATGAGGGTACATACGGATGGTCATGATGGTTCTCTCTATCACGGGTCGCGTCCTCTCAAAAATCATGTCATCGCCAAAGGGAGAGGTCGAAGTGAACGAAGCTGGAGACTGGAAAGGCAAATGGGCGTCCCATGTATGCAAAAATGCGTATAGCACAACGACCCTCGAAGTGGTAGGACTGATGATCGGATCGTAGTGCAACTCCCACATGGGCGCATCAACAAAAATCACGAACGATGCCATCGAGTCTGGAGACGTAACGGAAAGAGAAATAGAGAGAGGGATGAGAATCTTGCTAAAGAATATCAGGGAAATCCTCTATCCTAGTGTCATTGTCTACATCCCCAGGAACCTTGGGTTTATTATAAAAAGATTAAACATGCATAGGTTCATTATGAGGTTTTCACAAAAGATATTTATCCAAGGTCCATGTCTTTTATAATGAATCTTAATGCATGTATGCAGCATAATAGTTCATGGATGCATGGAGGTACTTTAGGCAAACCAAACAATAATCAAACAACATGTAAGTGGCATGTAACTTCTCTTGAACATCTTTCCTTTTCTCATACTTGTGACACTAAACATAATAGTAACCGCACCCCTAAAACTAGGCTATGAGCTCATACCTTAACTAGTCGTCACTAGTTCTTACTTATCCTCTTGATAAGTGAATCATAATCATATTCATAATCATCATAATAATCCCGACTCCTAGAGTACGGGTAGGGGGCTAAGGATCACCCATCATGGGACTTTTTCCTTCTTCGAAACGCATCGACTGGTTAAGACCAGCGACTTTGTCGCTTTGGCAAGCTAATGTCTATGCCCTCACGGTTTTGCCTTCTCTCACTAGAGGAGAAGTACGTCTTGGTGTGTCACATTAAACATCTTATTTTCAAAACTTTCTTAAGTCCCTCAAATTTGACGGAAATTCAGCATAACACTACATTCGAATTTCCTCAAATTTGAGTCATGGCACATAATCTCAATCACATGTATCCTTCTTATGGAACTTTCTCAATTAAAAACTATATAGTTCACATGAGCATATTCTTCTAGCTCGTTCATATTTCGAACCTCATGCATCTCAAATTAAGGCATAATACTTCATCACATCAACACGCCAATTATACACATAAGGTTTCATGCTTAAGACATTAACATAATCACATCATTAAGAATATGCACACACATGTCCTCATGCTCACATCACACCTCCTATCTTATATTGTCTTATGTTTTGGCCCTTACGGGTCTTAAACTTATGTTCCAATAATTCTAATACCCACATTACATCCTTATTACACCCAAGAGATCTTCTCTTATAATTCTCATTAAGATTTAGGCTCACTAAAAATTCCATACAACATTATACATTTAAGGGCAGAAAAATATCATATGCTTACTAGGCTTTAGAATCTCCGTTGTGACCCTTTTTAAGATCCGTCTTCGCCTAAGGCTCCATAATCAATTCCTAAACCAATTATAAGGGATTCCTAGGCATGTTTTCTAAGTTGTAAACCATTTTCCCTCAATCTAAATATGCTGGAACAGACTTGTATTTTACCATGTCTAAGTGTGCTAGAATTCCCATTTTAAGTCCTTATCATCACCTTAAGCTTTGTAATTAATACCTAATTATTTATGAAGGGATTTTATACATGTCTTACTGATTATGAACCATTTATCCTTGAATTAATCATGCTGGAACAGGTTTGCATTTTTGTGCATTAAAGTGTTCTAGAATTCTCATTTTTGATCCTTTCAAGTTACTTATTCTTTTCTAACTTTTCTAAAACGTTCCTTACTTCACTCAAACATAATTTTACACATTTCCACACCATAAAACAGATTTAGTACAGTGGCCAAACATGGAGTTACAGAAACGAAATGTAAAGCCCAAAAATCACATAATCTCATGAATTAAAATGCATACAAGTTGCTAGTTTTCTCTTGGAATAATTCTAGGAACTTAAAACTCTTTTAGAACTCAAATCCTTACATTAAAATCATGTAATTACACATGAGGTCAGTAGCTAAATTAACTTGTTCATAAAATAGATTTGAAGTGTATAATTTCATTCATAATGTTGCTTAGGTGCTCCTAAGCTTAGAAAAATTACAAAACATGAACTATGGACACTTGTGATTAGAGGAACTCATACTAAGTCCATCATCATCACCACAAGGCCGAATGGTTTCTTTTAAATGCCAACATTTTCTTAAAACCTTACATAGGATACTTTGGCTAGTCTTTGAGCTCTAGATCATTAAAGTGATGACATAAACTTAAACATGCTATGCTCCTCATTTTGTTCTTCATTAGAAAATAAAGTGAGGACATAAGGTAAACATGAGATGCACTCATTTATTATCTTTATATTTTAAGTGATGGCATAGAATATAAACATGCTAGACAAGAAAGTAAACATGAGATACAAGGTTCAATTCATTATTTTAGTGCTCTAGGCCCCTTGAGGTTTTTACCCAAATCAACAATCAACTTTAAGGTTGAAATAGGTAGGCTTTGAGATTTATTAAGTGAGGATGCACATTCTTGTTTTAATCTTTAAGTGGTTTAGTGATGACTTGAAAATAAACATGCTATGCAAAGCATTAAAGTAAACATGAATGCACCTTATTTTAGATCTTAGCTAGAGCTCTTTGCAAGACTTTAAAGGAACAAAACCTCAACCCATTATGTATCATAAGGCAAGCTTTAAAGTTCTTAGCACCTAGACTTCAAGAAAATCTTAAGGTTTTGAACTTCATCATCAAGCTCAAGAAAATAGACACAAAGTTTAACACTTTGTCTAAACAAGATACAAGAACTAAGTTATATTCTTTATTTTATTGCTCATGGGCTTCAATCTAGAGTAAAACTCTTAGAACGGCCGACCAACTTTAAGGTTGGCAAGGGTAAGCTTAGAGCTCTTTGAAATCATGTGATTAATTTTCTTTATCAAAACTTTTGTGATCTACTTAACATTTTTAGCAAACTTTGTTCAAACCAAGATAAAGGAAATCGAAATCTTTCAAGGGAAAAGGGAAAAGGAAACTGAACCATTTAAGAAAGAAAAGGAAAAGAACCGAAAATGAAACAAGGAAAGAAAGAAACACAAGCATGTATGGTCCAAGACTAAGTTGTTTCAAGCTTTAGAGGTTTCTCACATGACAACAACAAGTCATTATCTTGAAACCTCATCATCAAGCTCATGTTCTCTTCATAAAAAGGCCTCTTGGCCGAAATGCAAAAGAAAGAAGGAAAAGAGTTTGAACCAAGAGAAAACTAGAACTTTTCTTAAGGAAAACAAGTAAAAACTTGAAAACAAAACCCCTACCTAAGGAAGTCTTTGGAATGGAAGAAAGAAAGCTTGATTCTTGAAGAGTTGAGAAGACAAAATCTCCTCTTGGATGTGATGATGGATTCGGCCAAGGAGGATGCTCAAAGGAGATGATTTTTCCTTGAGTTTCTAAGCTTAGAAATGGAAGGTTTGAGTGTTTAAGAGATGGTTTAAGGTGAGGTAGTGGTGATTTATGGTTGTTAGTGGTGGTGGCAAGGTTCTTTGAGAGGAAGAAGAAGATGAAGAGAAATTTGAGAGAAAAAGCAAGAAAATGCAAGACAACTAAACTTAGCAAATGATCTAAAGTGTATCAAGGTTCTTCCAAGCTTAGTATTTATAGAAAATTGGCAACATGGAGGCTGCCAAAGGGAGGATGGCGACGGCCAAAGGGAGGGAAAAGAGAGGAAAACATCTCTTACAAGGTATGGGCAAAGGCATGGTTGAAAGCATGGTGAGGTATGGTTTGAGGTATGGCCTAGGCATGGCTCTTGAGTGAGAAATCAAACAACATGTGGCACTTCTCCTAGGCCATGTATTCGGCCAGATTGGGCAGCAAAAGGGGAATTAATTTGCTTATGTAATTGTGTTTTAGTGATGTGTTTAGGTGTTTCTTTGATTAAGGTTTTGGTTAGGAGTTGTAAGAAAGTGTTTATGTGAAGTAATTAGTTAATTAGGAGTGTCAAGACTTGATTAGGAGTGGTCATACTAGATTAACAAATTAAATTTATTTTCTTAGTCAAATGAGGTATGACACAATTCCTTAATTTAAGGAATTGGAGAGAGAAAACACTATTCAAGATTCCATGACTAAGAATCTTGAATTAAAGAATGCAATTAGAGTTTAACTAAGCAATCTTAGGTTCTAATTAACCTTAATAAATTATTTTGACTATAGATTAATTATCGAAATAAATTAATCTTTGATTAGAGCCTAATATTGCTTAGGTTTGCTTAATTGCGTCATTAGGCTCACTGTACACTGTTCTAGGGGCAAAATGGTAATTTTGCACTAAACTACCCGGGACCTTTGAGCCAACTAAACATCAAAACTCACTCAAAAACATCATTCTAAACTTCTTGGAAGAATTTCAAACGGCACCTTTTACCCATGTAGAACACAGGAGGGGTATTTTGGTCATTTTGAGCCGAAAGTTTAGAAAACGAGATTTTCACCTCGGATATCAAACATAACAGTTATAACCCCTTCAAATATTGAGTTGACCCATTCGAGGATTGCCAGGTCGACTGCCTTTAATCCTGGGTAAAAATGACCTCAAGGACATTTTGGTCATTTGTACTCAAAACGGAGAAATTTGGGCGTTACAACATAAATGCATAATTCATTAAAAGAAAGAAAAGTTGGATGGCTAGGATTTAATCTTGTAAATTAAGATTAAATGTTAGCCTTTCACTAAGTCAAAATGGATAAACATGATCCCTTTATAAAGATTAAACTATCTTTCTGTTAGAAATCGCACATCGAAATTTTATCAAATTGGTAAACACGTACCCGATTAAACCGATATTACCCAAAAATTAAATTCAAGTATAAAATTCCCTTTTATAACTATTTCTAACCTCAACCCTCTCTTTTCTAGTTTGGCATTTTTCCTCAGGATTGGTTTTGGTTGTCCGATGGGCTCGGGCCTGCAAGGTTACTATTAACCAGGACTGATTTTTTATTTTGACAGGTCCATTGGGCCATCCTCATCATTGCAAAACTGTTAGATTTTTGAAATTATGGCAAACAAAGCTCAAATTAATTTTTAAATAATTTTTAGGGTGTTACATTACCACCCACTTTAAAAAGAATTTTGCCCTCAAAATTTATTTGAACACAATTTCAAAAGACAATTTCACAAGTCAAGTAAGGGATTAACACACTAGCTACAAAAGACAACAATTGAATCCTAAACGTTCCTACCTCGAATTAGATTATTAGGTGGTGAGGTCTACTTTGCTTGTAGTGCCCCTGTGTGGTGGCTTCTCAACAAGCTTTGGATATCTTTCTGGACACTCCAGATCTTTTGCCCTAGCTTTCCACAATGGTAGCATATGTATTGTCCAGCCCTACAAGGTTTACCTTCATGGTTCTTCCCACATTTTGGGCAATTTTGTCTCATGGTTAACCGTTGTTGTTATTCATCCTCATGCAATTTTGAAACTTCTTTGGGATGGGGCCCTCACAACCTTGATCTTCAAGTGCTAGTCTCTTATTAGAAATGTCCTTAGTAGATTGGGCGATTGCTAACTTCTTATTGGAGTCTTCTCCATGACAGCACTTGTTCACTAATGTTGCATAATCCCAGATCTCTAAGAGACCCACAACGCTTCAATGTCTTCACGCAAACCTCCTTCATACTTCATGCATTTCCAAGCTTCATATGGGTCACATTGATAAATTGTAAAAAACTTGCAGAGCTCCTCAAACTTGGCCGTATACTCTGCTATGCTCATAGATCCTTACTTAAGCGCCATGAATTCCAGCTCTTTTGCATTTCTCAGGAAACGGGAAATACTTGTGGTAGAAAGCTTCCTTAAAGATATCCCAGGTGACTTCAGTCTAGAAGCTTCAACAACCCTTAGTGCTAACCCACCAAAATTCTACATCGCTTCCAAGCATGTAAGTAGCAAAAAGCCACTTTCTGGATCTCAGTGCAAGGAATAACCAAGAAAATTTTTCTTCATGGCCTTAATCTATTCTTCTGCTTTACTTGGATTGAAGGCTTCACGAAAAGGAAGGGGGTTTTTTCTAAACTCTTAAACTTCTGGTATTCGATGTCCACTTCTACTCCTCCAGGATTCCCAACTGGATTTCCTTCGGCATGTCGATCCAACCTTTCCATCATCCTGTTGCTCCTGTAGCTTGTTCTCTCATAGCTGCCACCATCTCACGGAATGTATCCATCGTATTAGCTTCATTCCAGCTTCAGTCCTATTATGCCAATTTGAAGTCATCGATTCCTGTCATACCAAACAAGAATTATTGAGTTGATCAGGCTCAATACCAAGTTAAGTGTGGTAGCAACCCACAATATTCCCAATTAGGTCATACACATATATAAAATTATAATGCATAACATTTGCTAAGGAAGCATAGCCAGTGATTCCTCAAGGTCCTATAAGGATAAACTCTGATACCATAATGGAACATCCTCCCAAGTACAACCTCATCCTTAAGTCATGGCATCGTACTTGAGAGTTATTACTTATAAATTGCAGACCTTTCTTAATTATTTATAGCAAGAATCAGTCGAATCATGTGGTAACTAACTCGTGGTTCTATCAAAATACATATATAGCAAGGAAACAAAGTATTTATTTAGTACAAGTCAACTATAAAAGAAAGCTCTTCTATGAACTTTAGTACATATCTCTTCTTCACTACATTTAAGACATATACATACAACTAAGTACAACATAATAAAAACACTAACTACTAAACTCCTGACATTTGATTCCTTTTTTGTGTAGCAACCCCATAGTCTCTGGATCAACCTGGATGACACAGAAATACAAAAACATATAGGGGTGAGAATTATACAATTCTCAGTAGGGCATTTCCCCAAATACCTAATCGTAAAGTCGTCGTCATCGTCCCAACCACTTCGGTTTATCAAGAAAAAGGTGATCATGCAGTTTATAATAGCGATTCATTTTTAAAGTTTCAAACCATACTTCCGAAGTGGGTTATTTTTAAGAATCAATCACTTTGTACACATTTATCATAAGCTCATACTCATAGTAAATAATGTCAATTAAAATGATTTGATATGATACAAATATGTATACGTCAAATATAGGGAAATTATCTTTAATAGCCCTTGATAAATTGAAGGGGACTTCATTTATCTCTACTTTCCATCTACAAGTCGAAAAGGATCTCATCCCTCTCTATTTGCCTTCGACAACATCGAAAGGATCTCATCCCTCCCTATTTGCCCTTAACAAGTTGAAAGGATCTCATCCATCTCTATTTGCCTTCGACAAGTCGAAAGGATCTTATATTTCATTATATGCCCTTCACAAGTCAAAGAGGATCTCATGTTTCTTTATTTGCCTTTGACAAGTCAAAGAGGATCTCATGTTTCTTGTGACTATAGAACTTAATTCAATATATCCTTCACTTTTCTTTTTCCAATGCATGCATAAAACATATATAGGCTCACAATACAATTCTCATTTGTGTCTTATAAATCAATCTTTAAATTGTCTAGCATGCATTCACATACGTCCCAAGTCACATGGACAAATAGTTAACATCAAGTATTCATATCATACTAGAACCAAAATGCCATTGCATTATCAATTCAAAGCATTGTTGCATTTCCAGCATAATGGTAGATTTCACATGTTCATAGCACAATTTATTTGCATAACCAAAAATCAATTCAGAGGCTATAAAAATTCTCAAGGATACTTCAATTTATCCACAAGGTTCTATAAAAATTTTAGAGGAAAAAAAGTTCTCTAACTAGGTTAACCATATTAGACAATTTTAGTACTCAGTAACCACTCAACTTCAGCTTAGAACCTTAAATGCATAATTTTTTACCTTAGCAAATGATTGAATCAATTCAAAAGAAAAATCATAACACTCTATAAAAATTTCAAAGGAAAAATCAATCATTTGGTATGGTTAAAAAATTAGCAAAATTCATAGCTTCAAGACAAGCAATTCAAACAGCACATATATAGTCTCGGTCCATGATTTTTTTTTCAAGTTAGAGCCTTTATCATGCTCCATGAAAATTCTCTAAGTTGCCTTAGGATGTTAGCTTAAACATATAGGTTTTATAGCTTATGAAAATATCCACAACTATACTAGAAAATTCGTGAACAAATACCCTAGGAAATTGAAAATCAAGTAGCATGACTCAAAGTCTCTTTTCACAAAAATGATTTTTAACATCATCCAAACATACCACCAAAATTCATACATCCATATCCATGTATTATCAACCAATACCATCAAAAATTTTAGACCTAAATCCATCAAAAATCATCAGAATAAATTTGAAAAGAAAAGGCAAAGAAAACCCTACTTTGCAAATCTTTAGAACTTTATACTTCAAAGGTGTTCCAAGGATTTTCTCTTCACTTCAAGGACTCCCAATCAAACTCCAAACCTTCCTTAGGCAATGAGGAAGTGATATGTCAACGTGAGGATTGATGGAGAATTGAAATTTTAATCGGTTAGTTTTGTAGGTATTAATGAGTAGAACAAGTTTTGTGAAGGGAGTTTGTGGTGTTATCAAGTCTAGGCTAGGAAAATGGGGTTTTGAATCAAGTTTTAAGCTCTTGAAAGAAATAAAAATGGAGGTTTCTGGTCACTCTTGTTCATGGCTGAGAATTGCATTTTTGGAGAGATAAGGTTGTTGTATTATATTTATCAAACCTTAGCTTTAGATATTATGTCACATAAATGCATAATTCTTTAAAAGAAAGAAAAGATGGATGGCTAGGATTTAATCTTGTAAATCAAGATTGAATCTTAGCCTTTCACTAAGTCAAAATGGATAAACATTATCCCTTTATAAAGATTAAACTATCTTTCATGTTAGAAATCGCACACGAAATTTTATGAATTGGTAAACACCATACCTAATTAAACCGATATTACCCAAAAATTAAATTCAGGTATAAAATTCTCTTTTCTAACTATTTGTAACCTCAAACCTCTCTTTCTCAGTTCCAGGCATTTCCTAGTCCAGGGTCTGGGTTTTGGTCCCACGAGCAGGTAGGGCCAGCAAGGTTACTATTCATCCGGACTGAATTTTTTTTTGAAGGTCCATTGGGCCATCCTTATCCGTGCTAACTGCTAGATTTTTGAAATTATGGCTAACAAAGCTCAAATTAATTTTTAAATAATTTTTAGGGTGTTACAATACTCATCTTATTTTGAATTGTTTGCCTCGTATGATTTACTAAATGTTGAACATTTTGATACATGTGCACTAAGTGATTGATTATTAAAAGCTACCCACTTGGAGGGACAATTTTAGAACTTTAAAATGAATCTTTAGTCTATATTGTATGATCACATTTTCTTGATAAACCGAAGTGGCTGGGGCGATGACGATGACATTATGGCTGTAGCTGGGAGTTACCCTCCTGAGAATTATATAATTCTCACCCCTATATGTTTGTTTTTCCGTATCGCCTCCAAGTTGATCTAGAGAACGAAGCCTACGTGAAGCAATGTAGGATTGTAGTAGTTTAGTAGTTGATATATTTACTTCACTATACTTAGTTGAAGTTATATGTATGTAAATGAAATAGAGAACGTATTGTATTAAAGCTCTTAGAAGAGCTTCCATTGTACTTAGCTATGTATTCAATAAATGTTGTATTTCTTTGTTATATTTTAATAGAATTTTTGCTTAGTTATTATACACATTAATCAAGCTTGCTATAGATATTTAAGAAAGGTCCGCTAATTAATAAGTAATAACTCTAAAGTACGATGTCATGATATAAGGGTGAGGTTGTACTTAGGAGGATGTTACACACAATACCTAGGAAAAAAAAGTAAGTGTCACAATACCTACAAAGATAAATCAGGCCTCACAATACCTGAAAAGAGAAGTAGGTGTCTCAATACCTACAAAGATAAAGCAGACATCACAATACCTGGGGAAAGAAAAGTAGTCATCTAAATGATAAAACTAGTCATCACAATACTCAAAAAAAAAGTAGGCATCACAATACCTACAAAGATAAATCAGACCTCACAATACCTGAAAAGAGAAGTAGGCGTCTCAATACCTACAAAGATAAACAGGTGTCACAATACCCAGGAAGAAAAGTAGGTTTCACAATACCTGCAATGATAAATTAGGCCTCACAATACCTGAGAAAAGAGAAGTAAGTGTCTCAATACTTACAAAGATAAATCAGGAATCACAATAGGGTTAAAGAAAAGTAGGCGTCACAATACCTACAAAGATAAATCCAGCCTCACAATACTTGAGAAAAGAAAAGTAGGCGTCACAATACATACAAAGATAAACTAGGCGTCACAATACTTGGGAAAAGAAAAGTAGGCGTCACAATACCTACAAAGATAAATCAGGTCTCACAATACCTAAGAAAAGAAAAGTAGGTGTCTTAATATGTAACATCTCCAAATTCATAACTAGGATAAATATCGATTAATCCTAATTAGTGATTTAGATGAAAAGAGAAAAACTAATAGAATCTAGACAAGTGCTATGAAACATAACAAATATTATTAGAATATTCAAGTGTGTCTAGAGAAAAATACAAAGATTTACAAAAATGCCATCTGTAACATCCTCCCAAGTACAACATTATTCTTAAGTCATGACATCGTACTCGAGGAGTAGTTACTTATAAATTAACAGACCTTTCTTAAATATCTAGAGCAAGCTTGATTACTGTAATAATTAAGCATAATTCTATTAAAATGTATAACAAAGAAACATAACATTTATTGAAAATATAGCTAAGTACAAAAGGAAGCTCTTCTAAAAGCTTTAATACAATACGTTCTTTATTACATTTACATACATATATCTCCAGTTATGTCCAGTAAAGTAAAAACATCAGCTACTATACTCCTGCAATATCACTTTCTTTCACGTAGCAGCCACATCATTCCTAGATTAACTTGGAGGGACACGAAAACACAAAAACACATAGGGGTGAGAATTATCCAATTCTCAGTAAGGCAACTGCCCAATTTCACAATCATAATGTCATTGTCATCACCCAGCCACTTCCGTTTATTAAGAAATTGTGAGCATGCAATATATATATCAAAGGTTCATTTTAAAGTTCAAAAATCATCCTTCCGAAATGGGTTTATTTTATTATTCAATCACTTAATATATACACATAATACTACTCCATATCATAGTATTTCATTCTGAAATATACGCGCCCTCAATACATCAAGGGGACTTTCTATCTACTTAACATATACATCATCATTAAGCTTATATAAGTATCCATTCATAATAAAATCCTCAATCATGCCTCATAAACTAATCTTTTAAGTTGCTAGCATGCATTCACATACATCATATTTGAATCAAATGTCATTACATTACCAATTCAAGGTTTGGATTCATTTCCAGTAATTGGGCAGATTTCACATATTCATAGCACAATTTATTTGCATATCAAACAATCAATTCAGAGGCTATAAAAAGTCTCTAAGACACTTCAATGTGTCCACAAGGTTCCATAAAAATTTCAGAGGAAAAAGAGTTCTCTAACTATGTTAAAATAATTAGACAAATTTGGTCAGAGACCACTTAACCTCAGCTTAGAACCCAAAATTTATAACTTTTAACCCTAGCAAATGATTCAATAAATTCAAAAGAAAAATCACAGTTCAACTTCAAGATGTTTTTAACACCCTATAAAAATTTCAAAGGAAAAATCAATCATTTGCTGTATTAAAAAAATTAGACAAATTTACAGCTTCAGTTGTAATAACCCAGGCAGCATAGATACACTTTTGGTTCCTGATGTTTCTAAAGCATTAGAAGTCAAAATTAGAGCCCAAGAAAGTTTGTGCAACTAGCCTAGATGTTAGCTTCAATATATATTTTTTATAGCTCATGAAAATACCCACAAATATACTAGAAAATTCGTGAACAATCATTGCCATAGGAAAACCAAAAATCCATCAGCATAGAGCAAAACCCCTTTTGATAAAAATGAGTTTTAACATCATCCAAACACTCCACCAAAATTCATACATCAATATTCATATATTATCAACCAATACAACTAAAAATATTTATCCAAATCAGTAAGTAAATGAGAAAAACAAATTTGGAGTAAGAGAGGTTTAAAATGCCATACTCTTGTAAGCTAGTGTATCCTTGTCTCTATGATGCTCCAAGATGGATTCCTTCACTCCAAAGCTCCCAAATTAAACCCAAACCCTTATGAAATCAGTGAGGAAGTAAGGAATCAAGGTAAGGATTGATGGAGATTTGAGATTTTAATTGGTTGATTGATAGATTATGAGGAGTAGAACAAGTTTTGTGAAAAAATCTTGGTGTTTTAGTGATTTTGAGCTAGGGTTTTTGAAGCTTGAAGCTTGTTAATGGAGTTTGAGAGGAAGAAAAATGGAGGAAGTTTCCTTGAAGAGATCTGGCCGAAATGATGGAATGGTGGTGATAAGGTTTGGTGCTTTTACCTTATTTGGTATTAAATGTAGTCAAAATGGGTATTTTTGCCTTTTTCAAAAAGCAATAATGAAATGGATGGCTAAGATTTAGTTTTTTGGTCAAAGAATGAATCTTTTACATCCACTTGGTTCAAGATAAGTGGCTCACTTTAACTTGGGGAGCAAATAGCTTTTCAATGTTAAAGCTCCACACGAAATTCCACGAACGAATGAGATATTGACTCCCAAGTAAAATATAATAAACAAAAGGCCATGATTGAAACTTACTTTTCAATTTTCAATCATTGTCATCCACTTGGCATAAAGTGATTGGTAAAGGTTACTTGGCCACCAAGTAACTTGTACGTGTCAAAAACCGTATATGAAACTCTCCGAACGGATAAAACACCATATGGGTAGTCAAACATTACCCAAAAATTAATTATAGGTATGACTTCTCATTCCTTGTCATTTCTAACCTTAACCCTCTCTTTTAGTACGGGCATTTCTCGATCCAGGATTTAGCATTTTGGCTATTCGATGGGCCCATGGAGCCCGCAAGGTTACTATTCACCATGGCCCGAAATTTTTTTTTAAACATCTGTTGGGCCATCCTCATCACTGCTAAATTGTCATTTTTAAATTATGACTAATAAAGCTCAAATTAATTTTTAACTAATTTTTAGGGTGTTACACCATCACTTCATTGAAATTACGAAAACACTCTTGCTATGTAAAAGGAATTACCAAACTACCATTGCCTTATTAATAAATGACAAAGATACCCTTACTCTATAATTAGAATTACAAGAATATCATTGCTAGTGTCTAATTACAAAAATATCGCTGTCTTAGTTATAGAAATTACTACAATGCCACTACTTTAATAATTACAACAATGCCATTTGCACAAATCCCTAGACTTGTTTTTAAACAAGAATGAATCTAAGCCATTGGATTAAGAAGACAATACAATAATTCAATAACATACATCATGCACATTCTTAACCACATACATTCATATAGACAAGTCTATGCTAAAATTAAAAACACATATTAAGGCATAAGGTTACATGATGTAAATCTATGATGTATACATGCATTAAAGGTTAGAAAATTTCCACTAACCATGCATGCCCAACAATATTTTTGCCTAAAACATAGAGCATTTTCATCCCAAAATTAGGCCAACATGTTTGCATGAAAATGGAGCATTTTCATGCCAAAATTAGCTCTACATGTTTGCATAAAACATGGAGCATTTTCTTATCCCAAAATTTGGCCAACTTGTTTGCATAAATCATGCTCCAAGCATTAGTTCTCTAAGTGCTTCATCCTTTTTCCTTCCACTATAAATACTCTTCAAACTTTCTTCCATTCATTCCATTTTGCAAGTCACAAAGAGACCTCACCATGCTTTGCAAGAGCTACATCATCTAACTCTTGTAAAATACAAACACTCTTACTAGTCTTCAAGCCTTAGAAATTCTCTAAGTGTTCTTTCTCTCTTATATTTCTCTACCACTTCTTCTTATGTTCTTCTTTTCAAAGACTTTTCTTTACTTTCCAAACTTCATCCAAACACTTAAATTCTAAGCCCAAACTTTTACAAGAGTTATAATCTTTAACTCTAGTGAAAAATATTTTCTTAAGCACTCAAGTTCTAGAGCCAAGATACAATGAGGGTCATCCATTCCAAGGAATCTTGCTCAAGCTCAAGGAAGAAAAGAAGAACTCTTTTTAGACCCTCCAGAAGAGGTAGGAGTTTCTCCTTTCCTGGTCCAAGCATTGTTAGTTTCTAACCTTGTCCATGGTTAAAATACCTCAAGCTTATGTTGTTGACAAGAGTTTTGAATGGTTGTTGTGAAATATATTTTTATGAATCACTGCATGTAATTCTCTATTATAAATGTTTTTATGGTGTTTTCATACTTATATATGGTTTAAAACATGGTAGAGGGTTCTTGTGTTGAGGGAGTAACATCAAACTTGAGAATGATAGGTGTTGAATTTTTGGCTATTTCTGGCAGTAGCTACTTTGAAATATGAAACTCATAGAATATGAAGCTTTTTGGAATAAAATTATTTTTACTACAAACTAGACTTAATAAAGAACACTCTCCAAAAAGAATTACCTAAAAACGAATTTTCTAGCCCAAGATATAAATTTTTAAAGTTAAGCCAAAGACTAAAACTCTAAATCTAACCTTGTAGTAGTAAAATAGGTGTAACTCACTCTAGAAAAATAAAAATGGACTGATTTTAACTCTTTTGGAAAGCTAACACATATAGAAACACACCCATGTATGCTATGCATAAAGCTTTGCACCACGAAAATACTGAATGAGAAATAAATTTTTGGGACAAAATGCTAAACCTGGAAAGGGGTAACTTTACAAGGGTACTATGACATAACCATAAATTTGTTTTTAATGAAATTACCCTCAATGGAAATCTTGATGAGTTAAGAATCTGGACCTATATTTAAAAGGTTGAGATAATAAGTATACAGAAAGTTACAAATTTTCCTATAAAAGATGTTAGAACTATAAATAGAAGATTCAAGTCTTGTAAAGAGATTTTAAGGATCTAAGTTGCAATAATCTTCAAACATAGGGGAGCCTAAAAATATATAAAGAACCTCTAATAATATTTTGAAATGTAATAATCAAATAGGGAATGCTAAAGAGCACAAAGAAAGACATTCATAATGTATACATACCAATCAAGACATCCATAACCCCTTAGGAACACTAGGACTCAACTTGATAGCTTGGGTTGCTTAATACAAATCATTTATGAGAAATCTATATGAGATCTTATATGAGATTATTTGCTTATTACTATGAGATATACATGACATGTCTACTATTTTGGCATAAAGTGATATAGTGATGAGATATGAAATGATTGACTGTGCCATGATTTATTAATGATTACATGATGTTGTTCATACATCCATGTTTCAAATGAAATAATAAATGATCAAACTCACTGCTTAATCCTCAAAAGGGGATTAAGGTATTGGTGATTTCACTCAGTGAGAATAAAAGTAAAGTCTATAAAAGTAGCAATGATAGTCTGGAAAAGTGGACTTGAGCTAAGCTCACGGCTTAACCCCTAAATCGTTGAGATCATGGCAATGGAAAGAAAACCATAAGGTTGTGGTGACGGCCACGATATGAGATCATTACCCTTTAGGGTGGTCTAAGACATTGATGTATTCATCCCATGAGTGATTAAGGAATATGTTAATGAAATAAAGTAAAGTGTTATGCATGAATATCATGAATGAAAATGTTTATGTGATTGTGAAGTTTGCAAAGAGATTATTAGGTGATGTGTTAAATAGTAATTGATGAGTTATGTTATATATGTCTCTACTAATGTTCAAGAATAGTTTAAAAGTAACTACACTTCGGCTAATTATGTTTGCAAAAATTTAGTAATTGAACCATTTATATGTCCACCTTTTTAATAAAACCGAAGTGACTGGACGACAACGATTACACCTTTAGTACAAGTAGGAACTCCTGAGAAATCTTGTATTTCTCACTCCTATGTTTCTTTTCCATTGTCGTTAGAGAGAGAAGGGTCCACTTAAAGCAATGGAGCTGTAGCTAAGGAAGGAGACAACACGTGAAGAATTCAGATCTTTCAAGAATTACCACTCCGATTTTTAGTTACGTTATAGTTGTGAGAAACATACCAAGTAGTAGTAGAATTTATATTGTTATTTGTAATAACTTGTTGCTATGTTATATGCCCTATTATGACTCATGTATTAAGTAGTATATTTCAGTTTATGTGATGATATTTCTATATTTAGTCCCTTATTCCGCTTATTTAAATTAAGTGAACAAAGTAACTTTGATTACCATCTATGTAAGCGCTGTGTATTTCACTACTCATTATAGGCTTAAGCTTTCAAAAAGGAATTTATAAAAAGAAAAAAAATTATCCACTATTTTTCTAAGTTAATTTCAAAATAAAATGAACACAAGGTATAAGTGACAACTAATAAAATCTAAATACAAACTTAAATGTAATTAGGTTCTACTAGGGTGTTACACAATACCTATAAAGATAAACCATGTGTCACAATACCAGTGTAACACCCTAATATTTAACCGAACATGCCTAGGACGTATTAAGATTAATTAATAGTTATTACTTCACTTTAAAACTCATTTGTAAAACTACTTAGCAGAAATACGGGTAATTTTTTTTTTTGAAATATGTAAAACAAAATGCGAGCCATTAAACACTACATAAGCGAAACGTAAAGCAAAAGAGAAAATAAATCATGCAAAACAAAAGCAATAAAGAAAACCTCAACCATAGAAACAACCATCATAATATTAAATAACATAGTTTAATACATAACTGGATACATCAACTGAAATAAAAACATAAAGTCGTACCCACCTAAGAATGGGAGAGCTTGCAGTACATAATTCATAAAGCAGAAATAACATGACAACAAATACAAGGGAAACCCCAAAAGATCAACTCCCAGCTATGGCTACCCCTCCTTCGAAACTATTGGGCTCGTCCTTGTCCCTCGAAGGTACATACCCAATGACCTGTCGAGCTCCTTGAGTGTATGCAAATGGAAAGGTGGACGAATATGACCTCCTCGACATGGGCGTATCTCAGTGTCGTGCTAGCCTCTGCTATGTCACCGTATCCTCACCTCTTCCGATATCCATAGGAACTGGGGGCAGATCCCTCCAAATAGATGCGGGTAAGAGAATCCTCAACGGGTCGGTCTTTGAACACCTCGGGCGAGGAACATACTTGGTGTAGTCACGCATCACTCGAAGAAGGGCAGGCACGATGAGTCTGCTCATCGTGAGGGCGAGTCCTCTCAAAGATCAAATGTTCCGTAGGGAGAGGTCAGGGTAAAACGAAGTTAGACCGAAATGCAAACGGACATCCCATGTATGCAAAAATGTGCACGGCACAGCACCCTCAAAGTGATATGACTGGTGTCTCGTCGTGCACCTCCCATATCGGTGTGTCAACGAAGATCATGAATGACGCCATCGTGGTCTGAAGACGTAACGAAAAGAGAAACAAAGAGAGGGGTGAGAATCTTGCTAAAGAATCTTAGTAGGACTCCTCTTATCCTAATGTTGTACGCCCAATTTTTACTATCGTTTAGAATTACCGAATTATCCTAGGTAATTTTTCATATAATTTGAGACCGAACAATCCTCAATAAAGGAATATACCATTAGAAGAAAGGATAGGAACAATTTGTGCAAGTTGCAAACCCGAATTTCTATACGTGTAAAATGACCAAAATGCCCTGAGGTTATTTTACTCAGAAAACGAGGATCGTGGGCCCCACCCATCCTCAAGGGGATGTTTTGATGTTAATAAGGGATTGTTTGTGTTATGTGTGTTAATAGAGGAGAAGAATCCTAATTTTGAGCTTCGACGCGCGAAATGACCAAAACGCCCCTACTTTTTAACTTAATTTGGTGCAACTGAGCCCAAACCTCACTAAAATGTTTTAAAACATGTTTTTAAGCTATGATTAACCATTAGTTAAGCTCGGGTGGTCTCGGGCAATTTTTAAGTAAAATGACCATTTTACCCCTGTCTTTGTGTAGTTTTGCAATTTTTGAGATTTTCGATTCTTCTAATGAAACCTAAGCAATATTAGGCTCAAATTAAAGCTTATTAAATTCTAATTACTAATCTAGAGTCCAAATTATTTATTTAAATTGATTAGAATCTGAAATTGCTTAAAAACACCCAAATTGCTTACTAATTCACCTAAGCCCTTAATTGCAAATTCTCTAATTTGCAAGAATACCTTACCTACACCTAAATAATACATGGAACACATAAATTTCCTCCTCCTTGGGCTGTAATGGATGAAATTATTGATACCATTATGCATCAGAATAATTGCCCAAAGTTACACTAAAACAAAATGCCAAAATGTCACCATGAGACAATTCCCTAAATTCATACAACTTGTCTTGAATCCATGTTTTCCTCCCTTTGTTCCCCATGAAAATCCATTAGCCTTCCTCCTTCATTTGTCCATTTATGAGCTTCAAAATCTCTATAAATAGGCATGCTTGAAGTGGTGTTAGAAGCCTTTGATCATAACTTACACAATTCTAGTTCTTAGGAGCACCAAAAGCTTTCTTTCTTCCTCCTCCTTGGCCGAATTCTCTTCAGTTTTTCAAAGAGATTTTCTTCCATTTCACTCAAAGAAACCAAGTTCTCTTCCTTTCCTTCAAATCAGATTAGGTAGGGAGTTGTTTCTAAGTTCATTTTATGTTATGACAAGTTATGTTTCTAGCTCAAAAATGATGATTTCATGGACTTTCTTCTAGCTCTCAATTTCGGTTTTGTTTTCCCTTTTCTTTTAAAAACATTTCAACCTTATGGCCTAGATTATGATGAGACCATGGTTTGATGATGAGGTTCTTGAGTGTTGGTTGCAAAGCTTTCACAAGTTAGACCTCTAAAACTTGAAGGTTTCACTAGTTTTTAAAGCTTTACAATTTCTTTTTCTTTCCTTATTTTTCTTTAATAATTTCAAATGGCCTAAGAAGTAATATGATGATAGCTTGATGATGAGGACCTTGAGTGTTGGTTGTAAATCCATCACAAGTTAGGCCTTTAAAGTTTGAAAATTCCACTTGATGCAAAACTTTAAAGAATAATGTTTTTATGATGTAAAAATAAAGATCTTGAGTTTAGAACTTGAAAGATGTATTTTTCACTTTGTCTTGCTAAGATATATTGGGTTGAATTTATATTTCTCTAAAGTCTTGGAGGAGCTCTAGTAAAGAAATAAAATGAACTTGCATCCATGTTTAAATTTATGCCTTGCATAACCATGTTTACTTTCTATGTCATCACTAAATTCTCAAGAATGAATAAATGAACTTGCATATTCATGTTTAAATTTCCAAGCTTGCATTTCATGTTTATGTTTCAAGTTGTCACTTAATCTTCAAAGATAATAAAGAGGATGCATCTCATATTTATTTTATGCTCTCACTTTATTTTATAATGGCTAAAAGAATCAATGCATTGCATGTTTATTTTATGTCATCACTTAAAGATCCTAGAGTTCAAAGACTTGCCCAAGTATCACAAGCAAAGTTGGAACCATGGTAATAAAAACTCTAAAGCTTACTTAAGATTATGGGAGTCAAAGAATTCATTCTTAAAAAGTCTTGAGTCTGGAGCTTAATAAGATGTAATAAGAATTCTCTTCTCCCTTCAGGTCCATGCGGACTACCGCGCTCCGTTTCTTATTTTTCTTTTATTAAGATTCTCTTCTCCTCCATTGGTCCAGTGCGAACTACCGTCGCTCAAGTTTCTTGCATCATGCTTATATTTCCAAGTTATCACCTTATAAAGACAAGATTAAAATGGGTTGCATAGCATGTTTATAATTCTAGCTATCACTAAATCTCTAAAGCTCAAGACTTGCTCCTTTTATCTTAAGAGAAAATTCTAATCAAAAACATTCTTTCAATGTATAAATCGGCCTCATGATAATGGAGGCTTAAAGTCTTATAATTTCTTTAAAGTTTAACAAAAAGAATTAGTTACTAAAGGAGTTTTGAAGCTTTGCAAAAATTATACGGGAAACTAGTACTTTATGTATACTTGAAATGTGGTTTTATGCAATTATATGAGGTTCATGATTTGGCTACCTATCTGAGTTTAGTACTACTGTATGATGATGGTTTAATATGTTCAAAGTTGTGATGATTATGATTTATTGCTAAGAGAACGATTCTATGCATGTTAGAAATAAAACTAGCTTCCCAAAAAACCGTAAAAGCAAGATTTCTAGAACTCTAGAGAATGAAATTTGTGCGTTCTGTCAGAACCTTTAGCAGCCCTAAGAACCAAGTACTATTGTGTTTATATAAGGGAGAATGATTCATAATTGGTTTAGTAATTGATTTTAGCACCATAAGGAAAGGGAACAAGAAAGGGTTAAAGATGCAACTTCTAGCACACCATAAAGCCTTAAATATAACCTCCTGCCTATGCTGTCCCATGTGGTTTAATAATGTACTTGAAGGTTATAATTAAGGGTAATAATGATAATGAATCCCTTGGATGCATAAGAAAGTAAGATAATGATTGAGGTTACCTGATTCTAAAGTTGCGGTTGTTTAAGGGAGCTTTTCTGTAGAAATTATGATGATGCCTCTTTGATGTTTGAAATGATAAGTCTATGTAGTAATTTGATGTTTATTAAGTATTTGATTTCATTGAATAAATTCATGGTTTGCATGTTATAGTTCTGTTGCAAACAATGAGAATGTTTATGCATCCTGATGATTATGAATTGAGAGTTGTATTATGATATAACATGCAAAGACTTAATGGTGACTTAAAATATAGGAGGAAATGACCCTTTGGACCCATCAGACAATAGGTGGTGAAAGGTGATCCTAGAAAATAATCCTTTGGACCATCAAACTATAGGTGGTGAAAAGGTGATTCTTGCCCCTAATCCGTTCTCTCAAAAGGGTAGAGACGGAATTTTTACTTATCAAAAGGGATAAGTATATGCTGGTGACAACTAGCAAGGTATGAGCTCATAACCTAGATTACTCCCAAAAGGGTGGAGTATAGGGTGGCCCCCAAGGAAAATAATGATGATGATGAGATCTTAAGTCACCTATGGCACTAAAGTAATGAAATATGTGCACCATTTTCTATGCATAGCACTCATAATGTGATGATGAGAGATATGATGTTTTTATACGCATAGCATTTATGATGTGATGATGAGGTATATGATGATGTTCTATGCATAGTCTTTATGATGTGATGATGAGATATACGATAGATGGAAGTTATTAGGGCATGACATGCTAATGCATTGTAGGACACATGATTAAAATGGACGGACCTCGGTAAAGTATATTTCGAACTTAATAAATGAAACTTAGCATGCTCACATTTTCATAATGAAACCCGAGGTTCCTGGGGACGATGATGATGACACGATGCATATGAGGTGAGTACGCTACTGAGATTCTTTTATATGTTTCTCATTCCTCTTTCTTTCTTTCCATCTCGTCTTCAGAAAGTGATGGTGATGTTCGTGATTCCGTTGATGCTCTCACCTGGTAGATGCACGTGATCTTGTGAACCAGCTTATTATCCTTGAGGAACGTATTGCTAGACCTTGAGCGTGAACTGGATATCTATTCCTATCTTTGAAGTGTTATAAATAGGTGCCGTTAATAGATGTTTGTCCATCCATATATTATTTATGTTTTGTTCGATTGCCTACATCTAGCTTAACTCTGTTGGTAGGCAAAATATCTATGTGAAATGTAATTATGGATGTCATATGATGGAGCTAATATGATGTGTTCTTCATGATATGTCTGTTGTTTTCTGCTTTATCCGATCGTTCACGTTATGTGCGGCTCACGTTTTCAATTATGTTTAAAAAAAAAATGGCTCGTAATTTCACTAAGTATTTTCAAAGCATGATTAAGGAACTGAAGCAAAGAGTAAAGTCTAGTAATTAATCAGATACGACCTAGGCGTATTGGGTTAATTATTAGGGTGTTACAAATGTCATCGTTTACGTCCCAGAAACCTTGGGTTTATTATGAAAAGGTTAAACATGCACATGTTCATTATGAGGTTTTATAAAAGATAATTATCTAAGGTCCGTGTCTTTTATAATAAATCTTAATGCATGTATGCAGCATAGCAAAACATGAATGCATGGTAATACATTATGCAAACAAACCAATAACGCATATCATCGATAATCAATTCTCATGTAAGTGGCATGTAATATCTCATAATCAACTTTTCTCTTTCATAAGCAAGATGCTTCACATCTTTTCTCGTTTCTCAAACTTGTGACATCATGGTGTTAAAAATAGTAACCGACCCTGATACTAGGCTATGAGCTCATACCTTAACTAGTCGTCACTAGTTCTTACTTATCCTCTTGATAAGCGTATCATAATCATAATCATAAAAATAATCCTGACTCCAGAGTATGGGCAGGGGACCTAAGGAATCACCCATCATGGGACTTTTTTCTCGAAACGCATCAACTAGTTAAGACCAGTGACTTTGTCCGCTTTGGGAGGCTAATATCAATGCCCTTATGATTTTACCTTCTCCTCACCATAGCAGGAGAAGTACGTCTCGTCTGCAAAACATCATCTAGTTAAGACCAGTGACATTGTCCACTTCGATATGGCTTCACGACCATACTCCCCACGGGTTTCCTTTCTCCTCACCGGAGCAGGAGAAATGTGTCTCGGCATGTCACATATAAAATCTTTCTTTCCAAAACTTTCTCAAGTTCCCCAAATTTGACGGAAATTTAGCAACATAACAGCTGTACATCGAATTTCCTCAAATTTGAGCTATGCCACATAACTCAAATAACGCATGTTATTCTCATGCAAATCCTCAATCAAGTAAATCTCTCAATCAGAAACATATTTTCCTATGACATTCATATCTCATATTCTCATACATCATAATCATAGCATTCCACTTTATCAGAAACATCAAGCCATGCATCCATACATCCTCATACTCAATGCATGTAATATATTCCCATACATCATAAATATACTCACTCGAACTCATTCTCACATCACACCTCCTATCTTATGGTGTTTTATGCTTTGGCCCTTACGGGTCTTAAACTTATGTTCTAATTATTCTAACTTTCATTATGGATCTTTATTTCACCAAAGGGATCATTGCCTATAATTTCCTCTAATGTTTATACTTACTAACATAACCAAACAGCATTGTATAATTGGGTAGAAAATTATCATATGATTCTGGGGTTCTAAAATCTTCTTTGACCTTTTCTAAGTTCCTTTGCCTAAGGCTCCATATTCAACTCCTAAACCAATTATGAGGGATTCCTACACATATCCACTAATTATAAACCATTTTTCTTAAGTTCAATTATGCTGGAACAGAATTTACAATTTGTGCATCTAAGTGTTCTAGAATTCTCATCTTAAATCCTTTCTAGTTACTTATTCTTTCCTAACTTCCCTAAATCGTTCCTTGCTTCACTCAATCATAATTTTACACATTTTAATACCATAAAACAGAATTTATACAGTGGCCAAGTACACAAGGCAGAATCCAAAAATATAGCACACATAGATCACATAGTTTCATGAATTAAATGCACATAAGTTGCTAGTTTCCTCTTGGAATAATTTTAGGAACCCAAAACTCTTTTAGAAACCAATTCCTCTCATTAAAATCATATAAAAATGGGTAAGGTCAGTAACTAAAATATTTGGTCCATGCATTAGATTTAAAACACAAAATCTTGTTCACAATGTTCTTTGAGTTCACCTAAGCTTAGAAAAATTCCAAGACATAGGCTATGGGCACTTATGATTAGATGAACTCATCCAAGTCCATCATCATCATCACAAGGATGAAATGGCATTCTTGAAATGCCTCCATTTTCTAAAACTTTACTTGTGATACTTGGGCAAGTCTTTGAGCTCTAGGATATTTAAGTGATGGCATAAACTTAAACATGCTATGCACTTATTTTATTCTTCATTAGAAAATAAAGTGAGAGCACAAAATAAATATGAGATGTAACCTCATTATTATCTTTAAAGATTAAGTGATGACTTGAAATATAAACATGAAATGCAAGCTTGGAAATTTAAACATGATAATGCAAGTTCATTTAGTTATTCTTGAGAGCTTAGTGATGGCATCAAAATAAACATGCTATGCAAGGCATAAACATAAACATGTATGCAACTCATTTTATTTTAACTAGAGCTCTTATAAGACTTTAGAGGAACATTACAACCTTAACCTAATTTGTATGTTTACAACATAAAGTGAGCTTTAGAGTTCTTAGCACCAAGTCTTCAAAGAAGTCTTTGGTTTGAACTTCATCATCAAGCTCAAGAAAATGGACTAAGACATAAACTTTAACATTTTATCAAAGCAAACATAAAGGAACTACTCATATTCTTTATTTTATTGCTCATGGGCTTTAATCTAGAGTAAACTCTTAGAACGGCTGACCAACTTTAAGGTTGGCAAGGGTAAGCTTAGAGCTCTTTGAAAACATAGGATTAATTTTCTTAACAAAACTTTTAGTGATCTACTTAACATTTTTATCAAACCTTGTACAAAGAAAGGAAAGAAAACCGAAAACCTTGAGGGGATAAGGAAGACAAACCAAACCTTTAAGAAGGAAAAGGAAAGGAAAACCGAAAACTTCAAAGAAAAGGAAAGAAACCAAAAGCATGTATGGTCCAAGACCAAGCTTTTCAAGCTTTAGAGGTTTCTCACATGGCATCACAAGACCATTATCTTGAAACCTTATCATTGTACGCTCAAATTCTTGTTGAGTACCAATGACCAAAATGCCCTGAGGTCATTTTTACCTGAATTAAAGGACATTGCCCGGCAACCCTCGAATGGGTAACTAGATGTTTAAAGGGGATTATACTGTTATGTTTGACATCCAAGGTGAAAATCTTGTTTTCTAAACTTTCGGCTCAAAATGACTAAAATACCCTCCTGTGTCCTACACGGGTAAAAGGTTCCGATTAGCCGAATTTTTCCAGGAAGTTTAGAATGATGTTTTTGAGTAATATTTGATGTTTAGCTGCAGGAAGGTCCAGCAGTTCAGTGCAAAATTACCATTTTGCCCCTAGAACAGTGTACAGTGAGCCTAATGACGCAATTAAGCAAACCTAAGCAATATTAGGCTCTAATCGAAGATTAATTTATTTCGATAATTAATCGAGAGTCAAAATAATTTATTAAGGTTAATTAGGACCTAAGATTGCTTAGATAAACTCTAATTGCATTCTTTAATTCAAGATTCCTAGTCATGGAATCTTGAATAGTATTTCTCTCTCCAATTCCTTAAATTAAGGAATTGTGCCATACCTCATTTGACCAAAAGAATTATTTTAAATTATTAATCTAGTGAGATTACCCTCCTAATCAAGTCTTGACAACCTTAATTAGCCAATTACCTTACCTAAACACTTTTTACAACTCCTAATCAAAAGCTTAATCAAAGAAACACCTAAACACATCCTTAAACCACAATTACATGAACAAATCATCCTTTCCCCCTTGGCTGAAATATTGGCTGAATTCATGCTCTCCATTTGTGCCACATGTTGATTTTGTTGCACTCCAAGCCCATACCTTAGGCCATACCTTGCCCATGCTTCCAACCATGCTTGCCATGCCTAAGCCCATGCCTTTGTAAGAGATATTTTCCTCCTCCCTTGGCCTTGAAAACCATCAGCCATTCCCTCCCCAAATCAGCCAACATGTCTCATTTTTCTATAAATTCCAAGCCTTTGAAGACTTGGTTGCTCTTTGGATCATTTGCCAAGTTTAAGCATTCTTGCACTTTCTCTCTTTTCATCTCAAATTCCCTCAACTTGGCTGATTTCTTCCTTCAAGTTTCAAGAGGATTTTCCTTCTCCATTTCATCAAGAACTCAAGCTTTCTTTCATATCTCTCAAGACTTCTTTAGGTAGGGGTGTTGTTCTAAAGTTTTTGCTTGTGTTCTTAAGAAAGTTCTAATTTTTCTCTTGGTTTCAAACTCTTTTTCCCTTCCTCTTTCTTTTTCGCCAAGAGGCCTTTTCATAGAGAGAACATGAGCTTGATGATGAGGTTTCAAGATAATGACTTGTTGTTGTCATGTGAGAAACCTCTAAAGCTTGAAACAACTTGGTCTTGGACCATACATGCTTGAGTTTCCTTCTTATTCTTGGTTTTATTTTCAAGTTTTCTTCTCTTTCCTTTAAAGATTTCGGTGTCTTTTTCCTTCATTTGAACAAAGTTTGTTAAAGTTGTTAAGTAGATCACAAGGTTTTTGATAAAGAAAATTAATCACATGTTTTCAAAGAGCTCTAAGCTTACCCTTGCCAACCTTAAAGTTGGTCCGTTCTAAGAGTTTTACTCTAGATTGAAGCCCATGAGCAATAAAATGAAGAATATGAGTAGTTCTATTAATGTTTGTTTTGTTAAAGTGTTGATGTTTTTGTTTAATCCATTTTCTTGAGCTTGATGATGAAGTTCAAAGCCAAAGTCTTCTTTGAGGACTTGGTGTTAAGAACTCTAAAGCTCATCTTCCATTGTTAAGATACATGTTGGGTTAAGGCTATTTATGTTCCTTTAAAGTCTTGAAGGAGCTCTAGTTAAGATAAAATAAGTTGCATTCATGTTTAAGTTTATGTCTTGCATCTCATGTTTATTTTGATGCCATCACTAAGTTCATAAGAATAAATAAATGAACTTGCATTATCATGTTTAAATTCCCAAGCTTGCATTTCATGTCTATATTTCAAGTCATCACTTAATCCTTAAAGATAATAATGAGGTTGCATCTCATATTTATTTTGTGCTCTCACTTTACTTTGTAATAAAGAGTAAAAATGAAGTGCATAGCATGTTTAAGATTATGTTATCACCTAAAGACTCTAGAGCTCAAAGACTTGCCCTAAGTATCTTCAATGGGGATCTCTAATAAAAAGAGATGGATGTGTTTTTAGTATGATTCAATGATGTTTTTGATTTCGTAAAATGTGAGAATGATTTTAAGAAAATGTTGGAAAGATGTTTATGAGGTCTCAAGGTGTTTAAATAGTTTGGAATGTGTCAAAAATCATGTTTTCTCAAATTTCCAAGGTTCTGGAAATCGATTACCAGCTTATGTAATCGATTACCAGAGGTTTTTTGAAGGCTTCTGGTTCTGGTAATCGATTACCAGAGGCAATGTAATCGATTACACGGCTGTTCTTCATGCCCAGAACCTGTTCTGGAAACCCTATCGATTACCTGATAGTGTAATCGATTACTCCTATGTTCTTTATTTTGGAAACGATTTAACCCCAAGTAATTGATTACCATGATATGTAATCGATTACCCTTGTTTGAAACCCAGAATAATTTTAGTTCCTGGTAATCGATTACCAGGCACATGTAATCGATTACCAGAACACTTTTTACTCCTGAAATTACCCAAGAGAAAAACTAGCAACTCGTGTGCATTTCTAATATGAATTTATGTGATTATGTATGGATGAACATTTTTGGTTTTTGTCTCATCCTTTTGTGGCCACTGTATAACTTCTATTTGAGGAGTTAGAATGCGTAATGTTATGTTTGAGTGAAGTAAGGAACGTTTTGGAGGATTGGAAAGGCTAAAACAAATACGAAGAAATTATAACTAGAATCTTACAATGTTTAGACACAAGGATAATAACTTCCATTCTAGCATAATTTGAGCTTAAGGATAATGTTTCATAACTAGTGAATTGTGCCTAGGAGTTGAACATAGAATCTTAGGCAAAGACAGAACTTAGAAAAGAGTTTAAGGCATAGATTCTAGAATCCGTAGTTGAAGAAAAGATCTTGATGAGTAATCTATATGATGTTGTTGGATGAATTAGGAAGCATAATGTTAGAAAGAATTTTAAGGAACGATTCCCTAGAATATGATAAAGATTTGCAATGGGTGAAAAGATTACTAGAACAAGAATTAAGACCCAAGAGTCAAAGCATAAGATATCTTAAGATAAGGAGATGTGATGTAAGGAGGAGATTGATGAGTAATGGTTGACGTATGTGAACGTTTTTAAATACCGTGAGTATGAGAATGTATGGATGTGTGGCATGTTGCTATGATGATGTGATACGCTATGTTTAAATGCATGAAAACATGAGGCATGAGTAGAGGATATGTTATATGATGTATTATGATTGTACGCTCATGTTGCATCCATACAAAATATGTTAAAGTGGAAATTATCCCATTATGACTTCCCGAGTTAAGGGTTGTACGGGTGATCCAAGAAAGAGATATGATTCCCCCTCTATTTTTTCCCGTATAAATCTAGCGACGGCTAGTTAGGATGAGCTCATTCCTAGGCGATAGGTGATTAGGAGTTTTGGTGACCATGATAAAATCTGGCCGGCATGTTGGGTGGATTTTGGTGGCTATGACGAGGGTGGGAAAAATGGAAAAGTTATGAAAGGAACTCATGGAGTTCAAGTATGAAAAAGTAAAAGACGCACATGCATATGTTTCAATGATGCTTTGATTAAGTGATATGTGTTATCTACGTGTCCTGTCATGCTCAAGTATTGCCATGCATACATAAAATATCTGTTGCATTCATACCATCAAGACTCATGCTAAAAGAAACCCACTTCGGATAATAGGTTTTGAGAAATTAAAACTGAACCTATGCATGAACACCTCTTTTATAACGAAACCCGAAGTGGCTAGGATGACGACGATGACACTTGTGTTAGAGTTGGGAAGCCTCCTGAGAACCTTGAATAAGTTTCTCACCCTCTTTCCTCTTTCCCGTGTCGCCACCAGACGGGAATGATGCGATCGTTCGTGATCTACGTTGAGGCGGGCGTAGGAATCACGTCACCTAGACAGTCGCAAGCGGAAGCATGAAGACTAGTCTAGCTTTGCTAATACCTTGTTTTGCATTAGTTAAAAGATATTTGGTGTAATTGATAACCCAAGATGTGCTTATATTTATAAGGGCATCGTTGTTTTGTTATGATTATAATATGATATTACAAGTTGTGTTGCATTGATTCTATGGTTTATTTATGATTGTTTTGGTGATATATTCCTGGTTGTTATGTTTTACGTTTAATAATCGGTCCATATGTGCATGCGCGGCTCACATTTTAATTCTTAAGTTCAAAAAAGAAAAATTTAGTCATATTTTTAGTACTCGTATTTTAAAGAAAACCAAGTCAAGTTCTGAAACGAAGACGTAACCGCTAATAACTAGCCGAATGCGACTCGAGCGTATTAGGTGAAAGTTAAGGTGTTACAATCATCAAGCTAAAGTTTTTCACATAAAAAGCTCCAAGGCCAGAAATGAAAGGAGGAAAGGAAAGGTTTGCAAAACCAAGAGAAAACTATAACTTTTCTTTAAGGAAAGTAAAAGAAACTTTGAAATAAAACCTCTACCTAAAGAAGTTTGAAAGAAATGAAGGAAAGCTTGAGTCTTCAAAGAAATGAGAAGACAAAAATCTTCTCTTGGATGAGGATATAGGTTCGGCCAAAGGAGAACTCAAGGAGGATAAATTTTCCTTGAGGTTATAAGCTTAGAAATGGAAAGTTTGAGTGTTTAAGAGGTGGTTTGAGGTGAGGGAGTGGTGGTTTAAGGGTTTGTGGTTTGTGGTGGATTGTAGTGGTGGAAAGGTTTCTTTGAGGGAGGAAGAAGAAGAGCAAGATGAAGAGAACTTTGAGAGAAAATGAGAGAAAATGCAAGAAAACTAAACTTGGCAAAGCTTCTAAAGTGTAACCAAGTTCTTCAAGGCTTGGTATTTATAGAAAAATGAAACTTTGTGGCTGATTTGGGGGAGGGAAAGGTTGACGGTTTCTTGGCCATTTGGGGAGGAAAATATCTCTTGATTGGTATGGTTGTGAGTATGGGCAAGGCATGGTGAGGTATGGCTTCAAGTATGGTCCAAAGTATGGCTCAAAGTATGGTCTTTGAAGTGAAATAAAATCAACATGTGACCTATCTCTAAGGGTATGCATTCGGCAATTTGTGCAGCCAAGGGGAGGATGATTTGTTCATGTAATCGTGGTTTAATGATGTGTTTAGGTGTTTCTTTGATTAAGGTTTTGATTAGGAGTTTGTAAGAAAGTGTTTAGGTGAGGTAATGGTTAATTAAGGTTGTCGAGACTTGATTTAGGGGTGATCTTACTAGACTAACAATTTAAAACCATTCTTTTAGTCAAATGAAGGTATGGGCACAATTCCTTAATTTAAGGAATTGGAGAGAAAACAATATTCAAGATTTCATGACTAGGAATCTTGAATTAAAAGATGTAATTAGAGTCTAACCAAGCAATCTTAGGTTCTAATTAACCTTAATAAATTATTTTGACTCTAGATTAATTATTGAAATCAATTAATTTTCTATTAGAGCCTAATATTACTTAGGTTTGCTTAATTATGTCATTAGGCTCACTGTACATTGTTCTAGGGGCAAAATGGTAATTTCACACTAAAACTTCTCAACCTTCGAGCAAACTAAACATCAAATACCACTCATAAACATTATTCCAAACTTTCTGGAAAGTTCTGGGCTCAAATGGCACCTTTACTCGTGTAAACGCTGCAAGGGTATTTTGGTCATTTTGAGGAAAGTTTGGAAAATGAGATTTTCACCTTGGATATCAAACATAATAGTCATAATCCCCTTCAAACATTAAGTTGATCCATTTAGGAACTGTTGCTTCCCTTTAATTTCGGGTAAAAATGACCTCAAGGGCATTTTGGTCATTTGTACTCAGGAAAAAAATCCTGGATTACACCCAGGAAGAAAAACTACACTTTGCAATACCTACAAAGATAAAATCAGGCCTCACAATGCCTGAGAAAAGAAAAGTAGGCATCTCAATAACTTCAAAGATAAACCAGACATCACAATACATGGGAAGAAAAATAGTGTAATGCCTGGGACGAGGCATGGAGTGATCAAGCGAGAAGGCATGGACAAGGAGCGATTCTTGCCTCCAAGTGGAGGGGTACATGAATGAACTGATTACACACCCAAATGAGAAGAATCTTGAGTCTGTATAGGTATGAGACTATACAGTTAAGGATGGCTTATATGAATTGATTGGTACTACCTATGCCACAAAGATGTATCTTTCTTTCGGAGCCCATCATGAAAGAACTCCTTAGTTAAGCATTCTTGACTTAGGGTAATTTTGGGATAGGTGACCTCCTGAAGTTTTATGAGGAAGCGTGTGAGTGAGGATAAAGCACACTGAAAAGACTCGTGTTGGTTTGTAGGGACAGTCGTCAATCCATAAAGCAGGAGGGTATGTTACATTATGGTATTAGAGCGAACTATCCTATCAGCCTGAGGATTGGACTGACTATGTTTCCGTAAGAATTGTCATGCATTATGATGCATATATGCTTATATGTGTGTATAACTACTAGTTAGGAATGTTGTGGGTTACTGCCACACTTAGCTTGGTATTGAGCCTGATCAACTCAATATTTTGTTTTGTGTGATAGGAATCAATGACTTCAAATCGGCAAACTAGGACCAGAAGGAAATTATGTAGAAATGATGAATACCTTTCATGAGATGGCCGCGACAATGAGAGAACAAGCTGTAATTGCCAATCGGATGATGGAAAGATTGTAACCAATGAAGAGCAGAACCCTTGGCAACTGGAAGGTAATGAAGTGGATGGGGAATACTAGAAATTTGCTGAATTTAGAAAGGCAAACCCCTTGCCTTTTCAAGAGCTTTTAACCCCTATAAAGCAGAAAGTAGATCAAGGCAATGGAAAAGATTTTCTAGTTCTCCTCAGAGATTCTAAAGGTGGCTTTTGCCACCTATATGCTAGAAGCGATGCGAAATTTCGGTGGGTTGGTACTAGGGGATTATTCGAAGCTTCCCAAATTGAGGTTACCTGATATCTTCAAAGAGGCTTTCTATCATAAGTACTTCCCTTCCTGAGGAAACCAAATTGTGTGCTTCGCTGAAAACCAGGACACAAGATATTCGAATGCCCCAACAAGAAAGTTCAGCCCTCCCCAGGCCACAACAACAAGGGCATGTTTTTCCTGTGAGTGCCAAGGAAGCTTCTCAATCTCCGATCTGATCGAGGTAAGTGTGAAATAAATGGTAATACCTTAGATGTCCTATGATTCAGGTGCCACTCATTCTTTTATATCCAAGGACTGTGTACAAAGGTTAGGATTATTGTTTGAGTTGTCTTATAACCTTCTTGTATCCACCCTACTGCGGGTCCTATTAGGATTTGTCACGCATGCATGAACATTTCTTTTCTTATAAATACTAGAGAATTTACTACCAATTTATTTTGCCTCCTTTTATCTGGTTTAGAAGTCATCTTAGGTATGGATTGACTTGGTACCAAATTATGTGCTTTTACATTGTCCTACTAGGATTCCTGTATTTCTCCCTGTATCTCCTTCTATTCTTGTGGCTCCTTTTTCTTTTTAGTTAGACCTAGTGACACCTAACCCTAGTAAGATGAACCGTCAGGAATATGTTCTCCTCTCGGCTAGTGAAACTGAAAGCAACCATGAAGTGAGTATGATTCCAGTGGTGAGGGAGTATCAGATGTGTTCCAAGCTGATATTCAGAGTTTTCGCCCAAGAGGGAAGTCGAATTCTCTATTGAGTTAGTCCCAGGGACGGGGCCTATCTCGATTGCTCCTTATAGGATGTCGCCCTTAGAGTTGAAGGAGTTAAAGTCAGGATTGAAGAGCTACTCGGAAACATTTCATTAGACCAAGTGCCTCTCCATGGGGAGCCCCTATTCTTCTAGTAAAGAAAAAGGATGGGGGTATGAGACTTTGTGTAGACTATAGACGTTGAACAAAGTAACAATCAAGAACAAGTACCCTCTGCCAAGAATTGATGACCTTATGGATCAATTATGTGGGGCAACCATTTTTTCAAAGATTGACCTTAGATCAGGCTACCATCAGATTCGAGTTCGAGACAAGGATATCCATAAAGCTTTTAGAACTCGATATGGACATTATGAGTATAGGGTGATGTCTTTTGGATTGACCAATGCTCCGAGGTATTCATGGATTATATGAACCGAATCTTCCGCCTATACTTGGATAAATTTGTAGTCGTCTTTATAGATGGCATACTTATCTATTCAAGGACCGAAGAGGAACATGCGAGCATCTTAGGGTTGTGTTACAAATCCTAAGGAAGAGGAAGTTGTATGTTAAATTGTCAAAATGTGAGTTCTGGATGGGAGAGGTTAAGTTCCTTGGCCATGTGGTATCATGAGAATGAGTCTCCATAGATCTTAGTAAAGTAGAATCAGTTCTTCATTGGGGACGACCAACCACGGTGATAAGATTCGAAGTTTTCTAGGATTAGCTGGATACTATAGGCAATTTATTGGGGGTTTTTCCCAGCTAGCCGTACCCTTGACCAAGTTGACCTGAAAGAACGCTCAATTCAAGTAGACACCAGAGTGTGAGAGTAGTTTCCAGGAGTTGAAGCAAAAGTTGACCATGGCTCCTATATTGGTGTTACCCGATCCCTATGAACCCTTCGAGGTTTATTATGATGCTTCCAATAAAGGCTTAGGGTATGTGTTGATGCAACACCGAAACGTGGTTGCCTATGCTTCATGACCTTGAGTTGACAGCTGTGGTTTTTGTCCTAAAGATCTAGCGACACCATCTTTATGGTGTACAGTTCAATGTCTTCTCTAATCATAAAAGTTTAAAATATCTTTTTGATTAGAAAGAGTTGAATATGAGGCAAAGACAGTGCATGGAATTCCTCAAGGATTATGAGTTCAGTTTGAATTACCATCCAGGCAAAGCAAACGTTGTGGCTGATGTATTGAGCAGGAAATCCCTGAGTGTAGCATGCCTGAAGATCAAGGAAATAGAGCAAGTAGAAGGCTTTAAGAAGCTTAGCGTGGGTACGTTTGTGAGCCCTGAAGGTGTGGTGTTAGGTCAGATAAGAGTAACGAGTGAGTTCAAGGAACAAATTCTGGCCGCACAACATGAAGATCGAGAATTTCAAGAGATTTTAGAGTCGGCTTATACAAGGAAGTTACTAGAGTTTACTCAAGACCAATGAAGTATATGGAGGTATAAAGATAGGGTATGTGTACCTGCAAGTGGTAATCTTAGACAGGAGATATTAAAGGAGGCGTAGAGGCGAATTCACCATACACCCTGGAATTAGTAAAATGTATGCAGATCTTAAAAGGATGTTTTGGTGGCCGGAATGAAGAAAGACATAATGAAGTTTGTCCTGAAGTGCCTAACTTGTCAGAAAATCAAAATAGAACACCAAAAGCCGGCTAGAACCTTGCACCCCTTAGAAATCCCAGAATGGAAATGGGAAAGTATCTCCATGGACTTTGTAATGGGTTTACCAAGGACATGACGCTCTGGGTTATAGTGGATAGATTGGCCAAGTCTGCTCATTTCTTACCCATCAAAGCTAGTTATCCTCTAGATAAGTTAGCTTCTTTGTACATTCAAGAAATAGTGAGATTACATAGTGTTCCTTCTTCAATAGTTTCCGAGAGAGATCCCCCTTTTACTTCAAGATTCTGGGAGCTTTCCAAAGGGCCTTTAGAACCAAACTTTGTTTAAGTACGGCCTATCACCCCCAAACCGATGGACAAACCGAACACACCTTGATTGTTCAGACCCGATCTAGTTAATCAGACGACGGAACAAATCCAGAAAATCAAGGATAAAATCCTCGCCGCACAAAGTCATCAAAAGAGCTAGGCGGATAACAGAAGGAAACCTTTAGAGTTTCAGGAGGAAGAACATGTATTCCTGAAGGTCACACCCACTACGGGAGTAGGTAGAGCTTTAAAGGTCAAAAAGTTATCACCTAAGTTTATAGGCCCTTTTCAAATCCTTTGATGGATTGGGTCAGCTGATTATCAAATAGCCCTACCCCGCCTTTATCCAATCTTCATGATGTCTTCCATGTATCTCAACTCATAATGTATCACCCAGCCCCACCCCATATCATTGAACCCGAATCTACAGTTACGAGATGACTTAACGTTTCAAACGCCTCCCGTTAGATCGTGGATAGAGAAGTCAGGCAATGAGGAATAAATCGATGCAGCTAGTAAAAGTAGCTTGGGCGGGCTAGGGAGGAAGATTTCACATCGAGTTAGAGTCAACCATGAAGAAAGATTATCCGGAATTGTTTCTAAGTACAAAATTTTGAGGACAAAATTTTTATTAAGGTGGGTGGTAATATAACATCCAAGTTCTTTCTTTAGAAATTGATGGAGGAATGGTTAATGGGAATATTAAGATTCTGAGAGACGTAGTTATGATGAGAACGACCCTAAGATCGAGCACAAAAAAAGAAAAAAAAGAGATGAATAGTGTTTTGCGGGCCGCAGGCCGGGCTAGCAAAACTTAGAATTAGAACCAAGGTGCCCGAAATTAGAAAACATGGGAATAAGGTTAGAAATAGTTAGAAATGAAAATTTTATGCCTAGAATTAATTTCCGAGTAATATCGGTTTTATCGGTATGGTGTTTACCCGTTCGGGAAATTTCTGTGTGATTTTTAACACCAAAAGATATTTTCGTCATCACCAATGGATAATATCTATCCATTTAGGACATGCGTAAGGCCAAGATTTAATCTTGGAATCCAAGATTAAATCTTTGCCATCCATTTTGCTTTATCATGTAAATGATTACTTAATTACATAATATCTTCATGCATTAAATACAAAGAAACAAAGTCACAAACTTCTCCTCCAAGCCAAAACCAATCTCATCCAGGAAGAGAAAGAGAATACCAACCACTATTTTTATCTTCAAGAGCTTGATCTTGAGTTCTAAGCCCAAAAACACTAGCCTAGAGTTGTTGAAACCTCAAAGTTCCTTCATTAAACTTGTTCTACACCTTGATCTCTACAAATCTAACCAAACAAAATCTCTATTCCTCATTAAACCTTGTCTTGCTACCTTACACCTCACTGATTTAAGAAGGGTTTGAAGTTGGTTTGGGAGCTTTTTAGTGGAAGGATTCAAGCTTGGATCATCTTGGAGCCAAAGATCCACTAAGTTGCTAAAAGTAGGGTTTTTGTTGCCTTTCCTTGTCAAAATTTTCTGATCTATTTTGAGTTGAGCTAGGTCTGAAATTTCTGGTTGTGTTGGATGATATTATGTTGATATTGATGTATTAATTTTGATGGTGTGTTTGGATGGTGTTAGAAAAGAAGTTTGGACTAGGCTGGAAATTTGGTTTTCCTGAGGCAGGAGTTATGCACGAATTTTGTGGTATAATTGTGGGTAGTTTCATGAACTATAAAAATTATATGTTTGAGTTAACATCTTAAACTAACTACATGAATTTTCTTGGGTGTTGATTTTAAGGTTTACTGCCTCAAAAAAAATCAGGTCCTGAAATGGGATTGGTGATGCTGTCTTGATTTTTGAGACTGAAGCAATATGTTTGTCCAATTTTATTACCATAGCAAATAATTGAAAGAGCCTTTCAAAATTTTACACAAAGTTAATAACATATTTAAGTGTCCCTGTAAATTTTATTATGAGTTAGTTCAACCATTTGTTAGGGTAAAGAATTAGGAGAACCCTGTATGGTCTGTGAATTGGTGGCCCCTGACCACTAAATTTGTACAATTTACTGAAGGTTAGAGAGCTCCGTTCATCTTGAAATTTTACAGGGTCTCCTAAACACATTAAAGTGTCGTATGGAATTTTTTTGGCTCTTTAAATGGCCATTTTATATGGCAAAAAAATGTTGTTACTGGAATGATAAATCTGCCAAGGTGCTAGAATGGTAAGATTGACTGAAAACTAATAGTGAAATGATATCTAGTCCAAGTGTATGGCATATGAATGCATGCTAGATGTTTCAATTTATTGTCCATGAGGTGTGAATAAGCCTCTAAAATAATTGAATGCTTATATGTGATGTACACATGCCCTTGATAAAGAAAGAAAAGTACATAATATGATTTTATGAGAAAAGAGCACATATACATTTCACAAGTGCATGTTTGAACATATGGGGAAAAGAGATAAGGCTTAGATGGGACATAGAGGGAAGGCAAGAATAATGACTTCCCTGAAAATTTTATGAGTCAGTAGACGTATCCTAGGAATAAACTGTGTGTGATTCGAAATGGAAAAAATGAAGTCGATGATCACGGATAGGAATGAGCTCATGTCCTAGCAGTCTATTGTCCTTTGCGGAATTGTCAAATGCAGATATATTTTATGTGGAATTAAGCCTTCCCTATGTTAACAAAAGGAGGAAAATTCATGGAATTGAACTTATGGTCCCAAATAATAGTACATGACTTATTATTGTGATGGCATCCTAAATTCCCATGATTTACATATTTTAGCATTGATGCTTATAACTTTTGTATGGATGTTTTATATAAATAAACTCATTATCTATATTCTGTATAGTATCTGGGGAAACCACCCTATTGAGAATTTTATAGTATTGTCACCCCTCCAGCTGTATGTACTTGTATTACTCATTTAGGCAGATCCGTCAATGATATTTTTCCATGATTCGCCACAATGGGTGTGGCAGTTTATAAACACTTCGACTCCTTGTATGCCGTAGGTTACTCTCAGTTTCGAGTATATGTGTTTTCGACCGTTCCTTCAGTGCATCGATTTTTGCTGAGAAGTTTGACCTTGCTTTTCCCTATGATGGCGTGCCCCTTCATATGGCACGGCTGAGGTGTTCGATGTTTTGGTAGCACCACATGTACCCCCTCCGCAGATGTACCCGCTTCTTCATCATCATCCTCTGACTCGGACTCACCTGGGTTCAGACGCCAGGCGAGGCTATCATACCGATAGCCAATGGCTTCCTGAGGAGGACGTGAGGTTTTCAAGGACTCTTGGCTTGTACATAGTAGTAGGGTAGTGTTAGGATGGTACCAGCCTTGATGTACTACTAGATGTATTCAGGTTCATTTGTTTTTTGTATCGATATGTGATTTTGTTTGACCAATACCCAAGGCTAGCCCTTTGGTTACAGAGTCCCTGACTAGCTTAGGGGTTAATTGACTTGTTTGGCAGGATAATGTATATCTTGTAAACTTAGAGATTATGTTCATATATGTAAATATGAGTGTTGCAACATATGTATCTAAAGCTCTTTACTACCTTGTATTTTGACTAGTATAGATTTTGAATGTAAGTAATACTCTGCTAGTTACTATGTCAATACTCGAGTAGAATATGGTAATTAGGAGGGTGTTAGGAGTAGTAGAAGAGGCTTCAGTATGATGCTACTAGTTTCTATGTACACACTATTTATGTTTCTTCGGACAAATTAGCCCAACCCCTGTTGGTAGACATAATACCATCTCAGTAGTTTGTTTGGTATGGGTCACGAACAGTTAATGCTTATGCTACCTATATGTATATATATAATGGTGTGATTATGTTCATAAGGCCATTGTGTTTATATTTTGTACATTCCCGTGAAGATTTTTATTTTCCTTTAGGTTATGATAGATGAATGACCGGTCTTATACGCGCAGCTCATGTTTTGTTTGAAAAGGTTAAAAAAAAATTTACTCGTATTTTTACTAGAGTATTTCGAAGTCAAAAGATAAGAACTGAAACAAAAAAGTAATAACTAATAATTAATTTGAATGCATCCTAGGGGTGTTAGGTTAAATATTAGGGTGTTGCATTTTGTTATCAGAGTCGTTCGATTCTAGGGAGCTTGAGGGTTGGATTGACTTTGCTTCCTAAGCATGATGTGATAGTTATGTCATGTGTAGACGCTTTATTGATAAGATAAGATATAGGTTAGAGATGAATAACTGCTATATTTGTGTATATACCATGGTAACTAGCTCACTTAACATGAAGTATTGGGCTTGATCACCTTAGTGTTTTGTCGCTTTGTGTGCTCAGTCGATGGTACGACCATGACAGAATAGGACCCTGGAAGTAAGTGAGAGGCAATGACCTGCCAAAGCCCTCATGGACATGGCAAGGGCCATGCAAATGATGTTTGAAAGGATGGACCACCAGGGCAAAGCTGGTTGTGGCTCTAACAATGCCAGGGTCACAAGCATGCCGAATTCAGGGAGTTCGCAAGGCAAACCCACTGTCATTTAGAGCTGAATCCCAACCAGGCTGATAAAGATTAAGAGTATGGAAAAGATCTTTTAGTGATCACCTACACTGAAGAATAGAAGGAAACTTTCGTTACTTTTATGCTAAAGGCAGATGTTAGTTCTGGTGGGTTGGCACCCGAAGGTGTTGGAGGCATTTGGCACCATGATTAATGGGAGATGTTCAAGATCTATTTCTATGAGAAGTACTTCCAGGATTCGATAAGAATAGCAAGGATGTAGAGTTCATGTAGCTAACCCAAGGAGGGATGAGCATTGCATATACACTGCGAAGTTTGAGGAGCCAATTAAGTTTTCAAGGATCTTTCAAGGAAACCCTAATAAGTTCTGGAAGTGTGTTAAGTATGAAGTTAGGCTAAAGGCAAAGATCAACGTTGCCATTGCACATTTGGAGATTAGGGACTTTTCTACCCTAGTCAACAAATGTCGTATCATTAAAGGTGGCCAGAAGCTGAACTCTCAAGGGCCGAGCACTTCACTAGGAAGTTGGCATCGTAAGCTCCAAGGTTCAAACTGGATTCAGGTCGCAAGGCCCTAGGAAGACTTTTCATCATGGGGGAACGAGTGGTCCCAAAGGCAAGGCACCCTAGAAGGCCTGGTTGACCCCAAGCCTGCACCTACTATACCATGTCCCAAGTGGAGGAAGTCACATGGAGATCGACCTTGCTTAATTGGCCAGGGAGTTTGTTTCAAGTGCGAAAAGCCAGGCCATTATGCTAAGAGTGCCCTGGAAGAACCTAGAGCCCTTGCTAACGACTATAAGCACCAAGGGAGGGTCTTTACCCTCAATGTGGAAGACTCGGCAAAGTCCAGCAACTTCATAGAAGGTAAGTGTGAAATGAACGGTAGGACCTTAATTGTACTATATGACTCTGGCATAACTCATTCATTCATATTACATGTTATTGTCAAGTCCTTACAATTGTATGAGTCATAACTTCCTTATGACCTTACTGTTTCCACGCTTACCAGCAACCTTGTTAGGACAAGTATATGTTGTCTAAATTGTCATTTCATCACTCAAGGTAGACTTTTTGTCTTAGATTTGATATGTGTACCCATGCATGGCCTAGACATGATTCTTGGCATGGATTAGCTTTACGCTAATCGTGTCCTGTTGGATTATTACACAAAGTCTATCATCTTTTCCCCTATACCTGATGTATCTTGTAAACCTTTAAGCTTTTACCTAAGTGCTATAGGGGTCAACTGTTATAGGAAAGAGAGTAAGGGATATGTTATCCTAGCTACTAGTGATGTAGACCTTGAGCAAAACATTGATGATGTGCCTATGGTAAAAGACTATCCTAAGGTATTTTTGGATGAGTACCCGGTTCCCTCAGAGATAGAGATAGAGTTCTCTATAGAGTTAGTCTTAGGGCGGGGCCTATCTCTGTAGCACCCTATAGGATGTCACCCTTAGAGTTGATCGAGTTGAAGATTCAGTTAGAGGAGCTTTTAGAGAAAAAGTTTGTGAGACCTTGTACATCACCGTGGGGAGCCTCGTTGCTTGTAAAAAGAAAGATGGAAGTATGAGGCTGTGCATAGACTATAAACAGTTGAATAAATGACAGTAAAAAATAAGCACCCCTTACATAGGATTGATGATTTGATGGATCAGTTAGAGGCGCAGTTGTATTCTCAAATATCGACTTGAGGTCGGGATACCATCAAATTAGAGTAAGGGATGAGGACATACCCAAGACTGCCTTTAGGATTCGGTATGGCCATTTTGAGTTCACCGTTATGTCGTTTGGTTTTACCAATGCTTCTGTTGCATGAATAGGATTTGTAGGCCCTATTTAGATCAGTTCGTTGTTGTTTTCATAGATGATATACTCATCTATTCAAAGATATCACAAAGAGCATGAACGTCATTTAAGGATAGTTTTAGAGATTTTGAAGGAAAAGAAGTTGTACGAAGCTATTTAAATGTGAATTTGGTTGGAGAAAGTGAAGTTTTTAGGGCTTGTAGTGTTAAAAGGATATATGCAGGAGATCCTAGTAAGGTAGAGGCTGTGATGAGTGGGGAGACCTACTATGGTGACGGAGATATGAAGCTTTTTAGGTTTGGCAGAGTATTACCATAGATTCATTAAGGGATTTTCTAGATTTCCCTACCTTTGACCAAGCTTACTAGGAAGAATGCTCCTTTTACATGGAATCCGTAGTGTAAAAAGAGCTTCCAAGAGCTAAAAAGGAAGTTAACCACAACCCCAAGTATTAGTTTGCCTTACCCCAATGCACCCTTTGAGGTGTATTGTGATGCTTAAGGGAAAGGTTTGGGTTGTGTATTGATGCAAAATAGGCAAGTTGTAGCTTATGCATCCACACAACTCAAGTCTTACAAAGCAAACTACCCCATCCATGACCTAGAGTTAACAACTATAGTGTTAGCCTTGAAGATATGGAGGCACTACTTGTATGGAGTAAAGTTTAAGGTGTTCTCTGATCACAAGAGTCTCAAGTACCTCTTTGATCAAAAGGAGTTGAATATGAGCCAAAGAAGGTGGATAGAATTCTTGAAATATTATGATTTTGGGTTGAATTATCACCAGGCAAGGCTAATATGGTGGCTGATGCCTTGAGTCAAAAGTTGTTACACTGTCTTAATGATGGTTAGAGAGGTGGAGTTGATTGAGAGGTTTAGAGACTTGGATTTGGGAATAAGGAGTTTAAGGAGACCTTAGAGGCGATAGAAGCGGATAGTTGATGAGATTCACCCTTGGAATTGATAAACTATAGAGGTTTGAAGGTAGAAATTATGTGCGGCCAGTGATGACCTACGGAAGAAGATTTTGGTGGAGGCTCATAAGAGCCATTTCACTATTCACCTCGGTACCACCAAGATGTATCACAATTTAAAGAAGATGTTTTGGTGGCCCGTTGAAGCGAGATGTGGCCATATGGGTGACCAAGTGCTTAACCTGTCAAAAGGTGAAGATTGAGCACCAAAAACCTTCTCGAATGTTACAACCCTTGTGATTCCCGAATGGGAGTGGGATAGTATCTCGATGGATTTCGTGATGGGTCTACCTAAGACCCAAGCTGGCCATGACGCCATATGGGTAATTATCGATCAGTTGACGAGTTGGCTCACTTTCTATCCATTAAGGTGACATACTCATTAGACAAGTTAGCTCAGTTGTATATCCAAGAGATTGTAAGATTGCATGGATTGTCGTCGATGGATCGTGATCCGCGATTCACGTCACATTTTTAGGAGCCTTTCAGAAGGCATTTGGCTCAAAAATGTGCTTGAGCACGGCTTAACACCCTCAAATGGATGGGCAATCAGAGGACCATACAAACCCTAGAAGATATGTTGAGAGCCTGAGTTTTGGACAGAGAGGAAGCTGGATAAATCCTTACCATTGATCGAGTTTGCATATAACAATAGTTATCATGCAAGTATGGCATGACTTAACACCCTAATATTTAACCCAATACGTTTAGGACACATTAAGATTAATTATTAGTTATTACTTCCTTTTAAACTCGCTTGTAAAACTACTTAGCGGAAAATCAGGTAAATTTTTTTTTGAAACACATAAACCAAAATGCAAGCCGTCGCGTACAATCGTAAGTGAAACGTGAAGCGAAAAGGATTAAAGCATACAACTGAAAGCAATAAAGTACACATCCATTCATAGAAACAAATGCCATAATATATTAAATATCATAGTTTGTTACATCAACTGAAATGTAAAAACATAAAGTAATACCCACATAAGAATGGGAGAGCTTGCAATACATAAAACATAAAACGAAATGAATATATAATCAGCAGTACAAGGGAGTCCCAAAAGATCAAACCCCAGCTATAGCTACCCTCCCTCAATCCTCCTCGTGATCCTAATCCTGTCCCTAGAAGGTATGACTGATGCTCGGGTCGAAGTACACCTCCCAAACTGGCATATACGAAGATCACGAACGATGCCATCGAGCTTGAAGATGTAACGGAAAGAGAGGCAAAGAAGGGGTGAGAATCTTGCTAAAGAATCTCATAGGGAATCCTCCTACACTAATGTCATCGTTAACGTCCCAGGAACCTTGGGTTTATTATGAAAAGGTGTAACATGCAAAGGTTCATTATGAGGTTTTATAAAAGCAATTATTCAAGGTCCGTGTCTTTTATGATAAATCTTAATGCATGAATAGCATAGCGAAACATGAATGCATGACAATACTTTGTACAAACAAACCAATAAAACATGTCATCAATAGTTCATCATCATATAAGTGGCATGTGCTCCTCATGAAAACCTTTCTCTTTCATAAGCAAGATACTTCACATCTTTTTCTCGTTTCTCAAACTTGTGACATCAAAGTATCAAAAATAGTAACCGCACCCTAAAACTAGGCTATGAGCTCATACCTCAACTAGTCGTCATTAGTTCTTACTTATCCTCTTAATAAGCGTAATATAATCACAATAATCCCGACTCCCGAGTACGGGTAGGGGCCTAAGGATCACCCATCATGGGACTTTTTCCTTCTCCGAAATGCATCAACTGGTTAAGACCAATGACTTTGTCCACTTTGGCAAGCTAATGTCAATGCCTTCATGGTTTTACCTTCTCCTCACCATAATAGGAGAAGTATGTCTGTTGTGAAATGCATCAACTAGTTAAGACCAGCGACTTTGTCCGCTTTGGAATGGCTTGGTGTCCATATCTCTCACGGGTTTACTTTCTCCTCACCGTAGTAGGAGAAATGCATCTCGGCATGTCACATGCAAAATCTTTCTTTTCAAAATTTCTTTTAAGTCCCTCAAATTTGATAAAAATTCAACAGCACAATGGTTGTATCCGAATTTCCTCAAATTTGAGTCATGCCACATAACTTATTCAACTCATGCCATCTTATTCAATGTCTCAATCAATCAAATCCTTAAAAGCCATATAAACATATTCATGCATTTCATCATCTTATATCAATATGCATTTCAATCATGGCACAAGCGTATCATCACATCAATTACGTCATAAGTTCACACAATCTTATGCACATAACATTAATACTTTCAGTATAACAATAAATACACTCATCCACTCGGTCACTTACTCACGTCATATCTTCTATCTTGCAATGTCTTATGCCTTGACCTTTAGGTCTTAATCTTGTGTTGTGATTATCCTAATGCCCATTATGAATCTTGGATACACTAGATGATTACTACTTGTAATTTTCTCTAATATTTATGCTCACTAACTCTTCCAAACTACATTGCATAAATTAAGCAAGATAGTATAATTCGACTTGGATTCTAGAATCTATGTCTTTGACCTTTTCTAAGTTTTGTCTTTGCCTAAGGCTCTATATCCAATTCCTAAACCAATTATGAGGGATTCCTATACATATCCACTAATTGGAAACCATTTTAAGTCCTTTCTAGTTACTTGTTCTTTTCTAACTTCCCTAAATCGTTCCTTGCTTCACTCAAGTATAATTTTACACATCATAACTCCATAAAACATAATTAATACAATGGCCAAAGAAACAAGGCAGAACCCAAAAATGTACATTACACATAGTCACATAAATTCATATTGTGAGTGCATATAAGTTGCTAGTTTTTCTCTTGGGATAATTTCAGGAGCAAAAAGGGTGATTGGTAATCGATTACATAAGCCTGGTAATCGATTAAAAGAACTTAAATTTTGTTCTGGGTTCAAGGAACAACAGGTAATCGATTACATAGGATGGTAATCGATTACTTAAGGCTAAAACTTTTGAAAATGAAGAACATCAGAGTAATCAATTACACAAACAGGTAATCAATTACAGGATTTAAAGACCAGTTTGGGCATGAAGAATACCTGGAATCGATTACATTGTCTAGTAATTGATTACCAGAACCTAAAATCCTTTGAATGACCACTCTGGTAATCGATTACATAAGCTGGTAATTGATTACCAGAACCTCTGAAATTTGAGAAAACATGATTGTTGACACATTCCAAGCTATTTAAACACCTTGAGACCTCATAAAACATCTTTCCAACATTTTCTTGAAGACATCCCCACATTTTACAAAATCAAAACCATCATTGTGTCATAACTAAAACACATCCACTTGTCATAGTTAAAATTTCCATTTGAAGATACTAGGGCAAGTCTTTGAGCTCTAGAGTATTTAGGTGATAACATAAACATAAACATGCCATACACTTTATTTTACTCTTCATTAAAAAGTAAAGTGAGAGCATAAAATAAATATGAGATGCAACCTCATTATTATCTTTAAAGATTAAGTGATGACTTGAAGTATAAACATAAAATGCAAGCTTGGGAATTTAAACATGATAATGCAAGTTCATTTATTTATTCTTGAGAGCTTAGTGATGGAATTGAAAATAAACATGGTATGCAAGGCATAAACTTAACACATGAGTGCAAGTTTATTTTATCTTAACTAGAGCTCTTACAAGACTTTAAAGGAACATCACAACCTTAACCCAATATGTATCTTAACAACATAAGGTGAGTTTTAGAGTTCTTAGCACCAAGTCTTCAAAGAAGTCTTTGGTTTGAACTTCATCATCAAGCTCAAGAAAGTGGACTAAGAAATAAACAACAACATTTATCAAGGCAAACATAAAAGCACTACTCATATTCTTCATTTTATTGCTCATGGGCTTCAATCTAGAGTAAACTCTTAGAATGGCTGACTAACTTTAAGGTTGGCAAAGGTAAAGCTAGAGCTCTTTGAATACATATGATTAATTTTCTTAACAAAACTTTTAGTGATCTACTTAATATTTTTATCAAACTTTGTATAAAGAAAGGAATAAAAATTGAAATCTTGAGAAGGAAAAAGGAGAGGAAAACCAAAATCATATATGGTCCAAGACTAAGTTTTCAAGCTTTAAAGATTTCTCACATGGCATCACAAGACCATTATCTTGAAACCTCATCGTCAAGCCAAAGCTTTTCTCAACACAAGGCTCCAAGGCCGAAATGAAAGAGGAAAAAGAAGAGCTTTGAAAAACTAAGAGAAAACTAGAACTCTTCCTTAGAGGAAGCAAACAAAACTTGGAAAATAAAACCCTACCTAATGAAGTCTTGAAAGAAATGAAAGAAAGCTTGATCCTTTGAGATGAGAAGGAAAGAAAATCTTCCTTAGAGCTTGAAGAGGAAGTTTTTGGCCAAGAGGGAAAAGAGAAGAAGAGAGGTTGTGTTTAGGGGAATGAAGAAGGAAAAGGGCTTCTTTGATCTTTGAAGAAGAGGGCTCAAAGTTTGCAATGTGTGTAAAGGATTCAAAGGGCTTTCAAGCTTGCATATTTATAGAGAAATGAAAACTCATGGATGGCCTAGAGGAGGAAGGAATGGCCGCTCACTTTGAGGAAAAGGAGAGAGAAATATCTCTTTGATTGGTATGGTTAAGAGCATGGTGAGGTATGGGTTTAGGTATGGCTTAAGGCATGGGCTTTGGAGTGAAACAAAATCAACATGTGACACAATACCAAGGGTATGTAGCCAGATTTCTAGCCAAGGGGAGGAAAAATTTTGTTCATGTAATTGTGGTCTAATGAGGTGTTTAGGTGTTTCTTTGATTAAGGTTTTGATTAGGGGTTTGTAAGAAATTGTTTAGGTGAGGTAGTGGTTAATTAAGGTTGTCAAGACTTGATTTAGGGAGTGGTCTTGTTTGATTAACAATTTAAAAACCATTCTTTAGTCAAATTAAATCATAGACACAATTCCTTGATTTAAGGAATTGGAGAAATCACTATTCAAGATTCCATGACTAGAAATCTTGAATCAAAGAATGTGATTAGAGTTTAACCAAGCAATCTTAGGTTCTAATTAACCTTAATAAATTATTTTGACTCTAGAGTAATTATTGAAATAAATTAATCTTCGATTAGAGCCTAATATTGCTTAGGTTCGGTTAATTGTATCATTGGGCTCATGGACACGTTCTAGGGGTAAAATGGTAATTTTACACTAAAACTGCTTAGGACCTCCCAGCCGACTAACCATCACAAACCATTCACAAACATTATTCCGAACTTTCTGGAAAAGTTTCGGGCTAAACAGGTTTACCAGCATAAAACGCTAGGGTATTTTGGTCATTTTAGTCGAAAGTTCGAAAAACGAAATTTTCACCTTGGATATCAAACATCGCAATTATAATCCCCTTCAAACGTTGATTGACCCATTTGGAGCAGGTCACTTCCTCGAATTTGTAAAAATAACCTCGAGGGTATTTTGATCATTTGCACTCAACAGAAAAATTGGGGCGTCACAATGGCACTGTATGAGGCTCTGGATGGAAGAAAGTGTCAATCCCCTTTGTGTTAGCATGAGCTCAGTGAATAAAGTATGTTAGGACCCGAAATTGTAAGGAAGACAACGGAAGAAATCAAGCGGATTAGGATAGGATCCTTCCTGCTCAAAGTCGATAGAAGAGACATGCGATAAATGGCGAAAGCCATTGGAATTCCAAGAGGGAAAGCATGTATTCCTTAGGATCACCCCTATGCAGGCATAGGACAAGCCATGAGAGTCAAAAAGTTGAGCCCAGATTCCTTGGTCCCTTTGAAATTCGTGATAGAGTCGGGTTGGTGGCATATGGATAGCCTTGCCACCAAAGTCCAACCTTCATGATGCCTTCTATGTCTCTCAGTTAAGAAAATACCAATCTGACCCTAGTCATGTACTAGGACCAGAACAAGTACAATTAAGGGAGGACCTGACCTTCAACTTGCCGGACGAGGATCATGGACAAAAGAGTCAAGCAACTGAGGAATAAGATTGTACCCTTGGTCAGAGTGGCTTGGGAGGGGAGAATGGAAGAGTCAACGTGGGAGTTGAGTCGGAGTCGAGGTAATAATACTTAAGCTATTCACAGGTAACGAATTTCGAGGATGAAATTTCTTTTAAGGAGGGGAGAAATATAATGCCCTAAATTTTTTTATTTTTTGTGGCTATATAACGCCCTGAATTTTTTTTTTGTGCCTATGCAAAATTACCAGAATGCCCCTGAGATAATTTAATGCGGAAATCAAGTGATGATTAGACTCGGTCATTATTGAAAGTAGGGACTTCTCTCTAAAAATCTTCCATTTTGATTCATATTTGATATCTAAAAATGAGATTTTGAGCCCATCCTATTTTAAGAGAACTACAAATCCAAAATGATTGTTAGGTTTGGGTTTTAAGCTCATTAATCTGGTTTGATGATGAATGAATGCCTATGCTCTGTTCTTACCCCTTGATGTTCAATCTCGTTTCAAAGGGGTTTTGTTTTAATTTATTTTATTTCCTCTCTTTTTCTTTTCTTGCACTTCTCAGTTTCAAGTTGTGCCTTCCAATTTTGGATTCTAAACTCTAATATAATGACTTGTGGGGGATGCATTATAGCATGGAAAAGTGCAAATGACTAACTTGTATGTGTGGGACATATATTGAGTGCTTTTATTTTCATTACCTTATTACACAACACAATCATTTTTTTTTTTTGCTTGATTTGATGACTCTGAATCTAGACTTCTTTTTTAAATGAATATTTTCTATCCAGCATTTTTTTATTCCAAGCTTTATCCGTCATCATAAATTCTACATTAAGTTTCTTCCCTTAGTTTTTATTGTCCTTTACTTAAAGAAAGTGCTTGTGCAAACAATGCACACTAAAGCATGGCAAAGGAATAATTTTATATTTCTCCTTGCTTGCATCATTTCTATAGTATAGTAGGAAGCATCATAATGCAAACATAAAGCCACGTATCTGAACACTAAAGTGATCAAATGAACACTTGTATTGCACTTGTACTGAAGCTAATATTGTAACATTTCTCTCTATCCCTACACTCCCCACCCTCTGCAAGGATGGGCACCCTGCAAGACCATAGAATGAAGATGATGGGGAAGATTGAAGCATGGGATAAATGATTATAAAAAAACAAGATCATAATTTCCTGTTACCATATTCACTTTAAAAGAAAAATCACAGGAGCAAAGATTATAGACTTTCATAATTAGTAATAAACAAAACGAAGGAGAAGAGTAAGATTCTGGAGAATTAGGGAGAAGAAAACGAAGTAAGGAGCCATGTGCTCTCCTATTTGTTATTGCCTAATTTTATGTTCCTCTATTCTGATATCACAATTTAGACATGCACATACATAAACCATAGCTCTCTCATTCTCAACATCACAAACAAAACCACAGCAAATAGCCCTAAAATCAAAGACCCAAACCTAGCAGCAATCAAAATCAAACCAATAGTCCTATATTATCACAACCAACCAGGTCAGAACAAATGTTCAACCTTCCAACATAATCAAAATGTCCCAGATAGTCCATATACAAATAAAACAAAGAAAATAGAGAAGTAAGAGGAAAGGGTGGCGGTCTTGTAACACCCTAAAATTTAATTAAAAATTAATTTGAGCTTTGTTAATCTTAATTTAAAAAATCTAATAGTTTAGAAATGATGAGGGCAGCCCAATGGACCTATAAAAAAAAAATTTCGAGCCGATGAATAGTAACCTTACGGGCCAGACAGCTTAAACCCTAGATTCGAGCCCTGGAGGTGCCCAAAATTATGAAAACATGGGAATAAGGTTAGAAATAGGTGGGAATAATAATTTTATACTTAAAATTAATTTTCGGGTAATATCGGTTTAATGGGTACGGCTTACTCGTTCGGTGAGATTTCGGTATACGATTTTTAACACGAAAGGTATTTCCATCACCACAAATGGATGATTTCCACCTACTACGGACATGTGGAAGGCCAAGATTTAATCTTGGAATCCAAGATTAAATCTTAGCCATCCATTGTTGCTTTATTACATAAATAATGATTTTTTACTAAATATCTCCATTTTATTTATTAAAGCAAGCCTAGTCACCAACTTCTCCTCCAAGATAAGAGCAATTTCGTGGTCAGAAAGGGGAAGAAGAGAGCAGCCACCATTTTTGTCCTCAAGAGCTTGTTCTTGAGTTCCAAGCCCAAAAACTCCAAGCTAGAGTTGTTGGATCATCAAAAGTTCTTCACTAAGCTTGTTCTACACCCAATTCCCTACAAATCTAACCTAACAAAATCTCAATCACTCATCAATCCTTACCTTTCTCCCTCACACCTCACTGATATCAGAGGGGTTTGAAGTTAGATTGGGAGCTTTGGAGGAGAAGGAATCAAGTTTGGTTAATCTTGAAGCCAAGGAGCTATTAGGTTACTACAAGTAGGGTTTTTTGTTGTCTTTTCTTGCCAATTTTTATGTTCTGTTTTGGATTGATATATGTCCAATATTTTTGATGAAATTGATTTATATTTTGTTGATATTGATGTGTGATTTTTGGTGGTGTGTTTGGATGGTGTTAAAAGAGGGTTTTTATCAAAATAAATTTGGACTAGGTTTCTAGAATTTCTGTTGTCCTAGGCAGCAGTGGCTCACGAATTTTTGGTATATTTGTGGGTGTTTTCATGAGCTATAAAAATTATATGTTGAAGAGAACATCTTAAAATAACTACATGAATTTTTTGGGTGTTATTTTTGAGGTTTGATGCCTCAGAAAAATCAGAAACCGAAATGAGGAGATGCTCCTGATTGTTGAGACTGGCAGTGACTTGTCCAAATTTATTACCATAGCAAATGATTGAACTCGCTCTTGAAATTTTTACACAAAGTTACTAATATATTGAACTGTCACTATGAATTTTATTGTGAATTAATTCAATCATTTTCTAGGGTTAAAAATTAGGGGAACTCGGTTCTGGTCTGGGAATTGATGGCCCCTGACCACTAAATTTGTACATTTTACTGAGGTAGCTATAGAGCTCTTTTGTCTTGAAACTTTTCCAGGTTATTCTAGACACATTGAAGTGTCATACAGAATTTTCATGACTCTTGAAATGACTATTGGTTATGATAATGAAATGTTGTGCCTAGGACAGGAACTCTGCCCATTGTGCTGGAAATGGAACAATGCTTTGAATTGAGAATGAAATGGCACTTTGGCTTCTAATATGACATGAGTATTTGATATTAAGTGTTTGGCCATGTGACTTATGATATGTAAATGCATGCTATGGATTTTAAAGATTGAAGTATGAGAAAAGAATAAGAATTTCATTATGAATGATTGCCTATATGTGGCCTATGTATGCATTTGAGAAAAGAGAAAAGTATATGATGCCATTATAAGGATGTATAAATTTAAATTGTGCATGTTCTGACATATGGACAAAATAGAAACAAGACTTAGATTGAATGAGGGAAGGCGAAAGTAGTAACTTCCCAAAATTTATTTTTAGTCGTAGACGTATCGGCTAGGAATAGATCTGTAGGATTCGGAAATAGAAAAAATGAAGTTCGATGACCACGTATAGGAAAGAGCTAGTCCTTACAAGCGTCTATTTCCCTTGTGTGGTGTGATCCACCATAAATACCCGTTGGGTATAAACGGATCTATTGTGGAATTGTCCACTGAAATTACCCGTTGGGTAAACTAAGTCTTTCCTATGTCAATGAAAATAGAAAAATGCACTGATTTGATCTTTGTGGCCATAAGTGATACCATGTCACCTTGAGATAAATTCATTGCATGTATTATATACTACTTATCTTATTTTGAATTGTCTACCTTGTGTAACTTAGTAATTGTTGAAATGTGATGAGATATATGCTTGAAGTGACGAAATGCTAAAAGAACCCACTTCGGAGGAATGGTTTTTGAACATTAAAAATGAATCTTTGATATATGTCGCATGCTCACATTTTCTTAATAAACCGAAGTGGCTGGGGCGATGACAATGACATTATGATTGTGAAATTGGGGAGTTGCCTTCCTGAGAATTTTAAAAATTCTCACCCCTATGTGTTTGTTTCCGTGTTGCCTCCAGGTTAAGCCAGAGGATGATGATGCTGCTATGCAAAGGAGTGTAGGATTGCTGGAGTGTAGTAGTTACTGTTTTATTTTGTACTTAGTGAAATGAGTATGTATGTAAATGTATTAGAGGACAGATATATACTAAAGCTCATAGAGGAGCTTCCTTATGTATTTTAGCTATATGTTTAATAAACTTGATGTTTACTTGTAATATGTTTTAATAGAATTACGCTTAGTTATCTCGTACGTAAATTGAGCTTGCTATAGATAATTAAGAGGTCCACTAATTAACGGGTAACAACTCTTGAGTATGATATCATAGCTTAAGAATGGGGTTGTACTTGGGAGGATGTTACAGGTCTTCCCTAAGGGAGCCATGCTGCCATAAGTTTCCCCCATGCTCTGCCTTCACGCCACTTCTCCTCTTCCCTTCCATCACCACATAGTCACCTAAACCAAACACAATCAACAAAAAAAAAGAAAAACTAATGACACTAATATAAAATAGAAAATGAAAAGGAAGATAAGGCAGCATCATTCTCCCTGCATGATTGGTGCTATGCCACCCTTCAATCAACATTATCACCACTAACACGCCTCATTCTAACCCCATTTCCATGGCTTTAACACCTACCCATGACAGTAAGCACAAAAACAGTGCATCAAACACATTATACAAGATCAAGTCCAAATCTTGCAAAATAAAAACAAAGGAAATCAAAACCTGAAGCCAAAAATGTTGAGAAAATGAAGAACAGGGAGGTTGTGGCCTCTCCTTGGCCGAGTTGGCCCCTTAACCATGGTGGCTAACTCCCCTATCCACGTGGCGCTTCCCCGCTTCCGCTGCTATTTCGCCATGCCCCTTGTGAACCAGGAAGTCGTCTACACTGCATGCCTCTAGTTGGCCTCCGAAACTCCTGCCTACGCCACCTCCCTTTCACCCTCACCATCCCCTATCATACACAACCCCACCGTGAAGCCACCACTCCTCTTTGCTCCGCCGCACGTGACCTAAGGCAGGTCAATCCGCCTGTCGCACGCCCCTCTCTCCTCCATCAATGGGTACCCTTTCAGCCCCAAGCCACGATGATCGGCCTCCGCCTTTGCCTAGCGCAGTGCCTTCAAACCGTTGGCCTTCTTCGGGCCACACGGCCCCTTCCATGTGTCGTGGATGTCTCTCTCTTCCCTCTCACTCCCTTATTCCCTTTGTCTCTCATCCGCTCTCTCTCTCTCTCTCTGTGTCATGTGTGTGTAAAAGAGAGAACCCAATGTCTTAGTGTATGTGTATGTGTAGTACAACCCCAAACCCAAATAAAATGAAACCTCTAAACCATTGGCTCAGTGGCTGTGAGGTAGTGTAGGATTTTTATTCACTAATTGATTTTTTTTATTATCAACACTAACCCACATTCCAAGCCCCATTCCCTGTTGCTCCCTAATCAGATTCCTTCCTTTTATTTTATACAAGTGTTGTCCAAACTAGTTAAAAAGGAATCAGAAAACATAATAATAATGATAATAATAATAATGGGTAAATTCTTCAATCATTATTCTGCTATTTTGAATTATACTATTCCCCTTAGCTAGGATAGAAGCTAATACTATTGTCTTAATTAAAAATAGTGTTACGGGAGAAACATGCAGAAGACCTATGTACATTTAATTTAGAGCCAAAAAGTTGTGACGTAAGTATATGTTCTAGCTAAAATTTTATTGATTCTTAAGTAGTTTCTTTAGTCTGGTTGAGTCATTGAAATAAAATAATAGTAATAACAATAGTAACAAAAATAAAAATAAAGCAAGAAAGATAAAGATATTTGAATATTTGGCTCAATTTAACTTTAACAATCTTGCATTAATGTTCATCATATATGATGTGCATTTATTTATGGTAACAACATTGTTGTACTATGTTGGCATATTTTAATTATAGCATTCTTTAAAGGACATACTATCAAGTTCAATTATTTTATTATTTTGTTCACACTAGGTGTTATATATGATAAGGTTATGTTGTGGGTTGTTTATTATGATTAAAAACTCTATGATCGAATATTATATATGTTATTTTTGCCTATAATTATAATATTATTGTAGATCTACATGTGTTCTGCCATGCTAATGCAAATTATTTTCTATAGATGCTTAATGCTTTTGGTCGCAGTTTGATATTCTCAATTCCTCTTCAAAGGAAATAAAAATCAATCAATCAATAAATATTTTATTTAGAACGACGTGGTTTTGAGTTCCTTATTGCACCAGAGAATACGTCAGCGTAACTATCAGCTATCATGCCAAAATTAATTTTTTCAAAAATTTTATTCTCTTTTACTTGTCTCAATTTTACTCTTGTACATAAAATGTCGAACCATGAGTTATGATGATAGTTATGACTGTATGCTTCTTCGCATATCTAAATAACATGCTAAAATAAAAGATGACATAAGACACATGGAGATGACCCTCTAGACCAAGAATTAACGATTACGAGAGGTGATCCAATAAGGGAATCCCTTAGACTCTAGGAATTAATGGTTATAGGAGGTGACCCACATAGCTTATCCTTTAGACTCTAGAAATTAATGGTTATGAAAGGTGATCTTGTGCCCCCTCCCGTACTAGACTAGTGACGACTAGTTAGGTATGAGCTTGTAGCCTAGAATTCTAGGGTGGCCCTTAGAAGAGAGCAAGAAAGTTAAGTCACCTAAGATATTAAAGAGGAAAGATCAAGTTATGATAGCTTGTGTTCTTTATGCCATATTGATTTATTGTGATTCTTGTGATGTGTTCATATGGCATTGACATGCATTTATGATGAGGTATGATGCACTCATAGTATTAAGAATCATGCTAAAAGACATGGGCCTCGGCTAATAGCTTTTAAACTTAATAAATGAATCTTATTGTGTCCATTGTTTTCATAATGAAACCCAAGGTTCATGAGGACGAAGATGATGACACATGTCTAGAGGCAAAAGTCCTCCTGCGATTCATGTTCAGGTTTCTCATTTCCTCTCTTTCTTTCCATTTCTTCTTCAGAGGGCAATGGCCATATTCATGATTTACATTGATGCTTCTACATGGGAAATCCATTTCGATCCTACCAACCAGTCTTATCATTTCGTGGGTCGATGTGCTGTCCACCTACTCTTTTTCTTAGACCGTCCCTTCACATACCCAGTTACCAGCTTCTGCTTCTCCACCGTTACCCTTTCACTGATGATTTTATTTTCTAGCGTGCCCGTCTACTTAAGAGCAGTCTCGTCATGGCCACACTGCCACAACTGCCATACGTGACTTCTGGGTTTATACACCTCAATCACCCCTCGATCTACCAAGCCATGGTCGAATCTATCGGAAGAGTCTCCTTCCCAGCACTCTTCAAGCAATTTCGCTCCTACCGTTCCCAAGGATGTGGGTAGTGGAGGGGATGGAGAGGCCATAGTGATGCAGCCCATGAGGGGAGTCCAACACACCAGAGAGGAGCTACTCGTTTACGTCCAAGAGCTCATGTTCATCCCGTAGGTCGTGTCGCTATTCCCACCGACTTAACTCGTAGGTTTGGCTACCTTCCTCCCTCTTAGGAACATCATTAGTGGGAATTGATGGTGGGTCTCTTGGCGCGCTTATGCTTATTTCACGGACAAGATAGCCTCCTTTTGATATTTTGTTAGAGGTTATCTATTTTATGTACATCCTGTAAGAGTAGTAGGAGGAGAGGCTTTAGTATGATTCTACTAGTTTCTATGTACGTATTGTTTATGTTTCTTCGAACAAATTGGCCCAACCCCTGTTGGTAGACATAATACCATATTAATGGTTTGTTTGGTGTGGGTCATGGAACGGTTAATGCTTATGCTACCCATATGTATATATATGATGGTGTGATTATGTTCACAAGGCCATTGTGTTTATATTTTGTACATGCTCGTGAAGAGTTTTATTTTCCTTTAGGTTATGATAGACGAATGATGGGTCTTACTTATATGTGCGGCTCACGTTTTGTTTTAAAGGTTAGGAAAAATAATTACCCATATTTTTACTAAAGTATTTCTAAGTCAAAAGATAAGAACTGAAACAAAAGAGTAATAACTAATAATTAACTTGAACGCGTCCTAGGCGTGTCAAGTTAAATATTAGGGTGTTACATCTTTAACCTTAGCATGTTATTTAAAGGTACAAACTTGATCATATAATTGTAGTCATTATTATAACTTATCATTTGATATTTCATGCTCATAAACTTCATAATTTCTCTAAGTCCACAAATTTGACGGAAATCCAATAGCATAATGGTTGGAAACAAAGTTTCCCTAAATTTGCTTCATGTTATAAAACATATCAATTATGCACCTCAATTATTCATTTATAATCACAACATGCCACAAATCATCATGTAATTGATCACATAAGCATGCATCATATTCTTTACATATATCTATAAACATATTCTCATCAATATCTCATGAAAAAGTAAACATGCTCCTATCCAGGATGTCAGATTTCAAGGACTAGACTTAGCTAATGCGTATGCCATGTTCAATAGGATATATACAACAAAATCAAAATCATTATTAACTCTAATTAAATCCTTTTGACCAAAATTCCATAATGATAGTTTAAAGCACAACTTTTCGTATTTTGCAAAATGGTCCAAACTAACACTTGTAACTATTCTTTTAAGCATCTAAGACACTAAAAATAATTTTTACAACAATTATTATCAATTTTTAAGCCCATGAACAATCCCAAACATTATCTTATAGTATTAAATAATTCCAAACAGTGCCATAATTGCAATTTCTAAAAGCTCCAAAAATTACATTTTTAATCCTTTTTAGTTACTAGTTTTTCCTAAGATACTAAAAATAATTTTTACAACAATTATTAGTAATTTTTACACATAAAAATAGTACCAAACAGCACCTTACAGAATTACATAATGCCAACAGGAGCCATAATTTTAATTTCTAAAAGCTTTGAAAGTTACATTTTTAATCTTTTCTAGTTACTAGTTTGTCTTAAAAATTATTATAAGACATAGAAAACACTTGAAACCATTTTATCTCTTTGAGAACTTAAATATTAATGTCAAAATAGTAGCAAAACTAAAAATTTCATTAATAGTTTTTTAATCACTCAGAGATCACATTTTCACTCCTCTTGAATTTCTAATTCTTTCAAAAATCCTTTGTACATTTTAGACACAAGATTCAAGTCTCAAAATAAAATAAAACCAACTTCAAACCCAATACCTTCATGAGGCCGAAATACATATCTTCAGATGTGTTCATGATCAAAATTTTCATTTAAGATAAAAAAGGCAAGTCTTGAGCTTTAGAGATTTAATGATGACTAGAATCATAAACATGATATGCAACCTCATTTTTAATCTTTATCATTATATGGTGATGATTTGGAAATATAAATATGATGTGCAAGGCTTGAATATAAACATGAGAGTGCAAGTTCATTTTTAATTCTTTAAAGTTTAGGCGATAACTTGAAATTTAAACATGATATGCAAGACGTGGAATTTAAACATGAGAATGCAAGTTCATTTTTAAGTCTTTAAAGTTTAGGTGATAACTTGAAATATAAAACATGATATGCAAGACTTGGAATTTAAACATGAAATGCAAGAACTTGAAACATAAATATAAATACAAGTCCAATTTTATATCTTATTAGACTCAAAACTCAAGACTTTAAAGGATGCAACTCTTAACCCCAATCAATCTTAACAAAAATGGAAGTGAGCTTTAGAGTCACTTAATACCATGGTTTCAAGAACCACATTTCTTGGACTCACCATCAAGCTCAAAGAGAAACAATTAAAGAAAACCAACAAGTATTCTATTTCTCATTCTTTTAAAACCAAAAATCAAGCCTTAGGTTTTAGAAGTCAAATATATGATAATTTCACAACCACCATCAAGAAGCCTCATCATCAAGCTATGGTCTTAACCATCAACCAAACATCAAAACTGAAAAAGAAAGAAAAGAATAAGAGAAAGAATCATAAAATAAAATCCCTACCAAGGGTGTTTCTTGTTTGCAAGAAAGAAAGCTTGATCTTTTGTAAAGAAATAAGAAGAAAAATCTTTTCTTAGAGTAAGACTAGATTTGGCCAAAGGGAAAAGAAATGGAGGGAGGACTTTCCCTGTGTTCTTGTGTTTAGGAATGGAAATTATATGTGTTTGGGAGTTGATCTATGGTGAAGATGTGGTGGTTTGAGGTTCAGAGCTTGGGTGGAGGTTGAGAATGAAGTCTCTTGAAGGTGGAGGAGGAAAAAGAAAAAGAGCTTGAGTCTAGAGAGAAAGGGAGTTTTTTTATAGATCTTAGTGAGCAAGACTTTACCAAAAAATCAAATGGTAAGGAATGAGAGTTTGTGAGTGTATTAGTGTTGAAAAAATAAAATATGAGAGAATTGGGGTGGAGTCCTTCTATGGCTGATTTGAGGGGAAATTTTCATTTTTCATGTGTGTTAGGACATGGATTAGAGATAGATTTAATTAGATAATGGGTTAGGAATTGGTAATTAAGTGTTTGGGTTAGTAACCATGTATTTAAGGCTTTTTAAGACATGATTAAGGAGTGGTCTTACACATTTAGTTGGATTAAACTTAATTAATTTGAAATTCAAATACCAACATGTTTCCTAAATTTAAGGAAAAGGAAGAAAGAGAAAACACTATTTGCTTTTCACTTTTACTTTATGGTCTTATGAAGCATTTTTTATTAATAATGAGATTTAGATTTCCTTAAGCAATCTTAGGCCTTAATTCTCCTCAAATAATTATTTTGACTCAAGATTAATAATTAAAATTAATTTATCTTTAATTAGAGTCTAAAATTGCCTATATTTTCTTAATTACTCAATTAAGCTTACTTAGCACCAACTAGAGGTGAAAAGGTAATTTTTACTTAGAAACTCCCTTAGACCACTTGGACTTTCTAGATATCATATATTCTTTATAATTAATATTTATAACTCCAGAGTGACGACTGGGTTTAGTCGTCACTTAATCCAACATTAAATTACCTCTGGGTATTTTGGTAATTTTGTATCGAAAAACCCAGGAATTGAGATTTTTACCTCTATCATCATCCATAACACATCTAGCCACGTTCAAACATGAAACTAACTCCTTGAGGATAGCCCAACGGCCGTCCTTTATTTTGAGCAGAAATGACCTTAGGTACATTTTGGTCATTTTGCACCAGAAAAATCAGGGTGTTACTACATCTCTCTCTCTATCTTCTCTTTACATCTTCTTCTTCTCTATTCTTTCTCTTAGGGATTCCATTAGTAAAGGTGCTTTGCCCTGGAGATTATGGTAAGGATTATTACTATTATTTTTAGGTTCTCTTTTATCTTCATTATTGTAATCCTTCAAAGATGGAGGAGTAGATTTCTTAACTAGTGTAAGGGTTTTGGATGGATTGAGATTATGTTTGAGACCTCTTTTGATATTGAATGCTTTGGTTTTCTTAATGTTCTACAGTGTCTATTCCTATAATTTTTATGGTGATTGCTATAATTTTTATTAGGATGACTAAATTGGCGATCGTCATTTAGGGAAATCCTTTGGGCATAAATTGATAGATCTATTAGTTTATGTTTGAAGGAGAATATTAAAATTAACTTTTCGATTAGTGATTAGGCTATAGCAATTGGTTTATTAAATCAATGTGACTTCTAAATAAATTGAGATCTCGTTATCAGTTATTTGTATTGGTCAAATTTTAGAAGTCCATCGATCATTAGTAGAGTTGCAAGTAATTTATTACTAATAGCTACCAATGGATTCAATATTTGGTCAATGATAATTAATTCCAATCCTAGGAATACCTTGCACTAGTGCCTTGTTCATGTTGCTATTATCTTTTAATTTAAATTATTTAGTTTTAATTCTTAAAACTCCCAATTTTCCCAATTAAGTATTTATGCCTCCTTAAGAGACGACCTAGGTTATGCCTTTTACTATATTTTTAGTGCAACTTAGCATTAAAATAATTTTCTAATTTGATGCTCAAGTTAGGCATGCTCCTATTACTATTAACCTTCTTGGTCACCAAGTTGATGTTATTCCCTATCCTTTGCTTGATGACCAAGTTAACAATGTTGTTGATCCTTTTTAGAAGCATTCACATAATCCTTCTGAAATTAATGTTTAAATTGGTAAAGCAGGACCTAAACCTATTGATAAGCCAATTGCTGACCCTATTAAGGAGCCAATTGCTAACCCTATTCAAGAGTGAATTGCTGAACCTATTGATAAGCTTCACTACTAGAACACTTGCAAAGCTATTGAGGCTGTGTTTGAATAATAACTGGATCTACAACTTGGAACTGTAAGGGGAAGGAAAAGGAAAAGTGAGTTCATCAAAACTCAATGAGCAGATAGCCACCCATAGCTTACATAGGATAACAAGGAACTACATAATAATAATACATACAACATGGACATGCAAATAATTATATCATAATAATAATATTTATAGACATTCAATTCGATTCCTGTCTTAACTAAATAAAATCCAACTAAAAGGAAATTGACTTAAAACTAAATTCATATTCAATACTACTTGCATCATAAACATTTACTTATGGGTTTGTCCTCTTAAGGACTGTAACACCCTAATATTTAACCCAAACATGCCTAGGACGTATTGAGATTAATTATTAGTTATTACTTCCTTTCAAACTCATTTATGAAATTACTTAGCAAAATACCAATGATTATTTTTTTTTGAAATACATGTGCGTAAAACAAAGTGCGAGCCTTCACCTACCATATAAAAGAAATGTAGAGCGGAAGAACAAATAAATCATACAAAGCAAATGCAATAAGGAACACCTCAATCATAAAGCCATCATAATATTAATCACAATAGTTTAGTACATCATCTCAAGTATAAAGGAAAGCATAAAGTCATACCCATATAAGTGGGAGAGTTGCAGGATAGAAATATAAAATACAAGAAAACATAAATAGCGATACACAAAAGTCCCAAAAGATACATCCCCAAACTAAGACTACCCCCTCCTCGAGCTATGGATGACATCCTCCTCGTCCCTCGATGGCACATACCCAATGAACTAGGCAAGCTCCTCGGGTGCATGTAGACGGAAAGGTGGACGAACATGACCTCCATGGCATGGGCACATCTCCGAGCATCGTGCTAGCCTCCGCTCATGACCGTCTCCTCATTACCCTTCCTAATATCCATGGGAACGTAGGGGCAGACCCTCCGAGAAAGGATAGGAATGGGGATCCTCCATGGATCGATCTCGAATGCCTCGGGCGAGGGACGTACTTGGATAGCCGTAATGTTGAAGATGATGGTTGGGCACGACGATTCTCTCGTCGCGGGGTCACGTCCTCTCAAAAATCAAATCATCACCATAGGGAGAAGTAGTGAAGCAGAAACCGGAAACTGGAATGCAAATGGACGACCTATGTATGCAAAAATGCGTACGGCACAACGACCCTCGAACTGGAGGATCTGATGATCCGGATCGTAGTGCAGCTCCCACATGGGCGCGTCAACAAAAATCACGAACGATCATCGCAGTCTGAAGACGTAACGGAAAGAAACAGAGAGAGGGTGAGAATCTTGCTAAAGAATCTCAGGAGGGAAGACCTCTATCCTAGTGTTATCGTTTACGTCCCAGGAACCTTGGGTTTATTATGAAAAGGTTAAACATGCATAGGTTCATTATAAAGTTTTCGCAAAGATAATTATCCAAGGTCCATGTCTTTTATAATGAATCTTGATGCATGTATGCAGCATAGCAGAACATGAATGCATGGCAGTACTTTAGGCAAACCAAACAATAATCAATCAACATATAAGTGGCATGTAACTTCTCTTGATCATCATTCCTTCTCTTCAAACTTGTGACACTAAGCATTATAATAGTAACCGTACCCTTAAAACTAGGCTATGAGCTCATACCTTAACTAGTCGTCACTAGTTCTTACTTATCCTCTTGATAAGTGAATCATAAACATAATCATACTCATCATAATTATCATAATCCCGACTCCTAAAGTACGGGTAAGGGGCCTAAGGATCACCCATCATGGGACTTTTTCCTTCTTTGAAACGCATTGACTGGTTAAGCAAGGACTTTGTCCGCTTTGGCAGGCTAATGTTGATGCCCTCAGGTTTTATCTTCTCCTAGCAGGAGAAGTACGTCTCGTTGTGTCACATTAAACATCTTATATTTCAAAACTTTCTTAAGTCTCTCAAATTTGATGGAAATTCGAAAGCATAACGACTACGTTCCGTATTTCCTCAAATTTGAGTCATGCCACATAACTCAATCACACATATCATTCTCATGGAATTTTTTTCAATTAATAAATTTTCTAGTTCACATGAGCATATTCTTCTAACTCATTCATATTTCGAAACCTCATGCATCTAAAAAACATGGCACAAATGTTCATCATATCAACATGCCAATTGTAACATCCTAGTTTTCTTTAGATATTAATTGAGGAAAACTTAATAGGAATATTAGAATTCTGGAGACGTGGTTATGATGAGCACGGCTCCATGAGCGAGTACAAAAAAAAATTGAATAGTACTTTGCGGGTCCGCAGGCCAGCCGGGGCCATCGAAACTGGAGAATTTGGGACCCAAGGTGCCCCAAAGTTAGGAAACATGAAAATAAGGTTAGGCATGTGTGGAAATGATAATGTTATGCTTAGAATTGCTTTACGGGTAATATTGAGTAGATCGGGTACGGTGTTTGCCCGTTCGTGAGATTTCGGTGTGCGGTTTTTAACACCGAAAGATACTTTCATCACTACAACTAAATAATATCTACCTAATCAAGACAAGTGGAAGGCCAAGATCTAATCTTAGAATCCAAGATCAAATCCTAGCCGTCCATTATAGCCTAGTCATCAAAACTCATCATGATCTTGGATAAATATCTTGGCTTGTATTTATTACAAGCCTAGTCACCAATCTTCCTCCCAAAAGCCAAGCATCATTCTCGGCCATTCTAGGGAGAAATCAGAAGTTGGAAGTCCTCCATAGCCAAGAGCTTCACCTTGTGTTCATCTCACAAAAACCCTAGCTTAGAATCATCAAAACCCAAATCTTCCTTCACAAAAATTGATCTACACTTCCACCTCTAAAATTATAACCGATTGGAATTTCAAAAACCTCATCCTTCTTGCACATCCATCATTGATCAGAGGAGGGTTTGAAGTTGTGTGCGGAGTTTTGGTTGTGAAGAAATCCCACCTTGAAGCAAGCTAGAGATAGAACTTGTTGAACTTTCAAGAGTAGGTTTTCCTGCTTCCTTTTTGTGAAATTTTTCAATTTTGTTTTAACTTGCCCTAATTCTGAAAATTTTGATGATATTGATGATTAACATATTGATATTGATGTATGAATTTTTGTGTTGTGTTTGGATGGTTTTAGAAAGGGTTTTCTCTCAAGTGAAATTGGAACTAGGTTGCTAGACTGATTTCTGTTCTGGAATCAGAACTTTTCACGAATTTTCTGGAAATTTTGTAGGTGGTTTCATGAGCCATGAAAATTATATGTTGTAGTCAACCTCTTAAACTAAACACACGAATTTTCTTAGTGGTTAATTCTAAGGTTTGATACCTCAAAAAATTAGGAACCGAATTGTAACTGCGTGAATTGTTGAGACTGAAGTAACAAACTTACCCGAATATTTCATCATAGCAATTGATTGAGATAGCTCCTGAAATTTTTATACAAGACTAATAACATGTTGAAATACCTCTTTGAATTTTCTTGTACTATTATTCCATCGAATTCTAGGGCTAAATATTTTGAGAACACAAGTCTGGACTATGAAATTGTGGCTTTGACCACCAGATTTGCCTATTTTATTGAAGTGGTTATATAACTCTGTTGCCCTGAAATTTTACAGGTTGTTTTAGACACATTGAAGTGTCATGTGAAATTTTCCTTAAGGTTGGAATGGTTGTTGGTTATGGTAGCAAATTGTTGTGCTTAGAACATCAATTCTGCCAGGATAATGAGATGTGGAAATGACTAAAATTCTATGATAGTATGTACATATCTTACGTGTATGTTTGAAACATATGGGGAAAACAGAAACAAGGCTTAGAAAGAATTGAGAGGAAGGCAAAAAGAAGGACTTCCCTAGAAAAGTTATGAGTCGATAGACGTATCGGCTAGGCATAGACCTCTGAGTGATCCGGAAATGGGAAAAAATGAAGTTCGGTGATCTCGAATAGGAATGAGCTCATGTCCTAGCAGTCTATGGTCCTCTGTGAAATTGTGGAGTGTGAATGTATCTCTCTGAGAATAAGCCTTCCCTATGTTGAGAAAATTGAGAAAGATATGAGGAATGGAGTTTCTGATTGTACATATTATTACTCGATCGATTATTGTGATATTCTCCTTAGTTCCCCGGCCTGGGTTTTCAAGATTTCTGTGTATAATTTTGTATGAATATTGTATATGCATGAATTGCTTATCCCTACTGTGTGTAGTATATGGGGGAAACTACCCTACTGAGAATTTTATAATATTCTCACCCTGAGTTGTATGGATTATATTGTTCAGATTCGCAGATGCCGTCCCTGTGTTTTTCTGTGATTTGCCACAATGGGTGTGGCAATACGATCCGCATTGGACTACATGTACGCCGTTGGTTATTCCCAGTTCGGATCTACATGTTCTTTGATCGCTCCTTCAGGACTTCGGTCTTTGCCGGACTTCGACCGCTTTTCCTTATGACGGTGTGCCCCTTCACATGGCCCATCCTGGACGTTTGAGATCCCCTCGCTCCACCCTGCATATTAGCAGCATTTCATCATCCTCCTCATCTGACTAGATCCTCTAAGGACCCGGTGGCCCAAGAGGTGAGGTCATCACCCGATGGCCAACGGTTTCCTGGATGAGGAGTAGAGATCTCCAGAGGCGGATGCATTGTACATAGTAATAGGATAGTCTTAGGACCTTCCTGGCCTGAACTGACATATTATTAGTCTTCTTTTGCTACGTTGTATCTATGTTATCTTGAATAGGTTAGGTTTTCGGTAGGAGGAACTAGTCTTGTTCACTAGAGATTTTGACTAGTTAGGGGTTGTTCTGTGGTTACCTCTTACGATAATGTACATACTGGAACTAGACCTTAGGTCCATATATATATATCTATCTAATTTTGGCTATGACTATATATGTAGTACACTTCTTTATTCCTGCATGTTACGACTAGTGCATATTCAAAACATTAGTAATACCCCGCTAATTACCATGTTAGTACTCGAGGAGAATGTAGAAGTTGGCAGGGTATTACACCAATTATACACATAAAGTTTCATGCTTGAGATATTAACATAATCACACCATTAAGAATATGCTCACTCGTCCTCATGCTCACATCACACCTCCTATCTCATGGTATTTTATGCTTGGGCTCTTAGGTCTTAAACTTGTGTTCCAAATATCCTAACCTTCATTATGGATTTTTATAACACCTAAGGGATCATTACCTATTATTCTCACTAAGATTTAGGCTTACAAAAATTCCATACAGCATTGTGCATTTTGGGCAGAAAATTTACCTCATGATTACGGGGTTCTAGAATTTCCGTTTTAGACCCTTTTCAAGATCCGTCTTTGCCTACGGCTCTATAATTAACTCCTAAACCAATTATGAGGGATTCCTACATATGTCCACTAATTATAAACCAATTTCCTTAGTTTTAAACATGCTGGAATAGAATGCATATCTTGTGCATTTAAGTGTTCTAGAATTCTCATTTTTAATCCTTTCAAGTTACTTATTCTTTTCTAACTTCCCTAAATTGATCCTTGCTTCACTCAAACATAATTTTACACATTTTAACACCATAAAACAGAAATTATACAGTGGCCAAACATAAGAGGGCAGAATCGAAATGTAAAGCCCATAAAATCATAAAATCTCATGAATTTAAATGCATACAAGTTGCTAGTTTCTCTTGGGATCATTTTAGGGATTCAAAACTCTTTTAGAAACCAATTAATCTCATTAAAATCATTGAAATCCAAGTAAGGTCAGTAGCTAAATCAATTTAACCATAAGGAGGATTTAAAACTTAAAACTATGCTCACAAGGTTCCTTAAAACCCCTAGGCTTAGAAAAATTCCAAGACATAGGCTATGGACCCTTGTATCTTGATGAACTCACGAAGTCCATCATCATCATCTCAAGGCCGAAATGGCACCTTGAGACATCTCCATTTTCTAAAACTTTATGTGTGATACTTGGGCAAGTCTTTGAACTCTAGGATTATTTAAGTGATGGCACAAACTTAAACATGATATGCACTCATTTTATTCCTAATTAGAAAGTAAAGTGAGAGCACAAAATCAATATGAGATGCAACCTCATTATTATCTTTAAAATTAAGTGATGACTTGAAATATAAACATGAAATGCAAGCTTGAAATTTAAACATAATAATGCAAGTTTATTTATTTATTCTTGAGAGTTAGTGATGACATCAAAGTAAACATGCTACGCAAGGCATAAATGTAAACATGTGTGCAACTCATTTTATCTTAACTAGAGCTCTTACAAGACTTTAAAAGAACATCATAACCTTAACCCAATATGCATCTTAACAACATGAAGTGAGCTTTAGAGTTCTTAGCACCTAGACCTCAAAGAAGTCTTTGGTTTTGAACTTCATCATCAAGCTCAAGAAAATAGACACAAAGCTCAACACTTTGTCTAAACAAAATACAAGAACTAAGTCATATTCTTTATTTTATGGCCTTCAATCTAGAGTAAAACTCTTAGAATGGCCGACCAACTTTAAGGTTGGCAAGGGTAAGCTTAGAGCTCTTTGAAAACATGTGATTAATTTTCTTAACAAAAATTTTGTGATCTACTTGACAATTTTAGCAAACTTTGTTCAAGTGAAAACAAAGGAAACCGAAATCTTTCAAAGGAAAAGGAAAAGGAAACCGAAACCATTCAAGAAAGAAAGGAAAAAGGAATCGAAAATGTAAGCAAGGAAAAGAAAGAAACACAAGCATGTATGGTTCAAGACCAAGTTGTTTCAAGCTTTAGAGGTTTCTCACATGACAACAACAAGTCATTATCTTGAAACCTAATCATCAAGCTCAAGTTCTTCTCATAAAAAGGCCTCTTGGCCGAAAAGAAAAAGAAAAGGAAAAGAGTTTTGAACCAAGAGAAAACTAGAACGTTTCTTGAAGAAAACAAGTAAAAACTTGAAAACAAAACCCTTACCTAAGGAAGTCTTTGAGAGAGATGAAAGGAAGCTTTGTTTTTTGGATGAAATGAGAAGGAAAATCCTCTTGAAACTTGGAGGAAGAATTTGGCCAATGTGAGGGAATTTGAGAGGAAATGAGAGAATTTTTGCAAGAAGTGTGAACTTAGCAAATGAACCAAAGTGTGACAAGGTTCTCCAAGGCTTTGTATTTATAGAAATTTTCAACATTGAGGCTTCCAAGGGGAGGAGGAACCGATGCCATTTTGGAGAAGGAGGGAGGAAATATCTCTTACAAAGGTATGGCTTTGAGTATGGGTTCAAGTATGGGCAAGGCATGGTCTTTGGAGTGTGAATGAGTCAACAAATGATGGGCAAATGGGGGGGAGTGGTCGGCCACTTAAGGCCAAGAGAGAGAGAAAATTAGTTCATCTAATTGTGGGTTAGTTATGTGTTTAGGTATTTCTTTGATTAAGATTTTGGTTAGGAGTTGTAAGAAAGTGTTTAGGTGAGGTAATGCCTAATTAAGGTTGTCAAGACTTGATTAGGAGGGTAATCTTACTAGATTAACAAATAAAATTCATTTTATTAGTCAAATGAGGTATGGCACAATTCCTTAATTTAAGGAATTAGAGAGAAAACACTATTCAAGATTCCATGACTAGGAATCTTGAATTAAAGAATGCAATTTAGAGTTTATCTAAGCAATCTTAGGTTCTAATTAACCTTAATAAATTATTTTTACTCTAGATTAATTATCAAAATAAATTAATCTTTGATTAGAGCCTAATATTGCTTAGGTTTGCTTAATTGAGTCATTAGGCTCACTATACACGTTCTAGGGGCAAAATGGTAATTTTGCACTAAAACCGGACCTCCAGGGCGACTAAACATCAAACATCACTTAAAAACATCATTCCAAACTTCCTGGAAAAAAGGGCTCAAATGGCACCTTTTACCCGTGTAACACACAGGGGTATTTTGGTCATTTTGAGCCGAAAGTTTAAAACGAGATTTTCACCTCAATATCAAATATAACAAATATAATCCCCTTTAAACATTGAGTTGACCCATTCGAGGGCTGGAGTCGACTGTCCTTTAATTCTGAGAAAACGACCTTAGGGACATTTTGGTCATTTGTACTCAAACAATAGAATCGAGGCGTTACAAGGACGATATCTTGTGGCATATTTGAATCATAAAAGTCTCCCTCCATGGCCGCTTAGTGTATTGCCTCCATGGCAACTAGATTTGCCAAGTTTAATGACTTATAAGATTGCATGCGCCTCCTTAGCAGCTAAGTATACCAAGGTTAACATCTCATAAAACTACCTCCATGGGCTTGGTACACCGCCTCCTTGGCAACCAAGCGAATCAAGGTTAATAACTTTTCCAACACAATTTGCAATTCTACTAGACTGGTCTCAACATACATAAGTTAACTGAATCAGCAATAAATTCGAACATTAAACTTATTCCCTGTATTATACTAACTACTTATGAGATAATATTTAGATATTAAACATCATTTCATAGAAACTGTTCATGCTATACCTGTCTACTAACCACTTGTAACATTAATAGTCATATTAATAATATCAATGATTTAAATGTGAACATTTAATTATTATTTACCTATTTTATTAGTTCTAAAAAGTTGGGTTCCTTCATGTTATATAAGAAAATTAATTTTAGAAATTGGTAATAGTTAAATAATACCCATGAAACTAAAGCTGACCTTGCTATACTGAACACTTCTTATACATTAATAATTAATTCATAAATTAATCATAGAGGTTGCAAAAGCTATTAGTTAATTTCTATTAACTAACTAGTCCTGTCATGTTACCTAATAACTATTAATTAAACTTTAATTGTTACTTAGGTCATTCTTATTATTCTAGCTGTTATTTCCACAATACATAATAAGGATGTACTAATATTGTTGGTTGCTCTCTATTAACTGGTTAAATCTTATCATGCTAAACATTATTATTTCTTATTTTAATTGGGCATTGTACTAATTGTTTAACTGAGTTCAAATATTAAGCTAGGCTCTATATATATAATTAAAATTTGCATAATGATATAATTGTCCTTACTATTCTAACTATTATTCATATGGTAACTACTAAGTAGTTATAAACTATTTTATCTTCCTAATTGTTTTATGATGTCTTGCATGTTGTTCGTATCTGATAATTCAATAATAATTTTAACTACGAAATCATGATAACTTCAACCTATTTTCTGATGAAAGATTCATATCATGCCATATAAAATCATATATTCTCGAAATATAATATAACTTGAACTGGTGACACCTTTTGACAATCATGCAACAAACAATGGTTCCATGAGTTTTCCAAAATATGATTTTCATGATAATAGCGATAATAATCAATTTATAAAATGTTTTTAATGGCTAAAATATAGTCATGAGAAACTACCCACTCACCGTTCATTGCCGAAGTGCCTGACCACCGCCTTCATGATACTGAGGAACTAGAATAGCATTCTCAACTGTCATGGAATTATAGAAGAATCAGGAATGATTGGGAATTGAATGAGAAGAGAAAACTATACCACATACCCTAAAGATTTTCCAAACTCATAACCCATATAAGGATATGGATGAGAGCACTTACTATAAGAGATTAATCAGAAAGTTGAGAGAAATCACATTTTCTCTCTAGGAAAAATTCTTAAGCGGCTAGGGTTCTTAGAAGATTGTTTAAGAGTATTATAATGCGTCAAATATATATTAGTGGTATACGATTTTAAACCTCAAATAGAAGGAGTTCCGCATCCATGTGCATGCATTGCAATACCTCATTTATAGCAACAACCAAAATATACAATGTAATTTAAATTAATTGAGAAATCACACATTCTTCCACATTCAAATTTTTATGAAACTAATATGTATATAAAGAAGCATATTTTTCTAACATATTCATTTAATTCTATATATTTATATTATTGAAAGTATTTGACTATTTTATAACTACTTGAAAAATTATATCTATTAACAATATGAAAGTAAATCTGAAATACTCCATATATGTATATATATTATCAAATGCTAATTGATATTTACACCATAAATATAAATGATAGATATCTAAATAAATCTTAACATAACCTTAGTAATTATACTAAAATTAATTTCTAAAGAGCATATGCGAAAAAGGAAATATAGTACATTTCATCTTTTGAAATTCTAACAAAATATATAATATATAATGCTGATACAAATATAAATATCAATAGTATTTATAAACATATTAGATCTAATAGATTTGATAAGATAATATTTTCAAAGTTTAAAAAAAAATTAAACGTGATATCACAAACTGAATATTAGATTTCATAAAAAGAATAAATATCAAATTCAAATAATAAGTGAATATTAGCATAAAAAAATATTCATGTACAAAATTCATTATAAATTTATGATTTATTTTCTTCTTTTGGGATACATTATTTGTTTAAGTTAACTTTATATATATATATATATATATATAAAGTTAACACATATTTTCTGGATATTACATGGTCGAAGGCCATCTTTTAGGAAATTCTCATTCTCCATGTTACTCTTTGATATCGTGACAACAAAACCAGGCTTTTGCGTCACACTAATCAAAGTAGGTAAAATAAAAGGACCTTACATCTCTTTCTCTCGCCTTCCAAGGCCAGCAATACTATCTTCCTTTTAAATTACTCACTTTGTTAATATGCATAATTCATGGTAAACATATAAATGCATAAATTCATAATAAAATAAAGCTTGAAATTAAGTAGTAAAATAAACTGATTAAAGTGTACAAAATATACAAGTATGATAAAATAAATAAAATAATATCTTATAAAAATTCTCAAAGCATAGAGCTCAATCTAAATATTAATATTCTAAAGTGACTAAAATTAAGATCATGTTTATTAAGTTTTAAACTTTTCATAATGGTCCATGAATTGGTCTTTATCATCATGGTGTATTAGCGCATTGAAGTCATGTCCTTGTAAGAGTTATCATAAAGTCCATAATTAATTTAGTAGTCCAATTTCATATGGGTTGACCTTTACTTATTTTGAGTGTTATGTTTAATATTTTATTCTTAATGTACATTCCCTTAATGAAATTATTATAATATTGACAACTCAAAATATCATATAAATAGTACAAGAAATTCTAAAATGAAATAATAATAAAGTAACTTGCAATAGATAAGAACATAAAAAAAGAGGAACATCAAAGCAACTTGAATTAAATAATATAAAGAAAAAGAAAAATAAAAGGAAGAAACAAGAGCACGGTAAATTGATGAGACTGGTGAGGAGAAAAGAGAATCTTTATAATTAAGTGGTAAAATAAAGAGAAGAAATTAGAAAGACGGAGTCCACATTGAACTTAAAGAAAGAGAATACTTTTAATTAAGTTATCAAGATTATATCAATCAATGTTTAGGTCTATAATCATCCATAAATATAAAGGTATAATAGAACAAATTGACAATAATAATTAATAGTGAGCATTTTTAAGATAAAAAGATGGTACTTCAAGTAATAACAATTAATAGATGTAACCATGGTTTGATTTTGCATGAAAATAATTTCATTTCCTACCTGCAAAATGATGTATGCACACTAAATCTATTTTTCTTGGCACTCTCTCTCTTCCTTCCCCTTTTTCTCACGTTCTCTCTCCTTCTTTCAGTTATCTTTCTTTCTTTCTTTCACCATGCATACACTAACACATCCTATGTATTCACTTTGCACATTCTAGCACATTAATATTTATAGGTAGAAAATTTTTCTACCCAAATTAATGACCAAGGGGTGAAATGGCAATGCATGAATGAACTGTCAACAACCCTTATTTTTTTTTCACTTCATTTTTGTTACTCTTTTTATCTTTTAGTATGAAATTGTGCACCTAATCATTAACATAATATTGTTAACTTTCCTAATAAATAAATTCATAACTTGGTATAGCATATTTTGATCTTATTCTTATTAATTTATAGTCTTACTTTAAACAGCTAGTACCTATTTTACCTTTTTGATTTGTTCTTCAAAATGGATATTGATGTAAAATTATCAAGACAAATAGAATATTTATGCCAGGCACATGAATTAAAATAGCTATCATACTAATTATTTTATCAAAAGGGGTGTTACAATTCTCCCTTCCTTTTAGGAATTTTGTCCGCAAAATTTACTAACCTACTTGGTATAATTTTGGGCAATTCTTTTTATCTTATCTTCTAGTTCCCATGTTACCTCTTAAAGTGACAACCTCTTCCAAACCACTTTGACTAAAGGAATTTCCTTTCCTTTTAAGTTTTTGACAAATCTATCTATGATTTGTATTGATTTTCCTTCATATGTTAAATCATCTCTTACTTGCATTTGTTAGCTCCAAAACCCTTCCAAGAAGTGTTAACAATGTTTTGAATGACAACAAAGCCAATTTAAAGAAAATGCTTTGAAGAACGACTAATAGTTATTTTGAGTTTCTTAAAGAATTAAATAGGTTCTATCCTTTAGCATATCAAGGCTTAATCAAACAAAGATATATTTTACTTTGCATGTGCGAACATGTTTTATCTCATGTTAAGAGATATGGACTGAAAAAGGAACTAAAAATTATATCTTTATTCAAGCTTAAAATAGCTAATGATCTGAATGAGAAATCAATGCTACAAGAAACCAAGATCTAGGACTTCAAAAAGTAGCAGGACTTTAGAAAGTACACCTAATATGAAGACATCCATCAAATGCTGAAGTCAATGTGTTTTACTATCTTCAATGATCATGATCGCAAATCTTTCAAGATCATAAAGCTTGGATTGAAGTTCTGAAGACCAAAGAAGCATCAAGGAAATCATATCAGAAAGTTCACTTAACGATATTGTGTGCTCAATAAATGGAGGGAATTTTTGAATTCAAATTTGTATTTGAAAAGTCAAAACCCAGTGACAGAATTAGTGTGTCATCTCTTTTGTCACCACGATCAACTACCTCAGCTTCCTAAAGAAAAAGTTCAAAAATCACGCTTAGAAAGTAAAAGTAGTTTCTAAGTAGCATCAAAAACTTCTATCTCACAACGGCTTCTGCAATAGTTTTGACAAATAAGATAGACTACTTATCTAGACGCTTTTCCAAGACACAAATAGATTATCAACACATGTCACTTAGAGATCTGATCAAAGGCAATGGTCATAAGGAAGACCATCTATATATGAGATGCTGTGCTCGAACGAAGGTGTGATGATATATAAATAGGCAAAACTCTATAAAAATTTATCTTCATCTTTTCGTATGGTTCATTACGTGTAGTAATAATTTTCCTTGATTGTAAAAATCTTCTTTCTATGTTCCTTTAATGTTCATACATTCTTCCTAGGAAGAATACTTAAAAAGAAGTCATTCAAGTGTTTCATAGAACTTTCATTGTAAATCTTATAGACACTTGAGTATAGGTTAGTTTGAGTTGCAAACCTAAACACAAACCTTGTATCCTTGATCTAGTAGTGATCAATGTGAGCTTAGCTTGGAAAGGCTAGTGAAAAACTATTTGCAACGTGACAGGAAAGGTGTTTTACTGGTCTTGGTTTAGCTTGGAGAGGCTGTTGAAAGACTACTCAATTCAGCTTGAAGAGGCTGGTCAATAACAACTTGATTTGTGATAGTAGGGGTTGTCTACTAGTCACAGATGAGAGCTTGGGAAGGCTATTGTAAAGACTATCCTTGTTCTTTCTCTGGTGGGAGAAAGGTTTAGTGAAACTCAATGGTTGTTGAGAACTGAATGTAGGAGGTGACCAAACCAGGATAAAATCTCTCGAGCAGTATTTCTTTTCTCCTTCATCCTTTTCTTTTATTATTTAGCTACTGTGTTAGTTTTGGAAAACTTTCTTTTACAAGTTTGTTAAATATTCAGTTCAGAAGGTTTACTTTCTAAAGTTTCTAACACGTTTTCCACGCACTTCAAGTTTATGACTTCATAGTTTTTTATGAAGTTTTTTAGAAGTCAAAAAGGAAATAAAAGTCTACACATGATTCAATCCCCCTTTCTCATGTATTTTTCTACCTACAACATTGTCTCATATTCTTTGTTATGTGAATAGTCAAAACAATACTTTCTAAGCTAAGATACATGGAAAACATTATGAAGATTTGAAAGATTGGTTAGAATTGTCATTTGATATGCAACTGGTTTTACTCTTTTAAGAATTTGGAATAGCCTAATGAATCTTGGTCTTAACTTTTTTTTATTTAAGTGATCTGCCAACTTTAGTAATAGGAGTGACTCTAAGAAAGACATGGTCCCCTTCTTTAAATTCTATAGGTCTCCTTTTATCAGCATAACTCTTCTATCTAGTTTAAACGTGAGTAGCTTTTCCCTAATAAACCTTATATTCTCTTTGGTTTGTTGCAATATGTCAGGTCCTATTAAACATTTTCCTCCCACTTCAAACTAACACAAAGGTGACCTGCACTTTCTACCATATAAAGCCTCAAATAGTGCCATGCTTATGTATGAATGATAACTATTGTTATAGGCAAACTCTATTAATAGTATATGAGTATTCCAACTTCCTTGCAACTCCAAGACACAGGCTCTAAGCATGTCCTACAAGTTCTGGATAATCCACTCTATTTGAACATTTGCTTGAGGGTGGTAAGCAGGAATATATTGTAATGTAGTACCTAAGGCATCTTGTAAGGCTACCAAAAACTTTGAGGTAAATCTAGGATCCCTGTTTGAGACTATGCTAGTTAGTACCCCATGTAACCTTACAATTTCTTAGATGTAGCTCTAAGCCAACCTGTATAATGGCCAACTAATCTTTATTGGTAAGATATGGGTAGACTTGGTTAATCTATCAATAATTACCTATGCAGCATCATAGCTTGAAGGAGTTCTTCGCAATCCTACAATACAATCCATTAATATGCTATCCCATGTCTACTCAAGGATATCCAAAGGTTGTAGTAACCTTGTAAGTTTCTACTGTTCTATCTTAACCGTTTGATAAGTAAGACACCTAGCAACAAAATTAGCTATGCCTCATTTCATTCCCTTCCACCAAAATAATCTTTTGAGATCCTGATACATTTTTGTTGTTCCAAGATGCATAGTGAACTTGCTATAATGTGCCTCGGATAAAATTTAATTCCTCAATTCTTCATTATCTGGCACACATAACCTTTTCTCATACATCATAGCTTTTTTTTCATCAATATGAAGATGCTTAAGTTGTTGCACTTGTATCCGACTCTTGAGCGATTTTAGAAACTCATCATTCTCTTAAGTATTTCTTATTTGGTCCTTTAAATTAGACTTTACTCTAATTTCACTAGCATACAAGCATTGTGGTTTTAAGGACACTAACATTTTCAAATCCCTAAATTTCTCTAATAGCTTATGCTCCTCTATCATCATTAAGGACATGTGTAAGGACTTCCTACTTAGGGCATCACTCACTATAATAGCTTTGGCAGCATGATATTATAATTCAAAATCATAGCCCTTTAAAAATTCTATTCATTTCTTTTGTCTCATATTTAATTCCTTCTTATCAAAAAGATATTTCAAACTCTTATGGTCACTGGATACCTCAAACTTCACCCCATACAATTAATGTCTCCAAATTTTCAAGGCAAATACTATGGCTACTTGCTCTAGGTCATGGGTTAGGTAGTTCTCTTTATGAGACCTAAGTTGCCTAGTTCTTGCATCAAAATACAACCTAATCCCTTCTTAGATGGATCACAATACACTACAAAGTTTTTCTTGGGATCAGAAATTATTGGCACTGGGGTAGAGGTAAGCATATTCTTTAATTCCTAAAACTAACTTCACAAATTGAGCTCTATTCAAAAGACTTGTTCTTCCTAGTGAACCTAATCAGAGGTAAAACTAGTTAGGAAAACCCTTTAATGTACCTTCTGTAATAACCTACTCATCCAAGAAAACTCCAACTTTTAGTGACTATTTTTGGCCTTTCCCAATGAACTATGACTTTAACTTTGCTTAGATTTATAGCTAGCCCACCTTGAGTGATCACATGGCCCAAAAACCTCACTTCACGTAACCAAAACTCACATTTTTCTAGCTTGGCATACAACTATTTCCCCTTCAAAATTTACAACACTATTCTAAGATGTTGTTCATGCTCCTCCACACTCTTTGAATAAACAAGGATATCATCTATAAAGAGTACCACAAACTTTCAAGCTATGGCCTAAAAATCCTATCCATGTAATCCAAAAATACTACAGAAGCATGGTAAGTCCAAAAGGCATCACAAGGTATTCATAATGGCCATACCTCGTCCTAAAGGCGGTCTTTAGTTTTTCCTTCTATCTTTCAAGGTATTCAGAATGGCCATACCTCAAGTTAATTTTTGAGAAAACTGATGCTCCTAATAATTGATCTAACAATCATCTATTTTAGGGAGCACAAGAATTTATTTTTAATTGTGACCTTATTCAACTGCCTATAATCTATACACAATCTTATCCTTTTTCTAGATTGGCACACCCCATGGTGATGCACTAGGCCTAATGAATCCTTTGTACAACAAATCCTCTATTTGCTTCTTGAGCTCACTAAGCTCTAGACGAGAAATCCTATAGGGTGTAAGGGATAAAGGTCCTGTTCCTAGTATCATATCAATGTAGAAAACTCAACCTCTCATTTAGGTCGGAGATTCACTATATCCTTAGGAAACACTTCTGAAATATAATTCTCTCACTAAGTATATGTTGTTTATATCTTGTTTAGCCTCTGAATTTAATGAAGAAGGAGAACCCCTTTAACTTCTTCTAAGATACACTTCTCTACTAAAGTGGCATTAATGCAAAGTTAGGTCATTGAAAAAATAAGCAAGCTTTTTGGAACTATCTAGAATGATGCCATTAGAAGACATCCAGTCCATTCCAATTATGATAACAAAATGTTTTCCTTTAACATAAATAAGATAGTTCAAAGAGGCAAAAAAGGTAGAAACTTTTTCCCCTATAGGAGTAGAAACTAACGTATCAAAAGGCAAATAAAACAAAGACAAACTCCATTTCTTCACTCAGTCACTAAAGACAAAGGAGTGTGCAGCTCCTAAGTGAAACAATGCAATCACAGGATATTTTTTAGAAAGCATGTACCTTTGATCATATTTGGAAAATGAATACTCTCCCTTTAGTTTTTGGTCTTGGTATAGGATTATTAAATGGTTTCCCATTAGTGTAGTCCTTAACATAATGTCCCGACTCCTACACCGATAGCAAACATTTTGTCCAAAAATACAAGGTTTGGAGCCATGAGATGTCCTACGCTTATTGCACACGGGTAAGGGTTCCCTAATTGGAAACCGTTTCCCTTCCTTAGATTCACTTCACTCTTAAAATTATTTTTCTTTTCAGTTCCATCGCCCTCTTTCTTTTCAGAAAATTTTGGATTTCTTTTTCTAATTCTAAAACTCGGTTGCTCCTTTTGGCTATCCTATATTTATTTACTAGATGGCATAGTCTTTTATCTCTAAGGTAGATGCCTTGTCTCTAATCTTAGGCCTCAAACCAAGTCAAATTTTGTTGCCTTCCAACGCCCATTGGGTTACTTTTCAAGTAAGAGAATTTGAAAAGTTTATCGAACTTAGCCATTTATTATCCTATGATCATATTCTCATGCTTGATCAGTATAAGCTCAGCTTCTTCCTCACCCTTAACATTTCAGGGAAATACTTGTTAAAGAAAGTGGTCAAGAAATCAGGTAATTTCTATTCTGCTAGACTCTAACAAACTTTTAGCATCCCTCTATCAATGTTTTGTTCCCCTTCTAACATATAGGTAGCAAAGACTACCTTTTGTGCTTCTGTACACCCTAACATAGTAAAATTCTTTTCTAGTTGCATAACCCATTTTTCAGCAAGAACTGGGTCATACTCCCCATGAAATGAAGGTGGTGAGGCTTTGCTAAACTCTAAAAGCTCTTGGTAATTGTGATTAGTTACAAGAGCTCCCTTAGTAGAGTTCCTTCTACTTTCACCATTGTGGTTATTGTTTCTATTTTGAGTCTCTTGCATTTGTTGAAAAAAAATTCTATTTGACTCCGTTTAGGACTTAATAGCTTCAGCCAAATTCATAATACCCCCCATTATCCCTAGTGGAGTGACATTTGGTGCACTTTACTCCTCTCATGATGCCATATAGTCCTACAAGTGCATAAACAACCCAATATTGAGTTGATCAAGCTTAATATTGTATATTTAGTGCATTGAGAATACCATAAGACATGCAAGAAACTTGGGCACAATAGGATAATGATAAAGACTTTTCCTACATCGATTTTCCATAGATGCCTAACAATGGGGCTTTGATGCCAAAAATTGTAATACCAGTTCATATTATAACTAATGATATGAGTTTACACAATAAGTACATCAATTGATATTAATTTATATAAGTACAAATAGAATGTTCAGGCATAAGTACTTAATGTCATTAATTACAAACTAACGGTTCTAATATTTGTAATAGAAAATCACACATTAATTACACATAAGTTCATAAGTTCCAAGCAGCCTTCCATTTGACATTACTTGGCTAATCTAAACTACCATAAATAAATAAAAATAAAATAAAAATTGAAAAATTCTCAGGAGAAAATGAATGGATTTTAAGAATATTTGAACAATGGTTGATTTCAGTTATATCCATGAAAAATACACAGGGCTACAATTTCATCATATAATAAATTATCATAGCACAAATAATAGAAATCATACAAAACATGTCATGCAAATCTTATAAAAATTATGACTTCTTTACTTTAGGTTTTTACGTTCATTTATCTACTTGTCGCACACATGGTCGAAGTCCTTCTCTTAGTAAATTCTCGTTCTTTGTGTTACTACTTAACATCATGATGACAAAACTAGACTTTTATGCCACCCTGAGCAAGGCAAATAACATATAACATAAAAAGACCTTACATTAAAAGGACCTTACATTCCATCCCTCTACAATCTATAGTTAGTAGAGTTTTAACTATCTTCTTTTTAAATTACTTGTTAATATGCATAATTTCACAATAAACATATAAATGCATAAATTCACAATAAAATAAAGCTTAAAATTAAGTAGTAAAATAAACTGAATAAAGTGCATGAAATATACAAGTATGATAAATAAATAAAATAATATCTTATAAAAATTCTCAAACCATAGAGCTATTAGTCTAAATATTAATTTTTTGAAGGGACCAAAATTAATATCATGTTTATTAAATTTTAAACTTTTCATTATGGTCCATGAATTGGTCTTTATATGATCATGGCACATTGGCGCATAAAAGTCATGTCCTTGTAAGAGTCATCATAAAGTCTTAATTAATTTACTAGTCCAATTTCATATAGGTTAACTTATTTTGAGTGTTATGTTTGATATTTTATTCTTAATGTATGTCCCTTGACAAAATTATTATAAATATTGATAACTCAAAATATCATATAAACAATAAAAGAAATTCTAAAATGAAAAAATAATAAAATAACTTGTGATAGATAACAACCTAAATAAAGAAGAACATTAAAGTAACTTGAACTAAATAATGTACAACATAAATATAGAGAAATAGAAAATGAAAAGAAGAAACCAGAGTACAATAAATTGATGTGATCGGTGGGGAGAAGCGAATTTTTATAATTAAGTGCTGAAATAAAGAGAAGAAACCAAAGAAGCTGGAATCCGCAACCTGTAAGGAGAGTAGAGAATACTTTTAATTAAGTTATTTATATTAATTTAATCAATGTTTACCTCCATAATCATTTATAAATATAAAGGAATAGAATAAAATGACAATAATAAATAATATTGAGCATTTTTAAGATAAAAATATAGTACTTAGAGTAATAATAATTAATAGATGTAGTCATGTTTTATTTTGAATGAAAATAAATTCATTTCCTACTTGTAAAATAATGTATATGTAGGTATGAAAGTGCACAAGAATGGGGAGTTCAATTGTGCTTTACTTCCTTTTGCAGATCTAAAACCTTTAACAAAAATACTATCAAGTATGAAACTTGTAGTGCAGGAGAAATTCAGTTAGTAGTTTCAAAAAGTAGATTTTTGAAGTAATTGATAACTAACGTGAAACTTTAAAACGTTATGCCAGTATAAGTTCAACTAAGAAATATACTTCATAAAGAGATTTCTAAAGTGAATAATAAGGAATATAAAGGTGTAACACATTATATCAGTGTAAGATTAACAGTATAACAAAGCAAAGAAAAGATAAAGGAGATCAAGGAGAAGAAGATGTGACATAAGGATTTTTGTACTGGTTCAGCCAAAATTGCCTACATCCAATACTCAACACATGTTGAAGTTGCACTAAAACATCTTTCTCAAACTAGAGAAAGAACATGGATAGATTTTACATTAGCCTTCCCAAACTCTCACTTATGACTAGTGGACAACCTCCACTGTCTCAAGTTGAGTAGTTATTCACCAGCTTCTCCAAGTTAAACCTTGAGTAGTCTTGTACCAGCTTATCCAAGTTAATCTTGTGACAAGTAGACAACCCCTACTATCATGTTGAAAGTAGTTATCACCAACCTCTCTAAGCTGAACTCGTGACCAATAGACAACTTCTACTATCACGTTGAAGGTAGTTATCCATCAGCCTCTCCAACTGAATCGAGTAGTTTTTCCTCAACTTCTCCCAAGCTGACTGGAGAAGCAAGAACACCTTCCTCTCACGTTGCAAGTTGCTTTACATTAGCCTCTCCAAGCTGATCACTACTGGATCAAGGATACAAAGGTTTGTGTTTGGGTTGCCACTCAAACTAACCTACACTTAAGTTGCCTTAAAATATACATGAATAACCTGGGATAACTTGAATGACTTCTTTCCCACAACTCTTCCTAGGAAGAACATATAACTATTCAAGAACGTGGAAAGAAGATGTTTACAAGCAAGGAGACTGATTACATGATGATATGATGAATCTTGCTGGACATGAAGAGAGATTTGCATAGAGTTTCCTCTCTTGTGAGTATTAGTCTTGATGACATTGAAGTAGCATCTCTATATATAGGCACCTTCCATTGTGACTATTGCCCTTAATCAGATCTCCAAGTGACACGTGTTGATCATTCATTTGTGTCCTGGAAAAACAATCTAGAAGAGTAACCTTCCATTAGAGCTTTTGTAGAAGCCATTGTGAGATATTAGGTTTCTGATGTTACTAGAAATTACTCTTACTTTCTGAATCTTGGTTTCTGAACTCCTTCTTCTAGAAGCTGAAGTTGTTGACCAAGTTGGCAGAAGAGATTACTTGCCAATTTGAAACTGGGTTTGACTTTAAATTTGAATTTTAAAAATTCAAATTTTTCTCCTTTTCCAATCGTTCAATGCTCACAGTAAAGTGAGCTTTCTGAAGTGCAGAATCAGTCCCTTAATGAATCTTTGGTCTTCAAATCTTCAATCCAAGCTTTATGATGTTGAAAGATTTGCGATCATGATGATTAAAGATAGTGGAACACATTGGCTTTAGAGATTGGTGAATATCTTCATTTCAGGTGTACTTTCTGAAGTCTCGTGCTACTTTCTAAAGTCCCAAAACTTGGTTTCCTATACTTGTCTTTGATATCTTTTTATCTGAAAGACATGTATGCATACTTTGCACGATACAATATTCACTTCTATTAAGTTCAATCTTTTTATATGAGATAAATCATATTTGCACATACAAAGTGAAATTATTCTCGCTTTAAGTTCGCATTATGCAATCCAGAAATAACCTGTATGCTTATGACAAGAAACTCAAGGAAGACATTAGTTGTTCTTCAAAATATTTTCTTTGAATTGGTTTTGTTGTCACTCAAAACATATTGCATTAAAGCTTTCTGAAGGGTTCTGGAGCTAAAAATCTCCTCCTTTTTTATGATGACAAAGCAATTTAAAGAAATCTTTTGAAGAGATATAGAAAGAATAATATTGAATATGTCATGATAAAAACTGATCACAAAAAAGGCTTGTGACATTCAAGAAGTCCTTTTCTTAAGGCATGACGGATAAATACAAAAACATTTTATAGCCTTAAGTAACTTTGAATCAGAATTGATTTTGTTGTTTATGAAGATACTGAAATTACTCAAAGTACTTTCTAAGATACATTAGAACGGTAATAAACTGGATGTTATCATTTAAGCTCTTTTAACGCAACCAACTTGATTTTTAGTTAAAAAACTTTCTGAAGCAAGCTTGCTTGGAAAGAAAAACAAGTAATACTTGTGATATTTATCTTGATTAATCCTTATTTAGCATAGATATAAATACAAGCATAAATGAGCAATCTATTATGTAGTTTCTGATGCTCAAAGAAACCCTTATATAAATACAACATATTACATGTGAGGTTTTTGAAACTCATCAAGGATTAATCCCAAATATTATCATAACAAAGCATAAATGAGCCTTTTGATTATGAGCTTGTGAAACTTTTCTCCTAAGTATTAGAGAATGAAAGAAGCTATTTTTTAAGAAGCAAAACTTGAAACATATGCTCATGTCTTTTGTGAGAACCCATTCATTGATACATATAACACAAACATAACACATTATATGCCATATAATCACAACACACTTTGAGAGGTCTCTGAAGCTCACAAACTGATCTTAGTCGCATCAAAACATTATAAGAAAAGATTTCTAAAGAACGTCAGAGACTATATACAACTATATTTTGATTTGAGCATATTTGAGAACATCTCATATGTGTGATAGAGAGAATGTGTTTCATAGAAGCAATATATTGAGCATGTATATATTAAAGCCCATTAGATGAATACGAGTATCAGAGAAACAATACAAGAAATTATACTTCAGAAGATACTTGCTAGAGCTAATCACAAATACACATGTGATCTCAATATCTCAGCATGCCAAAAGAATAGGTCAATCATAATAGACACTTAAGAGATAAAACAATATATTCAACAAGGATGAAGTATGATTAGCTAAGCATGATAAGCAGGCATCGATATGTGTCAAAGCTTTAAAGGAAATAATGCTTTAAAACAAATATGCATCAAATTCAACAGAGATAACATAAGCATGATTTTTTATCAGATAAAACTAGTTGTATAAAACATGATAAAATGTCAAAAACATGCTAAAGAAAAACTAAACGACAAAAGAATATGCGTGCTAAAAAATTTCTGAGCTCTCCCTCAGTATATGCTCCCTCTGATTGTCATAACTTAGTCCTCATTCCAAAGCATAGCTCCCCTAAATTACAGCACTTGATTGATTTTCTTCAAATCTTTTTCTTCTCCCCTTTTGACATCATCAAAAAGGAGGTGTACAGGAAAACATTTCACCATCTTCAACCATGATACCTTAACTGCTAAAGAATTTCAAACATAAGCACTTCATGTCTCCTTGATAAAGCTTCCATCTGATCTAGCCGGTTGTTGATAAGACATTGTTCTCAGCAACACCTGTATTTTTGTGAAGTTTGGCTGTGTTATTGGTAGGTTGGCTTGATGAGGTATCATTGTTAGCCTAAGAAGGTCCAAGTGCAATTGGAGTGGGTACAAATGGTTTTACCAGGAGTAGGTATTGGATTTTCATCATGAGATAAGCCTTTCAGGAACTACACTTGTCTCTTCATGTTCCGAGGATTCTAACTCAAAGTTTGAAGACTCAGACAAAGAAGATGATTCTTGCATATGGGAGTCTGAAGGTTTAGATGTGAAAGATGATCTTTGTTCATCTATGTTTGATTCTTGTCCTGGCCTTTGATGTATTCCTCCTCCATATGTAACAGTCAAGCCTTTCCCAAATTGGGAAGATTCTTTAGATTCCTCTGAGATGCTTTCAATTTCTATCACTTCTTTTTCTTTTGCTTTCCCGTTCTTTGCTTCCTTAGAAGTGAAGTTAAGAAGAGCATCTGATTTTTTGGCTCTATCTCCTAACGGAGATGTTGTAGCCCAGTAGGTCTCTTTAAAGTTCTGAAGGAATTTAGGGAGTAACAGTTCCTTCCATAAACTCATACCACTCGTTTGCTAGAAGGTAATATGAGTATTCGAAGATCTTAGTTAAAATAATCCCATAAGGAACCGCGAAAGTTTTTGTCTTCTTTGGAGAGATGGTACTCAACACGTAGTCAAAGATTAGTTTGGGCAAGTTTACTTTTCATTTTGTCAAATAGAACAACAACATGCAAGTCCATCCCAGCCAGTAAGTGTGTGGTTCCTAATCTTGGAAGAGAGAACTAGATGAGGGTAAAGACTTGGTGTGAGTGGAATTTACCATGGCCATGGTTATTTCACCAGGTTGATGTTTGGGAGAGTCTGTGAGACAATGTAGACCTTATTTGCTTATACTCCAAGAGATGTGAACCAGTTTCTTCATATGAACAACTGACATCTTCATTAGGAGCATTGATGATACAGGAAAGATCGCTTAAGCTCAGAGTCATGTGAGTTCCTCTAATGTAGGAGATCAAAAGGGAATCAAACACTTGTTCTATGTGAATAGAATGTTGTGACCATTTCAGTGAAGACCTGGTCGGTAGGTTAAGAAAATCTTCCCATCCCTAGAAGGAGACAACTTCTAAAAGGATAAGTATCTGAGTTATCAACTCCTGTGTCAGCCTTTTGCCCAGGGCTATTGGTTGGGAGAAGTTGTCAGCGTAGTGTTGCTGGTGATGAGGTTCATCAAACATGAGAAGGATTCCCATGTTAGAAATGCAACCAAAGCAGTGCTTTCCCTCAGCCATTAAGATTTGTGTTTGTGTGGTAGAGTATGTGAAGTTAGGGCATAAAGATTGAGGCTTGAAAAAAATGGTGGCAAGGATTTTTAGAAAGATTGGCAGTTTGGGTTGAAGAGCTCGGTTTAGACAAGATAAGAGGGATTACAAGAGTGTGTGAATATGGAACAGTTGAAGAAGAGTGAGATAGAAGATGAAGGTAAAAGGTGAGGAGTAGGGGTTAATTAAGAGATATGATATGACTGACTGAAGGTGAGGTGACGTGGGAAGAGAAAACCCAAAAGAGTAGGAATTATCCCCTTTTTTCATAAAGAGAAGTTTCTAACCCTTGAGATCACTTTCTAAAGCAATCACTTTCTGAGCTTCACTTTTCACTTTTTGACCCCTCGAAGACATACCAAATACTCAACATGAGCTCATTTCCATATCTGAATCATCTGACCCCATATATATCTATTTTATGATCCTTATTTCTTCTTTTTGACCATCCTTTTCTCTTTTTGAGTCTTGCAAACTCATAACCCCTTCTTCAATATGATCTGTCTAGCATCCTGATATCTTGTTCTTCCAATGAATTAGCTGTTCTTATAAACGGATATCTTCTTAATAGGTAAACTGATGACTTTGCTAGGTCTTCAGTTTGGAGCTATGAACGAAGGATGCCTAGAGATGTTCACGTATAAATACATATGTAGGTTTTATAAAAACTTTAAGCTTTAAAAACTTTTTCAAAAGCACAAGAGAGATCTTCAGTTAATGATTTTGTGAATGTATATGACACTTGGTCTTCAACATTCATAAACATTATCTCAACATCCCCTTTTTGAACAAGATCTTTGAATAAAGGATGTTTTCCAGCTATGCTTGAGTGTAGAGTGTTGACAAAGAACCTTAGCAAGATAGATAGCACGAGTATCATAACATAGGATAAAGATATTGAACCTTAAGAAATAATCTTTTAGCTAATTCCTTATTCACAGTATCTGGTTGCAATCAACTTTTAATAGATATATATCTATCCTCAGGAGTAAAGAGCCGTCTGAACTCTTTTTGCATGACCAATGGTCAAACTTTCCAAAGACACAGTAGTAACCACTGATGTTGTTTTCTCAACTCTATTTTTGTGAAGTCATCATTTCAAAAACCTAGTGCAAACAAACTTGCTTTGTTCCTTATGACATTGTCAATACCATTGAATGTGTTCATGAACATCTCCTTTGTGTTGATGATGAACTTTCAACTAGTTATCTAGACTTTGCCTTTTTCAAACTCGGTAGCTTCTTATCCAAAGCATCCACCCAACTTTGATTTTCTCAAAGGTTCTTTAAAACATTCAGGCTAAAGGTGGAGATGAAAGCATAAATTGACATATCTCTAGGGATAACCTGATCTCCGTACCCTTGGAAAAAAATCTCCATGAACTTTGTCTTGGGTAAACTAGCTTTAAATCAGAAACTCCCTTGTAGTTTCTGTATCATTGAGATCCTCAGTTTCTCTTTTATCTTCAGATTGCTCATCTAGGTGTCTAGAAAAGTTACTTTCTGATCGCTTTGGAGTTAAACCTTTCTGAAGAGTTGATGTTCTGGAGCTCACTTTCTGAAGATCTTGCTTTCTAGAGCTTTCTTGAGACTCATTTCTCAAGATTTTCCTTTAGTTCTTTTGAAAACATTAGCAAATACTTCTTTAAGCTCATTTATCATCAGCTTGAGTCATTTAAGGATCTTAGGCTATGAGCTTTTGATCCACTTCTTGATCTTAGGAGAAGTACTAATGCAATCTCGATCTGTTTGTTTGTTCCTTGGCATTTCAACCAGTTGACCCTTTTCACCTGCAATAGGAATAGTTTTTTATATTAGTACCCAGACTTTCTTGGGTCCTTTTGGTTAGCTATCAAGAAAGAGATTTCCTTACCTTTCTACGAATTTCTTTCTCAAGAATCATTTGTCAGGTGGGTGTCTCTTCTTGTGGCAGAGGAAGCAAATACAATATAGAGATATTGAATGAAGTTGCATTGCTTTTTTTCTTAGATATCTTTTTCATATCTCAACCCTATTTCCTAAAAATATGGCTTCTGACCTTTAGCATAAAAACAAGGCTTTTGTATCATTTATCAAGAGAGCTAGGTCAATATTAGAAGCTATGAAGCCATCTCAAATTTAGAAATAACTTTCTGACATCTTTCTCATTTCTTCTGGTTTCAGTTTCTAAGGCAACCTTCTAAGTTCTCTTTACTAGTTGAGATATTTAAAGGCATGAGCTTGAAAATCTTCTAGCAACTCATCATACCATGCAAAAAGTAAGCAATGTGAAAGGTTGAGTTTAGATACTCTTACCTTAATCCCTCTATTGAAGCGTACACATTCATGAAGGACACATATGCACTATCTTCTAGCTTGACATGACTTTTTGACCTTTTCTTTATATCTTCAGGGATGCTTCAAGTGTTTAGCAAGCTCTTCTGAATATGAAATCTTTTCAGTGATACCATGAGCTTGGGATAAACAAGTTCAAAATGTCCCTTCTTATCACAGATAGCAAGTTACTCTTTCAATATATTCTCCCTTTTTGTCATCTTGAGATAGATGACTTTACTCTTCTTAGATCTGCCTCCTAGGCTTTTGACATTTTTCAATCATATCAATCTCATCTCTATTATTAATCTTAATACATCATCAGATTCATCCTCTTCGCAGAGGTTCTAGCAATTTCCATTGCATAGACTTTACAAAACTTCTGATGTGATGACTTTAGGGCCAATAGAGAGCTTGATTTTGTAGGTTTCCAATCTTGAGAAGGGTACTCATGATAAGACTTTGAAGATCTTGATACCAATGATGAATGATACTATGGGCAGTCATCTCAGGAAAGCTTCTCAGTATTTTTCTAACCATTTTTGAGTTAGAATACTTTTTGTCAAAATTTTCAACCAACATGTGCAGCTATCCCATATATCCTTTGCTATGTCGCATGTAACATCCCATACTACTTTATGGATTGACGATTGTCCTCGCAAACTAACATGGGCTTTTTTAGCGTGCTTTGTCCTCACTCACACGCTTCTTGGAAAACTTCCCAGGAGGTCACCTATCCCAAAATTGCTCCAAGTCAAGCACACTTAACCATGCAGTTCTTTAGTGATGGGCTCCAAAAGAAGATGTATCTTTGTTGACATAGGTAGTACTAATCAATTCATATAAGCCATCCTCAACTGTAAAGTCCTATACCTATACAACCTCAGGATCCTCTCATTCTAGAGTGTAATCGATTCATTCATGTACCTCTCTTAGAGGCCTTGCCAGGAGCCACTCCTTGTCTATGTCTTATTGCACGATCACTTCTGCCGTCATAACGGGCATTACATGCCTACTAGCTCTGCTTAGTTCATCCCCAAACTATCCTGTAACATCCTCCCCAATACAACCTCATCCTTAAGCCATGACATCGTATTCGAGAGTTGTTACTTATTAAGTAGTGGACCTTTCCTAAATATCTATAGCAAGCTCGATTAACATGTGAAATAACTAAGCGTAATTCTATTAAAACATATTACAAAGAAACACCACATTTATTGAATACATGGCTAAGTACAAAAGGAAGCTCCTCTATGAGCTTTAGTACATATCTGTTCTCTAATACATTTACATATGTATCCATTCCACTAAGTACAACATAATGAAAGCATTAACTACTACACTATTTCCATTTCAGAGTTCTTTTGCGTAGCAGCATCATAGTCCTCTGGATTAACCTGGAGACGACACAGAAACACAAACACATAGGGTTGAGAATTATAAAATTCTTAGTAGGGCATCCCCAAACATATACTAAAAATCCATGTCATCGTTGTCCTAACCACTTCGGTTTATTAAGAAAATATGAGCATGCAACATATATCAACGGTTCATTTTAGAGTTCAAAAACCATTTTTTCCAAAGTGGATTCCTTTTAGTATTCACTCACTTAATGCACATATATCATGAAGTCCAAACACATAATAAGTGACTCTAATCAAGAGGTTACATATGATATCTGTAACACCCTAGTAATTAACCAAATACACCTAGGTTGAATTGGATTAATGACTAGACTTTACTCTTTGCTTTGGTTCTTTCATCATATTTTGAAAATACTTAGTGAAATTACGAGCCATTTTTTTTTTAACATAATTGAAATCGTGAGCGCGCATAACATAAACGATTAAGCGGTAGTAAAATAAGACATTTAAGAATCTAAATATATCATATTGGCTCCATCACATAACATCCATAATGCACATCACAACATATATACAATAACCTCACTCAAAAGGTGAGTTAAGTTCATACATCATATCTTACATATTCACACCATAGGAAACTATTTATAAGGAAATTCATGCCCCTAAACTAGATAACCTTAAAAGCTGAGGAAGGCTACTCTAAAACTGGATGTATAACACTCTTAAGACTACTTAAAAACTCTCTAGGGCCACTGTCTTGGAAACGAGGGAAGAAACCGATCACTACGAGCTTCCTGAAGGGGGCACACGAGATGCACCAGGCTGGGTCGCATGGACGATCTTCTTGCTAACCTTGGCTGAACAACCGTTTCCTCACTACCCTCTCTTACACGTGGGAGAGTAGGAGAGAGCTCTCAGAATAAGCATGAGTAGGAGGGTCCTCTGAAGGATCAGTTCAGAATATTCGTTCGTGGATTATACTCTGGAAACCATGGAGGAGATGAGGCGGGATAAGAACGTAACATTCTTTCATCAAGTGGACGTGCATGTTCGAAAACCATTTCATCGCCATAGGGAGAAGTAGGAGAAAAACGATAACTAGGGACAGGATGTGCAAATGGACGACCTACGTAAATAAAAACACGAACCGAGCACCTTCCTTCAAAGTGATACGAATGATGCACGGATCATAGTGGAATTCCCAAGTAGGGGTGTCAACGAATAGGACGAATGTCGCCATCTGAATCTGAAGACAATGACGGAAATAAAGGAAAGGGAGTGAGAATCTTACTAAAGAATTCTCAGTAGGGTATCTCCTTCTACTGTTCATCATCAAAGTCTCCAGGAATCTTGGGTTATTATAAAATAGTGAACATACGAAGATTAAATTTTAAGTTCAGAAAATACTTTTACCGAGATTCGGCCAATTTTAATTATGCGTCTTATAATGCATCATAATCTTAACATGTCATATTTATAATGAACTTTTCTTTTATCATTACATCATATTCCTCATCATCATCATTAATATAACATGCATAGAAGAACATCATATTTCTCATCATCAACTCATGTATGTTATGCACAGAAGAATATCATAATAGCTACACATGGACATGGTGCACATAATTTATTTCTTTAGTACCTTAGGTGACTTTAAAATCTTATCATCCTCATTATTTTCCTTGGGCCACCCTATACTCCACCCTTTTGGGAGTAATCTAGGTTATGAGCTCATACCTTACTAGTCGTCACTAGCATATACTTATCCTTTTTGATAAGTTAAAGTCCTGACTCTACCCTTTTGAGAGAACAGGTTAGGGGGCTAGAATCACCTTTTCACCACCTATAGTTTGATGGGTCCAAAGGATCATTTTCTTATAAATTTTAAGTCACCAATAAGTCTTTGCATGTTACAACTTGCAATTCATAATAATTCTAACATTTTCTTATTTACAGTCTTATTCTGGAATAATATATATCAACTATAATCATGCATCTGGAGATTCCAGGAAAGAGAGGTGGGTCACAATGGACACGCTTAAATACCAAATCTTTCCTTAGCCAGAATCTTTCCAAATTGCACTCTTACAGGAATACACTTTCTTCCAGGAACAATATGTCTTTATTTCATGCATAAGTTTTCATTGTTTGCAACAGCAACTATAACATACAAACCAGGGAATCAATCAATGACACCAAATTCTTAATAAGCATCAAATCACATTTTAAGTACACATAAAATTACTAGCTTCCCATAAAATTCTTACAAAGTTTTAAAACTCTTTTAGAACTAATTCTTTTTGTTAAACTTGAAAGAAGTCATAGGACTTTAGGCCTAACTTAACCATGGGACCGATTTATAACTTGAAAGAATGTTCATAATTAAATCTTTCACTTAAGATAAAAGGAGCAAGTCTTGAGCTTTAGAGATTTAGGTGACATCTTAGAATTATTACCATGCTATGCAACCTTATTTTAATCTTATCTTTATAAGGTGATAGCTTGGAATTATAAACATGATATGCAATTCCATTTCTTTATCTTTAAGATTTAAGGTGATGACTTGAAAATTAAACATGATGCAAGAACTTGTAATATAAACATGATGCAAGAAACTTGGGCGGAATCCGCATAGGACCAGGAGAGGAGAAGAGAATCTTAAGCAACCGGAGTCCGCATAGGACCGGTGAGGGAGAAGAGAATTACATTTTTTTTAAGCTCCAATTCTCAAGACTTCTTAAAGAATAAATTCTTTAACTCCAATTATCTCATTTCTTCGCTTATGATTCATAGGCAAGTCTTTGAGCTCTAGGATTTTTAGGTGATGACATAAAATAAACATGCCATGCATTGATTCTTTTAGCCATTATAAAATAAAGTGAGAGCATAAAATAAACATGAGATGCAACTTCTTTATTATCTTTAGAGATTAAGTGACAACTTGAAATTTAAACATGAAATGCAAGCTTGAAATTTAAACATGAGATATGCAAGTTCATTTATTTATTCTTGAGAATTTAGTTATGACATAAAATAAATATGGCTATGCAAGACATAAACTTAAACATGGATGCAAGTTCACTTGATCTCTTTACTAGAGCTCCTTCAAGACTTTAAGAAAATTATGATTTCAACCCAATATATGTATCTTAGCAAGACAAAGTAAAAAAATACATATTTCATATTCAAACCTCAAGATAAAAACATTATTCTTTAAAGTTTTGCATTAAATGGAATGTTCAAGCTTTAGAGGCCTAACTTGTGATGGATTTACAACCCATATTCAAGGTCCTCATCATCAAGCCATCATTTCATTCCTTCCTAGGCCATTTGGCCGAAACCATGAAAGGAAAATAAGGAAAGAAAAACTGAAATTTTAGAAGCTTTGGAAACTAGTGAAACCTTCAAGTTTTAGAGATCTAACTTGTGAAAGCTTTGCAACCAACACTCAAGAATCTCATCATCAAACCATGGTCTCATCATAAGCTAGGCCATATGGCCGAAATACTTTAAAAAGAAAGGAAGAAGAAACTGAAAATGAAAACTTAAAAGAAAGCTCATGAAAACATCATTTTTGAGCTAGAAACATAACTTGTCTTAGCATAAAATGAACTTAGAAACACCTCCCTACCTAATTTGATTTGAAAGAAAGGAAGAGAACTTGGTTTCCTTGAGTGAAATGAAGCAAAATATCCTTGAAAAGCTGAAGGGAGAATTCGGCCAAGAGAAAGAAAGAAAGAAAGCTTTTGGTGCTCCTAAGACTAGAATTTGTGTAAGTTATGAACTAAGCATCTAAACTATCTTCAAGCATGCCTATTTATAGAGATTTTGCAGCTCATAAATGGACAAAGGAAGGAAGGAAATCTGACCAAAAATTAGAGAAAAAAATAAGGAAGAAAAATCATTTTGTTTGGTGGCTTAAAACATGGAATCATGTTTCCATGTTTTCATGATTCTTTGTTTTCATTCTTTGGATTTTTGTGTAATAATTTTCTGACTTATTACTCAATAATTTCGTGCATTACAGCCTTGTGGAAGAGGATTTTGTGTGTTCCATGTATTATTTAGGTGTAGGCAAGGTATTCATGCAATTTAGAGAATTTACGGTTAAGGGCTTAAGTGAATTACTAAGCAATTTGGGTGTTTTAAGCAATTTTAGGTTCTAATCAATCTAAATAAATAATTTTGACTCTAGATTAGTAATTAGAATTTAATAAGCTTTAATTTGAGCCTAATATTGTTTAGGTTTCGTTAGACAAATCAAAATCTCAAAATTTGCAAAACTGGACAAGACAGGGCAAAACGGTAATTTAACCCAAAATTCCTGACCATCCGACTTAACCAATGGTTAATCATAACTTAAAAACACCTTTTAAAACATTTTAGTGAGGTTTGGACTTAGCGGCATGCAAATTTGAGTTAAAAACCGCAGGGCGTTTTGGTCATTTCGCGTCGAAACTCAAAATTGAGATTCTTCTCCTCTATTAACACACATAACACAAACAATCCTTTATTATCCTCAAAACATCCCCTTGAGGATGGGTGGGGCCCACGATCCTCATTTTCTGAGTAAAATAACCTCAGGGCATTTTGGTCATTTTACACATACAGAAATTTGGGTTTGCAATGCTTGTACGAATTGCTCCTAACTTCTCTTCTAACGTTATATTCCTTTATTGAGAATTGTTTGGTCTCAAATTTTATATAATATTTACCTACGGTAATTTGGTAATTTCTAATGACAAAAGATTACAAAAATTGGGCGTTACAATATCATGATGCTTATGTCAAATGTAGGGAAATTATCTCAAAGTAACCTAGTTTCACTTATGGCCATAGAAATCAAATCATGCATTTTTCTCTTTTTGTCGACATAGGAAAGACTTAGTTTATACCCAATGGGATTTGCCATGGACAACTCCACAATAGATAGTTTATACCAAATAGTATTTATAGTGGATCAAACCACACAAGGGAAATAGACGCTTATCAAGATGAAGCTCATTCCTATACGTGATCATTGAACTTCATTTTTTTCCATTTTTGAATCACATAGAATTATTCTAGCCAATACGTTTACCAACTCAAAATATTTGGGAAGTTCCTCTTTCCCGTTTCCTTCCCTTCATTCAACCTAAGTCTTGTTTCCGTTTTGTCCATATGTCAAAACATGCACAATTTAAGTTTATACATTCTCTTTTCCTTTTCCAAATGTATGCATAAAGCACATGTAGGCATTTCATTCACAATGAAATTTCAATCATGCCTCATAAACCACTCTTTACTTCCCCTAGCATGCATTTATATGTCACAAGTCACATGGCCAAATATGTAACATCAAGTATTTATGTCATACTAGAACCAAAATGCCATTGTTTCATCAATTCAAGACATTGTTTCTTTTCCATAATGGCAGATTTCACACCTTTGTATCACAAATTAAGTTGCCCTTCAAACAATCAATTCAGAGGTTTTAAAATTTCAAGGACACTTCGATGTGTCCACAAGGTTTCATAAAAACTTTAGGCAAAAAGAGTTCTCTAACTAGGTTAAAAAAATTAGACAATTGCGGTGCTTAGGAACCCCTTAGCTTAGCTCAAAACCCGAAGTGCATAATTTTTATCCCTAGAAAATGATTGAATTAACTCAAAAGGAAAATCAGAGTTATACTTCAAGATGTTATCAACACTAGGAAAAATTTCAAGTGACTATTCAATCATTTGGTATGGTAATAAAATTAGCAAAGTTTATAGCTTCAGTTTCAATAATCTAGGCAGCACATAGTTTACTTCGGTTTCTGATTTTTTTAAAGCATTAGGAGTCCAAATCAAAGCCCAAGAAAATTTGTGAAACTAGCCTAGGATGTTAGCTTCAACATATATTTTTATCTAGCTGACAAAAATGCCCACAATTCTCTCAAAAAATTCATGATTAGTGGCTGCCTATGTAAAAATAAAAAATCTAGCAGCAAGGTTCAAAATCTCTTTTCACAAAAATGACTTCTAACCTCATCCAAACATTCTAGGAAAATTAACACATCAATATAAATGTATTTTCAATCAATAAAATCAAAAATTTTGGACCTAACTCAATTAGAAATGATCAGAATAAATTTGAAGAGAAAAGGCAAAGAAAACCCTCTTTTGGTGTCTAATGGATCCTTGGCTCCAAGATTGATCCCTTCCACTCCAAAGCTCCCAAATCAACCTCAAATCCTTCCTAAATCAGTGAGGAAGTAAGGCATCAAGGTGAGGATTGATGGAGATTTGAGATTTCAATCGGTTGGATTGATAGATCATAAGGAGTAGAACAAGTTTTGTGAATAGGTCTTGAGGTTTTATCAAGTTTTGGCTAGGGTTTAGGAAGCTTGGTTATGGTGGTTTGAGAGAAAGAAATGAAGGCTGAACAAGAGGAGGCTTGGCCAAATTGTTGATGATGAAGAGATAAGGTTGGTTGGCCTTATAGTTATCTTGGTTAGGTTTAGGCATTTATGTAGTCAAAGTGTAATTCTTTCTAGTAATAAAAAGAAATGAATTGCTAGGATTTAATCTTGCTTTACAAGATTAAATCTTAGCCTTACACTTGGCTAAAAGGATAAACATTACCCTATTGTGAGAATTAAACTATCTTTCTGTTTAAAACGCACAGAAATTTTACCGAACGGGTGAAATGCCGTGCTCCGGTAATCAAACATCGCCCGAAAATTAATTCCATTATAAAATCCTTATTACTAACTATTCCTAACTTCAACCCTCTCTTTCTTAGTTCGGGCATTTCCTGTCTCTATCGGGTTTTGGCTTGCCTGCTGCCGGCCTAAGTTTACTATTTACCCCAGGCCAAATTTTTTTTTTAGAGGTTCATTGGGCCACCCTCATCATTGCTAAACTATCATATTTTTTAAATTATAACTAACAAAGCTCAAATTAATTTTTATGTTTTCTGGGTGTTACACACACCATACTTGGAAGGTATAGGCTCTTATTGTAACACCCTAATATTTAACTCAACACACCTAGGACGTATTTAAGTTAATTATTAGTTATTAATCTTTTGTTCCAGTTCTTTAATTTAAACTCTTGAAAATACTTTAATGAAATTACAGGTAATTTTTTTTTTAACTTTGAAAACAAAATGTGAGTCACGCATATTAAGTAAAACCCGTCGTCTATTTCGCACATAAAGAGGAGAAATAAAAACTAATCACATACGTACACAATTATCACATGAACATAACCACATCATCATATATAGTTATAGCATAAGTGTAACGCCTCGATTTTACTGTTAGAGTACAAATGACCGAAATGCCCTAAGGACATTTTTACCCAAATTCGAGGCAATTGACCCGAACCTCGAATGGGTCAACTCAATGTTTAAAGGGATTATATTGTTATGAATGATATCCAAGGTGAAATTCGTTTTCAAACTTTGGCTTAAAATGACCAAAATACCCCTCTGTTCTATGCGGGTAAAAGGTGTCGTTTGAGCCCGAAACTTTTCCAGAAGTTTGGAATGATGTTTTTAAGTGATGTTTGATGTTTAGCTGCCCGAAGGTCCCAGCAGTTTTAGTGCAAAATTACCATTTTGCCCCTAGAACAGTGTACAGTGAGCCTAATGACACAATTAAGCAAACCTAAGCAATATTAGGCTCTAATCAAAGATTAATTTATTTCGATAATTAATATAGAGTCAAAATAATTTCTTAAGGTTAATTAGAACCTAAGATTGCTTAGTTAAACTCTAATTGCATTATTTAATTCAAGATTCCTAGTCATGGAATCTTGAATAGTATTTCTCTCCAATTCCTTAAATTAAGGAATTATGCCATACCTCATTTGACTAAGAAATGAATTTAATTTGTTAATCTAGTATGACCACTCCTAATCAAGTCTTGAACCACCTTAATTAACCATTTTCTCACCTAAACACCTTCTTACAAACCCTTAATCAAAAGCCTAATCAAAGACACACCTAAACACATCTTTAAACCACAATTAGATGAAATAATTTCCTCCCCCTTTGGCTGATTATGCTACCGAAAATCCTCCCCCCATTTTCCTCACATGTTGATTTATTTTACACACAAAAGAGCCATGCTTTCCACCATACCTTGCCCATACCCAACACCATGCCTAAGACCATGCCTTGACCAAGAGATATTTTCCCTTCTCCTCTCAAATGGCCAGCCACTCCTCCCTCCTCAGGCCATCCATGAGCTCTCAATCTTCTATAAATACACTAGCTTGAAAGCTCTTTGAATGTTTACACACTTGAGCAAACTTCAAACTTTCTTCCCAAACACAAAGAGCTCCTTTTCTCTCCTCCTTGGCCGAGTTTTTCAGCAAAAGTTCAAGAAGGATTTCTTTCTCTTTTCCTCTCAAGAAACAAAGCTTTCCTTCCACTCTTCAAGACTTCTTTAGGTAGGGTTTAATTTCTAAGTTTTGTGTGTTCCTTTAAGGAAGAGTTCTAGTGTTTCTCTTGGTTTTTTTCAAGTTCTCCCTCTTTCCTTTTATTTTCGGCCTAGAGCCTTTAATTGAGGAAAAACTTTGGCTTGATGATGAGGTTTCAAGATAATGACTTGTTGTTGTCATGTGAGAAACCTCTAAAGCTTGAAACAACTTGGTCTTGGACAATATATGCTTGTGTTCCTTTCCTTTCCTCGGTTTTATTTTTCGGTTTCCTTTTCCTTTGTTTGAACAAAGTTTGCTAAAATATTGGGTAGATCACAAAAGCTTTGTTAAAGAAAAATTAATCACATGTTTTCAAAGAGCTCTAAGCTTACCCTTGCCAACCTTAAAGTTGGTCGGCCGTTCTAAGAGTTTTACTCTAGATTGAAGCCCATGAGCAATAAAATAAAGAATATGAGTAGTTCTATTTGTGCTTGCCTTGCTAAAATGTTGGTATTCTTGAATTACTCTTGAGCTTGATGATGAAGTTCAAACCAAAGTCTTCTTTGAAGACTTGGTGTCAAGAACTCTAAAGCTCATCTTCCATTATTAAGATACATGTTGGGTTAAGGCCATTGATGTTCCTCTAAAGTCTTGTAGGAGCTCTAGTTAAGATAAAACAAGTTGCATTCATGTTTAAGTTTATGTCTTGCATCCCATGTTTATTTTGATGCCATCACTAATCTCATAAGAATAAATGAATGAATTTGCATTATCATATTTAAATTTCCAAGCTTGCATTTCATGTTTATATTTTAAGTCATCACTTAATCCTTAAAGATAATAATGAGGTTGCATCTCATATTTATTTTATGCCTCACTTTACTTTGTAATGAAAAGTAAAATGAAGTGCATAGCATGTTTAAGATTATGTCATCACCTAACTACTCTAGAGCTCAAAGACTTGCCCTAAGTATCTTCAAAAGGAAATTTTAACCATGATAAGTGAATATGTTTACTATGATACAATGATGGTTTGATTTTGTAAAATGAAAAGATAATTTCAGGAAAATGTTGGAAAAATGCTTTATGAGGTCTCAAGGTGTTTAAATAGTTTGAAATGTGTCAAAAATCACATTTTCTAAAATTGTGCTGGTAATCGATTAACAGCTTAGTAATCGATTACCAGAGTGATTTTCGAAGGGTTTTTGTTCTGGTAATTGATTACCAGACAATGTAATCGATTTTAGATTGTTCATGCCCATAATCGTCCATAAAACCCTGTAATCGATTACCTATTAGTGTAATCGATTACTTCGATGTTTTTTTTTAATTATTTTCAAAATTTAACCTAAGTAATCAATTACTATCATATGTAATCGATTACCCAGTTGTTTGAACCCAAAATAAATTTAGTTCCTGGTAATCGATTACCAGGCACATGTAATCGATTACCAAAACACCTTTTTTCCTAAAATTGTCCTAAGAGAAAAACTAGCAACTCGTGTGCACTTATAACATGAGTTTATGTGATTATGTGTGATGAAAATTTTTGGTTTCTATCTTATCCTTGGCCACTGGATTAATTCTGTTGAGGAGTTAGAATGCATAAGATTATGCTTGAGCGAAGTGAGAAACGTTTTGAGGATTAGAAAGACTAAGTAAATAGGGAGATTTAGAACTAGAATCTTAAAGCACTTAGACACAAGAATAATAACTTTGTTCCAAGCATAATTGAGCTTAAGGAAGATGGTTCATAGTTGGTGATTATGCCTAGGAGTTGAATATAGAATCTTAAGCGAAGAAGAACTTAGAAATGGTCTAAGGCATAGATTCTAGAATCCCCATAGTTGAATAAATGATCATGATGAGTAATCTATACAATGCTGTTGGATGAGTTAGTGAGCATAATGTTAGAAAGAATTATAAAGAACGATCCCTAGGTATGATAAATATTTGCAATGGGTGATAAGATCACTAGAATAAGAATTTAAGACCCGTAAGGGCCAAAGCATAAAATACCATGAGATGGAAGTGTGATGTGAGCATGAGGACGAGTGACATATTCTTATTGATGTGATTTTGATAATATCTCAAGCATGAAACTTTATGTGTATAATTGGCATGTTGATATGATGAAGTGTTGTGCCATGTATTTGAGATGCATGAGGTTTCGAAATATGAATGAATTAGAAGAATATGCTCATGTGAACTAGAAAGTTATTAATTGAAAGAGTTCCATGAGGATGATATGTTTGATTGAGTTATGTGGCATGACTCAAATTTGAGGAAATCCTGAGCGTAGTCGTTATGCTGCGAATTTTTGTCAAATTTGAGAGACTTAAGAAAGTTTTAAGAAATATGATGTTTAATGTGACACACCGAGACGTACTTCTCCTGCTCCGGTGAGGAGAAGGTAAAACCGTGAGGGCATCGACATTAGCCTGCCAAAGCGGACAAAGTCGTTGGTCTTAACCAGTCGATGCGTTTCGAAGAAGGAAAAAGTCCCATGATGGGTGATCCTTAGGCCCCCTACCCATACTCTGGGAGTCGGGATTATGATGATTATGATTATGTTTATGATTCGCTTATCAAGAGGATAAGTAAGAACTAGTGACGACTAGTTAAGGTATAAGCTCATAGCCTAGTTTAAGGGGTGCGGTTACTATTATGTTTGGTGTCACAAGATTAAGATGAAGGAATGATGTTCAAGAGAAGTTACATGCCACTTATATGTTGACTGATTATTGTTTGGTTTGCCTAAGATGTTGCTATGCATTCATGTTTCGCATTACTGCATACATGCATTAAGATTCATGATAAAAGACATGGACCTTGGATAATTAACTCTACAAAAACTTCATAATGAACCTATGCATGTTTAACCTTTTCATAATAAACCCAAGGTTCCTGAACGATGACATTAGGATAGAGGATTTCCTCCTGAGATTCTTTAGCAAGATTCTCACCCTCTCTCTCTTTTCTTTCCGTTATCTTCAGACATCGATGGCGTCGTTCATGATCTTCATTGACCCACCCACTTGGGAGGTGCACTATGACCCCGAGCATCAGTCCTACCACTTCTAGGGTCATTGTGAGGTGTGTGTTTTTGTGTACGTAGGACGCCCGTTTGCTTTCCTCGTCTCCGGCTATCGCTTCAACCCGACTTCACCTTTTGGCGATGATCTGATCTTTGAGAGACGCGACCCCAAGATGAGCAGGCCGTCGTGCCCGTCCTTCTTCATCGACAGCATATCAGATATGTTCCCATTCTCGATTCGAGGCTGACCCTTCGAAGGACTCTTCCCTTCGTTCCCTATGGATCTCGTGGAGGAGCGAGGACCTCACCCAACCGAGGCATGCGAGGCGTGTCGACAAGCGAGAGGCGACCACGTCGTGGAGGCCACGCGTTCCCTCGATTCCCATGCCTAGATCTCGCTACGTTGGGCTACATCCGAGGAGCTCCATCAGTTCGTGGGCTACATCTCTCCATCTGAGGATCAGCGTCACCAGGAGGCGTGGAGGGTGAGGGTAGTGATAGTTGGGAGTCTCATCTTTTGAGGAGTTACCATGTACTTGCGTTATTTTTCCTTTCGTTTATGTATTTCAGCTCTATGTACTGAAGCTCTGCCCACGTATATGGGTAAGACTTTATGCATTCCTTTTATTCTAAACAGTTATGTACTAAATTATTATGATTAATGTCATGATGAATGTTTTCATGATTGAGGTGTTCTTTATTGATTTTGCCTTGTATGATTTATTTACTCTTCCGCTTTACGTTTCGTTTATGTCATACGCAAAGGTTTGCACTTTGTTTTACATATTCCATTTCAAAAAAAAAATTTACCCATATTTTCGCTAAGTTATTTTACAAATGATGTTCAAAGAAGTAATAACTAGTAATTAATCTTAATACGTCCTAGGCATGTTGGGTTAAATATTAGGGTGTTACAATAAGTATTAACCATTCCATATCAAGCACCAAAACACATTGCCCACAAACTAATCTTAAGTTAAGTATAGTAATCCAACACAAAAAATAGCAATCGAATACAAAATAAACTAGCATAATATTCCTCTCCTCACTACTCCTACTGAGGTCGTTTGAAGTGAAAACAATTGACTCGTCTCATGTGGCATAAAGTCTCGTGGTTTGAACATAGGCACCTTGGCGAGGATGGCTTGTGCCTTTATGTATAGGCTTCGCTCCTCTCATTGGCTGCATGACCATGGTCTCTTCATCATTATCACCCCCCACCTTCATAGGGACAATAGGGACAAACCTACCTAAAGGGTGACGGGAGAATAGATCCTCTGAGGGGTCCAACCATGACCTAGTAAAACGAGGTGGTGATTGGGGTGTGTAATTCAGAAGTCTTAAAGATGATGTAGCAGAGTCAGGATGTGGAAATTGTTGAGCTTGCGACATGAACGCTCAAAGGTAAGATCATCCGGAAAGAGGCGGGGAGAACCAATTACTAGAAACAGGCTGTGCAAAGGGACAATCCATAAAGACGTACAAACGAACTTACAATGACCCACAAAATGATAGGACCGGTTGATCGGGTCATAGTGCATTTCCCACGTAGGGCATCATCAAAGATCACAAACATTGCCATCAACCACTGAAGATGAGATGGAAAGAAAAGAAAGGGAATGAGAAACTTATAAAAGAATCTCAGGCTTTCACCTCCTAATGCGTTGTGTCATCATCATCATCCTCAAGAACCTTAGGATTCATTATGAAAATGTGAGCATGCATAAGGTTCATTTATTAATTTCCAAATACCTTTAGCCGAGGTTCGTGTCTTTTAGCATGAATCTTAATGTCATGGATACATCATATTGTATCATGAATGCATGCCAATACCATATGCCAATTATCATAAAAAATATCACAACCAATGTACATGATATAATGAACATAAATCTTTCTAACATGATTTTTCTTCATTATTCTTTTAGGTGACTTAGATTTCTCATTCACTTTTCCTTGGGGGCCATCCTATATCTCTCTCCTCTTGAGAGTTCTAGGTTATGAGCTCATACCTAACTAGTCATCACTAGTTTACACATATCCTCTTTATAAGCTAAATTCCCGACTCGTAGAGTGTGGTTTAGGGGGCATAGGAACACCTTTCATAACCATTTATTCCTGAGTCTAAGGGTCCTTTCTAGATCACCTCTAATAAACTTTAATTCAGGAGTCTAGAGGATCATTTCTATATGTCTTATGTCACCTTATTATATGCATGTTAAATTAAGAGATGAATGTGAGCGTGTAATCATAATTTTATCGTAACACATATCATATCCATAATTTTCATATATCATGCATCTTAACCAATCAATCATAAATTCATCATGCCACAATATCCTCACCTCATTGATTTACATATGCATTCACATCTTTTGTACATAGTTAATAGGCATATTAGCAATCATCATCTAATAGTAAACATGCTCCTACCCAGGATGCCGGAAATCAAGATTTTACTCAACTAATGCATATGCTATGCTCAAATAGGATATATACAACATACTAGAGGCCATACTTTATATAACTCAAAAACCAAACATACATAGTCATCAATTCATGTTATTTTGCATAGAAACACACTTATTTGTACATTTCTGTCCTAGTAATTGATTAGAAACTGGTAATCGATTACAGTTAAAATTTTCAGACATAAATAAGCTACTAGTAATCAATTACAGAGGGTGGTAATCAATTACCAAGGGCTCCAAAATTTCAATAACTGAGGTTTTAAAATACTTTGAGTTGCTCTTTCATTTTAAAACCATTATAAAGCCTTATTCCAATTTTTCCCTTGAAATTACACTCATATTTGTTCAAATCAAAGCAATCACCTCATCAAAATAATTACTTCCTCAAAAATCAAATTCTCTTTGTACATCATAGAAACAAGACTGCAAGCCGCAAAACAAAGAAAAAACCAACTTCAAACCCAAGCTCCTCATAAAGGTCAAATCTCATATATTGAATTGTGTCCTTAGTCAAAATTCTCATTTAAAATAAGAGAGGTTAAGTCTTCAAGCTTTAGAGGTTTAGGTGACAACTGAATTCATAAACATGCCATGCAAACCATATTTATAATCTTGGTCATTATAAGGTGATAACTTGGGAACATAAATATGATGTGCAAGGCTTGAAATATAAATATGATATGCAACTCCATTGTCTTATCTTTAAGATTTAAGTTGATGACTTGAAATTTAAACATGATATCCAAGACTTGGAAAATTAAACATGATGTAGGTCCATTTACTTATTTTTAAGAATTAAAGTGATGACTTGAAATATAAATATGATTATGCAAGCTTGAAACTTAAACATGAATATGCAAGTCCATTTTCTTATCTCTAAGAATTAAGGTGATGGCTTGAAATATAAACATGGATGCAAGTTCATTTTATATCTTGTTTAGCTCAAAGCTCAAGACCTTTAAAGAATAAAACTCTTTAATTCCAAATATTCTTAGCACAAAGAAAGTGAGCTTTAGAGTTCTTAATACCATGGTTCCAAGAACCTTGTTTCTTGAACTCATCATCAAGCTCAAAAAAGAATCAATTTAAAGGAAACTAACAATTTTTTCATTAATCTTTTGACAACAAAAACTAAACCTTGAGCTTTAGAGGTCCATTATATGATGGATTCACAACCACCATCATGATTCCTCATCATCAACTCATGGTCATTATCAAGCTTAGAATCTAAAATTTAAAGCAAGGAATAAGAGAAAGAACATGAAATAAACTCCCTACAAAGTTGTTTCTTATTTACAAAAGGTAAAGCTTGAGCTTTTATGAAGTAACAAGAATAAAAATCTGATGCTAATGGTGATAGGGAATTCGTCCAAGTGGAGTTAGAGTGGAGGAAGAATTTTTCTTGTGTTTTTGTATTTGGAAATGGAAAGTTTAGGTGCTTAGGAGTTAATCTATGGTTGGAATATATATTCTTGAGGTTTAGAGCTTGATTAGAGGTTGAGAATGGAGTCTCTTGAATATGAATGAGGAAAAGAAGAAAACTTGAAGTCTTGAGAGAATTAGAGAACTTTGAGTAAGGAAACTATCAAGTAAGCAAGTGCTAAGGCTAAGATGTTTGTGTGTAAATTTTGGCAATGGAAGACATCTATTTATAGGCACATGAGGGCTTTTAGCCGTTGCATCATGGCTGGAAATGGAGGGTTTATTTCATTTTTTAATTAAAGAAAACTTTAAAAAAAAAAGAATACTTATATGGTTGTAATAATTTTGTTCATGCATAATAGATGAAAATACTAAAATATGATGCTAATGGGAGACATTGTGGCTGATCACTTTATGGCTGAAATGGGTGGGTTTTCTTTTAACCATAAATAATGAAAAAGAAAGCTAAAGAAATGATGATAAGGTTGGATATGTTTCTTTGTTGGAAAAACCATAAAATATGATGAAATGGAGCATAAAAGGGCGCTGGTTTCTAATTACATTGTGGTCATATTTCTCATTATTTGCAAGTGGTAAAACATGTATTAGATGTCTAATAATTACTTAGGTAAAAGATTAGGAATTGATAGATTAGTGAAAAAGGGTAAAAGGTTAAATGTTTAGGACAAATCAAGACAAGGTAAAAAGAATAATCATACACTAGTAAATGAAGTTAATTTCAAATGAGTTAAAATCAATTTGTAACATAAGTTCTAAACTTAGGATAAGAAAATGTAATTGTACTAGATTTTACCTAAATCTTAACCTTAAACTTAAAATAATTAATTTTATGAGTTCTTGTGATTAAGGAAAGGAAATTTAATTTTACCTTAAGCAATCTTAGGCTCTAATTACCTCAAGTAATTATTTTTAACCTTAGGTAATTAATTTTTAACTCAAGGTTAATGAATGAAATCAATTCGAAAAGGATTAGAACCTAATATTGCTTTAATTACTTAAGTAAACTCATTAAGCATTAACTAGGGGTAAAAAGGTAATTTCACATAAAACTCTTGGAATTACCTTGAACTTTCCAAATATTACTTAGTACAACCATTTTAGGCTTCTCGGTGATGATTGGTTCAAACATTGCTCAATCTCAGGTTAAATTACCGCATAGGTAAATTAATAATTTTACGTATGGAAACTTGGAATTGAGATTTTTACCTCAACATCAACATATCACAAATAATTCCCTTCAAACATAAATCTAACCCCTTAATGATAGGAATTGACTATCTCTTATTTCCAAAAATGACCTCAGGGTATTTTGGTCATTTTGCACATGAAAATTGGATTTGCGATTTTTCGCACAAATTGTTATCCAAGACTCATATAATGTTATTCTAATGTTAAAATTCCTAATTAAGGATTGTTCCACCTCAAATCTCATGCAAAAATTACCTAAGGGCATTTTGGTAATTTTGCACGACACAAAAATCGGGTTACATTTCTCCCCTCCTTAAAAATAATTTTGTCCTCAAATTCGTTACCTGAACGCTGGGTACTGAGTTTTCATTTCTGATTCCAATTCCCATGTAACATCTTCTCTATCATGTCCCCATGCCACCTTGACCAAAGGTACAGCTTTGTTTCTCAATTGCTTGTCTCTTCTGTCCATGATCCTTGTAGGTGGTAGGTTGAAAGTCAGGTCCTCCCTTAATTGTCCTTCTGGCTCTAGCACATGACTAGGGTCGGATTGGTATTTTCTTAATTAAGAAACATGGAAGACATCGTGTAGGTTGGACAAATTGGGTGGTAGGGCTATGCAATAAGCTACTAACGCGAATCTATTAAGGATTTCAAAGGGCAAGGAATCTAGGACTCAACCTTTTAAGTCTCATTCTCGCCCTATGCTTGTTGTAGGGGTGATTCTAGGAAAACATGTTCTCCCTCATGGAATTCCAATGGCTTCGCCGCCTATTAGCATAGCTCTTCTGTCGACTTTGAGCAGGGAATCCTATCCCTAATCCTTTTGATTTATTCTGTTGTTTCCCTTACAACTTCGGTCCTATCATGCTTTGTTCTCTGGGTTCATACTAACATAAGGGTGATTGACACTTCCGTCCGTACAGGGCTTCATATGATGCCATACCAATGCTCCCATGCTAACTGTTGTTATATGCAAACTCGATCAGTGGCAAGTACTTATCCAGCTCCTCTTTGGTCCAACACACATGCCCTTAACATATCCTCCAGGGTCTGGATGGTCCTTTCAACTGCACATCCATTTGAGGGTGGTATGTCGTGCTTAAGCATAGCTTTGAACCAAACGCTTTCTGAAAGATTCCCCAAAACATGACGTAAACCGCAGAATACGATCCGAGATTATCATCGTCGCACTCCATGCAACCTTACAATCTCTTGGATATATAGCTAGGCCAACTTATCCAATGAATAAGTTACCTTAATAGGCAAAAAGTGAGCCGACTTCGTTAGTCGATCCATGATTACCCATATGGCATCATGGCCAGCTTGGGTCTTAGGTAGACCTATCACGAAATCCATTGAGATACTTTCCCATTTCCATCCGAGAATGGACAAGGGTTGCAACATCCGAAGGTTTTTGGTGCTCAATATTCACCTTCTGACAAACTAAGCACTTACTCACCCATGTGGCCACATCTTTCTTTAAGCCAGGCCACCAAAACATCTTTTCAGATCCTAATACATCTTGGTAGTACTAGGATGAATGGTGAAATAGCTCTTGTGAGCCTCCTCCAAGATCTCCTTTGGAGGTCACCACTCGCCGGCACGCAAATATGGCCTTCAAATCTCCATAGCTTATCTACCCCTAGGGTATAACCCTTTAACTTCCCTTCCCACCTTCCAGGGTCTCCTTAAACTCTACGTCCTCCTGTTGGGCTTGAGCGACCCTTTCCTTAAAGTTACTCGTTATACTGAGATAGCACATCTTCATGCTCTCAATGGTCAGTGACATCCCTAAGTTCAGTCTCTAAGCTTCTCAATCAACTCCACCTCCTTTACCATCATATGAGACAAGTACAGTGACTTTCAGCTTAAAGCGTCAACCACTACATTGCCTTGCCCGGATGATAGTTTAGCCCAAAATTGTAATCCTTCAAAAACTCCATCCATCTCCTCTACCTCATGTTTAGCTCCTTTGATCAAGAGATACCTGAGACTCTTGTATCAGAGAACATCTGAACTTTACTCGGTAGATGGTGTCGCCACACCTTCAAGGCAAACACCACGCTGCTAACTCAAGATCATGGGTGGTGTAGTTTGCCTCGTGAGGCTTGCATTGTCTGGATGCATAGGCCACCACTTGCCTATTTTGCATCAACACATAGCCCAATCCTTTTCCTGATGCATCACAATACACCTCAAACGGTGCATTGGGGTCAGGCAAAACTAAACTTGGGGTCGTGGTTAACTTTACCTTCAAGCTCTGAAAACTCTTCTCATATTTGGGTCCAACAAAAGGGGCATTCTTCCTAGTGAGCTTGGTTAAAGCAACGATATCTAGGAAAATCCTTTAATAAACCTACGGTAATAACTAGCTAATCCCAAAATGCTCCTTATCTCCATTACTGTGGTAGGTCTATCCCACCTCATCATGGCTTCCATCTTACTAGGATCCATGAAAATACTTCCTTTCGACACCACATGACCTAAGAATTTCACGTCCTATAGCCAAAATTCACACTTAGATAACTTAGCATACAACTTTTTCTCCTTTAGGATCTCCAAAACCAGCTTTAAGTGACATTCATGCTCCTAATGGGTCTTCGAATAGATGAGTGTATCATCTATGAAAATCACACCAAACACAGTAGGAGCATTTTTCAGTCCAAATGACATCACGTAAACTCAAAGTGGCCATACCGTGTCCTAAAAGCAATCTTAGGTATGTCCTCATCTCTCCCCTAATCTGGTGATATCCTGACCTCAAATCAATTTTAGAAAACACCACTGCTCCCTTAGCTGATCCATCAAGTCATCAATCCAAGGCAAGAGTACTTATTCTTCATTGTCACTCGGTCATCTGCCTATAATCTATGCATAGTCTCATGCTCCTATCCTTCTTTTTCACAAGCAAGACCAGGGCTCCCCATGGTGAAGCACTAGGCCTCACAAACTTTTTTGCTAAAAGCTCTTCTAACTGAGTCTTTAACTTAACTCAAGGGTGACATTCTATAAGGTGCTATGGATATTGGCCCCTTCCCGGGACTAACTCTATGGAGAACTCTATCTCTCTTCCAGAGGGAACTTAGGTATATCATCTAGAAACACCTCAAGATAGTCTCTTACTATAGGCACCTTATCAATGTCTTGCTCAAAGTCTACTTCGCTAGCAGCTAGGAGAACATATCCCTTACTTTCTCCCCATAACAGTTGACTTCTACAGGTCTAGATAAAGGCTTAAAGGTTTACTAGACAAAACAGGGGTAGGAAGAAAGATAACATACTTGGTATAGCAATTTAACATTACACGGTTGGTGTGAAGCCAATCCATGCCAAGAATTATACCTATACCATGTATAGGTAGACAGACTAAATCCAAAATAAAGGGTCTATTTTCAATAATGAAATAACAGTTAAACAATACCTACTTGCCCTAAAGATTTGCCAGTGTGTAGAAATAGTAAGATCGAAAGGAAGTTCAGACACATATAGATGGAAAGACTCAACACTAGCATGTGATATGAATGAATGGGTTACGCCAAAATCAAACAATACATTAATGTGCTACCATTCATTTCACTTACCTTCTATGAGGTTTTTGGACCTTGCCGAGTCTTCGCATTAACGTGAAGACCCTTCCTTGGTGTTATGGTCAGGGATGGCCGTTAGGTTCCTTTCTATGACTCTCTATGTAGTATCCTAACTTTCCACACTTGAAGTAGACTCCCAAGCCTAGTAAGCAAGGTCAATCCCCATGTGACTTCCCACATTTGGGGCAACAGTGGTAGGTGCAAGTCTCTGGAGTTGAGACCCTCTAGGGTGCCTTACCCTTAGGACCACTGATCCCCTATGGTGCAAATTCCTCCTAGGGCCTTGGGCCTGAACCTTGGTGAATTGGGGCCTAGGTTACGGCTTGAAACTTAGGGCTTGTGGTGCCAACTTCTTGGTGAAGTTTCTGCCCTTGGTATGCTCAGCCTCTTTTGCCCATCTTCGATGATGCGGCACTTGTTGACTAGGGTGGGGAAATCCTAATCTCTAGGTGCGTACGCAACATTCATCTCGGCTTCAGCCTTGTATTTGACACACTTCCAAAACTCGTCAAGGTTCCCTTGAAAGATTCTGGAGAATTTGATCAATTCCTCAAATTTCACGTGTATTGTGGAATACTCATTCCTCCTTGAACTAGCTACATGAACTCTATGTCTTAGCATTCCACATCGATGCCAGGAAATGCTTCTCGTAGAAATAGGTTTTGAACATCTCCTAGTCAATCAGGATGCCAAATGCCTCCAGTAATCTCCGAGTGCCAAGTCCACCAAGACTCGGCATCTACCTCCAACATGTAGGAGGCATAGGTCACCTTTTGCTCCTAGGCGATCACCGAGAAGATCTTCTCCATCTTTTGATCCACTCGCCCATAGTTGGGGTTTAGGGTTCCCCTAAATGGGGAGGTTTGCCCTTCGAAACTCCTCTAAACGGGCATGTTTAAGTCCCTCTGAGAATTGCAACTACATTGCCCTGGCGGTCCATATGCTCGAACATCATCTGATAGCCCTTGCCATGTCCTGGAAGGCCTCTGCTTCTCCCTACTGTTTGAGCCTGTGGCCTTTCTCCTATGGTCAAATCATTGGTTCCTAAGCACACAAAATAGTAACACTAGGTGATCAGACTCAATACTTCATGCAAAGTAAGCTAGTTATTATGGCACACATGCACAGACAAAGGTCATGCATTGCTATCCTATAGCTTATTCTACCAATAAAGCACTACACATGACATAACTATCACATCATGCTTAAGAAGCATAGTTGTCAATCCTCAAGCTTCGTGAGATCAAACCTTGATACCAAAATGTAACACCCTAATATTTAATTCAATATGCCTAGGACGTATTTAAGTTAATTATTAGTTATTACTCTTTTGTTTCGTCTTTAATTTAAACTCTTGAAAATACTTTAATGAAATTACAGGTAAATTTTTTTTTTTAAACTTTGAAAACAAATTGTGAGCCACGCATATTAAGTAAAACTCATCGTCTTTTCACATATAGAGAGGAGAAATAAAAACTAATTATATGCGTACACAACTATCACATGAACATAACCACATCATCATATATAGCTAGAGCATAAGTATTAACCATTCCATTTCAAGCACCAAAACACACTACCCACCAACTGAGTTTAAGGTAAGTACAGTAATCCAAGATGAACAATAGCAATCGAATACAAAATAAACTAGCAAAATATTCCTCCTCACTACTCCTCTCAGAACGTTTGGAGTGAAAACCACGGATTAACTCGTCTCGTGTTGCATAAAGTCCTATGGGTCACATGGGTGTCTTGAGGATGGGTAGCACCTCTACGTATAGGCTATGCTCCTCTCGTTGGCTGCATAACTGGTCTTTTCATCATTATCACCCTCACCTCCATAGGGACAATAGGGACAGACCTCCTGAGGGTGACGGGAGGGTAGATCCTCTGAGGGTTGACCATGACCCAGGAGATGAGGTGGTGATCAGGGTATATAATCCGGAAGTCTCAAATAGATTATGCAGCAAAGTAAGTATATGAAACCGCTAAGCTTGCAAACGCGAACGCTCGAAGGCAATATCATCCAGGAAGGGCAGTGGAGGAGAACCAATTACTAGAAACGGGGTGCATAAATGGACGATCCATAAAGACGTACAAATGAACTACAATGACCCACAAAATGATAGCACCGGTTGATCGGGTCATAGTGCATTTCCCACGTAGGGCATCGCAAAGATCACGAACATTGCCATCAACCTCTAAAACGAGAGAAAGAAAATAAGAAGGAATGAGAAACTTATAAAAGAATCTCAGGATCTTTCACCTCCTTATGCGTTGTGTCATCATCATCATCATCCTCAGGAACCTTGGATTCATTATGAAAATGTGAGCATGCATAAGGTTCATTTATTAATTTCAAAATACCTTTAGCCGAGATCCGTGTCTTTTAGCATGAATCTTAATATCATGGATGCATCATACTATTATGAATTCATGTCAATACCATAAGCCAATTATCATAAAAAATATCACAACCAATGTACATGATATAATGAACATAAATCTTTCTAACATGATTTCTCTTCATTATTCTTTTAGGTGACTTAGATTTCCCATTCACTTTTCCTTGGGGACCACCCTATATCTTCTCTCCTCTTGAGAGTTCTAGGTTATGAGCTCATACCTAACTAGTCGTCACTAGTTACACTTATCCTCTTGATAAGCTAAATTCTCAACTCCAGAGTGCAGGGTTAGGGGGCATAGGAACACCTTTCATAACCATTAATTCCTAGAGTCTAAAGGGTCCTTTCTGGATCACCTCTAATAACATTTAATTCAAGGAGTCTAGAAGATCATTTCCATGTGTCATATGTCACCTTATTATAGGCATGTTAAATTTAAAGTGCAATATGAGCGTGTAATCATAATTTTATAATAACACATATCATATTCATAACTTTCATATATCATGCATCTTAACCAATCAATCATAAACTCCTCATGCCACAATATCCTCACGTCATTATTTACATATACATTCACATCTTTTGTACATATTTAATAGACATATTACTAATCATCATCTAATAGTAAATATGCTCTTACCCAGGATGCGAAAATCAAGGACCGACTCAACTAATGCATATGCTATGGTCAAATAGGATATATACATACTAGAGGTCAAACTTTATTTAATTCAAAAGCCAAACATACATAGTCATCAATTCATGTTATTTTGCATAGAAACACACTTCTTTGCACATTTCTAATCCTGGTAATCAATTACAGAAGCTGGTAATCGATTACACAGCAAATTTCCAAAAACATGAATAAGCTACTGGTAATTGATTACAAAGGGTGGTAATCGATTACCAGAGGCTCCAAAATTTCAAAAACTGAGGTTTTAAGATACTTTGAGTTGCTCTTTCATTCTAAAACCATTATAAAGCCTTATTCTAATTTTTCCTTTGAAATTACACTCATATTTGCTCAAATCAAAACAATCACCTCATCAAAATAATTACATCCTTAAAAACCAAATTCTCTTTCTACATCATAGAAACAAGATTTCAAGCCTCAAAACCAAGTAAAAACTAACTTCAAACCCAAGATCCTCATAAGGTCAAATCTCATATATTGAATTGTCTTTAGTTGAAATCCTCATTTAATATAAAAGAGGTTAAGTCTTTAAGCTTTAGAGGTTTAGGTGATGACTAAATTCATAAACATGTCATGCAAACCTCATTTATAATCTTGTTCATTATAAGGTGATAACTTGGGAACATAAATATGACTTGCAAGCTTTGAAATATAAACATGATATGCAACTCCATTATCTTATCTTTAAGATTTAAGGTGATTACTTGAAATTTAAACATGATATCCAAGACTTGGAAAATTAAACATGATGTGCAAGTCCATTTACTTATCTTTAAGAATTAAAGTGATGACTTGAAATATAAATATGATTATGCAGGCTTGAAACTTAAACATGAATATGCAAGCCCATTTTCTTATCTTTAAGAATTAAGGTGATGGCTTGAAATATAAACATGGATGCAAGTTCATTTTATATCTTGTTTAGCTCAAAGCTCAAGACCTTTAAAGAATAAAACTCTTTAATTCCAAATATTCTTAGCACAAAGAAAGTGAGCTTAAGAGTTCTTAATACCATGGTTCCAAGAACCTTATTTCTTAAACTCATCATCAAGCTCAAAAAGAATCAATTTAAAGGAAACTAGCAATTTTTCCATTAATCTTTTGACAACAAAAACTAAACCTTGAGCTTTAGAGGTCCATTATATGATGGATTCACAACCACCACCATGATTCCTCATCATCAAGCCATGGTCATTATCAAGCCATAGAATCCGAAATTTAAAGCAAGGAACAAAAGAAAGAACATGAAATAAACTCCCTACCAAGTTGTTTCTTATTTACAAAAGGTAAAGCTTGAGCTTTTATGAAGTAACAAGAAGAAAAATATGATGCTAATGGTGATAGGGAATTCGGCCAAGTGGAGTTTAGAGGAGGAAGAATTTTTCTTGTGTTTTGTGTTTGGAAATGGAAAGTTTAGGTGCTTAGAAGTTGATGTATGGTTGGAATGTGTATGCTTGAGGTTTAGATCTTGATTAGAGGTTGAGAATGGAATCTCTTGAATGTGAATGAGGAAGAAGAAGAAAGCTTGAAGTCTTGAGAGAATTAGAGAACTTTGAGTAAGGAAACTATCAAGTAAGCAAGTGCTAAGGCTAAGAGTGTTTGTGTGCACATTTTGGCAATGGAAGAGCATCTATTTATAGACACATGAAGGTTGTTTGGCCATGCATCATGGCTGGAAATGGAGTTTATTTCATTTTTTAAAGAAAACTTTAGAAAAAGTTTGCTTATATGGTTGTAATAATTTTGTTCATGTATAATGGATGAAAACACTAAAATATGATGCTAATGGGAGACATTGTGGCTGATCACTTCATGGCTGAAATGGGTGGGTTTTCTTTTGATTAAACATAACCATAAATAATGAAAAAGAAAGCTAAAGAAATGGTGATAAGGTTGGATATGTTTCTTTGATGGAAAAACCATAAAAATATGATGAAATGGAGCATAAAAGGGCGCTGGTTTCTAATTACATTGGATAGATTTCTCATTATTTGCAAGTGGTAAAACATGTATTAGATGTCTAATAATTACTTAGGTAAAAGATTAGGAATTGATAGATTAGTGAAAAAAAGGGTAAAAGGTTAAATGTTTAGGACAAATCAAGACAAGGTAAAAAGAATAACCATACACTAGTAAATGAAGTTAATTTCAAATGAGTTAAAATCAATTTGTAACATAAGTTCTAAACTTAGGATAAGAAAATGTAATTGTACTAGATTTTACTTAACAAAATCTTACCTTAAACTTAAAATGATTAATTTTGAGTTCTTGTGAGTAAGGAAAGGAAATTTAATTTTACCTTAAGCAATCTTAGGCTCTAATTACCTCAAGTAATTATTTTTAACCTTAGGTAATTAATTTTTAACTCAAGGTTAATGAATGAAATCAATTCGAAAAGGATTAGAGCATAAAATATTGCCTTAATTACTTAAGTAAACTCATTGAGCATTAACTAGGGGTAAAAAGGTAATTTCACATAAAACTCTTCTGAATTACCAAACTTTCCAAAGTACAACCATTTTAGGCTTCTCTGATAAGGTTCAAACATTGCTCAATTTAAGGTTAAATTACCGCATGGGTAAATTAATAATTTTACGTACGGTAAAAATTGGAGTTGAGATTTTTACCTCAACATCAACATATCACAAATAATTCCCTTCAAACATAAATCTAACCCCTTAATGATCAGATTGACTATCTCTAATTTCCGAGCAAAAATGACCTTAGGGGCATTTTGGTCATTTTGCACATTAAAATGGGATTTGTGATTTTGCACAAATTGTTATCCAAGACTCATATAATGTTATTCTAATGTTAGAATTCCTAATTAAGGATTGTTTGACCTCAAATCTCATGCAAAAATTACCTAAGGGCATTTTGGTAATTTTGCACGACACCAAAAACGTTACATTGATACCATTTGTAACATCCCTTGACTTTATAGATTGACTTGCCCACAAACCAACACGTCTTCAACATGCTTTGTCCCCAACATTCTTCTTAGGAAAATTTTCGAGGAGGTCACCTATTCCAAAATTGCTCCAAGTCAAGTACGCTTAACCATGAAGTTATTTAATGATGGGCTACTTAAGAAAGATGCATCTTTGTTGGAATAGATAGTAGCAATGAATTCATATAAGTCATCTTCGCTATATCCAATACCTATACAACCTCAAGATCCCTCTCATTCTGGTGTGTAATCGTTCATTCATGTATCCCTCCACTTAGAGGTCTTTGCCAAGAGCTCCTTCCATGTCTTCTTGCAATGATGGCTCCTGCCTTCATTATTGGGCATTTCAACTTAAGCATGAATATTTTCATGTTCACATTAGCTTGGTGTGCACATGGGAGGAACAAGGCTTTGTAATTCAACTGAACTTTTAACTTTTGCTGGTTTTTCCTCCTGCACCTGGGACTCCTCTTGCCATAGATAAGCCTTTTCAAATTCTAAATCCTCATAAGAGTGACAGACATATGATAGAGTATTCTCTGCAAGGTGGATGATATGTGCTAGTTTGTCCCTTGAATCTTTATCCTTTGCGTCTGAACTGCAAACCCTTCAAAACCAGGATCTAATACCACTTGTAGGTATAAAAGTGCATGAGAAAGGGTTAATCATGCTTTACTTCTTTTTCATATCTGAAACTTTTAACAAAAATACTAAGAAAGTAGATTTCTGAAGTAATTGATAAATAACATGAAACTTTAAAACATTATGCCAGTATAAGTTCAACTAAGAACTATACTTCATAAAGAGATTTCTATAATGAATGATAAGAAATATAAAGGCATAATGCATTATATCAGGTTAGATTAACAGGATAACATAGCAAAGAAAAGATAAAGGAGATCAAGGAGAAGAAGATGTGACACAAGGATTTTTATAGGTTTGGCCAAACCTACATTCCATGCTTGAAACATGTTCCACTAAACATCTTTCTCAAACTAGAGAAAGAACATGGATAGTCTTTACATTAGCCTTCCCAAACTTTCACTTATGACCAGGAAACAACCCCCACTGTCACAAGTTGAGTAGTTATTCACCAGCCTCCAAGCTGAACCTTGAGTAGTCCTATACTAGCCTCTTTAAGCAAATCCCGTGATAAGTAGATAACCCCTACTATCATGTTGAAAGTAGTTATTCACCAGCCTTTCCAGCTAAAGTAGTCTTTCTCTAACCTTTCCAAGCTGAACCCGTGACTAGTAGACAACTTTTATTGTCACATTGAAAGTAGTTAATTCAACAGCCTCTCCAAGTTAAACAGAGTCTTTCCCTAGCCTCTCCAAGCTAACTGAGACCAAGAACACCTTATCATGTTGCAAGTAGTTTTACATTAGCCTCTCAAAGCTATCTCACACTGATCACAATTGGATCAAGGATACAAAGGTTTGTGTTTGGGTTGCTACTTAAACTAACCTACACTCAAGTTTCCTTAAAATATACATGAATAACCTGGGATAACTTGAATGACTTCTTTCCCACAACTCTTCCTATGAAGAACATATAACTATTCAAGAATGTGGAAAGAAGATTTTTACAAGTAATGAGACTGATTACATGATGATAAGATGAACCTTCCTGGACATGAAAAGAGATTTGCATAGAGTTTCCTCTTATGCAGGATCAGTCTTGATAACGTTGAAGCACAGGATTCTATATATAGACGGTCTTCCATTGTGACCATTGCCCTTGATTAGATCTCCAAATGACACGTGTTGATCATCCATTTGTGTCTTGGAAAAGCAATATAGAAGAGTAGCATGTTGTTGTTCAGAGCTTTTACAGAAGTCGTTGTGAGATATAAGTTTCTGATATGACTTCAGAAATTACTCTTACTTTCTGAATCGTGGTTTCTGAACTCCTTCTTCTAGAAGCTGAGGTTGTTGACCAAGTTCAGAAGAGATGACTCAATTTGAAACTGGATTTGACTTTAAATTTGAATTTCAAAAATTCAAATTTCCCTCCTTTTTCCAGTAACGTTGATGTCTATAGTAAAGTGAGCTTTTTGAAGTGAGGAATCAGTCCCTTGATGAATCTTTAGTCTTCAGATCTTCAATCCAAGCTTTATGATGTTGAAAGATTTGCAATCATGATGATTGAAGATAGTAGAACAAATTGTCTTTAGAGATTAGTGAATATCATAATTTCAAGTGTACTTTCTGAAGTCCCAAAACTTAGTTTCTATACTTGTCTTTGATATCTTTTTATCCAAAAGGCATGTATACATACTTTGCACAATATAATATTCGCTTATATTAAGTTCAATCTCTTTATATGAGATAAATCATGTTTACATATGCAAAGTGAAATTATTCTCACTTTAAGTTCGCTTTATGCAATCCGAAAATAACCTATATGCTTATGACAAGAAACTCAAGGAAGACATTAGTCATTCTTCAAAATATTTTCTTTGAATTGGTTTTGTTATCACTAAAAACATATTGCATTAATGCTTTCTGAAGGGTTCTGGAGCTAGGATGCACACTAAATCCTTTTTTCCCTTTACCAATGCTCTCTCTTCCTTCTTTATCTATCTTCCTTCCCTTCTTTTCTCACATTCTCTCTCCATCTCTCAATTCTCAACACTAACACATGTAACGTTCGAATTTCTATATACTAATTACTTTGGTTAGTTAATGGATAATTAGTTATTCATAATTAATTTTAGCATCTTAGTAATTAAAATGAATATTTTGCTTTTTTTAAAACCTTTGAAGGTGATTAATTAATTTATGAACTAAAAAGTGTGGTGATGTGTCTTAAAAAAAATTGGATTCCCTCCATGTGTTTTCTTTTGAAATTTAAACTCTAAAATGCATGAATTAAATAATCTTTATTTGGAATTAGAGTTGTGTAAGAATAATATTTTAATGGGTGTCTCATGTTTATTTTTGTGATTTTGTGTGTGAAGTCACTTGGCTATCTTTACTTACATACACCTAATTGCCAAACTACCCTTCTCACACACATCCATTCTCTCATAAAAAGAAAAAGGACCTAAACCCCATTTCCCCCTCTCTTACTCATGTTGCCACACACACACATATAGAGACACATACACTCAACAACATCCTTTTCTTTCTTTCTTTCCTTCTTCCATCTCTTCATCTTCTTTCTTTCTTTTTCTTCACTTCCTTTATCACTACCACCAACCCTCCCAAATATTCAAACACAATAACACCACTCCATCTAGTATTACACTTCTGTTGGCTTAAGAATTTTCAAATAAAAGGTGATGACAAATTACAACAAATAGTGCATACATTCTCTGAATTAGTACTTCAAACAAATAAAATATAAAAAAGGGAGAGTTATGTACTACGTATTCTCTCTAGAAAATTACAGCAAAGCACACATGAGTTGAGAAAAATATTAATAGCAAGAATTAGTCCACCTCCTTGTCTCCATTATTACACAATCAACACATAAAATGAAGGGAAAGAAATCTACATTTAATTCCTTCATATCAAGTTCATATCTTAACAGGAAGAATTATATAAGGTATGTCAATGGCACCGTTGAAACAAATCATGAGCAAAAGGGAAAAAAGATCAGGATCCCTATTTCTAGACGAGAAATATTGCTGTAAGAAGGCTCAATCATTGGGAAAATCATATATGCATGGAAGAAATCTCTCAATCAAGTGAATAGACAAGCACCTTAAAAGGAAAACATTCTACCTTCCTTCAAAAGCCTGTGCATTAATATACAATATAGGGGAACTTTGGAATTAGTTTTTTTTTAGCAACTGTGCAATTTACACATTATTTAAAGTGATTCTTGTATTTCATAGAACAGCCCACTTTGATTGCAATTTTGGAGTATTAGGCGTACTATTTGTATTTATGTTGTGAGTGCTTTGGTGAGTTAGCCTTGAAGTGAAACATTCAAAGACAAGGCTTTGGAAGAGTATCTGGAGTAATTGGAGAAAATTGCTATAATAGTTGTTGATTGAAGCTTAGTGGAATCTCACCAATTGGTGAGAACTGATATAGACTTTAGAGTTGGAAGTTGAACGGTATAAATCTTGTTGTGCTTAGTCCCTCTATCTCTCTCTTCTTTACATTTATTCACTTCACTGCACTCATCAAAAGAAAACATAAATTATCTCATATTTTATTAGTAGATTTTAGTTATTCATATTTATTTTGCTTGAGATTTTTTAATTTGTGTATTCATGTGTAGCCTCTTAAAAAAAAAGGAAAGAGACTTGATTCAAACCCCCCTTTCTCAAGTCTCCTTGTACCATCAACTTCCTTCCCTAAGCTCCAAAAATGAAAAACCCTATCCTTGGAGGCCTTCGAATTTGTGGATGCATCCTTGATAAGGAAAGAGATCTTGCTCACCTTCACCTCTTAGAAGCTTCAAGGACTCCTACGTCACTAGTCTTTAAGTTATGGTAGGGGCTTCTATGTCTCCCCCTTTGTCTCTGTTGAATCTTAGGGCTCTAATGCTCATCTTTGTTATGAATGTTGTTATGTTGTTGTGACTCTTGATAAATGCTTGAAATAAATCATGTGTAATGTTGGAATGTTGTTGGAAATAATTCTTGGTTCCCCTTCCCATGATGCATTCTCATTTGGTATTTGGGGGCCATTTTACATCATGTTTTTATGATGTTTTGGATGGCATTATGAGGAAATTTGAATGTTGGATTTATATATATGTGTATACCTTTGTTTTTAATGCATGAGAGCTTGAAAATACAACTTTACATGTTTGGAGGTCTGAAGTATGTTGCACATATTTGAGTACATATGCATGCCATGTGTTTGATAAAACTTATAAATGAAACTAAAGATTGTTTGGGGTTGAACTTTTGCATATTTATTGTATGGGTAGTTAGTTCAATGCAAAGCTCATGTTTATAAAAGTACAAATCAAGTTAATGAGGTAATCTTGAAAGTTATAATCATAAACATGTAAAATTCGGTTATATGTTGAATAGGTCCACTTTACCATGTTTTTGTGATGCTTTGGGTTGGATTTTTATAAAAATTAAGTGTTTGATCTACACACACACACACACACACACACACACACACATATATATATATATATATATATATATATATATGTAATCCCTTGTTTTTAATACATATAAACTTAGAAATATGACTATTGGTGGTGCCTTTGGTGGTGAGCAACCTCATGCACGAAAATTACTCATTATGCATGCTAATTGTTTGATAAAACGTCTAAACAAAATCAAGATTAGTTTAGGTTGTGTTTTTTTTCATGAACTTAATTCTTGAATAATGAAGCTCTAGTTAAAACAATATTTTGGGAAGTGAAAAGGGAAGTTTGAATGCGTTTTGATTCATCATATGGTCGCATCTTAGTTTTGGCATAATGGATGACGCTTTATTCCGATCACTAATATTTGTACTTGCCTGTTGAATTGTTGTTGTTATATTTCTTATTTTAAAGAAAAGGATTTTAGAGTGCATTATTGAAACTTATGCTTGCATTGTTTATGAAGAAAGGAATGACTTTGAGGAAAGAGGAAAAGAGGAAAAATTAAGGAATAAGGAATCATAATTAAGACATAAAGATTAAGAGTCGACTTATGTCTACAAAGAGGGTTCTGACATGAATCGTTTTGAGGGCTAGTGAACTGGACATTGACTTTCTTTATAGTGCACATGAAGGTTTCAGTATTGGTTCGCATTAAGTATTAAGTAAGGGCCGGTTAAGCATGAGCTCATAGCCTTTAAAGTATCTAAACTAAGATCAAACGAGAGGAATGAGTAGTGAGGTCAATACGAATGGATAGAAACATGAAAGTTACGAGATAGATAGAAGACCAAAGAAAATACCTAAACTATGAAGTTCTTGATGACTTGCATTATGATAGCCATTTATGCATGCATGTGACATTTAATGAATAAGCCTAATCCTTTTTCCATGCATGCATGTCTCTTTAGTTATACTAGTATGGATCTTTTATGCATGCATGTACATCTCATGGTAAGATCATGCTAAAAGACACCTCTACCTTAGTAAAGAATGGTTGTGAAATCCTAAAATCGAAACTCATGATTGTATACTAATGATTTCAAAGGAAACCAAGGAAGACTGGAGATGATAATGATGTCATGTTAATTGCATATGCCTCTACTGAGATTTCAATTGATTTCTCACCCTTTTCTCCTTTTCCATATCATCTCTAAATGAGCAAATAGATCCCGATGCCCTACAAAGTTAGCTTGCTGGAGTATTGTTGATTTTGCCTTGCTTGGAGATTGTGCTATATCACTTTATCTCATTTGATATTTCAAAATCTTTGAGTCATTTTGCTCTATGTTTATAGAATTATATGTCCTTTTTTTTAGGGAGCTTGAACTTTAGATTTTTCTTGTATTTGGGCTATGAGACCCTTGTTTCTCTATGTTTTGTATTTTGTGACTAGAGGCCATAACTTAGTATTCTCTTAGCTATTTTGACCCATGAGGCCACATATCTTCTTATATTAAATCATTAGGTATTATGTCATGGATTGGGTGGTGCTATGTGCCTCATGATAATGATATATGAGATACTAGAATATTGTAATTTGAATAGAGGTCGAGCCATGGATGATTGGTTATTTTGTTTATGATTTTTTGCCTTCCAGGAGGCATGGTACTTATGCGTTATCATGCTAGATTTTCGTTAAAATATTTAATAACATTAATGTCTAGTATGGGAATCTCTCACTTTGTTTTTTTTTTTTTTTTTTTGAGAGAAAAAGGAAAATACTAGTGCTATCTTTGATAGAAGATATGTTTAGTATTGAAAAGCTCATAAAATAAGGTATGATTCCTTAGTATTAACTTTTATGTGACTCGAGCACATAGGAATGAATACTAGGGAGTTACAACTCGCACTCACCCACTTTTTCACTTTATCTCTCTCTCTCTCTTTCTTTCTCTCATGCACAGTAAACACGTGCTATGTATTCACTTTGCACATTCTAGCACATTAATATTTATAAACAGAACAAGTTTTTACCCAAATTACTGACCAAGGGGTGAAATGGTAGTGCATAAATGCACAAATGCACTGTTCAACTACCCCATTTAAATTTTTTTTTTCACTTCATTTTTGTTACTCTTTTTATGTAAAATGTTACACCTAATTGTTAACTACATATTTCTTATTTTCCTAATAAATAATATTCATAACTTGGTATAAAATATTTTGAGCTTGTTTTTATTGTCTTATTTTAAATAGCTAGTACTTGCATTTTATGTTTTTATTTGTTATTCAAAATAGATATTGATGTAAAATTATCAAGTACGACAAATAACATATTTTATGTCAGGTACATGAATTAAAACTACTTTCATACAAATTGTTTTATGGAAAGGGGATGTTATATATATATATATAGAAATTGTATGTATATGTAAAACTTTTATTATATCATAAAGAAGTATATATTCTATTGTCCAAAGTAACCTTATTAATTAAAAGAATTGAGAATTATCATGATTACAAAACATGTAAAAATATGTATACAACACTAAAAATATTGTTTTAAACAATTAAAAATACTTATTATCGCTATACTCAATTTTAAATTATTATTCCATATTTTTTTCAAGAAAATTTTATTAAAAATAATTATAAAAATATATTAATAAATCTCTACAACACATGAGATACAATATCTAGTTTGCCTTAAAACTTGACATGAGTAAGGCCTGAGATGAGGTAGAGTGGCAAGTTTTATTGGCCATTATGAGGAAATTGGTTTTAGTGAAATGTAGATTTATAAGATGTTGAATTAGGAAGCGCCCCATGGTTATTGAACCTTGTATCTCTACAACTACATTTAGGTAGCAGTTGTCATATCATGAACTCACCTCTTCTAAAATTTTAAGGCATTAGATTGAGGTGTATGATTGGTTTTATATCTTATATGCCCTCTCACACAATTGTTCTCTTTGGGCTTGAAATGTGGACAATGTACAAGTCCACTTTTAACTTATCTAATGCTAAAATTTAATTATTTTTATTTTGAAAAATTGAGGTAACAACAATCGAACTTTATACCATTTGGTCATAGACTGACATTATATCATAAAGTACCTTTTTTTAAAAAAATTAGACTGTTTAGTAAGCACGCGAATAATTTTATATTTAATAACAATGATTTCTTAACGATAAAAACGTCTTAGAGAGTAGGTAGAAAGAAGAATTAAGTGAAATAACAAAAGGGAGAAAATTCATACTATATATATATATATATATAAAATACTAATATTTCATACTCCTATGAAGAAACTTTTACAAGTGTCGCTTCTAGCGATTTAGGGTTCACAATTTTCATTTTGAATTTGAATCCTCAATCTATATTCATTACACTTAATTGATAAATATCAATCACATTAATCATAATTAATTATGAGATATCAATTATAAATCATAATATCATTTTCACTTCATCACAACTCAATTTCAAAACCCATAAGATATTGCAATATCGCTTTGCAATTTTTTTTTGTTAGTTGAATTTGTAAATTTTTATTCTATATTTTAAATTTATAAAATAGTTTTTTTTTTCATTCTAATATATTTTAAATTATTTTTTTATGACTATATTATTTGGCTTAATATATAGTCATGGTTTTTTTCAAATGTATTATAGTTTTATACGGAACATGTAATTTATATATTATCAATGAATGTATAATTTGAAATTAACTTATATGATAGTTTTTAATCAATATGTAATTATCAATTTTGTAATTAATGTAATCTTCAAAATGATGTCAATCATAAATAATAGATGGATATTTTAAAATTACATATTTTATTTGAAAACATGCCTATCAAGATAAATAAATTAAAATCCTCTAGAATTAATTCAATACTAATTTAAATAATTTAGTTTACCTTTTGAAATATATTTTTCCTTTTAAAAATATAAAATATTTACTATGATATATTTATTTTGACTTAAATTCAGAGAATTTTCTTTATTTAATACTTGAGCATTTTTTATAAACTCACATATGCTCTATTATCATTTAATTTTAATATAAAATTTTCAAGTAAGGAAGTTATTCACTTATTTTAAATGGGATTTGTGAGGTGTTTTAAGGTTTTCAATATGGTTTAAATATACTATTTTTTATTTTCTTAGATTCAAATTATATTTAAATATGGTAATTAACGATTGAATACTTTAATTTTATATAATTGAATACCTATGTAAAATATCTTTTTACATTAACAACACATGAAAATTAAATTCTTAGAATAATATGTTGTAAAAATTAATGAGATATATATCTTTTTCATGATCTATATTAGTTTTGGACAAGTTCATGAATTTAGAGAAAATATGTTAAATCGATATTATTGAGTCAACCTTAAATTTATACTATCATTAACATAGTAGTTATATTAATTTAAATTATTTTATTAATTAAAATCACAACAAATATTATCATGGTCAACAAATTATAACTAAAAATTTAACACCACAAATTAACACATAAATATGATCAACTAGTCATTCTTTAATTAATCAATCACACTCAAATTTAAATTAAAAATTTAAAGATTAGCATTAATTACATATCATTTTATTTTTGCATGTCATATTTAATTAATATAATACATAATTTATTAAAAATTATTATAATATATAAAATTTGCTACATTATACTGTAATGATATTGATAATAAAAATATAATAATACACTCTATACTATATTAGTTTTGATATTTTAATAACACTTAATATCATAGTTAACGTGTTTTCAAAGGATTTAATATACTCTCTAATCTATTTATAATACTAATAACTAAGATTCATTATGTTGATAGTTTTCTATGTGTCATTAATAGATAAAATTATGCCTTGCCATTTTTCATAATCTTAATATTTAAAGTGAGTTTTTGGATTTAATTTATCTTTTAATTATTAATTATTTTTTGTGATCATACATTCATATCTCTCTTTATTAAAATTATTTAACAAATAACAAATAATATAAATAAAATGATAATTGAATGTATTATACCATTAAAATTATATATATGTATATATAATTATAGTATTAAAGATAACAAAGCTATTATAATTACATTACCAAAAAAATATTAACAAATCTATTATAATTATAATAATTAATGATAACAAGAAAATATTAGCACACCTTTATTTTTTAATTATCTTTATTGGATTTAATTTGCATCATATATGTATTTTTATTTTTCATTTAAATTATGCTGCATTAATGGTATTTTTTATTATGGATATTTGTGTTTCAAATTTTAAAGTATTTTGAAATTTTTTCATTTTTAGAAATTTTTTAATAAACCCTGAATATGATAGGATTCAAATCTCTTAGAAATGAGAAATGGAGACCCATGACAAGGATGAGAATGGGGATAAGAGGTGAAATTCTAAATAAGGATGAGGTTGAGGAGGGGAGTTTCTAACTTTAAATGAAGAATTTTTGAAAATTATATATATATCTACCGTTTCACTATACCATATTTAATGTTTACAACCTATGCATTCCAACTTTTCAGTTCCACAATTGTCTCATATTAATTTTTTTGAAAAAAATACTTCAATTTTTCAACATTAAAATATTTAAAAAAATCAATCCCACAATGTACACTTCTTTGATAATGGTACTAATTATTTATTAATTATTTTAAAAATTTAAATAATTATATCACTTTTTATTGAAAATAATTGTGCAATTGATATACTACTCCAATAATTGAGATGACATAAATTAGGAATATATATGATTTTTTTACTAATTATAACACATTAATTATAACATATATTTTAAAATTGATATTTTTAATTTACTAAAAGTATGTATAAAGAAATTGGTGTAATTGAAATCACATAAATTGACTTTATCAATTATTTTTTATTAATTAGGAAATATATTTTTATTTTTATAAATTAAATATTTTAACTTATTAAAAAGATGTAAATATAGGGATGACAAAAAAATCGTTGAAGTGGGTACACGTGGATGATATTACCCACAATAGAAATGAGAATAGGGACACATTTTGTCTTCATGGGGGTGGAGTCCATGTTTGTTAAATTGGGGACAAAGATAACACATCTTTATTTTTCAATGATCTATATTGGATTTGCATTATATATGTATTTTTTATTTTTTAATTTGGATTATGGAGCATTATTAATATTTGTTATTATAGATATTTATGTTTCAAATTCAAAATATTTTTAAAATTTTTTCTTTTTGAAATTTTTTTAATAAATTCGTGAATATGCAATAATTCAAATCCTAGCAGAGAATGAGGAATTGGGACCTATGATGGTGATGAGGATAGGGGATGAGAGGCAAAATTCTAAATGGGGATGGGGGCATGAGACACATCCTCTCTCATATCATATCCATTATCATCCCTATAAATGACTCATGGTATAATAAAATTATTCACTTTTTCTCTTTCATTATTTAACAATTTCAACTTTCAAGTGAAATGTGTAAAATTTTCATAAAATAGACTCTTTATTGTTATAGGTCATCTATCAAGATTTTTTTCAATCTTATACGTATGATATTCAAAATAAAATATAAAATAGAATGACACATTTATATTTTATCAATTTATTTAATTATTTAACTATTAACTTATTTCAAAATAAATTTGTATACTTAATTTTCTATAAAATATGTTTAAATAAATTATTTATTTTCTATAATGGTAAACAAATTATTTTTATTATTACAACGTGTATCGCATGGGTCAAATAATTAGTGTGTGTGTATATATATATATATATATATATATATATATATATATATATATATATATATATATATATCATGCCTTTTCTTTGCTTTTTCTTTCTTTAATATATCCCTTATTGGTAGGTATTCAATTGTCATGGGCCTATTTGACTCATTCCAATGCACTCACCCTAGCTAAATGAAAGAAATTAAAAAAATGTTTATATCCAGTCAAAGTAATTTATGATATATTTGCAAAGAAATTATTGCATTTGGATGACCGTGGTCTATGCACACCTTAAAATGGTGTAATGTGGATTTTATATATTCTATATTCAAAATGCTTCCGAGGCCCCCAGATTCTATTGGATTTTGTCCCATCAATGCAAACAACTTCTTTTTACTAGCTATAAACAGCCTTCAAGTCCTTCTTGGGTTCATTCTCACCATCGTGAGGGAACTGATTCTGTGTTTTCGTTGAACTAATTCACAAGTGAATTCTAATGGACTTTGCACACTTTCAAAGCCACTCGAGAGTTCTCAGCACCAGCCGAAACACACACAGATTTGATGATGAGGAAGCTCTGAAATGGGCAGCACTCGAAAGGCTTCCCACGTATGAAAGAGCCCGTACAGGTCTTTTGCGTGGAGTTGCAGGAGACTTTAGGGTGGTTGATCTTCAAAAGCTTGGGATTCAAGACAAGAAGGAGCTTCTGGAGAGTGTGGTTAAGCATATAGACCAAAATGAATCATACTTGAAAAGGCTTAAGAGAAGAACAGATAGGTAATTACCAATTGCGCTCTTCTCATCTTTGTGTTTTTTTTTTTTTTGTATAATGAAGTTTTACCTCGAAACACCCCCACTTCCAGAGGCATCATTTTTTTAAAAAAATTTTAGGCTTAAATTTCAATTACTAATTGGTGTGTCTTTTTGCAAAGATGTGAAGTTAAATTTCACTGAAGGTTTTTCACAATTGATTATACAAAAATCAATTTATTGTGTTTTTTTTTTGTATAATGAAGTTTTACCTCGAAACACCCCCACTTCCAGAGGCATAATTTTTTTAAAAAAAATTTAGGCTTAAATTTCAATTACTAATTGGTGTGTCTTTTTGCAAAGATGTGAAGTTAAATTTCACTGAAGGTTTTTCACAATTGATTATACAAAAATCAATTTATTGTGTTTTTTTTTTTTTTGTATAATGAAGTTTTACCTCGAAACACACTTCCAGAGGCATAATTTTTTTAAAAAAATTTAGGCTTAAATTTCAATTACTAATTGGTGTGTCTTTTTGAAAAGATGTGAAGTTAAATTTCACTGAATGATTTTTTACAATTGATTATACAAAAATCAATTTATGTTTGGATGTATTAACTTAAGAGTGATATATGCATGTTTGAATGTATTAATTTAAAAGTAATTTTCAAGTAGTGTATTTTTATTATAATCAAAATTTGAAAAATTTCTTTATATAAACCGTTTTTAAATTAAGATTATAATAATTTTTAGGGTAAATTACACTTATCTCCCCTAAGATTTGTGGAAATATAACTACACTCCTCTATTTGTCCACCTCATACTCACAACCCCTCTACTTGTCAAATTTTAAGTATTTATATTAGGTTTAACTCTCATTCACATAATCCTGTTAATAAACTTAACAGAATGATATTTTGTGATATTAACTATTTTTAATTAATAAAATTATAAAAAATACATGTATCCACTCTGTTAAGTTTAGGGTATTTTTATAATTTTATTAATTAAAAATAATTAATATCACAAAAATGTCATTTAAATTTATTATCAATGTTATGAATGAGAGTGAAACTGTAATATAAATACTTAAAATTTGATAAGCAAGGGAGTGTAAGTGTAAGGTAACAAAGAGAGGTGTGAGTTGCATTTTCATAAACTTCAGGGAGGTGAGTGTAATTTATCCTAATTTTTATAATTCATTTACTTCTTTTTATTCAAATATAATGCTTTTTTTATGAATATAATAGTTTGTTTCAAATGAGCTTTATTTAAAAGAAATGATTTTATATTTAATATTGTTACATTTAAATCATATTATGTTAAGAGAATAAATTATTAAGAATTATGATAATTCTAATGTACCAAAATAATATTTCTGATGACTATTATAAATAAGTAAGAATATATATTTGTCAAATTTTTTTTTAACAATTTTTAGACTATTATAGATGGTATAATTAATGTTAATTCATGAAGATCAATAAAATTTTTGTTCTATTAATTTATTGAAACAAAACTAAAATGTCAATTTTATATTAAATTTCATTATATAAGAATTAATTAACCTCAATAAATAGACTAAACTAGTAGTATGGTTTTAATAGCGAAAAAACTAGTAGTATGGTTTCTTAAAGATACATGTGATACCAGTTAGGTTTTGGAAGATTTTTGACATAAATTTAGGATCTTTAAAAGATATGCATAAGATTAGCTTAGTCATTAAAAATTAATTTTTGATATTAGTTTGTCCATCAAAGATACATGTGATATCACTTTGATTTTTGAAATGTGCATGTGACATGCATAAAATAAATTCATGAAATTATATAAAAAGTGAACCAAATAGACATTATGCATCATTCAACAACTAATAAATGGATGTCACATATTTCGTTTAGGATGCTTTTGAATTGTTAATAAGTAGTGGAGTGGAACAAAATGAAGTGAAGAAGAGTGGAGTGAAGTTACATAATTATATCACTGTATTGTTTGGCTATAACAATGAAATGAATTGGAAAATATAAACATTTTATTCCTATAATACCCTTAAACTATAATTTGTTAGTAATATTAATAATAATGATAGATTAGTAATTTTTATAAAAAAAAAATTCTCTTCCATTCCATCCAATTTGGTTGGGAGGATAGAATAAAAAGAAAAGTGAAGAGATGGTGGAGTTAGGTGAAATGATGTCCATCCATCTCATTTCCACCCCCTTCCAAAATTATCATATCCAAATTCCACTCCCCTTTACTCCACTAATTCAAACATACCTTTAAGGACTAAACAAAATATAAAAAATCTTTTGCGGATTATATTGGTGTCATGTGTATTATTTAACGATTAATTTGATGTAAAAAAAATTTCAAGGACGTAATAGATGTTACATAAATCCTTAAATGACCAAATTACTAATTTACTCTAATAAATATAATGTCACTAATTTTAACATATTAACTTTTCACAATATACAAGGATGAAATTTCAATAAATATTTTATAAAACATATTAATCCTAATTAATAATGTAATTTATAAAATGAGTAAATTAGTAATTTTAGTTAAATGAAATATTTTAGATTAAAGTGTATTATTATAAAAAATAAAGAGAAAGGTTTTATAATAAAAGCATCTTGCCAGAGTGTGTAATACACTTAATATTTTATAATGTTTAATTTTTACTCCTTTAATGGTAAAATTGTTTTAATTTTTCTCTCTTTTTTTTGTTTTGATAAAACTCTCTTACTATTAATTTGAACAATATCAAATAATGAATAATTGAATTAACAATAAATATTTCATATATATATATATATTAACAGTAATTAATAAAGCATTATATACAAGGAATATCTTAGTAATTTTACATACATATAATTAATAAAATATTTTAGAATAAAGCGTATATTTTAAGAACAAAGAGAAAGGTTGTATGATTAAAATATCTCTCAGAAGAGTGGATGTACGTAATTTACTCAACATTTCATAATGTTCAACTTTGACTCCTTTAATAAATGGCTTTCTTCCTTGTTTCTCTCTTTTATTTGTTATCTTAATTTAGAATAAATTCTTTATAGTTTTCCATAAAAAAATTATTCAATTGATTTCTTGAAATGGTAGGGTTTCCCTCAATCTACCAACTATTGAAGTTAGATTCGAGAATCTAAAAATTGATGCAGAAGCATACGAGGGTAAGAGAGGTTTGCCCTCCATCCTGAACTTCTATCTCAATGCGGTTGAGGTATATATGCCTATACTGGAGAAATTTGATTACATTGAGATAATAATTGAATCACCATAATTCTTGAAATGTGACTCATCTTTTCATGGTTTTCTTTTGTCTCACAGACTATAGGATATCACCTTCGTATTCTTCCAAGCAAAAAGAAAAAGTTTTCAATACTTAGTGACATAAGTGGAATTATCAAACCGGGCAGGTAAAATCAAAATTCGAAATGTGATTTGATATCTATTTTTTTTTCTTTCGAGACTTGGTTGCTAGCTTCTACAAATATTTTGGTATAATATTTGATAAATTATTAAAGATAATTTTTAATTTTGATAAATTAACTTAAAAATTATCTTCAGCATTATTTAGCATTATATTTTCACAACATTAAAAGTACGTGACTTTTAAATAATTATCTCAAATGCTCTGTATATAATAACATATCATCCTAACATTTCACACGTCAAAACTAATTTCTTAGTGTATCTCTTTCAGGAAAAGCTATCATATTCACTAAATCACGAAGTTTTAAAAACTGATAATTTTTTTAACATAATATTGGGGATTAATATTTAATTACAGGGAAATTTCAATAATAGAATGGGATATAAAAAAAAATCATCTCTCGAACTTTTTTCTCTCTAAATTTTAGAAGAGAAATTTTGAAAGACAAAAATGGGAATTTGCGCTTAATTCATTGGGAATTATAGTTATACAATGGGGATATTTTAAATTGAATCTCTTTAAATTTATTCTTAATTTTTTTTATTTTTCTCTTTAATGTTAGCTGTTTGATCCTTGGTAATCAAAATTTAGTTCTTATAGATATTTCAGAATATCTATAAAGTTTTATAAATATAAAAAATTATAAATATTTTAAAAATTTATTTTTAGCCTTTACTCTTATAATATAATAATAACTACTCAATACCAAGCAAATAATAGAGACGAAAATAACTTAACGTTAAAAAAATAAAAGAGTCAAAGTTAACAAAACATTTTAAAAATAGTAAAACTAAAATGATTTATATTAATGAAAATGATAAATATGTTCAAAACCTTTTTTTTTTTTTTTTGGTTTTTAGATTGACTTTGCTTTTAGGACCACCAGGCTCGGGTAAAAGCACCTTGTTACAAGCTTTGTCTGGAAAGCTTGATTCAAAACTGAAGGTAGATTCCAAATTTTAACACGTTAATTGTAGAGTAGTTCTAATTCAGTCTTTTTTTATTTATTTATTTTTTCCTTTGCATTCGGGAAGTTTGAAATAGGAGCTTGTAAATCTTAGTTTTCAGGGAAAGTAACATACAATGGTCATGAACTGCACGAGTTTGAGCCATCAAGGACCTCAGCTTATATCAGTCAGTACGATGTTCATTTTCCTTTATTAACAGTCAGAGAAACCTTAGCCTTCTCAGCAAGATGCCAAGGTGTTGGCACAGGTTATGGTATGTTAAAAGTTTGACAGCTTTCAATCTAAAGAATGTTTATTGACATTTCGACAATATCTTCTGTTCTGAACAATATTGTCAAGATATGCTAGTGGAGCTCATCAGAAGGGAGAAGCAGTTAAACATCACTCCAGACCCATATATTGATGCTTTAATGAAGGTACGAAAAGAATATGTTTTGGGTACATAGTTCAATAAATATTAAGCTGGCTTGCACACATTGCCTAACCAATTCCACAAAACATCTCTTCTTGTAGGCATCAGTGATGAGTGGACAGAAGGAAGATATTATAACGGCCTACATTCTAAAGGTAACGAAGGAGACAACGGTTGCCTTAGTTGTATTGGAGTCCTTAATGTATAAGATTATACGATGATTTACTTTTCCTTAACACTGCTTGCTTTTTCCCTTTTTGGTTTTTCTTCCTCAGATTTTAGATTTGGAAAGTTGTGCAGATACCATTGTTGGAGACGAGTTGATAAGGGGTGTATCAGGAGGACAAAAGAAGCGAGTTACCACAGGTGCATTAATTAGTACAATGACAAGTGTGAAATTTTAATAACAAGACAACTATAGGAGCCAAGATTTTCCGCAATTCAAGATTTCCATTATATTAACTACCGTGTATTAAAAACAGGAGAGATGCTAGTTGGCCCAGTGAATGTGCTGTTCATGGACAACATATCTACTGGCCTTGATAGTTCAACAACATTTCAGATAGTTAATTGCATCAGGCAATCCATCCATATTTTTAACAAGTCTGCACTCATTTCTCTTCTCCAACCAGCACCAGAAACATTTGAGCTGTTTGACGATGTCATTCTTCTTGCGGAAGGACAAATTGTGTATCAGGGCCCCCGTGAATATGTTCTTGAGTTTTTTGAATCCATGGGTTTCAAATGTCCCGAAAGAAAAGGTGTTGCTGACTACTTGCAGGAAGTAAGCAAAAACTGATTGTCCAATCACTCTGGCAAGCCATTCCATATTTTTTCTGTTGTCTAAAGTTGTTCTGAATGATATAAAGTTCTGCATACAGAAAAATACGAAAGCTTTGTCTTGATTATTTTCTAGTCTTTTTTCTTTTATTGAAAGGCACAATTAAATAAATTCAATAATAAATGCCTTTTAAAAAAGAAAAAAAATCTAAAAAAAGGTATTTCTCTTTGTGCTAGAAGCACATAAAAGGAAACAAACGTACTCAAGAATTGACATCTCTATCATTTTTAAATCACATTTTGTATAATTATTTCAAACTTACAATGTAACTTATAAATCAAATCACTTCTTTGTTTCAATCCATGCAAACACTTCTCTGAATCATTTCCAATTCACAGTTTGTCTCAATGTGTTTACATTCTCTTTCTCCTTGATTTTATTTACGACAATAACTTGTAGGTGACATCAAGAAAAGATCAGAGACAATACTGGAGTGACAAGGGAAAACCATATCGCCATATTTCAGTCACTGAGTTTGCAGAGGCATTTAAGTCATTCCATGTAGGCAGGTCCATCGAAAGAGAGCTAGACTCACCATTTGATAGGTCCAAAAGCCACCCTGCAGCTTTAACCAAGTCCAAATACGGCGCAAAGAAGAAGGAATTGTTGAAGGCTTGTTTGGCAAGAGAATTCACACTGATGAAAAGGATGGCTTCAGTACAGATCTTTAGGCTTATTCAAGTGAGTGCCAGGGCATTCCAAAATTTGATCATATCATTCAAATAAAAAAATTGTGCATTTCGTTTCGCAACTAACCAGTAACCACTCCTGGTGTATATTTGATTCCAGATGGAAATTTCTGCACTGTGTGTAGCCGCAGTCTTTTCAAGCGTAAGGAATCACCGTGACACAGTAGAAGACGGGGCAATCTATTTGGCTGCACTCTTTGTCATGGTCAACAGCATTTCATTCTCTGGGTTCTTTGAACTTCCACTGAGGATTGATAGGCTTCCTGTATTTTATAAGCAAAGAGACCACCATTTCTACCCCTCTTGGGCATACTCTCTGCCACCTTCAGTCCTTGGAATCCCTATATCAGTCGCTGAAGTTTTCTTTTGGGTTGTCGCAACTTACTATTCAGTGGGATTTAGTCCTAGTGCTGAGAGGCCAGTATCGATCCAATTACTGATTTCATACTCATTTGGATTATCTGCTAACATAGTTTTTCCTTTTTGGCTTCAGGACGCTGAAGTACTTCTTTATTCTCATGCTAAATGGACAGGTGTCATACTCACTTTTTAGATGTATAGCAGCAATTTCGAGGGACCATATCGTTGCAAATACTGCAGGAACCATTGCATTAGTGTGGCTATTAGTATTAGGAGGATTCATTCTATCAAGGGTAGAAATCATATATACTCTTGCATGCTCACGTCGCCCATATTTTATTTCCTGTCTGTGATTCAAATTGGTATTACTTTTACATGCTCAACATTCTTTTTATGATAAACACCCTCTTTTTGTCTCCTTCAGAATATATGCCCAAGTGGCTAAGTTGGGGTTACTGGACATCCCCTCTAATGTATTCACAAACAGCACTCTCTACAAATGAATTTCTGAGCGGTGCTTGGAACCGGGTAATTATTTTGATCTGAGAGGGTGGGAGATGAGTTTGACACAATTTATTTGCCATCTCTTTTTCCTGTATTTAAAACATTTACGAAGAAAATGTCCGAGGACGAGGAGTAAAAATCCGGATACCAATGACAGGTTGTTAATGGATCAACCGAAACTCTTGGGGTAGCAGTGTTGAAGTTGCGTGCCATACACACCGACTCATATTGGTACTGGATTGGTGTTGCAGCACTGGTTGCTTTCTTCTTCTTGTTTGATGGAGTTTCCGCTCTGGCACTCGCCTATCTTGACCGTGAGTATCCACATCTTAAATGCAAATTGTTGTCAATTTGAAAATCTCTTTCCCATTTCAACTGTAATACTTGGATGCAGAACATGGGAAATCATCAGCAATCTTTATTCCCCAAGAAACTTCAGAAGTCAATGAGTCTGAAAGCACGCCGTTGCAGGAGCATAAGGCAAGCAGAAGCAGGACAGGTGATTACATAACAATTTAGTTGAAAGTAACTTCAACCTCAATTAGATTCAATTACCAATTTCTTGCATGAAATTACAGATCTGAGTCCAACTGCAGGAAGTGGTAACAAAAGAACAACTCTGCCATTCACGCCACTTTGCCTAACCTTCGATAATATCACATATTCAGTTGACATGCCCAAGGTAAACTTCTAACGCTACATTCCCTCAATCAGCTGATTCACCCATAAGTCGGAGTAACATTATATAAGATTTCCAGGCAATGAAATCTCAAGTCGTGTTAGAAGAACGGTTGGAGCTTCTGAAGGGAGTGAGCGGAGCACTGAGACCAGGTGTCCTTACAGCCCTCATGGGCATTAGTGGTGCTGGCAAGACAACTCTCTTAGATGTGTTGGCTGGAAGGAAAACCAATGGATACATAGAGGGAGACATTAGTGTCTCAGGGTATCCAAAGAACCAGGGTACTTTTGCTCGAGTCAGTGGATATTGTGAGCAGAATGATATTCACTCTCCCCTGGTCACTGTGCATGAGTCTCTCGTGTACTCGGCGTGGCTTCGGTTACCAGCTGAGGTTGAACCGAGTGTTAGACAGGTTTGTCCATCTACCCCTTGGTTGGTGTGTGCATTTCATTTTTTCCTTTTTCCCATTGAGCTAACAAGACGTAAAAGGTGCAGCTTTTTGTTGAGGAAGTGATGGAACTCGTTGAGCTTACACAGTTGAGAGATGCGCTGGTTGGATTCCCAAATTTGAGTGGCCTTTCCATTGAACAACGCAAAAGGTTGACCATTGCGGTGGAGCTTGTAGCAAATCCATCGATTATATTCATGGATGAGCCAACATCGGGTCTAGATGCCAGGGCAGCTGCCATTGTGATGAGGACCGTGAGAAATACTGTGGACACAGGAAGGACTGTTGTGTGTACCATTCACCAGCCAAGTATTGACATATTTGAATCATTTGATGAGGTAAGAGATGGTGTTAATCCACTACTATAAATGTTCCAACATTAGTTATCTTCTTCATTTGACAAGAAATCCGGGTTTGCATGCTTATTCTTTCAATCATAGCTTTATCTACTGACAAGAGGAGGTGAAGAAATATACAATGGTCCCATAGGGCCGAAGTCACGCTATTTGATCGATTATTTTCAGGTAGGCTTAATTAATTTGCACTGAAATATGATACTCTTCTTCACTCAATGGATGAGCTCTACTGCCTATTGACCCTTCCAAAATGTTTGTTTTCAGAGAATTCCACAAGTGAGTAGAATTCCGGATTGTTATAACCCTGCCACCTGGGTATTGGAAGTGACTACAAGGGCACAAGAAGACGTTTTGGGTGTTAAATTTGCGGATATATACAAGAACTCAGATCTTCATAGGTTAGTGTAATATAGAAAGCACAATTTTTTTAACAATACAATAACAAACTTGTCTAGTTGTTTGCCGAAGTTTGCTTACATGTAACAATGCAGGAGAAATAAAGCTTTGATTATGGAGTTGAGCAATCCCCCACCGGGTTCACAGGATCTTCGCTTCCCTTCCAAGTATTCACAGTCATACATTAACCAGTTTAAGGCCTGCTTGTGGAAAACCAACAAGTCTTACTGGAGAAATACATCATACAATGGAGTTCGTCTTACTTTTGGCACTGCAATGGCTATCATGTTTGGTATACTATTCTTGCATCTAGGCAGTCTTAGGTAAATGTTGCAGGCAGAATATTAAAATGTAGATTTTTACATTTCAAGAATATAATTGTAGCTCACGAGAACTGAAAGCAATGATGTTTGGTATACAGGGGCTCAAAACAGGAGATTTTCAGTGCCGCAGGCTCCATGTATCTGGCTATTATGTTTATGGGAACGCAGAGCGCTGGTTCTGTGCGGCCAGTCGTTGTCACTGAACGAACAGTTTTCTACAGAGAAAAGGCTGCTGGGATGTACTCCACTTTGCCATATACTATTGCACAGGTTTCAATAATACACTTACTTGGTTCTTATGATATATGGAATGAAACACTTGTATCAACCTAATTCAGCCAAGCAAAACATATTAGGTTCTATTGGAACATGTACATTTAAGATTCTTTTCCTATACAAGCTGTAGAGTTAATTTAAAAAATCAAACATTATCAGTTTCAATTTAAATAATATTTGTACAAAAGTCGATGCAGAATTATATATCAATTTAACTACTTAGCGAGGTCCTTAATGGGTGACCTTTTTGTTTTTTTTTTCACTCTCATCAGGTTGCAATGGAGGTCCCCTATACCGCAATTCAGGTCACCATATATGGTGTCATAGTGTATGCAATGATGGGATTTGAATGGACGGCAGCCAAATTCTTTCTCAACTTATTTTATATGTTCATCACAGTCCTATACTTCATTTACTATGGCATGATGGTATTAGCAATCAGTCCCAATCAAGCAATCGCTGCCTTGTTAAATGGTCTCATCTACACTTTTTGGAATCTCTTTACAGGCTTTCTAATTCCAAGACAGGTATGTTCATAGTGTTTGTCTATGTGTTATACATACATATATATATATATATATATATATATATATATATATATATATATATCAAATGCCTTGCTCTGTCTTGTTAATGTCCAGTTGTTCACCACATGTATTGTATGTATTGACATATAAAGGGTTCATAATTGGCTACAGAAAATTGCTATTTGGTTGCGTTGGTTGAGCTGGCTTTGCCCAACTTTATGGAGTATGTATGGACTGCTTGGCTCACAGTATGCAGACGTGCAGACTAAATTAGATTCTGGGGATACGGTGTCAGAATTTATGAGGGACTACTATGGGATCAAATACGAATTCCTTTGGGTGGCTGCTGTGGTGCTGATTGGGTTTACGCTTTTCTTTGCATTGGCATATACCTTTTGCATGAAGGCTCTAAATTTTCAGCAAAGATGAGAAAGCAGAAAGCGTGTGCATTTAGTGTTCTTGCGTCCCCATTTGACTTCAACTGAATGATAAAGTGTTGTATTTAATATTTATGCATAATGACTTCAGGTATTTAAAGTCTATTTTGTATGAAGCTATAAACCTTAGAATAATGAATGAAATAGGTAGAAAATGAAAAACTATATTACAAACAAGGAAATATGCTATAACTTCCCACCTGGAGACTAAATTAACCTAACATTGAGTTTTTCAAATTTCAATTGTTACAATAATCTTGGTTTTATCTATCACATTATTAGGCCATGTTTACCGCGCATAATTAAGCCACGCCCACCAAATCCAAAGGTGCACATGTGATAATGTTTTTTCAAATTTATTTATAGGTTAAATGCGTTTTACCCCTAAATTTTAGGTTTATATTGTTTATACCACAACTTTAAAACGCATCATAACACCCTATTGCATTTAGCATTTAATGCAGTATGTAAACAATGTAAAAACATATTAAAAATATATGCAATTTGAAGCATACAATTTGCCTTAATTAGTAGAGTTTACTAGTCCTAATATTTCACTCTATCTGTTATTTTGGGTAACAAATATCCCAGCTTACCCAAAAAAAAAAACTTATAAAATGGTCTGCTTTATGCAATTAGGACAAAACCTTTCATTTTTTGAAATTATTAGATTATGTATAATTAAATGTGTTGCAATAGAACTTATTATTTTATAGTACCTTAGATAGAAAATATTTAGTCATTACTGTAACATCCCAAATTTATAATTAGGAAAAATATCGATTAATTCAAATTAGTGATTTAGATGAAAGACAGCAAAAGAAATTTGTCATGAAACATAACAAATATTATTAGAATAGTCAAATGTGTCTAGAGAAAGATGCAAAGAATTACAAAAATGTCATCACTTAATAGAAATTATGAAAACACCCTTACAATGTAAAAGAAATTACTAAACTATCATTGTCTTATTAATAATGACAAAGATACCCTTATTTTATAAATGGAATTACAAGAATACCACTGTCATTGTCTAATTACAAAAATACCCTTGTCTTGAATAAAGAAATTACTACAAATGCCACTACTTTAATAATTACAACAATGTCATTATACCAATCTCTAGGCTTGTCTTAAAACAAGAATGAATATAAGCCATTGGATTAATAGAATCAAAAGGTCAATTGACTAAAAGTTGCAAATCTCTAGTATAAAATGATAATTTCAGTATAAGTTTCTCCAGATAATTGATTTAACAGTATGAATAAGACATGATAAAGTAAATGATCCAAATAATGTAATCATAGATTATGGAGCTAATGGATGAGTAGGTTGAAATAATTAACATAGGATTCTAATTATAAGAATAAAATATAATAGATTTGCCATGATTGGGTTAAACTAATTATGATTAAATAAACTATGATAAAACAAAATGTAACACACATACACATCATACCATGCATGACAAGTTTATTAAGTGCATGAAACAAGGCAAGATTCAATGAAACTCCATATTACAATATATGCATGAAAGAATTTAACACTTGGATCCCTTTATGTATGTATGAACCAAAAATTAACATCATCATGATAGGAAACAAAATTGATTTGATGAATAAATTTGTGTTATAAAAAGCTCTTGATTCCCACTAAAATAGGCCTACACTAACCACTACTTCCAACATAAAGGTTGTGCTTAGGACTTAGGAATCTAACACAATTATTATTACTCCACCTACAAGAGCATCTAAGAACAACAAATTGAAGCACAAAAATCCCTCCATTACAGCCCTCAAGTCATGGCCTCTTGGTCTATAAAAGGGAGGGAAGTGTGTGAACTCATTGCTCATAATACACTCTTGTTAGTCTTCAAGCCTTAGAAACTCCCTAAGTGTTCTTTCTCTCTTATTCTTTCTCTACCATTTTTTCTTATGTTTTTCTCTTCAAAGACTTCTCTTAACCCTTTAGACCTCATCTAAACACTTAAATCCTAAGCCTAAACCTTCACTAGCCCTTACAAGAAATGCAATCTTTAACTCTAGTGAGAAATATTTTCTTAACCATTCAAGTCATAGAGTCAAGATTCAATGAAGGTCATCCACTCCAAGGACTCTTGCTCAAGCTCAAGGAAGAAGAGAAGGACTCCTTTTAGACCCTACATAAGATAAGAGGTAGCAGCTTCATCTTTAATTGTTCAAGCATTGTTGGCTTTTAACCTTGCCCATGGATAGAATGCCTCAAGCTTGAGTTATTGTCAAAAGTTTTGAATGATTGTTTGTAAAATATATTTTTAGATAGCACAATACGTTCCATTATGTTCTGAGTACTTTTATGATGTTATCATACTCAAATATAGCTTAAAAAAATGGTATGTGAAGCTTGATTTAATAAAGGTGACTTAAGACATGAAAACGGTAGGTGCTGAAATTTATGGCTATTCCTAGCAGGTAGGCACTTCGAAAAGCGTGTTCATAAAATATGAAGTATCTCAAAATGAAAATACTTTTACCATAAACTAGACACATTATAGAATAATCTCCAAAAAATCAAAATAGAGTTCTCTAGCTCAAGATATAAATTTTCAAAGTTAACCCAAAGACTGAAACTCTAAATCTGACCTTGCACTAGTAAAATAGCTCACTCTAGAAAAATGAAAATGCACTGATTTCAACCCTGTTGGAAAGCTAACAAATATAGGAACACACCCATACATGTTATGCATAAAGCTTTACATCATGTAAATACAAAATGATAAATAAATTTTTGGGACAGTGTGTTGAGAGTCTAGAAAGAGGTAACTTTGCAAGGGTACTATAGCATAATCATAAATGTGTTTTTAATGAAATTACCCTTGATGGAAAGCTTGATAAGTTAAGAATCTGGAACTACTTTCAAGAGGCTGAGATAATAAGTATACAAAAAGTTACAAATTTTATTCTAAAAGATATTAGAACTGTAAATAGAAGATTTAAGTCTTGAAAAGAGAGAGTTTTAAGAATTTAAGTTGCAATAATCTTCAAGAGGAAAAATTATATAAAAATCATAAAAGAGCTTGAAAATATATAAAGAACCTCTGAAAATATTTTAAAATGCATTAATGTAATAATAAAATGCTAAGAGTACAAGAGAAGACTCAAAGAAAAAAAGATTTGGTTGGAATTTGTAAGAATGGAAAGAAAGACATTCATAATAAGTACTAACTTGGACATCCATGACTCCGTTAGGAACCCCATGGACTCAACTTAATAACTTGGGTTGTATATGAGATGTTGTCTATGCTACCCAAAGTGATATATATAGTAATGTGAATATACAATGATGAGTATGAATAGTTGAGTGTGCCATGATTTATTTAGGATTGCATGTTGATACGCATACATTCATGTTTCAAGTGAAATAATAAGTGACAAACTCATTGCTTAATCCTCAAGGGGATTAAGGCATTGGTGATTTCACTCAGTGAAAATAAAAGTAAAGCCTGGAAAAATAATAATGAAAGTTGGAAAAGTAGACTTGAGCTAAACTCAAGCTTAACCCCCTTATACTTTTTATGCTTTATTTGAGACGTTGGATCATATTTTGATACTCAAGTTGTTTTGGTTTAGTAAAATATAATGCTTTGATATAATTCGGAATTTTTTTTTCAAAAATAATTCTATTCTAGCTATTTAAGGTTGTTATGTATATTGACAAAATTAATGAGAAACCTTAAGTCAGCTACTTTCTGAAAGACTATATTATTCCAGTCAATATGTTTCTTGAAAGATCTCTTGAGCTATAATACAAGTATTTAGATTTGAAATCTCTTTCAAAGTATTCTCCAAAAGATTTTCTCAAAATTTGGGTTGTCATCATTAAAAAGGAGGAGAATGTTAACTCTGGAACCCTTCAAAAAGCTTCATAGCTTGAGTTGTGCGTGACAACAAAGCAAATTTTGTTAAAATATTTGGAAGAATTGACTAATATTTTACTTGAGTTTCTATAGTATTCAACATGACCATTCTCGTAAATATACAAGTTCAATCAATGAGATATTTTTCACAATGTCATGTTTTGACATGATTATAATCTCATTTAAAGGGAGTTAGAACTTCAATGATGTGAAAAATAGTTCTAAAAACAAACTTAAGTATATTAGATACACGAGAAAGGAATTTCAAGCATCTAGACCAAGTTAAGATCTTCAAAAAGAAGTTCACACATTCAGAAAGTGCTGCATTTATGAAGAAGACATTTTGTTGAAGCAAGTCGTGATTGTAAGCCTTCAATCTTGATGAGATAATTCCTATCAAGCTTACATACAAGCAATGAAGATCAATGAGAAGATTAGAAATTGAGCACATATATCAAAAAGCACGCGTATTCAAAAGTCGTGCTCTCTTTATAGAAAATGAGGAAAAATTCAAAATTCAAATTGAGTCAACTCCAAAAAGGGTTGATAGTGACATCTAACTTTTATACTCGGTCAATTCCCATATTTTAAAAGAAAGAGCTCAGAAACCATGTCCAGAAAGTAAAAAGTAGTTTTTAAAGCTTTAATCAGAAACCACATTTGACAACAGTTTCTGTAACTACAAAAGTAGCTCTACAGCTACGCTACTTTTCTCAAGTACACCTCCTAAGGACACAAAAAGAAAATCAAGTATAAAAGAAGGTGGCTTTCATACAAGAGAAAAAATTTTGATAGAAAAACTTTTGCCCAGACCTCTTATGCTCATACCTTTTTTTTTTTTTTATCTTAAAGATTATTACATCATGTAATCAGTTTTCTGTTTCCATAAAATTCTTCTTTCCAGTTTTCATTAGATAATATCTTTTTCCTTTGAAAAATTTTTATAAATAATTCATTCAAGTTTTCACCTCATACATTGTTTTATTCATAGAAAACTTGAGTGTATTTTAGTTGGAGTGTGCCAACCAAACCAAACTCATTGTAATTCTGATCCGGAGTGATCATTGTGAGGATAGCTTAAAGAGGCTAGTAAAAAGACTACTTAAAGTGAGAGTAAATTAGAACTATTACTCACTGGATATAGCTTGAGAAGGATATCCAAAGACTATCTTACTTCTGGGTTGAGAAAGGGTTGTTAGTGGAACTTAAAGGTTGTTGAGAATTGGATGTAGGTAAGATTGGTCAAACCAGGATAAAAATCACTATGTAATATGCATTTTGGAAAATGTTTTTCAAACAGTTTAAAGTTTTCACTTAGTTTAAAAAGTTACTTTTTGAACCTTACTAACAGAGATTTTCTCTATGTTCAAGTGAAAACTTGACAGACTTTGTTTAGTTTTTCAGAAAATGAAAAGTAAAGCAAAGCACGATTAACCCCTCTTCTCGTGCTATTTTCAACTTATATTGAAGACTTCATTAGAGATGGTGAACTTTTAAGTGCAAAGTTGATACGTCATAATCATAACTTTTTGATTCTTTAACTTCATTTAAATTCAAATTTTCTTTTAGTTTCTGATGACCCAATATAGTTTCTGATGTATGCTATAGTTTTTTCGATGAGCTTCCACACTTTATAAGCTTTTCATACTTATGAGCTTCTTCTGAGATGGATGATAATCTTCAAAGAGTGTTGAACTTCTTAATTTGTGGGCATGAACAAAATATGTTGGAGATGTGCTTGATATGCTCATGAAAACATCTGTGTGAGTTGTCATATGACTTTTTGATGTATTAGACTAGTTTCAGATGTCCTAGCTATACTTTCTGATGTTCTAGCTTACTTTCTCAAGCTTTTTATATACAATAATTCACTTTCTGAGATATTTTTTGTATTCTTAAGAATTATAATCTCTTTGAATGAGATTTCCATCATGATGAATCATGATTATATGAAAAATATATCAAGAAATAAATTATATGTACATAAGAGAGTTCCTATTTAGCACTTAACTATTAGCTCCAGAACCCTCTAGAAAGCTTTAATGCAATATGTTTTGAGTGACAACAAAACCAATTCGAAGAAAATATTTTGAAGAATGACTAATGTCTTCCTTGAGTTTCTTGTCATAGCATCCAGGTTATTCAGGATTGCATAACATGGACTTAAAGCGAGAATAATTTCACTCTGTGTGCAAACATGATTTATCTTATATAAAGAGATTGAACTTAATATAAGTGAATATTATATTGTGCAAAGTATGCATACATGCCTTTCGGATAAAATGATTTCATAGACAAGTACAAGAAACTAAGATTTGGAACTTTAGAAAGTAGCACAAAACTTCAGAAAATACACCAAAAATGAAGATATTCATCAATCTCTGAAGCCAATGTGTTTTACCAGCTTCAATCATCATGATTGCAAATATTTCAGAATCATAAAGCTTGGATTGAAGATCTGAAGACCAAAGATTCATCAAGGGATTGATTCCTACTTTGGAAAGCTTACTTCAGTGTAGCATGAACATTATTGGAAAAACGAGGGAAATTTAAATTTTTTAAATTCAAATTTTAAGTCAAACTTGGTTCAAACTGGTGGGTCATCTCTTTTGCCAACTTGGTCAACAATCTCAGCTTCTAGAAGAAAGAGTTCAGAAACCATGTTCAAAATATAAGAATAGTTTCTGAAGTAACATTAGAAAGCTTATATCTCACAATGGCTTCTGCAAAAGCTTAACAACGGCAGGCTACTCTTCTAGAGCCTTTCCAAGACACAAATAAATAATCAACATGTGTCACTTGGAGACCTAATCAAGGGCAACAGTCACAATTTAAGACCATCTATAAATAGAGATGATGTGCTTCAACGTTCAAAAAAAACGCTGATCCTGTGCAAGAGAGGAAACTTTGCAAATCTCTCTTCATGTCCAGCAAGGTTCATCATATCATCATGTAATCAGTCTCCTTGCTTGTAAAAATTTTCTTTCCACGTTCTTGAAGTTATATATTCTTCCTAGGAAGAGTTGTGGGAAAGAAGTCATTCAAGTTATCCTAGGTTATTCATGTATATTTTAAGAAAACTTGAGTATAGGCTAGTTTGAGTGGCAACCCAAACACGAACCTTTGTATCCTTGATCCAATAGTGATCAGTGAGATATCTTGGAGAGGCTAATGTAAAACTACTTGCAACATGGAGGTAAGGTGTTCTTGCTACTCTCGGTTAGCTTGGAGAGGCTGGGAAAACTACTCGGTTCATTTGGAGAGGCTGGTGAATAACTACTTTCAACGTGACAATAGAAGTTGTCTATTGGTCACGGGTTCAAGTTGGAGAGCTCAGAAAGACTACTCGGTTCAGCTTGAAGAGACTAGCGAATAACTATTCGGTTTAGCTTGGAGAGGCTGGTGAATAACTACTCAACTTGTGATAGTAGAGGATGTCAACTGGTCATAAGTGAGAGCTTGGGAAGGTTAATGTAAAGATTATCTTTGTTCTTTCTCTAGTTTGAGAAATATGTTTAATGGAACCTCAACAAGCATTGAGTCCTGGATATAGGTTTTGGCCAAACCAGTTTAAAATCTCCTGTGTCATATCTTCTTCATTCTGATTTCTTTTACTTTAAGCATCATGTCGTTCATCTGTTCATATATCCATTTAGCGTTTATGTTGTATACTAGGTTTCAGAAATTTATTTTGAAACAACTAATCCAATTTCCGCTGCACTTCAAGCTTAATGTTTGATAGTTCTTTTATTAAATGTTCAGATGCAAAAAAAGAAGTGAAGCACGATTCAACTCCACTTCTGGTGCACTTTTATACCTACATTAACAAGCTCATGCAAATTGTTAGACCTTTCTACAAAACATTTTAACAAAAATTTGTTTTGTTATCATTCAAAACTTGAAGCTGTGGTAGCTTTCTCAAGAGTTTTGGAGTTAACAATCTCCCCTTTTTAAATTTTGACAAACCAAATTTTGAGAAACTCTTTTGGAGACACATTGAAAGAAGATTTCTTTAATGTTTAGAGACTTAAAGAACTTTCTTTCTTAAAATTAGTAAAATTTTGATTACAACTTAAGCTTTCAGAAAGTGAACTTTCTTGAAGCTTCTTGTTGCGAATCAAAGGTCTGTTAAGTTTCTCATAACTATATTCAGAAACTAACACTTATAAGATATATAAGATATAATAATATTTGGTGATACAATCTAGTAATAAAGACATAGTATTTTACACAGTATATCCAAGTTTTGAACATAGAAAAATCACATTTCGTTTCATAAGCAATATAGACATAATGTACAATGAAATATGATATTGATTGAAGAGTTCAAAAAGATATAACATAAACTTGATAGAAAAAACAATGCAAAAGATTATGATATGCATGAGAAACTGAAGCTCTTTTTGAAGCTCGCCCTCAACAAGTGACTTCACTTTTACTATTGTGCGAAAGATTTCTCTTTGTTAGTTGTCCCTTTTTTTTCATAAGCAAAAAGAGTGCACAAAGCCATATGATCACTGACCACCCTTTTTGAGATCCTTGAGTTCATGAAGAATTTGTAGAAGTAGATCTTCTTGTCTTCTAATATGTTATCCAAGATCCCAACTTTATCCATTCTTGCAGCTAGGTCTCTTTAGTTGTGCCTGGAGGAATTGAGTCTATAAGTGATAGAGGATTATTGGCAGGTGTAGCTTGTGAATTAGCTTCTTCATTAGTCAAATTTAGTGGAACTATATACAGAACCTTGAGGTTTTTGAGATACTTCTTTCTTAACCTCAGCAATTGGCTCAAGTTTAGTTTTAATTTCTAAAGCTTCTTCTTGTTCTTCCAAAGAAGTGATTTTGATAGATGGTTAAGGTTGAGGCATTCTTTTCAAGAAAATACAGAGTTTAGATTTCTGGCTCTTCAAGATCCTTAATTTCTTTAATAATAGGCTCCAAAGCAGTGGAAACTTCATTCATGTATAGGTTTAGTTCTTCTGTGCCTTCCCTCAGCATGAGAACTTTCTTCTTTCATATCCTTTGAGACGGATTTGTATCTGACTCAAGGATATTTTGTCCTCATCACCTTCAAAAATGACTTCTCAAGCTCTTTGGACTATTAGATTACTTTCTTAATCATAGCATTGATATCAAGCATTGGTTTTAGAGCACTTTTTGAACCAAATGTTGAAGTTGTTTTAGAAGATGATTTGGATCCAAGTGTAGCAACATATATGGGAAATGAGGTATAGCCAAATTGCTTAGATATTGGCCTTGAAGGTTGCTCATTTGCAACCACAAATAGTTCAGAAACTACAACACTTTGACTCATGCTAGAGCTTTGAATTCCTTTGGCTTGTTGAGCTTTTTGACCTTCCTATAATTTGCTATATTCTTGTAGAGTTATGCTTTCGCTAAGGATGTCTTCAATTTCCTCTTTCTCAGAGAATCCAAAATTTTCTTCTATAGTCATACCACCCTGTTCTATAGCCAATTGCTCTTTCAGAATAAGTAATCCTCTAGACATACCCTTGGGAAGGTTTTGTAGGTTAGAAATAACATGAGAAGGGGGGTTGAATCATGCTTTAACTTCTTTTCTCTTTCTGAAAAACTTAAACAAAGCCTACCAAGTTTACACTTGAAGAGCGAAAATCTTTATTAGTGAAGTTTAGAAAGTTACTTTCTGAACTAAGTGACACTTAGAAACTGTTTAAAATAGTTTTTCAAAAATATACATATTTATAAATCTGAAATATAGAACATAAAAAAGATAAAAAAAGAGTCCAGAAATCCTCAGTGAGTTTTATATTAGTTCAGCTAATCCTCCTACATCCGTTCTCAACAACCTATTGAGTTTCACTAAATCCCTTTCTCAACTTAGAGAAAGAATGATAGTCTTTGTATAGCCTTCTCAAGCTATTTCTAGTGACCAATAGTACCAATTTACTGTCATTTCAAATTAGTCTTTTTACTAGCCTCTCCAAGCTAACCTCACAATGATCACTAATAGATCGGATACAAGAGTTGTGTTTGGTTGGTTCATTCCAACTAAGATACACTCAAGTTTTTCTAAGAATGGAGCATGTATGACCTAAAAATGACTTCTTTCTAACAATTATTCCTAAGAAGAAGATATTATCTAATCAAAACTTGGAAAGAAGATTTTGTTATAGAAGCGGAACTGATTAGAAGATGTAATATGCTTTATAGAAGAAGAGGGATTTGCATTTTGGCGTTCTTAGCAATTCTGTCAAAGATATGCTTTTTGTGTCCAAGAGAAATCTATCTAGAAGACTAGCTCTGCTACGTCATAGCTACCTTTTTCATTCAGAGCCAATGTCAAATATGGTTTCTGAGTGAAGCATCATAAACTAATTTTTACTTTCTAGCCTTAGTTTTTGAACTTTTTCTTCTAGAAGATAGGACATTTGACCAAATGAAAAAGTAAGATGTCACTATTAGCCCTTTTTGAGGTGTTAACTTAATTTGAAATTTGAATTTCCCCTCCTTTTCTATAAAGTGCACGATTTTTTAAAACAAGTGCTTTCTAATGCATTCTCAGTTCTAATCTTCTTATTGTTCTTCATTTCTTAAATTTGAGCTTGATAGGTATGTTTTCATTGAGATTGAACTGTAATCATGACTTGTTTCAGGAAAAGATAGATTTCTTCTTTGAGTAGAACTTTTTGAATGCGTGAATAATTTTCTGAAGACCTGGACTTGGTTTCTTATCTCAAAAATCCTTTCTTGTGTATTCAACATACAGGTTCACTCTTAGAACTAATTTTCACATCATTGGAGTTCTGAATCTCTTTGAATGAGATTATAATAATGTCAAAAACATGACATTGTGAAAAATGACTTGTTGATTTGAACTAGTATGTTTATGAGAATGGTCTTGTAAATGCTATAGAAACTCGAGTATATTAGTCAATTCTTCAAAACATTTTATCAGAATTTGCTTTGTTGTCATTGAAAACTTTAAGCCTTAAAGCTTTTTGAAAGGTTCTAAAGCTAACAATCTCCCCTTTTGATCCTGACAAACCAAATTGTGAGAAAATCTTTTGGAGAATAATAGAAGCTTTCAAGGTTAGGAGCGTTGTATCAGAGCTATAAAATGAAAATTTTTGTATCAATGCTTAAAAGAATCTTGCACTAAAGTTTAGGATAAAATTGTATCAAAGCTTAAGAGTTCTTTCAAGAAGCATGTAAACACATAGTCTTTCAAAAAGTGACTGACTTAAGGTTTGTCATTGATTTTGTCAAGATAGAACAACCTTAAGAGGCCAAAATCAAAGCTATTTCTTGAAAATGATTTTCTAAATGGTATCAGAGCATTTAATTTTCTAAACTGAAAACAACTTGAATATTAGAGTCATTTTTACTTTCTAAACTTAATTAATTAAGGTATTAGTGTTTACAATGATAATAATAGTGATATTAATCTCATATCAGAACTCAATACTAAGCACAATTTCTTCGAAAAATATTTTTAGAAATCTCATCTTTCTCAAGTGAATCAGGATCAGTTTTTGTATAAGTAATAGTTTCAAAATATGCAATTGATAACTAAATAAGAGTTTCTAAAATAAATAAGAGTCTTCTCTTCTCTTGGAGAATCTTGTTCTCCTTGAGAATCTTTTTGGTTCCTCTTCCTCCTTAGAGTACTCCTTGTCTTCCACCACTAAGCCAGCTTTCTAAGCTTTAGCTATGTCTTTAAAGATCAGAGCGGCCTTGGGAACACTTCTTGGTAGATTTCTAAACTTGTGTGCTATATCTTGCCTTCTGATGGGCAATTTATCTAGTCTTCCTTTGGGCTGTTCACTCTCTGAGGATTCTTCCTCATTTTCTGAAGGCTTGGAGGTCTTGGGGTACTCTAGTTTCTACTTCTTGCCATGTTTCTGCTTGCTTCTTCTTTTAGTTTTGAGAGGCACTTCAATATATTCTATCCTCTTAGATTCTTCATGTCCTCTATATCCTTGGAGCGCTTTCAATCAGGATTATCTTTCTTTTCCCTTTTCCTTTTTTCTTTGCTTTTCTTCTTCTTCTCCAGCTTTCTCAGCTTTCTCATTTTTATTATAGACCTGTATCTTTTGGCATTAGTTTTCTCAAGTACTAACTTAGTTCTTTTAATGGTTTTGAAGGAGGTCATGGTGTATTCTATGTTCACCATGTACTCGAAACATGGACAGAGGAGTCAAGTAGTTGAGAAACAAAACCATACCTTTGATCAAAGTGGCATGGGGACAAGGAAAAGTGGAGGAATTCACATGGGAGTTAGAATAAGAGATGATGACGTGATACCCCGAGCTATTAACAGGTAACAAATTTTAAGGGCGAAGTTCTTTTTAAGGAGGGGAAAATATAACACCAAATCTTTTAGTGTGCAAAAATGACCAAAATGCCCTTATGGTCATTTCTACAGAAACCACGGATGGCCAATCAGGCTATCCTCAAGGAGTTAGTCTAATGTTTAAAGGGGATTAAATGTGTTATGGATGTGTTATAGATGAAAAACTCAATTTCCTGGTTTTTCCCATGTGTAAAATTACCAAAGTACCCCTGAGGTAATTTAATGCAGGATTAAGTGATGACTGAACTCGGCTATCACCGGGAGTTTGAAATATTAATTATAAGTGTTGTAAGATATCTGGAACGTCTAGGTGGTCCAGGAAGTTTTTGTGTGAATTTACATTTTACCCTAGTTGGTGCCAAATGAGTTTAATTAAGCAATTAAGGGAATATAGGCAATATTAGACTCTAATTAAAGATAAATTAATTTTATCTAGTAATTTTGAGTCAAATTGTTTATTTAAGGTTAATCAAGGCCTAAGCTTGTTTAAGGAAGTTCAAATTCATTTCTTATCAAAGATATTATGTCATGTCATGGCCAAATAGTGATTTCTCTCTCCATTTCCCTAAATTTAGGAATATGTTGGAGTTTGAATTTCAAATTAATTGATGTTAGCTCAACTAAGTGTGCAAGACCACTCTCTAATCGTGTCTTGAAAGGCCTTAAACACATGGTTAATAACCCAAACACCTAATTACCGATTCCTAACTCATTTCCTGATCAAATCTATCTCTAATCCAAGTTCTAACACACATGAAAATGAAAAATCTTTCCCCCAAAAGGCCAAGAAGGCCACGGCACTCCCTCCCTCTTTTCCTATCATATTTTAATTTTTCATAACACCTACATGTAACACCCTCCTAATTACCACATTTACTCGAGTGTGGATATAGTAATTAGTAGAGTATTCCTGGCGATTCTGGTCTATACTAGTCGAAAAGTACAGTGATAAGAGGTAGTACATATGCTATCACAACAAGATTTACATATAGGGACATCATGTCACAGTCACTGTATATACATCATAAGAACAAAAACCAACAAAACGACCCGAATTAGTACATAACTCGGTGCGAACGAGGCTAATCCCCCTACCTGATACCTAACCTGCTCAAATACTTAGCTGACAAAACAACATATACATATATACAACAAAGCAAAAGGAAACCAAAAGTACATCAGTCCAGGTAGGTAAAGTCCTAACACTACGCTACTACTCTATACATGTCAACTGCCGCTGATGATCTCGTCTCCTCCTATAGAAAACCATTGGCCATAGGTGCAATGGCCTCACCTCTTCGGGAGCATCTGGGCCTCGGACGGATTCGAATCGGAAGAGGAGGATGTCGACACTGGTGCGGCGGGTGAGCAGGTGGGGCAAGAGGAACCTCGAACACGTCCGGATGTGCCATGTGGAGAGGCACACCATCATAAGGGAAATTGGGGTCAAAGTCGAGGCGAAAACGGAAGTACTAAAGGATCGGCCAAAGAACATATATATCCAGAACATAGAGTACCCGAGGCATACAAAGAGTCCAAGGCCGGTCGTATTGCCACACCCATTGTGGTGAGTCAAAGAAGAACACAGGGACGGCATCTGTCAAATTGAACAATATAATACACACAGCTGCAGGGTGAGAATATTGTAAAATTCTCAGTATGGTAGTTCCCCTAGATGCTAAACATAGTACAAGTAATGAATCCATACATGTAAAACATTAGTATATTAATCATAGGTATCAATACTAAAACCTCTAGATCGTGGGAAATTAAAATAGCACCATAGCGATAAATCATGTACAACCATAAGCTCAGTTCCACATATATTTCTCAATTTATAAACATAGGGAAGGCTTAGTTTCACATAGGGCCACTTCAGTATGTAACAATTTCATAGAGGACAATAGCTGCTAGGACATGAGCTCATTCCTGTCGTGATCATCGGACTTCATTTTTCCATTTCCGGATCACACACAATTCTATGCCTAGCCGATATGTCTACTGACTTATAAACTTTCTAGGGAAGTCCTTCTTTTTGCTTTTCCTCTCTACCCCTCTAAGCCTTGTTTTCTTTTTCCATATGCTCAAGTATGCAACAACGCATATATACCAACTATTTCTGCACTCTTTCACATATTGCATTACATACTTCTCTTTCTTGTCTCAATAGCATGCTTAATTTACAATTAAATATTCATTCCCATTAGAGGTTCATGAATCAGAAAGTGAAATAATTAGTATGCATTCACATGCCATAGAATTGGGATAGCTATCATATCATCATGATTTTCATTCATTTTCACTTTCCAGCACCCTGGCAGAATTGATGTTCTAGGTACAACATTTAATTGCTATAACCAACAGCCATCACAATAGCCACAAAAATTTGACATGACACTTCAAGGTGTCTAGAATAACCTGTAAAAATCTCAGGGCAAACAGAGTTTTGTAGCTACTTCAGTAAATATACAAATCCAATGGTCAGGTGCCACCAATTCAAGACCAGATTTAGGTTCTCATAATTTTTAACCCTAGAAATTGATTGATTTAAAACCCAAGAAAATTCACAGTGACACTTCAATATGTTAATAAATTCTCATAAAAATTTCATGGGCTAGATCAACCAATTGCTATGATAATAAATTCGGATAACTTTATTGCTTCAATTTCAGCAACTAGGACAACATCAGTTTCATTTCGGGTCTTGATGTTTTTGAGGTAGCAAAATTCAATATAAATACCCAAGAAAATTTATGGGACTAGCCCAAGATGTTAACTTGAACATACATTTTTTCCAGCTCACGAAAAGCCCTACAACATGTTCAGAAAATTCATGATTCTAGGCTGCCTGCAAGCAACTCGAGAATCCAGCATACCAGTCCAACTTATTTTAATACCAAACCATTTACTAACACCATCCAACCCCATCACCAAAATTCATACATCAATTTCAACATAATATCAATTAAAATCATAAAAATTTTGGATATACATCATCCCAAAACAAAACAGAAAAATCAGCAAGAATAGACAACAAAAGAACCCTACTTGTGAAGGCTAGTGTCTCTTTGTCTTTGGCTTGCTTCAAGATGAGAGTTCCTCATTTCAAAACTCCTCAAACACCCCCAAACCCTCCTATAATCAGTGATGGATGAGATGAAAAGGATGAGGTTTTGAAATTCTAATCGGTTATAGTTATAGAGATGGAAGTGTAGATCAACTTTAGTGAAGAAAGGTTTAGGTTTTGATGATTCTAAGCTAGGGTTTATGTGAATTAAAAGCAAGATGAAGCTCTTGGCTATGGAGGAAGAACCAGCTGCTGTCTTTCCTTGCAAGGGCCGAATTTGATGTGTCTTGTTGGAGAAGAATTGTGACTAGGCTTGCTTAATAAAGGAAATGAAGATATTTAGCCAAGAAATCATGATTTTGGTGACAAGGCAATGATGGGTGGCTAAGATTAAATCTTGGATTCCAAGATTAAATCTTGGCCTTCCACATGTCTCCACATGTCTTAAATAAGTGGATATTATCCATTTGTGGTAATGGAAGTATCTTTCGGTGTTAAAAATCACACATCGAAATCTCAGAACGGGTAAACGTTGTACCCAATCTAACCGATATTATCCAAAAATTAATTCTAGGTATAAATTTGTCATTCCCACACATTTCTACCCTTATTCTCATATTTTCTTAATTTTGGGCACCTTGAGTCCCAAATCCCAAGTTTCGGTTGTCCAGGACGGCCTCGGGGCCCCAAAGTACTATTCATATTTTTTTGTACTAACCTGGAGTCGTTCTCATCACAACTACCCCTGTCAAAATTTCAATATTCTCATTAACCATCCCTCAATCAATTTCTAAAGAGGAGGAAAACTAGGATGTTGCACTACACTCAAAAGAACTCTCACTTTACCATTTGCTTTTTTGGTTGCAATCTTGTCCAAGAAGCTTGGCAAAAAATCCTCTCTTCTCTCTCAACTTAAGCTCTCATTTTCTTCCTCTTCCATCTCTAAGAAACCTCCTCTCAACCCTAAACCACCATACCTCCACCTTAAATAAACTCTCAGACACATCTCCTTTCCATTCCAAAACACAAAATCACAAAAAAAATCTCCTCTCACTTTGTTCCCTTTTGGCCAAAACATATCCTCATTCCAAGGGAAGATTTGTTCTTCATACTTCCTTGTAAAAGACCAAGTTCTCTCTTGCAAAGAGAAAGCACACTTGGTAGGGACTTTGTTTTTAGTTCTTCCTCTTGTTTTTTTTTTTTTCTCATTTTTGGATTTGATGAAGGATGAATGGCTATGTTTTTGCTATTTCCTTTCCTTCCATTTCGGTTTTGAACTTCCCTTTACTTCCTTTTCTTTTTGGTTTTATTGTTGTTGGATGGTTAAAAACCATGTCTTGATGATGAGAGATCTTGATGGTGGGGTTGATAACACCATGTGCTTGACCTCTAAAGCTAAAGTCGTGCTTCTTTTTTTTTTTTTGGTTTTAAAGGATGAGATAAAGATGGAATACTTGTTGGTTCCTTTGTGATATTTTCTCATTTGATGTCTAAGACCATAGCTTGATGATGAGGGTTCTTAATGATGGTTGTTGAATCATCATATATGTGACCTCTAAAGCTCAAGGTTTCATTTTTCAGTTTCAAATAGTGTATGACTAGTAAAATGCTAGTTGGTTTTCTTTGTTGGTTTTTCTTTGAGCTTGATGGTGAGTCTAAGAAATGAGGTTCTTGGAACCATGGTGTTGATGGACTCTAAAGCTCACTTCCATTTTGTAAGATTGATTGGGGTTAGAGAGTTCATTCTTTAAAAAGTCTTGAGTTTGGAGCCTAATGAGATATAAAAGTTGATTTGCATTTATATTTATGTTTCAAGTACTCGCATTCCATGTTTATATTTCCAAGCCTTGCATATCATATTTAGATTTCAAGTCATCACCTAAATCTTAAAGATAAGAAAATGGACTTGTATTATCATGTTTAAATTCCAAGTCTTTCATATTATGTTTAAATTTGAAGTCATCACCTAAACCTTGAAGACTTAAAAATAGACTTGCATCCTTATGTTTATATTTCAAGTCTTGCACATCATATTTAAATTTCCATGTCATCACCTTAAAATGATAAAGATTAAGAAGGAAACTTGCATAGCATGTTTATGTTTCTAGCCATCACCTATATCTCTAAGGCTCAAGACTTACACCTGTTTCAACTTAAATGGAAACATTGATCATGGACACACCTTGACCTATATATGTTTTTGACCCAAGAGGGTATTTGGATTGAAGTTAGTTTTATTTTCTTTTTGAAGCTTGAATCTTGCTTCTATGATGTACAAAGAAATTTTATAGGATTTGAGAGCTCAAGAGGAGTGGAAATGTATTCCCTAAGGGGTTAGAATCCTAATAATAAAATCTATAGTTTTAGTGAAGTGCTTGTTTTGTTTTGTGAAAATGTGAGTATGATTTGAAAAGGAATGTTAGAATGATGTTTTAAAATGGTCTTGGAATGAAGGAGCAACTTTAATTATGTTAAAACTTTGGTTTTTCAAATTTCAGGGATTCTAGTTATTACTAGCTTATGTAATTGATTACCAGGATGATTCTTTGTAAAAGAACAAGTTTTTGGTTCTGGTAATCGATTACTAGCCTATGTAATCAATTACAGGATGCTCTTTGTGCCAGAAATAAGTTTTTGATTATGGCAATGAATTACAGGACCCTGAATATACAAATAAGTGTGTTCTAAGCGAGATAATGTGGATTGACAACCATATATGCTAAAGTTTTTTTGAATTATGTGAATGATGATCCTTAGTATGTTATATATATATATATATATATATATATATATATATATATAAGCTATAGCATATGCATTAGCTAAGTCCGGTCCTTGATTTTCGGCATACTGGATAGGAGCATGTTTACTACTATAAGATAACGATTGATATTATGCTTATGGATATATGCAAAGAGATGTGATGCATATTTATGTGATCAATGACATGATGATTTTGTGACATGATGAGGTTATGAATAAATGAGTAAGACGCATGATCCATGAAGATTATGAGCATGATATGTTAGATGACAAGTTATGATTATATGCTCACATTTGCATCTACAAATAATATGCCAAGATAATAGTTGACATAAGACATACGGAAATGAACCTCTAGACTTCAAGAATTAATGGTTAGGAGAGGTGATCCAATAAAGGTGATCCTTTAAACTCCATGAATTAATGGTTATGAAAGATGAACCTATGCCCCTTAGCCCACACTCTGGGAGTCGGGAATTTAGCTTAGAGAGGATAAGTGTAGACTAGTGATGATTAGTTAGGTATGAGCTCATAACCTAGGACTCTCACAAAGGGGAAAGTAATAGGGTGGCCCCATGGAAAAGAGAATAAGAAGTTTAAGTCACCTAAAAGAATAACTAGGAAAGATCATGTTAGAAGAATTTAGGGGTTGTTTGCTTTGCTGAAAACAATTTTCAATTTTCAATTTTCCAGATTTGTGAAGGAAAAACTTGAGTTTTTCAGTTTTCCTTCACAAATATGGAAAACTAAAACTAAAAACCGTTCAGCAAAGCAAACAACCCTTTACATCTCTGTGCTATGCCCACTTAATATGGTTCTATGATATCTTGCTTATGATATCGACATGCATTCATGACTTAGTATGTTGCATTCATGCATTATGATTCATGCTAAAATGTATGGGCCTCGGTTAATGGTATTTGAAACTAATAAACGAACCCTATGCATATGCTTACCATTTTCATAATAAAACTCAAGGATCTTAAGGATGTAATGATGACACATGTTAGAAGGCAAAAACCCTCCTGAGATTCTTATATAAGTTTCTCATCCCTTCTTTTTTCTTTCCATCTCATCTTTAGAGGTAGATGGTGACCTTTGTGATCTATGTTGACACTCCCACCTAGGAGATGCACTTCGACGTTGCTCACTAGACTTATTTCTTCATGGGTCGATGTGTTGTTCGCCTTTTTATCTTCATGGAGCACCCTTTGCACACCGGTTACTAGCTATAGGTTCTAAACATGCCCTATTTGCCGATGACCTTATTTTTGAGCGTGCCTATCCGCATGGAGAGTAGATTCCCCATACCCACCCCGCTGCTTTAGTCGTCCGTGACATCCCCGTCTACGTGCCACGTCACCACCTCGCCCCACCAAGCCATGGTCAGACCCATCCTAGGATTCACCCACCCAGCTTTCTTCGATGGTTATGCTCCCACCGTTCCTATGATGCTGGGAGGTGGTAGTGACGAAGAGGCTACTGTCACGAAGCCGAAGAGAAGAGCGTCTCTCGTAGAGGAGCCACCCGACCAGGCGAGGTGCCCATGTTGACCTGCCCACCGTCTTGCCACACCTGACGAACTAGCCTATTGGATTGATTACCTTTCTCCTCTCGAGAGTAATAGGTAGGAGTCTCAGCGACCTCGGAGCGTCTATGCATATTTATGGATAGGATAACCTTCTTTTGCCTTTTTGATTTAGAGGTTATCTACCTAGGTGCACCCTAGTAGGAGTAGTGGGGAAGAGAGGTTTTGGCTAGCTGATATTTAGCTTTTCTTTTCATGATTTCTGTGGATTCCTGTACTTAACCAAAACTTTGTTAGTAGGTATGATGCTATTCTATATATATGTATATTTTGGTGTGCAAAGGAGAACAATTGATATTAGTGATATATGAATCCATGATAATATGGTTATGCTCATGATTTTGTGGTATTGGTATTGCATGTATACTCGTAATATGTTTTGTTCCTTTCCTCTTATATGTAAGATGGGTGACGTATTTTTATTTAGAGCATAGCTTACGTTTTGATTTTAATTTCAAAAAAAAAAAATTTACCTATATTTTTTGTAAGTATTTTATAAATCTTAAAGTTAAGAACTGGAACAAAAGAATGATAACTAATAATTAACTTGAATGTGTCCTAGGCGTGTTGGGTTATATATTAGGGTGTTACAGGCACACTAGCTATTCTCCTCTTCTTCTTGGTGATGGCACTGAGCATGAAGTCCATGATGAGTTTGGGCAAGTTCACTTTCCTCTTTACCAATAGACAATACAACAACATGCAATCCATCCCAATGGGAATATCCGTTCTTCCTAGTCTAAGGAGGATGATAAACTAAATAACAGTAAAGATCTCTCTAGCCCTAGGACTCAACAAAGCTAAGGTAATCTCACTAGGCTTATCTGGGAGTGGTAGATACCTAGAAACCTTCAGTATTGACACTAAGGGATTTGAACTAATCACCTTGAACTAGGCATGTGATTCTAGAACGGTCCACCATCTCAGAAACGTTCTTGATGGTTGTCTTGAGTATAGAGTTTACACTTCTTTCAGGTGAGAGTAAAAAACGTTACCATCCTTGGGAATCCCTCAAATATTTCTAAGAAATCTTCCTAACCTTGAAATGAGAAGACCTCTTTCAGGATAGGGACTTCATTCAACAACTCCTCTCGCTTCTTCCAGGTGCCACCTTTCTTAAATAGAAGCTGTTGGCATAGTGCTCTTCATTAGAGGCTCATTGTACATGAGTAATGTGCCCCTTTTGGTCACATGTAGTCTCATTGTTTGCCTTCTGCCATTTGATATGTATTTTGAGAGGGTGAAGGAATGAGATTGAAGGTTTGTAATAAGGAGAGATTGCGAGAATGAGGGTTTGTAGAGAATGTGAAACGTTTGAGGTTGAAGATGAAGGGTTTTTATGTGAGGTGTGTGAGGCATGGGAAGTTATTAATTTGATGTGATTAAATGTTTGGAAACTAATGTAATGCTCGGGACGAGGTAGGGAGTGATCACGGGTATGAGAAGGCATAGACAAGGAGCGGCTCCTGCCTCCAAGCGGAGGGGTACATGAATGAACCGATTACATACCTGAATAAGAGGGATCCTAGTCTCTATAGGTATGGGACTATACAGTTAAGGAGGGCTTATATGAATTGATTAGTACTACCTATGCCACAAAGATGCATCTTTATTTTAGATAGCCTATCACAAAAGAACTCCATAGTTAAGTGTGCTTGACTTGGGATAATTTTGGGATGGGTGATCTCCTGGGAAGTTTTCCAGGAAGCGTGTGAGTGAGGACAAAGCACGCTGAAAAGACTCGTGTTAGTTTGTGAGGACAATCGTCAATCCATAAAGCGGGAGGGGATGTTACAAATGGTCTCAGAGCCTACACCTCCTGCCAATACGGTGTGGTTCGGGGACGAACCAAGCCGAAGCTGGTGGGCATGTAACGCCTGGGCAGGGAGTATCGGGATCCGGGAGGCACGGATAGGAGCGGCTCCTGCCTCCAAGTGGAGAGGTACATGAATAAACCGATTACACACCGAATGAGAGGATTCTGAGTCTATATAAGTATGGGACTATACGGTTATGGAGGGCTTATATGAATTGATTGATAGTACCTATGCCACAAAGATGCATCTTTCATTTTGGTATCCATCACAAAAGAACTCCATAGTTAAGCGTGCTTGACTTGGGATAATTTTGGGATAAGTGACCTCCTGGGAAGTTTTCCAGGAAGCGTGTGAGTGAGGACAAAGCACGCTGGAAAACAAGTGTTGGTTTGTGGGGACGGTCGAATCCATAAAGCAACGGGGATGTTACATTGAGTTAATGTTTGTGAATCCTGAGGACCAAGTATTTCATATATTCACAAAACCATTAGTTGAAGATCGCTTTTGTCTTTTGAAAAAGCTTTTGAACTTAAAAATTTTTAAATCTCCATAAGTATTCATCTACACATGTTTCTGGGTATTCCTCTTCATTGCTTTAACTGAAGCCTACATGAAGACATCATTTTGCAAGTTCAAAACTTCATTTGCAAGGCCTACGAAACAATTTGAATATCAGAAAGTCGTGTGCAAGCCCAAGAAAGAAGATATTGTGATAAAAAAGTAGAAGCGGGATCAGAAATGAGGAATATCTTGTTTCTCTGGAAAATTGGATGTATCATGTAAGAATGATGTTACTCGATGGGTCAGAAAGTGTAGAAGAAGCTTAGAAAGTAACTATGCTAGAAAGTGATTCCAAACGTCAGAAACCATCCTTTCTGAAAGAAAACGAAAAAAGGTGGGGCAATTCCCACTCTTTTGAGTTTCTCTCCCATGTCTTTTCACCTTCGGTCATTCACATTCCATCACTTAAATATCTCCCTACTTTTCACACGTCACATCTTCACCTTCATTTTCATCTTCTTACTCCCATGCCTCAATCATTTCATATTCTCCTCTCTCATACACAAAGCCTTTATCTCTCTAACTACACCCTCTTTTACTCTCAACCTTACCTTGTTCATTCAATACTTAAATACAAAATCCACAAATGGCTGAAGGAAAACATGTGCTGATTGCATTGTTAAAATGGGAATACTTCTCATGTTTGATGAACCCATACATCAAAAGCACTATGCAGAACTTTTCTCACGGCCAGTGGCTCTAGGGAAGAAGCTAAGGGACCTGATGGTTTAAGTTCTTATCTCTTGGAGGTCATCTCCTTCCAGGGGTGGGAAAGGTTTCTTAACCTCACTGATTGGGGATTCATAGGAATGGTTACCACCTTCTATTCCTAATTAGTCCAGGTATCCTAGTCTATGCTAACCTCTCATATTATACGGCATTGACTTGAAGCTGAGTATAGCCAACCTCTCCAAGCATCATCCATGTACCTAATGAAAGACTTATATGCTCGTCGATGAGAACTGGTTCATGACTCTTTGAGTCTCGTGGCAGAGGTTCTAGATGTCTCATGGACTGTCCAGACACCAACCTAATGAGATAACCACTGCCATGTTGAACTCTAGGGCACACCAAGTTTTCACCCTCATCCAGGTTATCTCTGCTCCTAAGGCTAGGAAGCACCCACCTATTGTTAGGTATGGACTCATGCTCTATTCTATCCTGGCAAAAAGGAAGGTAAACTTGCCTAGACTAATCTTTGATTACATGTTCAATACTATCTCTCCAGAAAAAAAGGAGAAATGTTGTTATTCCTTATGGGATCCTGTTAATTAAGATTTTTGAATGCTTGCATTACCCATTGGCAAACGAGTGGTATGAGTATATGGAAGGTATTATGTACTCCTTTAACTCTTCAGGACCCTAAGGAAACCCGTAGGTGCTACCACATTCGAGGTTAGGAGACAAAGCCTGAGGATAAGAGATGTAGCCATTGAAAAAGGCACTAAGGAGGCTGAGGGAAGTGGAAGAAAAAGAGAAGTAATCCTTCGTAAAAGGCCTGAAGTGATTATAAGATATGGAATGAAAACCTTCTCATTTATCCATATTCTCAAATCTGAAGTAGAGTCAAGCTCTAAAATGCCGGAAAATGTGCATGTCATCAGGGTCAAGCAGAAGGAAGAAGAATTTTCCTTCTCAAATGAGTCATCAGATTTTGAAGAAGTATCTTCAAAAGATGTACAAGGCAAGGAAAATCCTAGATAAACTCACCTTAGGTCACTGCCCTTATTGAAGCACCTCATCCTCTTCCCACTCTGACCTGTACAGGAACCATCTCCAACTTAGAATGTTGATCCCTCATCAAGCCAACCTACGCGGTAGTGCAACCAAGCTACACAGAAGTTCAATTACTACTACATGAGCAACACTTTATCAACAACCGGTTGGAGCAAATGGAAGATCTATCATGAAGACATGAAGCTCTTCTAATGGAAGTCTTTCATGAAGTAAGGCGCTGGGGCTAATGATGGTGTTCCTGGTTTCTAGCACACCTCCTTTTTGCTGATGTCAAAATGGGGAGAAGAAAAAAGATGAAGAAAATCTAGTGTTGTGGAACTGGGGGAGTTTATGAGAGGGAGCTTTAGAGTAGCATGCATTTTTTTGCTTTGAACAATTGGTTTCTTTTTTTTTTCATGCTCTGCAGATATTTCTTTTGTTCTTGAACAATTTATTTTTGCATATGGTATATATATCCATTTCGATATATTTGTTCAAGATATCAAGTGTTATGTTTTTTCTTAAGCTTTGATACATATTTGTTTTTAAACTCTGATACATATCGATGCCCTGTCCTTCATACTTAGCTAATCGTGTATCATGCTTGAGATGTATGCTTTTTTTTCTTAGCATTTGCTCTTATATGCTTTTATTTAGCACGCTATGATATTTAGCTCATTTGTGTGTCTTTGATTAGCACCAAGCAAGCATCATTAAAGCACAAGCACCCTCTTTGTTCTGAAATGTATATCTCTTTATGCTTTGATATATGTCTTGATTTCATGCTTAAAATGTTTGTCATGAAACATATATACTCTGTCACACATATGCAACATTTTTATGAAGCTCTCTACAACTTGATATAAATACAGTTGTGATTGGTTTCTGTTGATCTTTAGAAACTTGTTTCTACATGTCCTTATGCAACTGAGATCTATCTCTGAGCCTTAGAAATCTCTCATGTATGCAAAGCTTATATGCTACAAGTATTTTCATGCACAAAAATTGCATCACCTTTTGAAAATATGCTTGGATAAAATGTTCTGAATAAGAAATCTAATTAAGAGAAAATATCACAAGTTTTACTTGTTTCAATTTATGCTCGTATATTTTAGAAGATCCCTTATAACAAGAATCAAGTTGCTTTCTATCAAAAAGCTTAACGATCACATCCCCTTTGATAGTGTTCGGATACCTCTCAAAAAGTACTCTAAGTAACTTTATAAACCTCATGGAAAAATCAAAATAGTATTGATTTATGTCACTTAATGCTGTAAAACATTTTTGACTCTATCCATATCATACCTTAAGAAAAGGACTTTCTGAAAATCACATGTGGAGATGTTTTGAAAGAATAGTGTTATCACGATATATATTCTGTTATATTTCTTTCAACATCTCTTCAAAAGATTTTCTTCAAATTGGTTTGTCATCATAAAAAAGGGGAGATTGTAAGCTCCAGAACCTTTTAAAAAGCATTAATATAGTATGTTTTGAATGACGGCAGAACCAATTTAAGGAAAATATTTTGAAAAATGGCTAATGACTACTTTGAGTTTCTTGAAGTAGCAAACAGGTTATATTGTTAGCATAATGTGGCTCCTATAGCAAAGATAATTTCACTTTATATGTGCAAACATAACTTATCTCGTTTAAAGAGATGGAAACTAAGTGGAAGTTATAATAATATCATGAAATGAGTGTACAAATACCTAACGGATTGAACAAAAGCAACAACTACAAGAAACCAAGGCACATCTTCAAGTAGCACTAGACTTCAGCAAGTACACTTAAAGTGAAGATATATATATCCATCCCTGAAGACAATGTATTCTACAACTTTCAATCATCATGATCGCAATCATTTTATCATCAACAAGCACTGATTGAAGAGGAAGACCAAAGACATATCAAGAAACTGATCCTGCACTTTAGAAAGTGCACTTACAAAATGCTACACTCCTGGAAAAGGAGGGAAAATTTGAAATTCAATTTTAAAATCAAACCCAGTTACAGACTAGCATATCATCTCTTCTGCCAACTTGGTCAACCACTCCAAGCTTCTAGAAGAAAGTGTTTAGAAACCTCATTCAAAAAAAAAAGTAGTTTATGAAGGTAGTCTCAGAAACTACTATTTCACAACAACTTCTGCAATGGTTTGACACAAGACGGGCTACTCCTCTAACCGCTTTTCCAAGACATAAATAGATGATCAACACATGTCACTTGGACAACGGATTAAGGGCAATGGTCATAAAGGAAGACCATCTATAAATAGAGATACTAAGCTTTAAAAGGATAGAGATTGATACTATACAAGTTCTAATACGCTCTAGTTTTTCTCCCTATCTTTTCTATGAAGTTCATTACTTCTTGTAATCTATTTCCTTGCTTGTAAAAATCTCTTTCTATATTCTTAATAGATAACACATTCTTCCAAGGAATAATCTCTAGAAAGAAGTCATTTAAGTTTTTCGAGGTTTATTATCATATATCTTACGAAAACTTGAGTGTAGATTAGTTTGAGTAGCAAACCCAAACATAAACCTCTTGTAACCTCAATCCAATAGTGATCGGTAGAAGATAGCTTGGAAAGGCTAAGGCAGAACTTACTTGCAACGTGAAGGTAAGGTGTTCTTGGTCATGGTTTAGCTTGGAGAAGCTAGTAAAAGACTACTTGGTTTAGCTTGGAGAGGCTTCAAAGACTACTCAAGTTAGCTTGCAGAGGCTAGTACAACACTAATCGGGTTTCAACTTAGAGAGGTTGGTGAATAACTACTTGATTTGTGACAGTAGAGATTGCTCCTGGTCAGGTAAGCTTACGAAGGCTCCTGTAAAGACTATCGAACTTTCTCAATTTGAGAAAGGTTTTATAGTGGAACTCAACTGTGGTTGAGAAATGGATGTAAGGTTTGGCCAAACCAATATAAATCTTTGTGTAGAATTATCTCTTCCTTCATCTCTCTTCCTTCCTGCCTTGTGACTAAAATTCTGTGTGTTCTAGAAAACTTGACCTTACATTCCTCTTTGCATATTTGAGTTCAGAAAGATACTTTCTGATAGCACTAACATTGTTTTCGCTGCACTATAAGTATATTACTTGATAGTATTCTGTTTAAGTTTTAGATAAGAGAAAAAGCAAGAAAAGGCAAGCATGATTCAACCCCCCTTCTTGTGTGCTTTTTGTCTACAAAAGGTACATTTTATGAGATTGTAGGATCCAGTGATGCTAACTTTGTTGGAAACGAGTAGAGAGAAAAAACACCAGTGGATGCCTTTCTTTGGAAAGAGACTTGTCACTTTGTCATACAAGAAGCAAAACACAATTGCTTTCTCTACAACTAAAGTTGAATATTTAGCTTAAATTGCTACCCAATGTGGATAAGGAATCAACTTGAAGATTATCACTTGAGGTATTCCAAAATCCCTATCTTTTGTGATAATATAAGTGCTATTAATCTTGCTAAGAATCCTATTCAACACTCTAGATCCAAGCACATTGATGTTAAGCATCATTTTATTAGATATCATGTTCAAAAATGGGATGTTGAGTTAATGTTTGTGAATACTAAAGATTAAGTATCTGACATATTCACAAAACCATTAGCTGAAGATCGTTTTTGCTACCTGAAAATTATTTTGAATCTTAAAAGTTTTTAAAACATGCATATCTTTGGACATTCCCCATCATGGCTCTAAACTGAAGCCCAAATGAAGTCATCAGTTTGCAAGGCTAGAAGATCAGTTTGCAAGGTCAAAAGAGGGTCAAAAGTTTAGAAAATGGGTTAGAAAGTCATACACGCTCAGAATATAGAGGATCAATCATATGTGAGGTGGTCATTTTGATAAACCACTTTCTAAAATCATAGTTTTGGCCATCTCCTACAAGCTTCTGTTTATCCTTTCTGCAATGTCATTTTGTTAGGGAATTCTAAGTGCAGAAAACTCATAAATGATGCCATGTTTTTCACAAAACTCTTTGAAGACATGATTTTCAAACTCTCCTGATGAAGATCTGATAGGGGTAATTTGAGAATCTTTTTCAACATAAATATGTTTTGTAAAAACTTTAAATCTTTCGACCACCTTGTCCTTAGAAGCTAGGAAGATAACTCATGTAAATCTAGAGAAATCGTCCACTATGACAAGGCAATATCTTTTTCCAGCCAACTAGCAGTGTTGGTTGGTCTAAAAGATCCATGTGTAAAAGCTCAAGTTGCTTAGTGGTTAAAACCACATTCTTGTTGTGGAAAGAAGCATTAGTTTGTTTGTATTTCTCACAGAAATCACAAGTTAAATTCTTGACAAATTTGATCTTTGCAGGCTTTTAACAAGCTTTTAGAAAGCTCAGAAATAAGCTTCATATGAGCATGTCTAAGCTTCTTATGCCAGTCACTTATCATCCATGAAGGATATAAGACATTTTACATCATGATCTAGAAGGTCATCTAAGAATAATGCATAAGTGTTATCATGCCTCTTGCCAAATAAGATAACTTGTCTTGAAGTGGCATTTACTATCTTGCATGCATGGCCTTTAAATAAAATATTAAAGCCTTAGTTACAAACTGGTTGATACTCAATAGATTGTGAGCCAACCATCAATAAGTAATATATCAGAAATTTGGTAAGAACTATCCTTACTAACATTTCCTATGCATGTGACTTTAGCCTTACCCCCATTAATAAACTTGACTAATCCACAATTCTTGGGCTTCAAGTTTCTGAACCATCTTTTGGATTCGGACATGTGTCTGGAGCCACTATCCATTTACCACTTGTTGTCTAATTCAATGTGCATTCTCAGACACACCTACAACAAACACAGTTTTTAATTTAGGTACCAATACCTTCTTGGTTCCTTTTGTGTTAGCCTTTATAGGGGAGGTTTCCTAACTTTTCTAACAGACTTCTTCCTCATGAAGCACTTGTAAGGTGGGTGTCTCTTCTTATGACAAAAAGTGTAAGAAACTTTGTTCTTCACTTTCTTTGGCTAAGTTGTCTTTCCTTTCTCATCCATTTCCTCTTCATACCCAGCCCTCCTTCTAAAATGTGGCCTCTGACTTCCAAGTATTAGTTTAAGATTCTTTGAACCATTAACCATATTTTCAAGGTCAGATTTGAAAAGATTTGAAGTCCTTTCTAATTCAGAAATAATTTTCTAAGTTTTCTTATTTTTCTCATAGACTTTAGCTTCTAACGCTTTGAGCTTAATATTTGAAACTTTATTTTCTCCTTTTAATTCCTCCTTCCTAAGCCTTAGATTCTCAACTTCTAATTTGGCCATTTCAAGTTCTAAAACAACCTTTTGATGTTTCTTCTTGAGGTTGAGATAATGAAAGGAAAAAGTTTGAGAGTTTTCAAGCAACTTTTCATGTAAACCTAATAGTTGATCATAGGATAGATCAGGTCAGAGTTGTTTACCTCAGGTTCACTTTCTGAAGTGTAGCCTGCCATGAATCATAGGTTGGCAATATCTAGCTCCTCCTGCCTTCTGATCCTCCATTGTCTTCTTCTGAGTCACTCAAAGTAGCCAGCATACCTTTCTTCTTGAAGATGAACTTCTTCTATAGACCCTTGAGCTTGGGACATTTGGGTTTAAAGTGTCCTTTCTCACCATAGTTATAGCAGGTGACACTTTTTAGCTTTCCCTTGCCCTTTCTGTCCTTCTTGAGGATGATGTTTTTTCTTCTTTTTGTCTTGCCTCTCTAGGCTTTGGACATCTTCCTCACAGCATGGAGATCTCATCTCCATCTTCTTCTTTGTCTCATTATCAGATTTTTCCTCTTCATCAGAGGTTTTAATAACTTTCATTGCCTTAGCTTTATTCTGCTTTTGATAAGACAACTTCAAGGCCATGGACTTGCTCATCTTAATGGATTCACCATGCATTTCAAAGCACTGCCTCATGGGTTTTGAGTAACCTAATGAGTACATCCAGGTCGAGAGTTTGAAGGTATTTAGCTTTAGTAATGGTTATAACCTTAGGCCACCATTTAGTAGGAAGGCTTTTAAATATTTTCCTAACCATTTCTTAGTTAGAATACCTTTAGCCAAGACCCTTCAGTTGGTTTATGATGTGCATAAACCTTGTGGTCATTTCATCAATACTTTCTTGATCCGTCATTTTAAACATTTCATATTGATGAACCAGCATCCTGATCTTAGTTTCTTTAACTTGATCAATGCCTTTGTGCAGCATGTGCAGTCTGTCCCATATCTCCTTTGCCACGTCACAGGCAATGATTTTGTCATATTTAGCCTTACTTAGTGTAACGCCGGGGACGGCGGGGAGTGATCATTGCGAAGGCACGGACAAGGAGCAGCTCCGCCTCCAAGCGGAGGGGTACATGAATGAACCGATTACACACCCGAATGAGAGGGATCCTAAGTCTGTATAGGTATGGGACTATACAGTTAAGGAAGGCTTATATGAATTGATTAGTACTACCTATGCCACAAAGATGCATTTTTCTTTCAGGAGCCCATCACGAAGAACTCCACAATTAAGCGTGCTTGACTTGGGGTAATTTTGGGATGAGTGACCTCTGGAAAGTTTTCCCAGGAAGCGCGTGAGTGAGGACAAAGCACGCTGAAAAGACAAGTGTTGGTTTATAGGGGAAGGTCGGCAATCCATAAAGCGGCAAGGGATGTTACACTTAATGCACACGTGAGTAGGTACTTAGCTTTGGAGTTCAACTAAACTTTGGCTTTGTATTGCTCTGTCCACTTGCTCCTAGGGACTTCTCTTGATATTGAGGGATTAGTTCCAGGAACTTCTTCCATTGGAACATAGTCACCTTCCTGTAGCATTTCTCACAAGTCAAGGCTTATGTATTTTATGAACAACTCCATATGATCTCTCCAATAAGCATAGTCCCCACCATCAAATAATGACGTTCTATTGATGGATGTCCTTCTACTATATGGATATTATGTGCCATTTTTCCATAGAATCTTTGTCCTTGGAGTCACTAGAATGCTTAACCTCTTAAAGGCCAGAGCTCTGATGCCACTTGTAGGTAGAAAAGCGCACGACAAGGGGGTTGAATCATGCGTTGCTTTTTTTTCCTTCTTTGTTTCTAAAAAACTTTAGCAAAATACTATCAAGCGTTAAAGTTAAAGTGTAGTGGAAACGTGTTAGAAACTTCAGATAGTAATTTTCTGAACTACGACAAATATGATATTAATATGTATCAAATGGTTTTTCAAAAAAAATAAGATAATAAGCACAAAGTAGGTAACATAAAAGAGTTAAAGGAGAAAAAATACTACAGATGTTTTTATACCTGGTTCATCCAACTTGCTTATATCCAGTTCTCAACCATTGTTGAGTTCTCTACAAACATTTCTCCACCCAAGAAAATTTGATAGTCTTTGTAGTAGCCTTCCTAAGCTCTTACTTGTGACTAGTAGCTAACTCTACTGTCATGAACTAAATAGTCTTTGACCAGCCTTTCCAAGTTAAACAAGTGACCAGCAAGTACATTTTGCTCATAACCTAAGTAGTCTTTAACGAGCTTTCCAAGCTAAACCATGACCGCGTCGCTCTCCTGCATTGCAAGTAGTCTTTGCTTAGCCTCTCCAAGCTAAATCACACCGATCACTCCTGGATTAAAGACACAAAGGTTTGTGTTTGGGTTTGCCACTCAAACTAACCTACACGCAAGTTTCCGAAAGATGTATAATAATAGATCTGGAAAAATTTGAATGACTTCTTTCTAAGATTCTTCCTGTAACACCCTAACTCTTAACCTCATACGCTCAAGTCGCATTCCGTTAGTTATTAGTTGTTACGCCTTTGTTTTAGATCTTGACTTACTTTTCTTTAAAATACGAGTAATAAAATATGACTAAATTTTTCTTTTTGAACTTAAGACTTAAAATGCGAGTCGCGCATGCGCATAGATACCGACTATAACAACCAGATATACGTCATCATAACAACCATGAATAAACCATAGAATAATCACAACATAAATTATAGTAGTATATCATAATCATAACATAACAACGATGTCCTTATAAATATAAGGACACCTAGGGGTATCAATTACACCAAACAACTTTAACTAACGCAAAACAGAATGTTAACAAAGCTAGACTAGTCTTCATGCTTCCGCTGCCCTCTGATCTGGCCATATGATGTGATTCCTATGCCCACGCCTCAAGGAAGATCACGAACATCCACATCAATCCCGTCTGGAGACAACACGGGAGGGAAAACAAAGGGTGAGAATACTTATACAAGATTCTCGAGGCTCCTGACTTTAACACAAGTGTCATCGTCGTCGCCCAGCCACTTCGGTTTCATTATGAAAGAGGTGTGCATGCATAGGTTCAGTTTTAATTTCTCAAATCCTATTATCCGAAGTGGGTTTCTTTTAGCATGAGTCTTGATGGTATGAATGTAGCAGATATTTTATGTATGCATGGCAATGCTTAAGCATGACAGTTCACATACTCAACATATATCACTTAATCATAAGCACCAATGGAACAACCACGAAACATATGCATGTGTGTCTTTTACTTTATCATAATTGAACTCTTGAGTTCCTTTCTTAACTTTTCCACCCTCATCATGGTCACCAAAATCCACCCAACATGCCACCAGCGATTTCTCATGGTCACCAAAACTCCAAATACACCCATCGCCTAGGAATGAGCTCATCCTAACTAGCCGTCGCTAGATTTATATAGGAAAAATAGGGGAATCACATCTCTTTCTTGGATCACCCCATACAACCCTTAACTCGGAAAGTCATAATGGGATCATTTCCTCTTTAACATATCTTTTCTTGGATCACCCATACAACCCTTAACTCGGGAAGTCATAATGGGATCATTTCCACTTTATCATATCTTGTATGGATGCAACATGAGCATACAACCATAGAACATCATATAACATATCCTCTATTCATATCTCATATTTTCATGCATTTTAAACATAGCATACCACATCATCATAGCAACATGCCACACATCCATACATTCTTATACTCATGGCATTTAAAACATTCACATACATCAAAACAATACTCACTCGATCTCATTCTCACATCACACCTCCTTATCTTAAGATATCTTATGCTTTGGCCCTTACGGGTCTTAAACTTGTGTTCTAATTATCCTAACTCCCATTATAGTTCTTTATAACACCTAAGGGATCATTACTTACAATTCTCACTAAGATTTATGTTCACTAATATATCCAAACAGCATTGCATCACTTTGGGCAGAAAATTATCATACGCTTACGGGTCCTAGAATCTCTCTTTGACCCTTTCTAAGTTCCGTCTTCGCCTAAGGCTCTATAATCAACTCCTAAACCAATTATGAGGGATTCCTACACATATCCACTAATTATAAACCATTTTCTTAAGTCCAATTATGCTGGAACAGAATTTACAATTTGTGCATCTAAGTGTTCTAGAATTCTCATTTTAAGTCCTTTCTAGTTACTTGTTCTTTCCTAACTTCCCTAAATCGTTCCTTGCTTCACTCAAACATAATTTTACACATTTTAACACCATAAAACAGAATTTATATAGTGGCCAAGTGCACAAGGCAGAACCAAAAATACAAGCATCATATAATCACATAATCTCATGATTTAAATGCATATAAGTTGCTAGTTTCTCTTGGAATCATTTTAGGAACTCAAAACTCTTTTAGAAACCAATTAATCTCATTAAAATCATACAAAAATGGGTAAGGTCAGTAGCTAAATTATTTAGCTCAAGGAATAGATTTAAAACATAAAACTTTGTTCATAAAGTTCTTTAAGTACACCTAAGCTTAGAAAAATTCCAAGACTTAGACTATGGACACTTATGATTAGATGAACTCATCTCAAGTCCATCATCATCATCACAAGGCCGAAATGGCATTCTTGAAATGCCTCCATTTTCTAAAACTTTATGTGATACTTGGGCAAGTCTTTGAGCTCTAGGATATTTAAGTGATGGCATAAACTTAAACATGCTATGCACTTATTTTACTCTTCATTAGAAAATAAAGTGAGAGCATAAAATAAATATGAGATGCAACCTCATTATTATCTTTAAAGATTAAGTGATGACTTGAAATATAAACATGAAATGCAAGCTTGGAAATTTAAACATGATAATGCAAGTTCATTTAGTTATTCTTGAGAGCTTAGTGATGGCATCAAAATAAACATGCTATGCAAGGCATAAACATAAACATGAATGCAACTCATTTTATCTTAACTAGAGCTCTTACAAGACTTTAGAGGAACAATATAACCTTAACCCAATATGTATCTTAACAACATAAAGTGAGCTTTAGAGTTCTTAGCACCAAGTCTTCAAAGAAGCCTTTGGTTTTGAACTTCATCATCAAGCTCAAGAAAATGGACACAAAGCTCAACACTTTGTCTAAACAAACATACAAAGAACTAAGTCATATTCTTTATTTTATTGCTCATGGGCTTCAATCTAGAGTAAAACTCTTAGAACGGGCGACCAACTTTAAGGTTGGCAAGGGTAAGCTTAGAGCTCTTTGAAAACATATGATTAATTTTCTTAACAAAACTTTTGTGATCTACTTAACATTTTTAGCAAACTTTGTTCAAATCAAGGGAAAGGAAACCAAAATCATTCAAGGGGAAAAGGAAAGAAACCGAAAACTTAAGCAAAGAAAAGGAAAGAAACCAAGAGCATGTATGGTCCAAGACCAAGTTTTTCAAGCTTTAGAGGTTTCTCACATGACATCACAAGACCATTATCTTGAAACCTCATCATCAAGCTAAAGTTTTTCTCATGAAAAGGCCTCATGGCCGAAAAGGAAAAAGAGAAAAAGAGGAAAGAGTTTGAACCAAGAGAAAACTAGAACTTTTCTTGAAGAAAACAAGTAAAAACTTTGAAAACAAAACCCCTACCTAAGGAAGTCTTGAAAGAAATGAAAGAAAGCTTGGATCCTTGATGAAATGAGAAGACAAAATCTTCTCTTGGATGGCAATAAGGATTCGGCCAAGGGAGGACTCAAGGAAGATGATTTTTCCTTGAGAAAGTAAGCTTGGAAATGGAAAGGTTAAGTGTTTGAGAGGTGGTTTAAGGTGAGGGAGTGGTGGTTTAAGGTTGTTTGTGGTGGATTGTGTGGTGGAAAGGTTTCTTTGAGGGAGGAAAAAGAAGAGCAAGATGAAGAGAACTTTGAGAGAAAATGAAAGAAAAAGCAAGAAACTAAACTTGGCAAAGCTTCTAAAGTGTAACCAAGTTCTTCAAGGCTTGGTATTTATAGAAAAATGAACAATGGAGGCTGATTTGGGAGAAGAGGTTGACGGTTTCTTCATGCCAAAGGGGAGGAAAATATCTTCAAAAACTTGTCATTCAAAGGCATGGTTGAAAGCATGGCTAGGTATGGTTCAAAGTATGGCTTGAGGTATGGCCTTTGAGTGAAACAAAATCAACATGTGACACAAAATGGAGAGCATGAATTCGGCCAGCATTTCAGCCAAGGGGGGAGGATAATTTGTTCATGTAATTGTGGTTTAATGATGTGTTTAGGTGTTTCTTTGATTAAGGTTTTGATTAGGAGTTTGTAAGAAAGTGTTTAGGTGAGGTAATGGCTAATTAAGGTTGTCAAGACTTGATTAGGGGAGTGATCTTGCTAGATTAACAATTTAAAATCATTCTTTTAGTCAAATGAGGTATGGGCACAATTCCTTAATTTAAGGAATTGGAGAGAAAATACTATTCAAGATTCCATGACTAGGAATCTTGAATAAAGAATGTAATTAGAGTTTAACTAAGCAATCTTAGGTTCTAATTAACCTTAATAAATTATTTTGACTCTAGATTAATTATCAAAATAAATTAATCTTCGATTAGAGCCTAATATTGCTTAGGTTTGCTTAATTACGTCATTAGGCTCACTGTACACTATTCTAGGGGCAAAATGGTAATTTTGCACTAAAATTGCTCGAGGCTACCCGGGCTTAACCTATTGTTAAACTTCACTTAAAACATCATTTAAAACCTTTTGGTAAAGTCGGGTTCAACGGCATGTAAAACGATGACAGCCAGGGCGTTTTGGTAATTTCGTGCGTCAAACTCAAAAATGAGATTCTTCGCTCCATTACCACACATAACACATATAATCCCCTATCAACATCAAAACATCCCCTTGAGGGTGGACGGTGATCCCTTTTTGGGTAAAATGGCCTAAGGGGCATTTCGGTCATTTGTACACGGAAAAATCGAGGCATTATTACACTTCCTAAGAAGAATGTATGATCTATTAAGAACATAGAAAGAAGATTTTTATAGATAAGGAAACTGATTACAAGATGTAAAGAACTACAAGAGACAAGGATAAATTTTCTTAGCATTTCAAGTACTTATGCAACGTCAAGATCTACATATTTTGAGCATAGCATATCTATTTATAGATGACCTGCATATATGACCATTGCCCTTGATTAGTTGTCGAAGTGACACATGTTGATCATCTGTTTGTGTCTTGAAAAAGCGGTTTAGAGGAGTAGCTCATTGTTTGCAAACTGTTCAGAAGCGTTGTGAAATAGAGGATTTTGAGGTCATCTTTAAAGTTTTTTACTTTCTAAATGAGGTGTCTGAACTCTTCCTTCTAGAAGCTAGAGTAGTTGACCAATTTGGCAGAAGAGATGACACACCAGTTAACTGGGCTTAACTTTAAATTGAATTTTAAATTTCCCTCTTTTTCTTGTAAAGTGCACCGTTTCACTGTGAAGTGAACTTTCTGAAGTGTGGTATCAATTCCTTGATATGTCTTCGTTCTTCTAGAATTCAATCAAAGCTTGTAGATGATGATATGATTGTGATCATGATGAGTGAAGATTATAGAATTCATTTGCTTCAGAGTTGGTTTGAAATCTTCATTTGAAGCGTACTTTCTGAAGTCACGTGCTACTTTCTAAAGATTTGAGCCTTGGTTTCTTACACGATGATTTTCTTCAATTCGTTAAGCATGTATACATTCATTTCACAATATAATTTTCACTTCCATTAAGTTCCTATCTCTTTAACGATAAATCATATTTGCACATTTAAAGTGAAATTATATTCGCTTTAATAAACATGTTATCCAAACTAAAGAACCTGTTTGCTACTTCAAGAAACTCAAGGTAAACATTAGATGTTCTTTAGAATATTTTCACTCAATTGGTTGTGTTATCACTCAAAACATATTGCATTAACACTTTCAAAGGGTTCTGGAGATAACACAAGGGATTCACTCTTTATAGATAGATGTAAGTCTGCATTCCTAAATGGATTTCTCTCTGAGGAAGTATATGTGAAGTAGCCTCCTGATTTTGGGAGTGAAAACCTTCCTAACCATGTCTTCAAGCTAACAAAGGAACTATAGTTTGAAACAAGCTCCTTGAGCTTGGTATGAAAGGCTAAGTACCTTCTTGCTTGAAGAATGGGTTAAAGAGAGGTAATGTTGATACTACTTTTTTTACTCTTGAACATGATAATGATTTTTCTAATTGTCCAAATATATGTTGGTGATATTATATCTGGTGTTACTTGCAACATCCTCCCAAGCACAACCTCACCCTTAAGTCATGACATTATACTCGAGAGTTGTTACTTATTAATTAGTGGACTTTTCTTAAATATCTATAGGAAGCATGATTAACGTGTGAAATAACTAAGCAAAATTCTATTAAATTATATAACGGAGAAACACAATGTTTATTGAATACATAGTACAAAAGGAAACTCTCCTATGAGCTTTAGTATACATCTACTCTCTATTACGTTTATTGAACACAACGTTTATAATGCATGACATTTACTAAGGAAGCATAGCCAGTCCATTCCTCAAGGTCCTACTAGGATAAACTCTGATACCATAATGTCATTGTCATCGTCTCAGCCACTTCGATTTATCAAGAAAATATAATCAAACAATATATATTAAATATTCATTTTTGAGTTCTAAAATCATCCTTTCGAAGTGGGCAGCTTTTATTATTCAATCCCATATCATACTACTCGACATCATATAAACCCTATACCTGCTAAATCACAACTTAACATATTGACCTCAATATTTATACTAAAATTCTTCACCTAGCACATAAGATAAAAGATTACTTTAGGGTAAGACTTCATTTTAGGAGTGAGCTCATTCCTATACATGAACATTGGATTTACTTTCTCCAATTCTCACACGGAACTATTCCTAGCCAAGTTTACTTTCCAACTTTCTACTTTCCCCAACAAACAGATTTACTTTCTCCAAGAATTATAAACCCTATGGTTTTCTTGGTAGTCAGGTTTATTTTCCCGACAACTGGATTTACTTTCTCCAACCAAGAAACAAAATCTTATTCTTTTCTTGGTGGTCAAGTTTACTCTCCCGCCAAGAAACATAATCTTATGCTTTTCTTTCGCATATGAGCAATTGTAATAAGCATTCATATCTATGTGTGTCTAACCTCATCAATAAGTTCACATGCTCAATTATTCTTATTTATATTCTTGTGCTCATGTCATACTAGTACAAGATGCCATTATTTCATCAATTCAAAGCATCGATTCATTTTTAGCATAATGGTAGATTTCACATATTCGTAGCACAATTTATTTGCAAATCAAACAATCTATTCAGAGGATATAAAAATTCTCAAGAATAGTTCAATGTGTCCACAAGGTTCCATAAAAATTTCAGAGTAAAACACGTTCTCTAACTATGTTAACAAAATTAGACAAATTTGGAGGTCAGAAACCCCCTATTTACAACCAATAGCCATAGTTCCTAATTTTATTACCTACAAATGAATATATCACATCATACAAAAATTCATGGTTGGACTTCAATATGTCCTCAACATCTTGTAAAAATTTCAAGTGATAATTCAATCATTTGATATGATAATAATATTAGCAAAATTTATAGCTTCCATTTCAACATTTCAGGCAGCACATAGTTCACATTGGTTTCTAATTTTTTTAAAGCATTAGAGTCCAAATTAGAACCCAAGAAAATTTTTGGAACTAGCTCAGGATGTCACCTTCAACATATATTTTTTATAGCTCATGAAAATATTTGCAATTTACTTAGAAAATTCATGATTAGTAGTTGTCCATCAGAAACCGAAAATCCAGCATATGATTCAAATTTTTTCGCCAAAATGGATTTTCTAACATCATCAAAACACTCCACCAAAATTAATACATCAATATCAACATATTATCAACCAATATAATGAAATTTTGGATCAAGATCAATAAAAAATGTTCAGAATAAATTTGGAAAGAAAAGACCAAAGAAAACCCTACTTTGGTGGCTTTAGGGATCTTGGCTCCAAGGGTGATCCAAGATTGATTCCTTCCACTTTAAAGCTTCCAAATCACACCCAAACCCTAAATCAGTGGGTATAAGGTAGTAAGGCTAGGATTGGTGATGAATTGAGATTTCAATGAGTTAGATTTATATGTAGTGAAGTGTAGAACAAGTTTAGTGAAGGAAGTTTATGGTTTTAGCAATTTTGGGCAAGTATTTTGATGAATTGAAATTGAAACTTGAGCTTTTGGAGAAGACAACAATGGTGGCTGCCCTCTTAGCATGCTGCATGAAATTGTGATGATGATAAAGTTAGGTTGGTTGCTTTGTATTTATCCTAACTTAGTTTTAGCAATTTATGTTACATAAATGCATATCTTTTTCAAAAGAAATAAAATAGATTGAACGGCTAGGATTTAATCTTGTAATTCAAGATTAAATCTTAGCCTTCCACTTGTCTTGAATGGATATACATAATCCATTTGTAATGATTAAATCATCTTTTGTGTTAGAAGCTACACGAAATTTTTAAACTGATGAGATATTGGCTCTTGAGTAAAATATAATAAATGAAAAGCCATGATTGAAACTTACTTTTCAAGTTTCAATCCTTGCCATCCACTTGGCATAAAGTGGTTGGTAAAGGTTACTTAGCCACCAAGTAACTTGTCCAGTGTTACAAATCACACATCAAAACTCTACGATTGCGTAAAACACGTATGGGTAATCAAACATTACCCACAAATTAATTCTAGGTATAACTTCTCATTCCTTATCATTTCTAACCTTAACCCTCTCTGTTCTCATTCCGGGCATTTCCTGTTCCAGATCTAGGTCTCGCAGTCCAAATAGTCAGATGGAGCTTACAAGGTTACTATTCACCCAGGCTTGAAATTTTTTTTTTTAACAAGTGTGTTGGGCCATCCTCATATTGCTAAACTTCAAATTTTTGAAATTATGACTAATAAAGCTAAAATTAATTTTTAAATAATTTTTAGGGTGTTACACTCCTAAGGTTCTTCTCTGAAAAGTTTTCAAAATTAATGCAGAGTGAATTTAAGATGAGCATGATGGGTGAACTAAAGTTTTGCCTGGTTTTCAAATAAAACAACAAAAAGGAGGAACCTTGATCCATCAAGAAAAATATACAAAAGAGCTTTTGAAAAAGTTCAACATGGATCAAGCTAAACCCATGAGTATCCTCATGCATCCATCTCAAGTCATTGATGTTGATGAGAATAGTGAGAAAGTATCAAAAAGCGATTATAGAGGAATGATTTGTTCACTTCTGTATCTCAGGCAAGTAGACCAGACATTCAGTTACGTGTGTGGATTTGTGCTAGATTCTAATCTAACCCAAAGCAATCACACTTGAATGTTGTTAAGCATATTTTTAGATATTTATCCAGTGCTACTAATCTTGGCTTATGGTGCGAAAAAGGTACATCCTGTGAAATTGTAGGATACTACAATGCTTTTCCTGGAGACAAAGTAGAGAAAAGCACCAATGTGCTATTTCTTTAGAAAGACTTTATCACTTGGTCATGCAAAAACTAGAATACCATTGCACTCTTTCCTGTTAAAGCAGAATATATAGCTGCCAACGCTGCACCCAAATGCTATGGATAAGGAACCAGCTAGAAGAATATCACCTAAAGTATTCCAAAATTCGTATCTTCTGTGATAATACTAGTGTTATTAATCTTGCTAAGAATCCTATCCAACACTCTAGATTTAAGCACATCAATGTTAAACATCATTTTATTAGAGATCATGTTCAAAAAGAAGATGTTGAGTTAATGTTTGTGAATCCTGACTAAGTGTCTGATATATTTACAAAACTATTAGTTGAACATCGCTTTTGTGTTTTGAAAAAGTTTTTGAACTTAAAATTTTTACATCTGCGTAAGCGTTCATGCATGAACATCTTGGATACTCTCCTTCATGGCTCCTAATTGAAGCCAAAATTGAAGACGATCAGTTTGCTAGATCAAATAATCAGTTACAAGATCAAAAAGTCAGTATGTAAGCTTAGAGAGAAGATAAGATAATCAGAAAGAAGAACAAAGGATCAAAAATACTTTTACCTTCATCTTCAACCTCTATCACCCGAGACCTCAACCATTTCATCTCCTCCCATACTACCTTCTCTATAACCGTGCCCACTTCTCTCAAACCCTTATTATCTTTCATTCATTCTCACATTCACAACCAAAATGGCTGAAAGCAAACACTTCAACGAACCTTGCTGACATGGGAACTCCTTTCATGTACAATGAACCTCTCCACTGACGCACTATGTTGAAAACTTTTCTTAGTGGAAGGTAGCTCCGAGCAAAAGGCTTAGCAGGGAACTAATGACTTAGGTCATCATTCTACTTAAATTGATTTACTTCAAAGGATGGGAAGGGTTCTTCAACATCAGACTGTGTTTTCACTAGGATGGTGACCACTTTCTACTCCAAGCTGTGCAAGTGTTGAATCCGTACTAAGGTCCTATATCAAAGGCACTGACATGGAGATAGGCATCACTGACCTTTCCAACATCATCCAAGCACCTAACGAGGACTCAGATGCTTGAAGGAGATGGTTGCGGCTCTTGGATTCTTGGCTGAGGAGGTCTCCAGATGTCTCACGGACTGTCCTAAACATCAACTCAGTGAGATAACAACTTCTATGTTGAACTCTAGGGCTCACCAAATCTTCACCCTAATCAGTTCTCTCTCCTCCCAAGGTTGGGAAGCACTCAACTACCGGTTGGAATGGACTCATGTTACTCTCCTGTTTGTTGGCAAAAAGGAAGGTAAATTTACCCAAACTAATCTTTGACTACATGCTAAATGCCATATCCCCAGAGATAAAGAGAACTATTCCTGTCCCTTATAGAATCCTGAAGACCAGGATCTTCGAGCACTTGGACTACCCGTTGGCAAATAAGTAGTACGAGTACATGGAAAATATTGAGTACTATTTCAACTCCTTAGGACTCTATGAAGACCAATGCTACCATAACTGGTGCTAGGAGACAAAGTTTGAGGATCATATATGCTATTCTTGAAAAGGCTACTGTAGATGCTAAGGAGGGAAAAAGAGAAACTGATTGAAATAGAATACAACTCAGAGGAATCTAAAGAATCTGGATACATGTTAGACTTTCCCATCTGGGCATGGCTTGATAATAACCTATGGAGGTCAAAAACGTTGCAAGCCAAGACAAGATCAAGACGAGGAGGAAGCGAAATCATCATTTTCATCCAAACCTTCAGTTCTGACAAGCCAAGGCAAAAAGAATCCTCTCCTTCATTTGAGTCTTTAGATTCTAATAAAAGATCTTCTGAGGATGAGCAGAGCAATGGAAATTTTAAGGCAAGGTCAACTCATGTTGCTTTGCTTCCTATTTTGTTGAAGAACCTCCCGTTCCTAATCCCTCTGTGGCTAAACCATCTCAACCTCAACCTCAACCTACTCCATCTCCTGCTAGAATGATAATCCCTCATCAAGCCAACCTCAACTTACTATGCAGCCAAGCTACTCTGAAGTGCAGTCCTGTTGAGAGCAGCGTTTCATGAATGACCGGCTAGATTGAATGGATTCTAGTCACGAAGACATGAAGCTTGCTGAAGATACTTCGTGAAGTAAGGCACAGGAGCTGATGATGGTGTTTCCTAATTCTAGTACGCCTCCTTTTTGTGATGACAAAAGGGGAGAAGAAAAGAGATAAAATAAAATCTTATGCTAAGGAACTTATGGAGGGCATCATACTAAGGGCAGCTCTAAGATGTTATTCTTTATTATTCAACATACATCATTTTTTTTAGCAATTAGTTTTTATTTTCATCTTAGCTTTGATACATAGGTTTTTTTCTCTTAAACAATGATCTATTTTTGTTTTTAATCTACTATGATTCTATTGCTTTGATATATAATCAGTTTCTTTATCCTTATTCAAGATATCTATGTTTTTTTCTTTAAGCTTTGATACATATCAATACCTTGATTCTATCTTGCTTAGTTAATCATATATCATGATAGAGATGTATGCTTTTTAATTGTTAGTGCTTGCTCTGATCTATTTTATTTCTTAGCATGCTATGACCTTAGCACATCTGCATTTATGATTAACATTGGAACGTATCTGTTAAGCACAATTACTTTTCTTCGCTTTGGTACATATATCTTTTTGTGCTTCGATATGTATACCATGTTACATGCTTGAAAAGTTTTTCATAAAACATATATACTCTGACACACATATATGATGTTTTCATGAGCTCTGTATAATTTACTTTGAATACAGTTGTGATCAAGTTTTTTTGATCTTTAGAAACATTTTTTATATGATATGATACAACTAAGATCAGTTTTTTAGCCTCAGAAACCTCTTGTGTATGCAAAGTCCATATGTTGCAAGTTTTCATACACAAAAAAAATGCATCGCATTTCAAAATTACATTTGGATAAAGATGTGCTAAATAAGAAATCAAATCAAGAGGAAATATCACAATTATTACTTGCTTTTTATTCAAACTAGTGTATTTTTAGAAAGGCCATTATGACTAAAAATCAAGTTGTTTTCTTTAGAAAGCTTAAATGATCTTTTTTTTTTTTTGCATTGCTCTAATATCTCTTAGAAAGTACTCTGAGTAACTTTAGAAACCTCATGAAAAATAAAGACAGCCCTGATTTAAGTTATCTAAGGCTATGAAATGTTTTAAACTCTATCTATATCATGCCTTAAGAAAAAGACTCTCTGAAAATCACATCATATGATGATTTGAAAGAATATTGGTTATCACGCTATATATATTTTAGCACCAAATTTTATTAAGTGTCAAATTGTCAAATTGGCATTCAAACTTGATAGTCAGAGAGTTTGGCATGATAGAAATTGACAAGTTATGTAAACTTCACAAAATCCTTAGTTCGTCAAAACAATATGTTGAAACCTAGGGAAGGTCAAGGTTAGATGTTTGAAGTTGACAAATCGACAATGACAAAGCTCTTTTATCAGATGTTTGACAAGACAACGTTAACAAAGTTGTTCATTTGACACTTGATAAGTCAAAGTTAAAGTTGTCATGTGGAAATTGGAAGATTTTGATACCAAAGGGAGATTAGTAAAACGACTGGAGACTAGTAAAGATCAACCTTCAGCCTCGAGGCTCGACAAGTCAAAAGTGTGGTTTGTCGCTTGAAGACTTAGAAAAATTCTAAAGATTTTAAGGGACTGTCTTAGTGTAACATCCTTCCAAGTACAACCCATCCTTAAGTCATGACATTATACTTAAGAGTTGTTACTTCCTAATTAGCAGACCTTTCTTAAATATCTATAGCAAGATTGATTGCTTCATGAAGTAACTAAGCGTAATTCTATTAAAATGTATAACGAAGAACCAAAACATTTATTTAAATACAAAATTAAGTACAGAGGGAAGCTCTTCTAAGAGCTTTACTACACTACATTCACTGTTTCATTTATATACATACAACTCCAACTAAGCACAATAAAGTAAAAACATCAACTAATAAGTACTACGATTTCGAGTTCTTCAAGTTGCAGCTCCATTGTTTTCCTGGATCAACCTGGAGGCGACACGGAACACAAAAACATAGGGGTGAGAATTACACAATTCTTAGTAGGGCAACTCCAGTTACACCATCATAATGTCATCGTCATCGCCCAAGCTACTTTGGTTTATTAAGAAAATGTGAGCATGCGACATATATCAAAGATTCGTTTTAATGTTCAAAAACCATTCTTCTGAAGTGGGTTTCTTTTAGCATTCAATCAATTAAAGCATATATCTCATAGTATTTTAACATTGAGTAAATCATCCTAGGTAGACAATTCAGAGTAAGTTGAGTAGCATATAACGCATGCAATGAACTTATCTCGAAGTGACATGGTTTCACTTATGGCCACAAAGATCAAATCAATGCATTTTTCTCTTTTCATTGACATAGGAAAGACTTAGTTATACCTAATGGGTATTTGTCGTGGACAATTCCACAATAAATAATTTATACCAAATGGCATCTGTAGTAGTTCACACTACACAAGGGAAATAGTCTGCTTATCAAGATGAGCTCAGTCCTATACGTGATCATCGAACTTCATTTTTCCATTTCCGAATCACACACAGATCTATTCCTAGTCGATACGTCTATCGACTATAAATGGGGTTTCTCTTTTCAATTTTCTTTCCCTCATTCAACCTAAGTCTTATTTCTGTTTTGTCCATATGTAGAACATGCACAATTGAAATTTATATATATTCTCTTTTCTCAAATGCAAGCATAATGCATATATAGGCATTCATTCACAATATAATCTCAATCATGCCTCTAGCATACTTTTATATGTCACAAGTCACATGGCCAAATAGGTAACATTGAGTATTCATGTCATACTAGAACCAAAAATGCCATTAGTTTATCAACTCACAACATCAATCCATTTCCAGCACAATGGCAGATTTCCTGCCCTAGGTACAATATTTAATTACCACATCAAATAGCCATTCCAAGACCACAAAAATTCTATATGACACTTTAACATGTCTAGAAGACCCTGTTAAAATTTCAAGACAAACAAAGGTCTATATCTACTTCAGTAAAATGTACAAATTTCGGGGTCAGGGGCCACCAATTCACAGTCTAGACCAGTACCATGGTAATTGATGGAATCAAGGCACAAGAAAATTTACAGCAATACTTCAATATGTTAATAACTTCATCTTAAAATTTCATGGGCTAATTCAATCAATTGCTATGATAATAAATTCATACAAGTTTATTGTTTCAGTTTCAACAACCAAGACAGCATCAATCACATTTTGATTCTTGATTTTTTGAGGCAGTAAACTTTAAAATCAACACCAAAAAAATTCATATAGTTGTGTTAAGATGTTAAATACAACATATAATTTTTATAGCTCATGAAATTATCCACAACTATACCAGAAAATTCGTGCATAATTCTGCTTCAGGACAACTAGGAATCCAAGGCCTAGTCCCAATTTCTTTTGAGAAAAACCCTTTTCTAACCCCATCCAAACACAGCACCAAAATTCACACATCAATATCAACATATTATCTAGTAATACAATCAGAAATTTTAGACCTAGGTCATGCCAAAACAGATCAGAAAAATTTGACAAGAAAAAGGCAAAAAACCCTACTTGTAGTAACCTATTAGCTCCTTGGCTTCAAGATTAACCAAACTTGACTCCTTCTCCTCCAAAGCTCCCAATCCAACTTCAAACTCCTATGATATCAATGAGGTGTAAGGTACAAAACAAGGTTTTGATAAGGAATGGAAATTTTATTCAATTAGATTAGTAGAGAATTAGGTGTAGAACATGTTTTGTGAAGAGATCTTGAGGTTTTATCAAGTTTAGGCTAGGGTTTATGAAGCTCCAAGTTTGTTAATAGAGTTTGAGAGGAAGAACAATGGAGGAGAGGTTCTTGGAGTGTGCTGGCCGAAATTTTGATGCAAGGGAATGATAAGATGTTGATCTTTTGAGTTTATGACAAAATGCATAGAATTTTCAAGTACAAAATGTTTTCTTTTCTTAAAGATAAATATGGAAATTTTGTAAACATCCTATTGGTCCTAATAAAGTGGCAATGGTGTGTCTTCTTCTAAGCGCCACACTTGTCTAGTTAGGTGGCAAACTTTCAGCAAGTTCATTCGATGTAAGAACTCCACACCAAAATCTCACCGAACGGGTAAACACGTACCCGATTGAACCGATATTGCCGAAAATAAATTTTAAGTATAAAATTATCATTTCCACCTATTTCTAACCTTATTCCCATGTTTTCCTAATTTCGGGCACCTCGGAGGCCCGAATCTAGGGTTTTAGCTGTATTGGTAGGCCACAGCCCAAGGTTACTATTCACCTCGGCCAAAAATTTTTTTAAAAAAAAAAGTCCTTTGGGCCACCCTCATCGTTGTTAAACTATTATATTTTAAAATTACGACTAACAAAGCTCAAATTAATTTTTAAATAATTTTTAGGGTGTTACACTTAGTAACTCCAAGGCATATATTCATCAATTGACGGTTTTCGCGGTTATTGACTTCGCGTGATAAGAACGTGACAAAGTGGTGATAAAGAGCGAATGACAAAGTAAGAAACTGTCAAAGCCATGTGGACAACATCTAAAGTAGCCAAGGACAAGTGTCAAGATCCTAGAGTTTTAGGTTATCTATAAATAAGATTTGTACAAATTGTAAAGTGTGGGAATTTTCACTCATACACTCACCCTAAAGCGTCTCCAATGACTAACAGACTCCAGAGTTAACTGAGTATTGTTCTCAACCCTCTTTCTTACTTTCCTAGGATAATATTTCTTCAATTGTTGTCTTTAATTCCTTTATATTCCTTGTACTTTATCTTCAGTTTGTCAATTAATTTACATTCTAAGTTCTTCTTCTTCTTTAATTTGCCAAACATTTCATTTACACTGTCACAACACAAATCATTTTGCATTCTACATCATTCCATCCTCATTACATAAAAAATAGTTTGACACTCGATTCTTTGGTGGTGAACCCAGAGGAGTCTTCGCTTCCGAATAAAGATTAAAAAGCAAAGGCTGTCATCCAAACTTCTAAGTTTGTCGATATAGGCCTGGTTTGAAGCAATTTGGCCTTCTGCACAAGGAGATTATTAATTATTTGTTGTTGACAATATAAATGTCAAAATTTGCTATAAACAATATCATGTTATATTTCTTTCAATATCTCTTCAAAAGATTTTCTTTAAATCGGTTTGTCATCATCAAAAAGAGGGAGATTGTTAGCTCTAGAACCCTTTAGAACGAATTAATGCTAAATATTTTAAATGTTAACACAACCAATTTAGATAAAGCGTAAATGATTTCACTTTACATGTGCAAACATGACTTATCTCATTTAAAGAGATGGGAACTAAATGGAAGTGAAAATTATATCATGAAATGAACGTGTACATGCTCAATGGATTGAAGAAAATCATCCTGTACAAGAAACCAAGGCTCAAATCTTTAGAAAGTACGCTTCAAATGAAGATTTCAAACCAACTCTGAAGTAAATGTGTTCTACAACCTTCAATCATCATGATCGCAATCATTTTATCATCTACAAGCTCTGATTGAAGGTGGAAGATCGAAGAAATATCAGAAACTGATACCACATATCAGAAAGTTTACTCAAGTAAAACGGTGAACTTTACAAAAAGAGGGAAATATGAAATTCAAATTTAGAGTCAAAACCCAGTTATAGGCTGCATATCATCTCTTTTACTAACTTGGTCAATTACTCCAACTTCAAGAAGGAAGAGTTCAGAAACCTCGTTCAAAAAGTAAAAATTAGTTTCTGAAGGTGACCTCAAAAACCTCTATTTCACAATGGCTTCTACTCCAGCTCTAATAGACAACAAGTTACTTTTCTAGTCTGTATTTCCAAGACATAAACGGATGATCAACACATGTCACTTGGACAAAAGATCAAGGGCAACGGTCACAAATACAGACTATCTATAAATAGAGATGCTAGACTAACAATGAAGAAGACTTTTGTAAAATGCTAAAACGCTAAAAGTTGTCCTCCTTATCATTCTTTGTAAAGTTCATTACTCCTTGTAATATGTTCCTTGTCTGTAAAAATCTTCTTTCTACGTTCGTAATAGATCATAATTTCTTTTTAAGAATAATCATAGAAAAAAGTCATTCAAGTTTTCTAGGTCTATTATTGTATATCTTCCAAAAACTTGAGTGTTGGTTAGTGTTGAGTGATAATCCCAAACACAAACCTTTGTAACCTCGAATCCAGTAGTGATCGATGTGAGCTAGCTTGGAGAGGCTAAGTAAAGACTACTTGTAATATGATAGTAGTGTGATCTACTAGTCACGAGTTTAGCTTGGAGAGGCTGGTCAATGACTACTCAGGTTTAGCTTTGAAAGGCTGGTTAAAGACTACTCAAGTTGTGCAGTAGAGTGTACTTGCTAGTCAATAGTTTAGCTTGAAGAGGTTGGTCAAAGACTACTTGGTTTGTGATAGTAGAGTTAACTACTAGTTAAGGTAAGAGCTTGGGAAGGCTACTACAAAGACTATCCAACTTTCTGGTTTGAGAAAGGTTTTAGTGAAACTCAACTGTTATTGAGAACTGGATAGCGCAGGTTGGCCAAACTAGTATAAAAACATCTGTCAGTATCTTCTTCTCCATTTACTCTTCAATTTTTACAGCATAGTGCATATTATATTGTGTTTTCTGAAAAACCATCTTATACGTGTTTTTATCATATCCTGTATTTTAGAAAGTAGCTTTTTGAAGTATCTAACATTGTTTCCGCTGCACTTCAAGTTACACACTTGATAGTATATTGTTTAAGTTTTTTTTTCCATAAATGAAGAATGAAAGAAAAAGCAAAGCATGATTCAACCCCTTCTCGTGTGCTTTCTACCTACACAAATAAGGTAATGTTGACACAACTTTATTTACTTTACAATAGGATAATCACTCTCTGATAGTCCAAATATATGTTGATGACATTATATTTGATGCTACTAACCATTTTTTATGTGAAAAGTTTTCAAAACTCATGCAAAGTGAATTTGAGATAAGTATGATGGGTGAACTTAAATTTGCAAATAAAACAACAAAAAAGAAGGAACCTTGATCCATCAAGAAAAATATACAAAAGAGCTTTTGAAAAAATTTAATTTGGATTAAGCAAAACCTATAAGCACCTCTATACATCTATCTCAAGTCATTGATGCAGATGAGAATGGTGAGAAAGTATTAGAAAGTAACTATAGAGAAATGATTGGACTTTCTTGTATTTTACTACAAGTAGGCCAAACATTCAATTAAGTGTGGGCATTTGTTATAGATTCCAATCTAACCTAAAGCAATTACACTTACTCCTTAAAAAGATTCTGAGATATTTAACTGGTACTACTAATCTTGGTTTATGGTATGAGAAAGGTACATCTAACAAGATTGTAGGTTTCTATGATGCTGATTTTGCTAGAGACGAGTGGACAAAAAAAGCACAAGTGGATGTTGCTGCTTCTTTGGAGAATGCTTCATCACTTGGTCATCCAAGAAACAAGATACAATAGCTCTCTCAACAAGCTGAAGTTGAATATGTTGCAACAAATTGCTACTCAAATACTTTGATCAGAAACAAGCTAGAGGATTATCACTTGAGGTATTCCAAGATCCCTATCTTATATGATAATACAAGTGCAATTAATCTTACTAAGAATCCTATTCAATACTCTCGATCAAAACATATTGATATAAAACATCATTTTATTAGAGATCATGCTCAGAAAGGTGATGTTTGTAACATCCTCCTAATTACCATATTCTACTCAAGTATTGACATAGTAATTCAGAGTATTACTTATATCCATGATCTATACTAGTCAAAATATAAGGTAGTAAAGAGCTTTAGATACATATGTTGCAATATTCATATTTACATATATGAACATAATCTTTAAGTTTCCAAGATATACATCATAGTACCAAACAAGTCAGTCAACCCCTAAGCTAATCAGGGACTCCATAACAAAAGGGCTAGCCTGCTGGTATCCGCCCATCAAAATTACATATCGATACAAATGAACCTGAATACATCTAGTAGTACACCGTCCACAGGCTAGTAACATCCTAACCCTACCCTACTACTACGTACAAGCCTAGAGTCCCTGGAAACCTCACATCCTCCTCCAGGAAGCCATTGGCCATTGGTAGGATAGCCTCGCCTCCGGGGCATCCGGACCCTCAGGTGGGTCTAAGCTGGAGGATGATGATGAAGAAGCGGGTATATCTCCTGGAGGGGTCCAGGTGGCACGCAGGAACATCGAACACCTGGGTGTGCCATATGAAGGGGCATGCCATCATAGGGAGAAGTAGGTAAACTCCTCAACAAAAACCGACACACTGAAGGAATAGCCGAAAAACACGTATACACGAAAAAGTAACCTGCGTACAAGGAGTCAAGTGTCGAATGATTGCTACACCATTGTGGCGAATCAAGGAAAAATATCAGTGACGGCATCTCCTGGAATCTGAGTAATACAAGTACATACAGCTGTAGGGTAAGAATACTATAAAATTTTCAGTAGGGTAGTTTCCTTAGATACTATATAGAATATAGGAAATGAGTTAATTAATATAAAACATCCATACAAGAGTTATAGGCATCAATGCTAAAATATGTCAATCATAGGAATTTAGAATGTCACCACAATAATAAGTCACATACTATTATTTGGAACTATAAGTTCAATTCCATGTATTTTCCTCTTTTTGTTAACATAAGGAAGGCTTAGTTCCACATAAAAATATATTTGCATTTGATAATTCTCCAAAGGACAATAGACCTAGGACATGAGCTCATTCCTATTCGTAATCATCGGACTTCATTTTTTTCCATTTCCGAATCACACAGTTCTATTCCTAGCCGATTCATCTACCGACTTATAAATTTTCTAGGGAAGTCCTTATTCTTGCCTTCCCTTTTATCGCACCTAACCCTTGTTTTTGTTTTCCCCATATGTTCAAACATGCACCAGTGAACTTTATACAATGTCTCTATTCTTTCTCATAAAACTGCATTATGTACTTCTTTTTCTTTTCTCAAAAGTATGCTTACATTACAAGTAGGTATTCAATCATATTAGAGGCTCATTCATGTCTCATGAATAAGTAATTGAAATAATTAGCATGCATTCATATGCCATACTCTTGGACTAGATATCATTTTACCACAAATTTTCAGCCATCTTCACATTCCAGCACCTTGGCAGATTTACTGTCCTAGGTACAACATTTAATTGCCATATCAAATGGCCATTTCAAGAGCTACAGAAATTCCACATGACACGTCAATGTGCCTAGGAGACCCTGTAAAAATTTCAGGACAACGGAGCTTTGTAATTCCTTCAGTAAAATGTACAAATTTAGTGGTCAGGGGCCACCAATTCACAGATTAGACTAGAGTTCTCATAATTTTTAACCCTAGCAATTGATTAGATCAATGTACAAGAAAATTTACAGTGATACTTCAATATGTTATTAACTTCGTGTAAAAATTTCAAGGGTTTCTTCAATCAATTGCTATGGTAATAAATTCGGACAATCTCATTGCTTCGTTTCAACAATCCAACAGCATCAATCTCATTTCGATGTTTGATTTTTTTGAGGCAGTAAACCTTAAAATCAACACCCAAGAAAATTCATACAGTTATATTAAGATGTTAATACAACATATAATTTTTATAGCTCATGAAATTACCCACAACTATACTATAAAATTCGTGCATAACTCCTGCTTATAGGAAAATTGAAATTCCAGCAGCCTAGTCCAAACTTCTTTTGATAAAAACCCTTTTCTAACACCATCCAAACATACCACCAAAAATAATACATCAATATCAACATAATATCAATCAATATAATCAGAAATTTTGGACCTGGCTCAACCAAAAATAGATCAGAAAAATTTAACAAAGAAAGGCAACAAAAACCCTACTTTTAGCAACTTAGTGGATCTTTGGCCCCAAGATGATCCAAGCTTGCTTCCTTCCACTTCAAAGCTCCCAAAACAACACCAAACCCTTCTTAAATCAGTGAGGGGTGAGGTAACAAGACAAGATTTGATGAGGAATAGAGATTTTATTCGGTTAGATTTGTAGGGATCAAGGTGTAGAACAAGTTTAATGAAGAAATTTCAGAGTTTCACTAACACCAAGCTAGTGTTTATGGGCTTGGAATGGAAACTTAAGCTCTTGAGAATAGAGGTGTGGCTATTGGTATTCTCCTTGTAGTTGGCTGAAATTTGATGACTTAAAGAGTAAGTTTTGGTGTGATATTTATCTTATAGTAATATTAGATATTATATAATATAAAGTCCTAATTATTAAAGATAGAAAATAGAATGGATGGCTAGGATTTAATCTTGGATTTCAAGATTAAATCTTGGCCTTCCACATGTCTCAAGTGGATAAACATTATCCATTTGTGATGATTAAAACATCTTTGGGTATTAGAAATCACACACCGAAATCTCACTAAATGGGTAAGCAATACCGATTAAACCAATATTACCTGAAAATTAATTCCAAGTATAAAATTTTCATACCCAAATATTTCTAACCTTATTATCATATTTTCCTAATTTCGGGCACCTCAGTCTAATCTAAGGTTTAAACTCCTATGGGCCCACAAAACACTATTCATTTTTTTTGCTCGATCATAGAGTCGTTCTCATCACAACTATGTCTCTCAGAATATTAATATTCCATTAACCATTCCTCAATCAATTTCTAAAGAAAAGAACTAGGATGTTACAATGTTGAGTTAATGTTTGTGAATCCTGAAGATCAAATGTCTGGTATATTCACTAAACCATTAGCTAAAGATCACTTTTGTTATTTACAAAAGATTTTGAACCCTTAAAGTTTATAAAACTTGCATTACATGCATACATAACACTTTTTGGAGTCCTCTTAATTAAGAGTCTGAATTGCGCCCTATAAAGAAGAACATCAGATAAGTTAGAAAGTCATTGAAGATAAGAAAGTGGATCAGAAGTTCAAAATGTGGGTTAGAAAGCTACAAGGGTTTATAATGATAAATAATATTAGAAGATGACTTAGAAACTGGGATGAAGACTCAAAAACTACACTTAAGGTTCAAATACCACTCATGGCTTCTAAAGAATTATTAATGGTGGGATAATTCCTACCTTTTGAGTTTTTCTCTCCCACATCGTGTTAATTGTAACACCCTAATAATTAACTCAACACGCCTCAGGATGTTTTCCGTTGATTATTAAATATTACTCTTTGTTTCAATTCTTTAATCATACTTAAAAATACTTAATGAAAATACGAGCCAATTTTTTTTTAACATAATTGAAACGCAAGCCGCGCATAACACAAGCGATTATTAGCGTAGAGCGAAACATGTAGAAGAACAATCATAGACAAAAACATCATACAGGCTCCATAACAATATCATCTATAAGCACACCATACTTAAATATATAAATAAACTACCCACCCATGAAAGGTGAGTTAAGTTCGTACATCATCATAAAAGCAAATACATAAAAAAAAAGGAAAATACAATGGAAAACATATCCACCTAGTGCACCTATGATATATAACCTCAACACAAAAGAAGGCTATCCTAAGCTAGTGATGTGTGTGCACTAAAAAGCCTCAGAACTCTATGACATTGGCCCTAAAAGGTGGAACGTGACCAATCCATGAGCGGATCCCATCGAGAGGGGGTATGCATGTGCTCTATCCTGGGACGTATGGATGGTCTCCGCGCTAACCTCGCTGAACCACGTCTCCTCACTCCCTCCTAATCCGTAGGAAGTAAGAGCAGAACTCTCGGAGTACATATGAGTGGGTGTGTCCTCGACGGATCCATCTTCGAGTGCCTCGAACGAGGGACATGGTCTGGAAAGTCACAAACGGCGGATGCGGAGGGGTACGTATAGAATCCTCTCGTTATGCGTACGTGCCCACTCGAAGACCATGTTGTTGCCGTAAGGGGATGTCAGAGAATCGGTAGCTAGGAGGTGTGCGAATGGACGTCCTATGAACATGAAAACTCTAACGCGCAATGTCCCTCAAAATGATACGATCGTGCTCAGGATCAAAATGTACCTCTCAGGTGGGGTGTCAATGAACACTATGAATGTTGCTATTGGAATCTGAAGACAATGATGGGAAAGAAGAAAGAGGGAGTGAGAATCTTGCTAAAGAATTTTCATTAGGGAAATTTCCTATCTAAAGTGACATCATCATCATCTCCAAGGACCTCGAGTTTCATTAGGAAATAGTGAGCATACAAATATTCATTTATTAAGTTCTAAAACATCTATTCCAAGGTCCATTCATTTTATCATGTGTCTTGTAATGCATCATACTTCTTTATGGCATGCAATGCTTAACTTTCTATCATACATCTTTCATCATAGCAAATAAGATATACATAGAACATGATTCATGAATGACATTTCTTGGTTCTTTAAGTGACTTAAAATTAATTCATCATCACATCTTGGGCCACCCTATTGCTCTACCCTTTTGAGAGTACTTCTAGGTTATGAGCTCATACTTCACTAGTCGTCACTAGCATATACTTATCCCTTTTGATAAGTTAAAGTCCCAACTTAAAAGCACGAGATAGGGGGCAAGAATCATCTTTTCACCACCTATAGTTTGATAGGTCTAAAGGATCATTTTCTCATGTTTATTAGTCACCTTAGTCTTAGCATGTTACTTCATGATGCAAAACATAACTCATAATCATCATAGCATTTTCTATAACTCATGCATAAGCATTTCCAATGTTTCCAAAAGAAACTATAACATGCAACATGATGGATTCCATCTTTAAAGATCAAGTACTCACATAGCATTATATAGCATATAAATTCAACATTCCAAAGCATCAAGGAAAACAACCTTACATAAATATGTCTTTAGTAACCAAACTTCTAAACCTAGTAACTCTAATTGTCAAATTAGTTCCTTATGCATCTAAGGGGTTTATAATCATCATTACCATTAATTAATTAGCTCAAGAACATTATTATCCCAAGTTGGACAGCATAGGCAATAAAAGAACTTAAGCTTTACGGTGTGCTAGAAGTCATGTTTTACACCCTTTCTCATTACCGGCTTTTCCTATGATGCTAAAATCAATTCCTAAACTATTTCTAAGTCATTCTTACTCAAATAAACATGATACAACCTGATTAGCATAATTTTAAAGGTGCTGGAATAGAATGCTAAATTCTTGTTCTTAGAGCTCTAGAAATCTCATTTTCCATTCTTTCTAACTACTAAGTTTGCTTAAAGTGCCAAGAACAATTAACACATCAAAAGACAAGGTATTTAACACATTTAAATCTTCTAAAGCAGAAATTAAACGTGCTGGAAAATTTAAAGACAAGGCCGAAACATAAAGAGTATCATACGCATAAAACAAGACATTTCTAGTAACTAAGCTTCATAAGAAACCTCTTATTATGTGAATCAAAATGATTTTTGAGCACTAGATCCATTTCTTTTTAGTGATGGCATAATTGTAAACATGTAATGTAAGCCTCATTCTTAGTCTTTTTAAGTTGATAGCAAGAAAGATAAATATGCTATACAAGGAAATATAAACATGAATGCAAAGACTTGAATATAAACATGGATACAAGGACTTGAAAGTAAACATGAATGCAAGTCCATTTCTTTATTTTAGTGCTCTAGGCCTCTTAGAGTATTTACTCTAAATCACATCTCAACTTCAAGGTTGAGATAAGTAGGCTTTGAAATTAGTTGTTAAATGATAACGTGAAAATAAATATGCTAGACAAGGAAATATAAACATGTATACAAGAAACTGAATATAAACATGAATGCAAGTGCATTTCTTTATTTTAGTGCTCTAGGCCTCTTAGAGTATTTACTCTAAATCACATCTCAACTTTAAGGTTAAGATAGGTAGGCTTTGAGATTAGTTGTTAAGTGATAACTTGAAAATAAATATGCTAGACAAGGAAATATGAACATGTATGCAAGGACTTAAATATAAACATGAATGCAAGTTCATTTCTTTATTTTAGTACTCTAGGCCTCTTAGAGTATTTACTCTAAATCACATCTCAACTTTAAGGTTGAGATAGGTAGGCTTTGAGATTAGTTGTTAAGTGATAACTTGAAAATAAATATGCTAGACAAGGAAATATAAACATGTATGCAAGAACTTGAATATAAACATGAATGCAAGTTCATTTCTTTAAGTCCTAGGCTCAAGATTACCATTTTAACAACAAAACAATACCATCTAGTAAGACTTTCTTAAGCAAACTACTTAGCATAATCATCATACTTTATGAAAGCAAAACTCAAGCGCTAGAGGTTTCATTGTGATGAACTCATAGTCATCATGTAGAAACTCTCATCATCAAGCTATCATGAAATATCATCAAAGCCTTGAAGGCCGAAATGTTAAGAAAAAAAAGAGAAACTGAAATGTTGTAGCCTAAAGAAGAACATCAAAACATCATTTTAAATCCAAGAACAACACTTAGCAAAGCAAGAACATAACTTGAAATACAACTCCCTACCAAAGTTTGCTTGAGGGAAGGAAAGAAAGCTTGGTCTTTGAGATGAAAAGAGGAACACAAAGATCTCCTTGGAGCTTGATGTGGGTTCAACCAAAAAGGAAGGAAAAAGGAAGAAAGAAAGTTGTATTTAGGGGGTTGAAGAGGAAGGAAATGAATTCTTTGAACCTTGAGAGAAAAGAGAGAACTTAAGATTGCTCTTTGAAACTAAACTTTGCAAATGAACAAAAGGTAACCAAGTTCATCCAAGCATGGCATTTATAGAAAAAAAAAATCAAGGGTGAAGTAAGGGAGGAAGGCCCGGCATTGGTGTGTCATGGGGAGAAAATATCTCATTGATTTAGTCATTCAAAGGCATGGTGGAGAATGGTTCAAAGTATGGTGATGTATGGCCTAAAGTATGGTGTAGTATGGCTTCAAGGTATGGTTCTTTGTGTGCACAAGTAGATTAACATGTGATGAATTTTGGGGGGAATGGTTTCGGCCAAATATGTAGCCAAGGGGAAGAGTTTGTCATCTAATTGTGTTTTAGATGTGTGTTTAGGTGTATCTTTGATTAGGCTTTTGATTAGGAGTTAGTAAGTAAGTGTTTACGTGAAGTAATGGATAACTAAGGTTGTCAAGACATGATTAAGGAGTTGTTCTTGTTTCATTAGTGAAATAAAACTCATTTTATATAAAAACCATTCATAGACACAAGTCCTTGATTTAAGAAATTGAGAGAAAAAATACTATTCAAGATTCCATGACATGGTATCTTGATTTTTAAGACAAGGATTAAAGTGTATCTAAGTAATCTGAGGTTCTAATCAACCTTAATAAATTATTTTGACTCTAGATTAGTAATTAGAATTTACTAATCTTTAATTAGAGCCTAATATTGCTTAGGTTTTGCTAATTGCGTTATTAAGCCCAAAATACACATAGCTAGGGGCAAAATAGTATTTTTTCACAAAAACCTCCCGAGACTACCAAGCTTAACCAGTTGTTAAATATGGCTCAGAAACATCATTTAAAATCTTTTGGCGAAGTACGGGTTCAATTGGCACTTTGTTCGTGTAAAACAACCATAGGGGCGTTTTGGTAATTTTTGCGCGTCGGAACTCAAAATTGAGATTTTTCTGCTCTATTACCACACATAACACATATAATCCCCTATTATCATCAAAACATCCCATTGAGGATGGCAGCCGCGATCTCATTTTAGGATAAAATGACCTTAGGGATATTTTGACCATTTACACATGGAAAAATTGGGGCATTACACTCAACATCTCCTTTTTGAACATGATCTTGAACAAAATGATGTTTAACATGGCTTTGGAGTCTTGAGCAAGCTTTCTAAAGTGTCTATGTTTTGGAGTCTACTTTCTAAGGGTTTGGCTTTCATCTGGTTGCTTTTTGAAGGAACCTTAAGATTCAATTTTTCTAGATTCTCATTCAATTCTTCAAGGTTCTTTTTGAGCTCCTTAAACTTGATGTGAATAGTCTCCTCAATGCATAGAGTTCTTTTATTGTATACTCTATAAGCTTTTGATCCTGAGGAATAACCTAAGAAAATACCATCATAGACTTAGGATCAAACTTTGCGAGTTTGTCCTTAGTGTTAAGGATAAAACGGACAAGCCAAATATATGAAAGTATGATATGTTAGGTTTTCTGCCCTTTCCATAGCTCATAAGGAGTCTTCATGAGTATTGGCCTCAAAAAGATTCTATTTTGAATATAGTAGGAGGTGTTTCAGCCTCTCCAGAAACCCGTTGATAAACCACTTTCTAAAAGCATAGTTCTGGTCATCTCTTGCAAGCTTCTGTTTTTCCTTTTAGTAACCCCATTTTGTTAAGGAGTTCTAGGTGCATAAAACTCATGAATGATGCCATGATTTTCACAAAACTCTTCGAAAACATGATTTTCCAATTCTCCTCTGTGATCAGATATGATAAAGGTGATTTGATAATCTTTAGTGCAAACACATTTTGCAAAAACTCTGAATCTTTCCATTACCTAGTCCTTAGAAGCTAGAAGATTACCCATGTAAATCTGGAATAATCATCCACAATGACAAGACAATATCTCTTCCTAGCAAGACGCAGTCTTGGTAGTCCAAAAATATTCATGTGTAAAAGCTCAAGTGGCTTAGTGGTTGAGACCATATTCTTATTGTGGAAAGAAACTTTGGTTTGCTTGCCTTTCTCACAGAAGTCACAAGTTGAGTCGTTGTCAAATATGATCTTTGGCAGGCCTTTAACCAGCTTTCTGAAGAGCTCAGAAATGAGTTTCATATGAGCATGTCCAAGCTTCTGTGCCACAGCCACTTATCATCTATAAAGGATACGAGATATTTTACATCCTGATCTAGAAGGTCATCCAAGAATAACATACAAGTGTTATCATGTCTTTTGCCAAATAAGATGATTTGTCTTAAAGTAGGATTTAATATCTTGCATGCATGATCATTAAATAAAATAATAAAGCCTTGGTCAGAACTGGCAACACTCAACAAGTTGTAAGCCAGACCATTAACAAGCAACACATCAAAAATTTGGTGGGAGTCATCCTTACTAACATTTCCTATGCCTGTGACCTTGGCTTTACCTTCATTAGCAAACTTGACTAATCTAGAAATTTTAGGCATTAAGTTGTTGAACCACCTTCTTGATCCGAACATGTGTCTGGAACAACCACTGTCCATGTACCATTTATTGTCCGCTTCAACGTGCGTTCTCAGACATGCATGCAACAAACTCATTTTGATTTAGGTGCCCATACCTTTGTGGGTCCTTTTGGGTTAGTCTTTAGAAGAGGAGGTTTGCTAACATTTTTGACAAGTTTCTTCCCCATGAAATATTTGTCTGGGTGTCCATTTTTATGACAGAAAGTACAAAAACCTCTATTCTTTGCTTTCTTTGGCTGAATTGCCTTTTCTATCTCATTCATTTCCTCCTTATATCCTAACCAATTTTTGAAAATATGGCTTCTCACCTCCAAGCATTAGTTCAAGATTTTTTGAACCATTCCCATTTTTCCAAGGTTAGACTTGAGAAGATTTGAAGTCTTTTTAATTCAGAAATAATTTTATGAGTTTTCTCATTTTTTTCATAGACTTTAGCTTCTAAGGCATTGATCTTAACATTTGAAACTTTATTTTCTCCTTGTAACTCTTCCTTCCCAAGCCTTAGATGCTCAACTTCTCACTTGGCCATTTCAAGTTCTAAAACAACCTTTTGATGTTTCTTCTTCAGGTTGAGAATCTATAAGGAACTTTTCATAAAGAACTAAAAGTTCATCATAGGAAAGATCAAAGTTCAGAGTTTTTTACCTCAAGTTCACTTTCTGAAGTATAACTGGCCATGAAGCATAGATTTGCAATATCTTCCTGCTCATCTTGGCTCTACAATCCTTCTTTCTCTCCTTCAGAGTCACTTTAGGTAGCTAGCATTCCTTTCTTCTTGGAGTGCAACTTCTTCTATGAACTCATGAGCTTGGGTCACTCAAGTTTAGAGTGTTCCTTCTGACCACAATTGTAGCAAGAGATGCTTTCCAACTTTCCCTTGCTCTACTTGTTATTCTTGAAGTTTATGCCTCTTCTTCTTTTCGTTTTGACCTTCAGGATTTGGACATCTTCCTTACTAGCATGTAGAGCTCGTCCCCATCTTCTTCTTCTGTCTCATCATCAGAGACTTCAACAACTTTTACTGCCTTAGCTTTAATTTGTTTATGATGAGATGATTTCAAGGCATGGACTTGCCTTTCTCATGGATTCACCATGCATTTCTGACAACACAACCTCATGTGATTTGAGACCAAATGAGTGTGTCTAGGCCAAGAGTTTGAAGGTTTTTAGCTTCTGTGATGGCTGACCTTGGGCAACCATTTAGTGGGAAGGCTTCTTAAGATCTTTCTAACTATTTTCGAGTTAGAATATTTGCCTAGTCCCTTTAGCTAGTTTATGATATGCATAAACCTAGTAATCATGTCATCAATACTTTCTTATTCATTCATCTTGAACATTTCGTATTGATGGACTAACATGTTGATCTTTATTTTTTTGACTTGATCAGTTCCCTCATGCAGCATGTGTAATCTATCTCACATCTCCTTGGCCGTGTCACAAGTAATAATTTTGTTGTATTCAGCTTTGCTTAGTGGACACATAAGTAGATATTTGGCTTTAGAACTCAGCTTAACTCTAGCTTTGTGTTGCTCTATCCATATACTCTTGGGAACTTATCTTGAGGCTGACGGTTCAACATAAGATCCTGAAACTTCTTCCATAAGAGCATAGTCTCCTTCCTATATAATCTCCCACAAGTCAAGGCTTGTGTACTTTATGAATAGCTCCATACGATTCTCCAGGTATGCATAGTCCCCACTATCAAAGAATGGGTCTGTTAATGTAGCAACCCTCTACTATGTGGATATTCTATGCCACATCTCCTCAGAATCTTTGTCCTCAGTAAATATGCTCAACCCCTTTGAGGCCTAAGCCTGATACCACTTGCAACAAAAACACACGAGAATGAGGGGTTGAATTGTGCATGGCTTTTCTTGATTTTTCGCTTATCTAAAAAACTTAGCGAATACTATCAAGTAATATACTTGTAGTGTAGCAGAAACAACGTTAGCATGCAAAAAGTATCTTTCTAAACTAAAATATGTAAAGAGGTATATAAGGTCAAGTTTTCTAGAACACATGAATTTTAGTCACAAGCAGCAAAGGGAAGAGAGATGAAGGAGGATCGAATTATACACAGAGATTTATACTAGTTTGACCAAACCTACCTACATCTAGTTCTCAACCATAGTTTAGTTCCACTATAAAAGCTTTCTAAACGAGAAAGTTGAATAGTCTTTGTAGTAGCATTCGTAAGCTCTTACATGTGACCAATAGCAACCTCTACTATCATAAACTAAGTAGTTATTCACGTAGTAAACCAAGATTAGTAGTACCAGATGAATATGTTAAAAGTCCTTTCACAACATTTAAGTCTGATTGCTTTGGGTTATATTAAAATCTAGCACAAATTTCTACACTTAATTGAATATTAGGTCCACTTACTATAAGATATGCAAGTGAACCCTAACGCCCCAACTTTTACTATAATTTTTACTGTCACTTAAAAATTACCGAATTACCCTAGGTAATTTTTCATGTAATTCGGACCAAACAATCCTCAATAAAGGAATATAACATTAGAAGAAAGGTTAGGAGCAATTCGTGCGAAAGTTGCAAACCAAATTTCTGTACGTGTAAAATGACCAAAATGCCCTGAGGTTATTTTACTCAGAAAATGAGGACGTGGGCCCCACCTGTCCTCAAGGGGATGTTTTGATGATAATAAGGGATTGTTTGTGTTATGTGTGTTAATAGAGGAGAAGAATCCTAATTTTGAGCTTGGACGCACGAAATGACCAAAACGCCCTACGCTGTTTTAACTCAATTGTGTGCCGACTAAGCCTGAACCTCACTAAAATGTTTTAAAACATGTTTTTAAGTTATGATTGTCCATTGGTTAAGCTCAGGTGGCCTCGGGTAGTTTTTGAGCAAAATGACCATTTTGCCCTCTCTTTGTAAGTTTTGCGAATTTTGAGATTTTGATTCGTTAATGAAACCTAAGCAATATTAGGCTCAAATTAAAGCTTATTAAATTCTAATTATTAATCTAGAGTCAAAATTATTTATTTAGATTGATTAGAATCCAAAATTGCTTAAAAACACTCAAATTACTTACTAATTCACCTAAGCCCTTAATCGTAAATTCTCTAATTTGCAAGAATACCTTACCTACACCTAAATAATACATGGAACATACAAATTTCCTCTTCCATGGGCTGTAATGGACAAAATTATTGGTCCATAATGCATCAGAAAAATTGCACAAAAACCAAGGTATGAAAACAAGGAACCATGAAAACATGATTCCATGTTTTAAGCCACCAAACAAGATGATTTTTCTTCCTTGTTTGCTCCTCAAATTTGGTCAGACTTTCCTCCTTTTCTTGTCCATTTATGAGCTTCAAAATCTTCTATAAATAGGCATACTTGAGGAGTGTTAGAAGCCTTGAATCATAGTTACACATTTCTAGTTTTTCCAAAGCTCAAAAGCTCTCATTCTTTCCTCCCTTGGCTGAAACCTTAGCATCAGTTTTCAAGGAGATTTTCTTTCATTTCATTCAAAGAAACCAAGTTCTCTTCCTTTCCTTCAAAACAAATTAGGTAGGGAATTGTTTTTAAGCTTAATTCCAAGTATTGATAAGTGTTGTTCTTGGTTAAAAATGATGATTTATGTACTTTCTCCTTGCTTCATATTTTAGTTTTCCTTCTCCTTTTCTTCTTGTATATTTCGGCCTTGTGGCCTTTGTAATGATGAGGCCATGGTTTGATGATGAGGTTCCTGAGTGTTGGTTGCAAAGCCTTTACAAGTTAGACCTCTAAAACTTGAAGGTTTCATTAGTTTTCAAAGTTTTGAAGCAACTATGTTTTTATGATGAAGGTCTTGAGTTTAGAACTTGAAAAATATATTAACACTTATGTTTCATTTCTTGTTAAGCTTTGTTTTACTTTAAAATGATGTTTAACAATTTTTCATTTCTAGATGACTCTTGAACTTCTCCTTTTCTTGCCATTTGATTTTGGCCTCAAGGCCTAAGAAAGTTTTCTAGGATAGCTCAATAATGAAATCTCTAAAGTTCACTTTGTCTTGCTAAGATATATATTGGGTTGAAATTATAATTCTTTTAAAGTCTTGAAGGAGCTCTAGTAAAGAAATAAAAATGAACTTGTATCCATTTTTAAGTTTATGTCTTGCACATCAAGTTTACTTTTAATGTCATCACTAAATTCTCAAGAATAAATAAATGAACTTGCATACCTCATGTTTAAATTTCCAAGCTTGCATTTCATGTTTATGTTTCAAGTTGTCACTTAATCTCTAAAGATAATAAAAAGGCTGCATCTCATATTTATTTTATGCTTTCACTTTATTTTATAATGACTAAAAGAATCAACGCATGGCATGTTTATGTTTATGTCATCACTTAAAGATCCTAGAGCTCAAAGACTTGCCCAAGTATCACAAGCAAAGTTGGAACCATGGTAATAAAAACTCTAAAGTTTTCTTGAGATTATTGGAGTCAAAGAATTCATTCTTTAAGAAGTCTTGAGTTTAGAGCCTAATATGATGTAATAAGAGTTCTCTTCTCCCTTCACCTGTCAGATGTAGACTACCAAGCTCGATTTCTTAAGATTTCTCTTCCCCTCCACTGGTTCATGCGGACTACCACCGCTCCAGTTTCTTGCATCATGTTTATATTTCAATCTCTTGCATCATGTTTAATTTTCAAGTCATCACCTTGAATTTTAAAGATAAAGAAATGGATTTGCATATCATGTTTATAATTCCAAGTTATCACCTTATAATGATAAGATTAAAATGAGGTTACATAGCATGTTTATGATTCTAAGATATCACATAAATCTCTTAAGCTCAAGACTTGCTCCTTTTATCTTAAGTGAAAATTCTAATCATGAATATTCTTTCAATATATAAATCGACCTCATGATTAAGGTAGGCCTAAAGTGATTTTAAATAGCTACTGGTTTAGTTCTATAATTCCTTTCAAGATTAACAAAAAGCATTAGTTTCTAAAAGAGTTTTGAGGTTTTGCAAGGATTTTACAGAAACCAGTATCTTACGTACACTTAAAATGTGATTTGATGCAATTATGTGAGGTTCATGATTCGGTAACTGATCTGAGTTTACTACTACTATATGATGATGATTTAATATGTTTGAAGTTATGATTATTATGTTTAATGATGAGGAACAATTCTATGCATGTTAGAAGAAAAACTAGCTACATAAATAAAGTAAAGCTAGGTTAATACTAGTCTTTGATCTATTTAAGTTGATCCACTACCAAATATGTTTTAGTATGTTATAATTCTGCCTAAGATTGGTTAGTCATGAAAATCTGGTAACAATTAGTATAGGATTGACCCGAACACTAAAAATGAAACTAGCAACTAGAAAACCGTAAAAGCAAGATTTCTAGAACTTTAGAGAATGAAATTTATGCATTCTATCAAGAACCTTTAGTGGCCTTAAGAACCAGATTTTATTATGTTTAGATAAGGGACAATGATTCATAATTGGTTTAGTAATTAATTTTAACATCATAGGGAAAGCTGGTAACGAGAAAGGGTTAAAAATATAACTTCTAGCATCCGTAAAACCTTAAGAACAACTTCCTGTCTATGCTACCCCATATAGTCTAATAATGTTCTTAAGGCTTATAATTGATGGTAATAAATCCCTTAGATGCATAAGAAATTAGTTTAATAATTAAGGTTACCCAATTTTAGAGTTCGGTTATTTAAGGAGCTTCCTGAGAATTTTAGATGACATCTTTTGATGTTTTGGAATATCAGTTTATATGATGATGTAATGCCTATTGAGAATTTGATATTATTGAATGATTTCATGGCTTGCATGTTATAGTTGCTGTTGCAAACAATGAGAATGTTCATGCATCTTGATGATTATGATATAACATGCAAAGACTTAATGGTGACTTAAACTTATGAGGAAATGATCCTTTGGACCCATCAGACTATAGGTGGTGAAAAGGTGATCCTGAGAAAATGATCCTTTGGACCCATCAGACGATAGGTGGTGAAAAGGTGATTCTTGCCCCTAGCCCGTTCTCTCAAAAGGGTAGAGTTGGGATTTTAACTTATCAAAAGGGATAAGTATATGCTAGTGACGGCTAGTAAGGTATGAGCTCATAACCTAGATTACTCCCAAAAGGATAAAGTATAGGGTAGCCCCAAGGAAAATAATTATGATGATGACAAGATTTTAAGTCACCTAGGACACTAAAGAAATAAAATATGTGCACCATGTCTTGTGCATAGCTATTATGGTATGATGTTCTTCTGTGCATAGCATTTATGAGATGATGATGAGAAATATGATGTTCTTCTATGCATGTTATTATGATATGATGATGAGGAATATAATGTGTTGATGAAAGGAAAAGTTCATTATAAACATGACATGCTAAGTTTATGATGCATTATAAGACACATGATTAAAATCAATGAACCTCGGTAAAGTATTTTTTGAACTTAATAAATGAATCTTAGCATGCTCACTATTTTATAATAACCCAGAGATTCCTGAGAACGATGATGATGACACAATTCATCATGAGGTGAGTACCCCTGAGATTCTTTTTATAAGTTTCTCACTCCCTCTATTTTTTTTCTTTCCATCTCGTCTTCAGAAACGAAGGAAGTGTTCGTGAATCACATTGAGACTTTTACCTGGTAGCTGAACTTGTTCCTGCTAACTTCACTCGTATATTCAGATATCTATTTCCCTCTGGAGTGTTATTAGTAGGTGTCATTGATGGATGTTTTTCCATCCATATACTATTTATGTATTGTTTGATTAACTAGACCTAGCCCAACTCTATTGGTGGGCATAATATCTATTTGTTGTGTATTTTGATATCTGATGTGGAATGAATACTGTTTATGTTATAATTATATGTGATGATGGGATTATTCATGTTATTGTTGTGCAAACAAGTGATTAGTTTTTATTTCACGCAAGAAGGACGATGGGTTTACTTAGTATGCGTGGCTCATGTTTTATTTTCAAAGTTAAAAAAAAAAATTTTATCCGTATTTTCATTAAAGTATTTTTAAGAGTTTAGATCAAAGAACATAAGCAAAAAGTAAAGTCTAGTAATTAATCAGATACAGCCTAGGTGTATTGGGTTAATTATTAGGATGTTACAAAACCAATCATTCCTCTATAATTTCTTGATACTTTTCACTATTCTATTCAGCATTGATGACTTGAGATGGATGTATGGGGGTACTCATATGTTTGGCTTGATCTATATTAAACTATTTCAAAAGCTCTTTTGTATACTTTTCTTGATAAATCAAAGTTCCTTCCTTTTGTTGTTTTATTTGAAGTCAAAGGAAAAAATTGAGTTCACCCATCATGCTCATCTCAAATTCACTTTGCATCAATTTTGAAAATTTTTCATAAAGAGAATGATCAGTGGCACCAAATATAATGTCATCAACATATATTTGAACTATCAAAAAGTAATATTTTTGCTCAAAGGTAAAGAGGGTTGTATCAACTTTATCTCTCTTGAACCCATTCTTCAGTAAAAAGGTACTTACCCTTTCATACCAAGTTCGGGATCGTGTTTTGGACCATAAAGTACCTTTGTCAACTTGAAGACATGGTTGGGAAGTTTTTCACTCTCAAAACCTAGAGGCTGCTTCACATATATTTCCTCAAGAGGAATCCGTTTAGGAATGTAGATTTAATATCCATTTGGTAAAGAGTGAATCCCTTGAAAACGCAAAAGCAGATAACATTCTTATGGCTTCAAGCCTAGCTACTAGTGTAAAGGTTTCATCATAATCAATTCCCTCTTATTGATTATAACCTTGTGCAACAAACCTTACTTTATTTCTGACAACCTTTCCAGCTTCATCAAGCTTGTTTTTGAACACTCATTTGGTTCCAATGATAGTTTTTCCTTTGGGTTGCTCCACAAGCATTTAAACTTTGCTTTCTCGAACTATTCCAGTTCCTCTTGTATAGTATTCACCCAACTTTGATCATTCAAAGCATATTCAATACAATTAGGCTCAATGGTGGAAATGAAAGCAGTTGGACATATTTGAGGGAGGATCTTGTTCTCACACCCTTTGAAATGTCTCCTAGAACATAAGGGTGAGAATTCTAAAATTCTTAATAGGGCATCCCCAAAATAGATAGTAAAAATCTATGTTATCGTCATCGTCCAAGCCACTTCGGTTTATTAAGAAAAATGTGATCATACAACACATATTAAAGTTTCATTTTAAAGTTCTAAAAACTTCCTTCCAAAGTAGATTCCTTTTATTGTTCAATCTCTTAATATACATACATCATCATATACAGCATATCCTGCCAAGATTCAACTTAAACATATTAGTCTCAATATAGATGCTAAAATCATTCACTTGGCACATAAAGATTACTTAGGACAATTGCTACTTTAACTATCTTGGCCCTTGATTATTATGGCTTTAACCACTCTAGGTTAATAGACCTTTGGGCTAAGCCATTCCTATACATAATCATTGGATTTACTTTCTCTAATTCTCACATAGACCTATTACTAGTCGGGTTTACTTTCAAGGGTAGTCAGGTTTACTTTCCCAACGGATTTACTTTCTCCAAGCCCAAGAAACATGTTCTCATGCTTTCTTTCACATGTAAGCAATTGTAATAAGTATTCCTATTCATATGTTCCCAACATCATCAACAAAGTCACACAAGTATCAATGACTTCAAATCATAAACATTTTATTATCCTTTCAAATAATCTATTGTGCTGCCAAAATTTCAATTCTAAAGAAAATTATAGTTAAATTACTAAACATAATGAAAACTGAGCAAAAATTTTTCAAGATGATTCAATGTATCAATAAGACCCTAAAAGTTTCAAAGCATAATAAGGTCTCTAGATATATTAATAAAATTTCACAAATTAAGGTCAGAAACTACTCAGTTTTAGCTAAACAGCAGAAGTCTCAATTTTTCTACCCTATCAAATGAACTTATTAATTCATATAAAAATTTGGGTTGGACTTCAAGATGTCCTCAACGCACTGTAACATTTCAGCTCAAAATGCGATCACTTGTTATAGTAACAAAATTAGACTAATTCAATACTACAACTGGATCTGGCAGAAGCCCTAACCTATTTGGTTTTCAATTTTTTAAAAATAGTAAAAGTGCTTAAGAAGACCAAGAAAATTGCTGGAAACACTTCCATATGTTAGCTTCACCACACAAAAATTTTAGCTTAAGTCTCTAAATTAGTAAGAAAAATCATAAAAGTTGAGCTACTTACTTAAAACCTGGATTTCCAGCACATAGTTGACAACATGTTTTCAGAAAAATGATTTTCTAACAACATCCAAATATTCCATCAAATTAAACACATTAATATACATGAGGTTAATGAGGTTAAAGAAAGCCCTACTTGGCTCTTGTAAATTCTTGATCTTGTTCTTAGTTTTCCTTAAGGACTCTTACACCCAATTATTGATCAAACCCTTTTAAATCCTCTTGTAACAAAGTAGGAACAATAGCTAAGATTTTTGATATGATGAGGTAAGGGTTTGTTAATAGGAGTTGATTTAAGGTTGCAAGGATAGTATGTAGGTTAAGCTTATGGTTATGGAGTTTTTGTGTGAAGTTTATGATTTCTAGCTAGGGTTCATATTGTTGTTAGAGGAAGAAGATGAAAATGGCTGCAAAATGGGGCGCTTGGCCAAAAATTTAAGGAAGAAAAATATGAAGGTGTTGGTCTTTTTGGTTTATGATAATATGTAAAGAAGTTTCAATTATAAAATTGTTTTTCTTAAGGATAATTGTATGTATTTTTGTGAGCATTCTATTGGTCCCTACAAAAGGCAATGGTGCAGCTTCTCCTAAGCTACACACTTGTCTAGTTAAGTGTCCAACTTGTCCTAGGTGTCATATGGTGTAAGAAATTGCACATAGATATTTCCTGAACGAGTAAAATACCATGCTCAAAACAGATATTGCCTGTAATTTAATTCCATGTCTAAAATATTCATTCCCAACCATTTCTAACCTTAATCCTATTTTCTCAGTCTCAGGCATCTCTGGGTCCTAATTCTAGGGTTTCGATAGTCCCAACGAACCTCCAAGGCCTAAGTCACTATTCATGCTGGCCCTTTTTTTAACTCGTCTATTGATTCGTCCTCATCATTGCTAAATCTCAAAATTTTAAAATTCTCATTAACAAAGTTCAAATTAATTTTTAAAATAAATTTCAGGGTGTTACATTTATCCTTGGTGTTAAGAATAAAGCAAGATGAGTCAAATATGTGGAAATATGATAAGTTGGTTTTTCTACCCTTCCATAGATCATAAGGAGTTTTCTTAAGGATTGGTCTTAGAAAGACTTTATTTTGAATATAGCACGAGGTATTTACAGTCTTTATCCAAAAACCTTTTCATAAACCACTTTCTAAAAGCATAGTTCTGGTCATCTCTTGTAAGCTTCTGTTCTTTCTTTTAGCAACCTCATTTTGTTGGGAGTTCTAGGTGCAGAGAACTCATGAGAGATGCTATATTTTTCACAAAACTCTTGAAACATGATTTTCAAATTCTCCTCCATGATCTGATCTTATAAAAGTAATTTGAGAATCTTTTTCAATGCAAACTCATTTTGCAAAAAACCTTGAATCTTTCAACCACCTCATTCTTAGAAGCTATGAAGATAACCCATGTAAATCTAGAGTAATCATCTACTATGACAAGGCAATATCTTTGTCCAGCAAGACTTGTAGTCATGGTTGGTCCAAAGATATCTATATGCAAAAGCTCAAGTGGCTTAGTGGCTGAAACCACATTTTTGTTGTAGAAAGAAGCATTGGTTTGCTTTCCTTTCTCACAGAAATCACAAGTTGAATCCTTGTCAAATATGATCTTCGATAGGCCTTTAACAAGGTCTTTTTAAGATAGCTTAAAAATAAGCTTCATATGAGCATGTCCAAGCTTTTTATGTCATAACCATTTATAATACATGAAGGATTCAAGACATTTTATATCTTGATCTAGAAGGTCATTCAAGAATAACACATAAGTGTTATCATGTCTCTTGCCAGATAAAATCACTTGTCCAAAGTGGGATTTACTATTTTACAAGCATGTGCATTAAATAAAACATTGAAGCCTTGGCCACATAATTGGTTGATGCTCAGGAGGTTGTGAACCAACCATCAATAAGTAAAACATTAGAAATTTGGTGAGATTTATCCTTACCAATATTTCCTATACCTGTGACCTTAGTCTTACCTCCATCAGTGAATTTGACTAATCTAGAGTTCTTAGGCTTTAGGTTTCTTAACCACTTCCGGGATCTGGACATGTGTTTGGAGCAGCCACTGTCTATGTACCTCTTATTGTCCTTGTCAAAGTACATTCTTAGACAAATCTACAATAAAAATAGTTTTTACTTTAGGTATCCAGACATTCTTAGGTCATTTTAGGTTAGTTTTTCTTGGGGAGATTTCCCAATCTATTTCGCATATTTCTTTCTCATAAATCACTTGTCAGATAGATGTTCTTTCTTGTGACAAAAAGTACAAGAAACTCTGTTCATTACTTTCTTTGATGAGATTGATTTTCCTTTCTTATCCAATTCACTCTTATATCCCAACCCAAGTCTTTTGAAAATATGGCCTTTGACCTCCAACCATTAGTTCAAGATTCTTTGAACCATTTACCTTATTTTCAAGGTCAAATTTGAGATGCTTTGAAGTTTTTTCAAGTTTAGAAATAGGTTTCTGAGTTTTCTAATTCTTCAGTGACTTTAGCTTCTAAGGCATTGAGCTTTATAACACCATAAAAATTATTTAAAAATTAATTTGAGCTTTCTTAGTCTTAATTTAAAAAATATAACACTTTAACAATAATGAGGGTGGCCCAATGGACGTTTAAAAAAAAAATTTCCAGGCCGAGATGAATAATAACCTTGCGGGTCCCAAGCTCGCGAGGTTAAAACCCTAGATTCAGGCCCCAGAGAGCACGAAATTAGGAAAACATGGGAATAAGGTTAGAAATAGATGGGAATGATAATTTTATACTTAAAATTAATTTTCGAGCAATATCGGCTCAATCGGGTATAGTGTTTACCTATTCGGTGAGATTTCGATATGAGTTTCTTACACCAAATGAAACTTGTAATGAAAGTTTGCCACCTAACTAGACAAGTGTGTGGCTTAGAAGAAGCCACACCATTGCCAATTTATTAGGACCAATAGGATGTTTACAAAATTTCCATATTTATCTTTAAGAAAAGAAAACATTTTGTACTTGAAAATTCTATGCATTTTGTCATAAACTCATAAGATCAACATCTTATCATTTTCTTGCATCAAAATTTCGGCCAAGACAAGGGAGAAGAGGTAGCCACCATTGTCATCTCTCTCAAGAACTCAAAATTGCCTTCAAATCCCCAAAACACTAGCTCAAACTCACTAAAACACCAAAATCCCTTCATAAAACTTGTTCTACACCTAATTCTCTACCAATCTAACCGAACAAAATTTCCATTTCTTATTAAAACCTTGTCTTGTACCTCACACCTCACTGATATCATAGGGGTTTGAAGTTGGATTGGGAGCTTTGGAGGAGGAGGAAGCAAGCTTGGTTAATCTTGAAGCCAAGGAGCTAATAGGTTACTCAAAGTAGGGTTTTTGCTGCCTTTTCTTGTCAAATTTTTTTGATTTATTTTGGCATGACCCAGGTCCAAAATTTCTAGTTTTATTGATGGATAATATGTTGATATTGGTGTGTGAATTTTGGTGGTGTGTTTGGATGGGGTTAGAAAATGGTTTTTCTCAAAGGAAATTGGGACTAGGCTGCTGGATTCCTAGTTGTCCTGCAAGCAGTAATTATGCATGAATTTTTTGGTATAGTTGTGGGTAATTTCATGAGCTATAAAAATTATATGTTGTATCCAACATCTTAAAATAACTACATGAATTTTCTTGGGTGTTGATTTCAAAGTTTACTCCATCAAAAAAATCAAGGACCGAAATGTGATTGATGTTGTCTTGGTTGTTGAAACTGAAGCAATAAATTTTTCTGAATTTATTATCATAGAAATTATTGAATTAACCCATGAAATTTTTATATGAAGTTATTAACATATTGAAGTATCACTGTAAATTTTCTTGTGCATTGATTCCATAAATTACTAGGGTCAAAAATTTTGCGAACTTGGGTCTGGACTGTGAATTGGTGGCCCTTAACCTTGAAATTTGTACATTTTACTGAAGTAGCTATAGACGTTTGTTTGTCATGAAATTTTTACAGGGTCTTCTAGACATATTGAGGTGTCATATAGAATTTTTTGTGGCTCTTGAAATGGCTGTTTGTTATGATAATTAAATGTTGTACCTAGGACAGTGAATCTACCAAAGTCCTGGAATGTGAAAATGGCTGAAAATTTGTGATAAAATGATATCTAGTCCAAGTGTATGGCATATGAATGCATGCTAATTATTTCAATTACTTATCCATGAGGCATGAATAGGCCTCTAATATGATTGAATACCTACATGTGGCTCATGTGTGCATTTGAGAAAAGAGAATATATATGAACTTAAATTGTGCATGTTCTGACATATGGACAAAACAGAAACAAGACTTAGATTGAATAAAGGGAAGAAAATAGAAAAGAGAAACCTCCCTAAATATTGTGAGTCGATAGACGTATGGATAGGAATAGATCTGTATGTGATTCAAAAATGGAAAAAAATGAAGTTCAATGATCATGTATAGGAATGAGCTCGTCCTGATAAGTAGACTATCTCCCTTGTATGGTGTAAACCACTACAGATACCATTTGGTATAAGTTATTTATTGTGGAATTGTCCATGATAAATACCCATTGGGTATAAACTAAGTCTTTCCTATGTCAATGAAAAGAGAAAATGCACTGCTTTGATCTTTGTGGCCATAAGAAAAACCATGTCACTTTGAGATAAGGTCATTGCATGTATTATATGCTACTCATCTTATTTTGAATTGTATACCTAGGATGATTTACTCAATGTTAAAATACTATGAGATATATGCTTTAAGTGATTAAATGCTAAAAGAAACCCACTTCGAAAGAATGGTTTTTAAACATTAAAATGAATCTTTGATATATGTCGCATGCTCACATTTTCTTAATAAACCGAAGTGGTTGGGGCAATGATGATGACATTATGATAGTGTAACTGGAGAGTTGCCCTACTGAGAATTGTGTAATTCTCACCCCTATATTTTTGTGTTCCCGTGTCGCCTCCAGGTTGATCAGGAAAATTAGCTGCAACTTGAAGAACTAGAATTGATGTTTTTACTTTACTGTGCTTAGTTGGAGTTGTATGTATATAAATGAAATAGTGAATGTAGTGTAGTAAAGCTCTTAGAAGAGCTTCCTCTGTACTTAATTATGTATTTAAATAAATGTTTTGGTTCTTCATTATACATTTTAATATATTACGCTTAGTTACTTCACGAAGCGATCAATCTTGCTATAGATATTTAAGAAAGGTCCGCTAATTAGGAAGTAACAATTCTTAAGTATGATATCATGACTTAAGGATGGGGTTGTACTTGGGAGGATGTTACAAGCTTAATATTTAAAAACTTGTTTTCTCCTTTTATTTCTTCCTTTTCAAGCCTTAGATTTTCAGCATCTGATTTGGCCATTTCACATTCCAAAACAACTTTCTAACGGTTCCTCTTTAGGTTGAGATAGTTAAAGGAAAGAGTTTGATAATTTTCAAGCAATTTCTCATATAAATTTAATAACTTATCAAAAGAAAGATCAAATTCAAAAGAGTTATTTACCTCAGGTTCTCCATCTAAAGAGTAGTCTGCCATGAAGCATAGGTTTGCAATATTTTCTAACACATCCTAGCTTTCTGAGCCTTTTCTCCTCCTCTAAGTCACTCCATGTAGCCAGCATTCCTTTTTCTTCAAGGAGAACTTTTTCTGGAGACCTTTAAGCTTGGGACATTCAGTTTTGAAGTGTCCATTCTCACCACAATTATAGCAAGTAATGTTTTCCAGCTTTCCCTTGCCTTTTTTATCTTTCCTGAGGCAGATGTCCATTTTCTTCTTTGTTCTGCTCTCTAAGATTTGGACATCTTTCTCACAAGCTTGGAGATCTCATCTCTATATTCTTATTTAGACTCATCTTCAGATTCTTCTTCCTCATCAGAGGTTTTAGCAACTTTTATTGCTTTACCTTTATTCTGCTTCTAGTGTGAAGACTTCAAGGCCATGAACTTACTCTTTTTCATTGATTCACCATGTACTTCAGAGAGCACAACTTCATAAGTTTATACCCACCTAATTATGCATCCTAGCCGAGAGTTTGAAGGTCTGTGGCTTTTGTAATGGTTGTAACCTTAGTCTTTGAAAGTCTTTGGTTTCTTAGAATTTTTCTAACCATTTTTGAGTTAGAATTTCTTTTGCCTAATAATCCCTTCAGTTAGTTTATAATATGCATAAACCTTGTAGTCATATCATCAATACTTTCTTGCTCAGTCATTTTAAACATTTTGTATTGATGACTAACATACCGATTTTTGTCTCCTTGACTTGATCAGGACCTTCATGCAACATGTGAAGTCTGTCTCAGATCTCCTTGGCCGTGTCACAAGCAATAATCTTATAATATTCAGCCTTACTTAATGCACACATGAGTAAGTACTTAGCCTTGGAGTTCAACTGAACTCTAGCTTAATGTTGCTCGTTCTCCTACTTTTAGGGACTTCTTTGGAGGTGGAAGGTGCATCTTTAGTTCAGGAACTTCTTCTGTAGGAACATAGTCTCCTTCTTGTATAATTTCCCACAAGTCGGGACTTGTGTATTTGATGAACAACTCCATTCTATCTCTCCAATACGCATAGTCTCCACCATCAAAGAATGGTAGTCTGTTAATGGAGTGTCCTTCTAGAATATGAATATTTTGTGCCATTGGTCCTTGGGATCTTTATCCTTTGCAATAGTTAGATCGCTCAATCCCTTAGAGGCCTGGGCTCTTATGTCAATTATAGGCTAAAAAGTGCACGAGAAGGGGGTTGAATCGTGTTTTGATTTTTCTTTCCTTTTTCTTTTCTGAAAACTCAAACAGATACTATCAAGTTTAACCTTGAAGTGCAATGGAAATAACATTAGTATGTGTCAAAAAGTAACTTTCTGAACTATAATAAAGATATGTAAAACATGTTTAAAAAAGGTTTTCCAAAAACACTAAATAAAAGGCATGAAGTAGTAAATAAAGCAAACTTAAGGAAGGAGAAGATACAAGCATAGGGATATTTATATTGGTTCAGCTAACCTACCTACATCAAGTTCTCAACCATCGTTGAGTTCCACTAAAACCCTTTCTCTACCTGAGAAAGTCTAATAGTCTTTATAGTAGCCTTCCCAAGCTCTTACCGATGACCAGGAGCTCACACTACTATCACACTTTAGTAGTCTTTGACTAGCCTCTCTAAGCAAACATTGTGACTAGTAGCTCACTCTACTATTAATCAAGTAGTCTTTGCTTAACCTCTTCAAGCTAACTCACAACAATCACTACCGGATCGGTTTATAGAGATTTGTGTTCAATTGGATCACTCAAACTATCAAACACTCAAGTTTTCTCAGAATGAAACAATATTTGAGCTTAAAACTTGAATGATTTTTTTTTAACTATTCTTCCTAGGAAAAACGTATGATCTACTAGAACGTCGAAAGAAGATTTTTACAAATATGAAATTGATTACAAGTTGTAATAGTTTATAGAGATTAGAGGAAATTTTTCATGTTTCAGGACAGTTGATGATGAGCAAAAGTCTCTTTGTTGTAAGCACAACATCTCCTTTTATACTTGACCTACATTTATGACTATTTCCCTTGATATATTTTCCCAATGACATATGTTGATCTTATTTTTGTGTCTTAGAAAAGAAGTCTAAAGGGATAGCTCAACGTGTTAGAGTAGTTGCAGAAGCCATTGCGAAATAGAGGTTTCTGAGTCCACCTTCAACAACTACTTTTTACTTTCTAAACTAGGTTTCTGAATTTTTCCTTCTATAAGTTAGGGCAGTTGACCAAGTTGATAGAAGAGATGTCACATTAGTCCTTGACTGGGTTTGACTTTAAATTTGCATTTCAAATTTCCTTCCCATTCCTGTAAAGTGCACCATTTATAGTGATATGTGCTTTCTAAAGTGTCATCTCAATTTCTGACTTTTCTTTGATCTTTTACTATTCAATCATAGGTTGTTGTGAAAGATATGATTACAATCATGATGATTGAAGATGATAGCTACACTTTGCTTTAGAGTTGGATTGAAATCTTCACTTGAATGGCACTTTCTGAAGTTATGTGTTACTTTCTAAAGATCTGAGGCTTGATTTTTTGTGCTTGAGAATTTTTTTCATTCATTCAGCATAGAACCGTTCATATCACGATATATTTTTCACTTTTATTAAGTCCTAATCTCTTTAAATGAGATTAAACATGTTTGAACATGTCATTGTGAAAATATTCTCATTTTAAGAACTAGTATATGCTAATGTGAATAAACCTATTTGGTGTTTCAAGAAACTCAAGCAAAAGATTAGCCCTTCTTCAAAATATTTTCATGAAATTAGTTATGTTATCACTCAAATCATTTAGCACTGATGCTTTTTAAAGGGTTCTGGAGCTAACATTATATGTTGTTGCTCTTGTCTTGGGTTTTTCCAAGAGTTCCTACACCTAATTTTTTTACTTTAACCACTCAAACCCTCATCCAAGGCATCATTAACAATAGCCATAATTGTTGATCAGGTGAGGTGAGGATTTCTTTTAGTCTTTGATTTAGGAATTACAAGAGGTATTATGTAGTTTATGCTTTGATTTTGGAAATTTGATGTTGCAACTTAGGGTTCTAGCTAGGTTTTGGTATTTGATGAAGAAGAAGATGAAGATGGTTGTAAGGAGGAGGTCTTGGCCGAAATTTGGTGGAAATAAATAATAAGGTTTGTGATTTTATTAATTTAAAACAACAAATATGTAATTTCTATTATAAAAATTGTTTCCTTAAAGTTAAATTGCAATTTTTTTTAAGATGCTTATATGGCCTTTCCTAGGCCACACACTTATCACATTAGGTGGCAACTTGCACTGCAAGTTTCATATGGCGTAAGAAACTACACATCAAAATTTTATCGAACGGGTAAAATACCATACCCAATAAACATATATTGCCAGAAATTAAATTATGGGTCTAACATCTTCATTTCTAACCATTTTTAATCTTGATCCTATCTTTTCTCTCAGGCATATCTTGGTTTAGATTCTAGGATTTCATGATTTTGCCCTGCAAAGCCTGTAAAATTACTATTCACATTTTTTTTCTTTCTTTCACTAAGCCATTCTTATTACGACTAATTATATAAGAATCATGGAATTCTAATTAATAAAGTTCAAAAAAAATTTGAAATAAATTTTGGGGTGTTACACATATCATGTTTGTATTTCAAGTCTTGCATTTATGTTTATATTTCAAGCCATCACCTTATATTATTAAAGTCTTAAAATAAGTTTGCATTGCATATTTATGCTTCTAGTTATCATCTTATGACTCTAATGTTCAAGACTTGCCTCCCTTTTTGTCTTAATTGAAATTTTTGAACATGGACACACACACACACATATATATATATATATCTCAGCCAAGCTTGAAAAGGGGGTTTAAAGTTGGTTTTATTTTGTTAAAAACTTGTATCTTGTATCCAAGGTATTCAAAGGAGTTTTGAAAGAGTTAGAAACCTAAAAGAAGCAAAAATGTGATTTTTGAACAAATAGAACCCCTTGGATGAAATTTGGAGTTAGCCATTATTTTAATGTCGAAAATTAATTTCTCTAAATGCAAAAATAATTTCTTGTGTCTCAAATATCTTTGAATAAGTTTTGAGAGGAACTAGTAACTAAAAAAGGGTAAAAACATAATTTCTAAAGATTTTCATTTTTTTTATTTTGGCCATTGTTACTTATTGTTTGCTACTGTTTGGTACTCTTTTGGATGTTTTAAAATGTTAATAATTGTTGTGAAATTTTTTTTTTACCATACTAAGTGTTTAAAAAGATATTTACAAGTGTTAGGTTTGGATAATTTTGCAAATATGGGAAAATTGTACCTCAAACTTCTCAAAAATGGAAATTTTAGCCAAATGAGCTTAATTAAAGTTAATAATGATTTTGGATGTGTCTATGTTTTCAAAATATCATTTATGATGTTAAGAATGATTTTTAAAACTGTTGGTACTTACTATATGTCAAAAAGTGGGAAATTTGCATTTTGCCCAAAAAATCTAACAAAATTGGCCAATGGCCCAAAATGATTTTTATGATGATTTAAAATGATTTATAAAGTGGTATGGGTCTCTTAAAAGTGTAAATTAATTTTGAGAATCATTAGGTTTGAGAAAAAGTATTGAATGAGAAATTTACACTTTGACCTACAAACTTTTAGAAATTTCAGTTTTAACCCCTTTGGGGGCTAACGTATACATATTAATGACTTGATGATATTGATATCAATGATACATTATGTGAGCTATGCTCATGTGATTTTCTTGCAAATTGAATGGCTTGAAGTGATTATGTGAAATTATGCATTGATAATTATGCATGCTTGATCTTTGGATTACGTAATTGATGGTTACTGTCGTATTGAATATATCTTATTGAGCATTGCATTTGTATTAGCTGAGTCTAATCCTTGATCTGGCAACTGGGTAAAAGCATGTTTACTTTTCAATAAGACATTATTGATAACATACTTATGGATATATACAAATATGAAATGAAGGCTTATGTGATCAATGAAATATTAATTGTAGCATGTTTTGAATATGTATATGGATGATTGAGGTACATGATTTATATGTTAAATGAAATGAAGCAAATTTGGGGAAAACTCTGTTCCAAGCCATTATGCTATTAGATTTCCACCAAATTTATAGACATAGAGGAAATTTATGTGAAGTATATGGGCATGTCTAACTTGAATAAGAATGGATGATAAGATGTGATAAATGTTCATTTTCCTCATACTATTATATGAGATTATCATGTGCATGCTTAATGTCTCATTATGATTTACGAGATCTCTTACAAGTGTAGTCTATGCTGCATAGTACTTTCATGAGGTCTCAATTTATGTTGCACGCTCATGATAAGAAAATTAAGTTAAGGCAAGAATGTGATGTTTTCCCCTCTATTATCACATATTAAAAGGTTGAGTTCATCCTAGGTGATCAATGAGGTGAAGTTTTGGTGGTCATTGTAAAATCGTCGAGAAAGTGAGATGGTTGGTTTGGGATGGTTATGTAAGAGGGTGGTTACTAAGAAAAGAACTTGAGAGTTCAGTTATGAGAAAGTAAAGTGTCATGGATTCTCTTACTTTCCCATGCATGTTAAATGTTAAATGACTCATCATGCTTGTCCTGTCATGCATTCATTTACTTATCACTTAATCACGTAATTTGAATGTCAAATCACCTAAGTAAAGTAAAGATAGATATATTATGTTATTTCTCTATTAGTGTGCTTAATTATGTGTTTTATGAGCTAGGTGGATTTAATTCCTTAGATTATCTGATGCTTATATACTTAGCCTTATGTTGTGTTTTAGATTTGAATGCTACAAACTCATGTTACGAGTATGCTTATGTTATTTACATGTGTTACTTATGCACTCGAGACATTGCCATTCATACATGAAATATCTGTTGCATTTATGATATTAAAACCCATGCTAAAAGACACCTACTTCAAATGAATAGTTTTGACGCATTTAAAATTAAACCTTATGCACGTACATCTCTTTCATAATGAAAATCGAAGTGGCTAGGGCGATGACGATGAACTTCTGTTAAGTCGGAAGCCTATGAGAATCTTGAATAAGTTTTTCATCCCTCTCCTTTTTCCATGTCATCTCTAGATAAGGATGATGGCATTGTTCGTGATCTTTGTTAAGACATGGACATCAAAGTTGCACTATGAATCAGATTAAAGAGTTGTAGCAAAAGCATGGAGATAGCTTTCCTTTGTGCAATAGCCTTAGGGTTGTCACATCCCCTATACCCATTCGTAGCTTATTCTTTTGATGGATATGTACTAGTGACTGGTTTAATCATGTTATGATTATGTTTAGCTTTGGATTATTATATGCTCAACCTTTATTGGTGAGCTTGGTATCTTAGGATGGCCTTTATGTTTATAGGACGTCACTATTACGTTACGGTTGTGATATGTTAATCTAGTTTGTGTCGTGTTATGCTATGGTTTACACATATATTATGATGTTTGTATGATTGCTATTATTATGCGTGTATTGACCGGTATTTATTGTGCACTCATGGCTCACATTTTGATTTTGAAGTTCCAAAAAAAATTATTTGTATTTTTTTATTCATAATTTAAAGAAGAATAAGTTAAGTCATGAGATAAATGCGTAACAACTAATAATTAACCCAAATGCAACTCGAGTGTATTAGGTTAAAAGTTAGGGTGTTGTACATATCAACCCTCGTATTTCCTGGCAACTCCTGCCATCTCCACCTTTCTATCAGCAACAGCTTGTATATCAACTACCCCAAGCACCAGTACTAGCACCACCAGTCTCTTCCACCAACTCAGAGATTTTACTTCAGGATATGATGAAATTGATAACAGATCAATAAAATACGATATTGGAGATGCAGTCACAATTTTATCAATTAGGAAGTGGTCAAAATTCACATGACCTGAGCCTAATTCTTTCCAGATTGTACATGCAGTGTTGAGTTCTAAACAAAGAAGTGATACATCTTAACAAGTCATAACACATATAGATGAAACACCCTAAGAGGAATTTGTTTAGGGGACATATGATGTTCCTTATACTCAACTTGCAGTTTGATGATCCCAATTGTGGTGAAGATATGGACAATGTTGATGTTGATGATGTGAGTGACTATACCTCTAAGCCTTTCAGAGATTTCAGTTAAGGAAATTCAACACCCTACACATATTGAAGATTTGCGTGTAGAGTCCCCCAAGACGCCTTCTTTGGAATTTTTGAGGACATCCATGACTATGAGACTGTTGATACCTGCAAAGGAAGATTCTATGGTTGATATGTTAGCTAAAGAGATTGTATCATGTGCCCAATCAAGCTGAGAGCTAACCACTTTTATTAAAATTGGAATCCTCTCTCTACGCACCTTCTAGGAGTAGAATGAATACTCTATTATGGAGACTGATGCCTAACTTTAAGCTCTATATGCATTGTGGGGTAAGTTAGCTGAGACTTCTTGGGAACTTAGTGGTAGCATATCACAGTGGAAGACTTCCTGTGGAACACACATTCCTTCCTATTGGAAGTTGTTTGCTTTACAAATATGAGGCCGAGAGAAGCTTAAAGGCTTCCAGGAATACTTCAACATCTTCAATACTTGGACCCTAGAAGCACAATAGTTTCAAGACCCATGATATGCTCCATAAATGATGGAATCTAGATGGAGTCCAAAGATGTAAGCAATGGTGGAAGTTCCAGGAACAATTCAAGCACAAACCACCATGAGAGTCCTGATCATCCAACTTAGGGACGTTAAAGCAATGTGCTAGGTAGGAGACAACCCACCATGAGGGAGCTCTTCTTTACTTTTCTTCCTTTTACGTTTATGCCTTTTATTTATCTTTATTTTTTATTTTTTAGTTTTGAGTCTTGCATCATGTTTTGTTTTGTTTTGAATCTTACACCATTCCTTTGATACTTTAGATGTTACATACTTAGGCTGACACCACATGCTTAACACCCAGAAATTTCTTTTAAAAATTTTATTTAGACTTTATTAATAAGAATTTCACTATTCTAATGGAGTTAGTCAAGATAAGAATGGCTTGATGATGATGAACAAAAACCAAAGAAAAAAGAAAAATGTGAATAATGATCGTGCCTGCCTAAGCCGTCAGACCACTGAAACCCTAGAATCGGGACCATGAGATGTCCAAGACTGAGAAAATATAGGATTAATGTTAGAAATGGTAAGGAATAAAGATTTTAAACACGGAATTTAATTTCGGGCAATATCTATTTTCCTGGATACGGTTTTACCCATTCGATTAAATTACAGTGTATAGTTTTTACACTATATGAAGCTTGTATTATAACTTGCCACCTAATGTGACAAGTGTATGGCCTAAAAGGAGACACTCCATTACCTTTTCAAGGGCCAATGAGAATACTCCAAGATTTCATGAATTATCTTTAAGAAAAATTATTTTATTATGGATAATTAATATGAATAATTTTATAACTACACAAGACAACACAACTTACCATTTCTTCTTCTCATTTTTCGGCCAAGCTCCCTTATTCAACCATCTCCATTTTCTTCTTCCTAAAACACCAAAATCTAGCTAGGATCCTAAGTTACAAGATCAAACTTCCAAGATCAAAGCACAAGTTATATACTACCTCTTGTAATCTCTACATCAATTCCTTATAGAGAACCTTAACCCCACTTTACCATCAAGGTTGTAGTTGCTATTCTTGCTACCTTAGAGGAGGATTTGAGATGTTAAGATCAAGAATTGAGCAGAGAACTCTTGAAGGGAAGCCAAGAACAAAAGTTAGATTTCCAAAAGCCAAATATGGCTTTATTTATCCACTTTTCTTTCAAAATTTACGCTGAAATTTTCTAATTAATTGAGCTTAGAATTTTTATTAGTTGACAACACATAAATATTGATGTGTTTAATTTGGTGGAAGTGATTAGATGATATTAGAAAACCATTTTCTTCAAAACATGTTATGAGTCATGCCTTTGAAATCCAGTTTAAGCAAGCAGGTGAATTGTTTTAATTTTTCTCACTAATTTAGAGATATGATCTTGAGCTAAAATTTTTATGTGATGAAACTAACATATGGAAATATTTCTACAAATTTTCTTAAGGCATCTTAAGCATTTTTGCTAATTTTAAAAAATTGAAAATTGAGAAAGTCAAGGTTGCTGCCAAGCAGATCCAGTTTCTAGTCCAATTTTGTCTAATTTTGTTACCATATCAAATGATCAAATTTTAATCTAAAATTTTTACAGGATGTTGAGGACATTTCAAAGTTCAATCTTGAATTTTTGTATGGCTTTATATGTTCATTTGATAGGGTAGAAAAATTGAGACTTCCTGGCTGTTGATTGATATTGGGTAGTTTTTGACCTCTAAATTGGGGAATTTTGTTAATATAGTGAGAGTCCTTATTATGCTTTAAAAATTTTACAGGGTCTCATTGATATATTGAATTACCTCTGAAAAATGGTTTTGCTGTGTTAATCATGTTTAGTAACTTAGCTATAATTTTCTTTTGAGCTGAAAATTCTGGCAATACACTAGACTAGCTGAAAAGATGGAAAAATGTTTATGATTGGATTTCATTCATATTATATGAATGATGCTAGACACATACAAATGTGAGTACTTATTACAATTGCTTGTATATGTGAGAAAACATAAGACTATGTCTTATTGGTTGGAGAGTAAATCTGGTCAATTAGGGAGCGAACCTAACTAACCTTGAATTAAGTTAGGGAGCAAACCTGGCTAAGAATAGATCTTTGTATGAATTGGAGAGAAAATCCAAGGATCACGTATAGAAATGAGCTCATTCCTGAAAAATAGCCTATTACCCTGAAGTGGTCTAAGCCACCATGGTTGAGGGCCAAGATAAGTTGAAATAGCAATTTGTTTTAAGTTAGTTTTACACTATATGCTAAACTCCAAGATTTCTTTACTAAACTTACTCTACTCTCGTAACCTACAAAATAAACTGATTAGAATTTTAATCCATCACCATTTTTCAACTTGAGATATTGCACTCCACTGCTCAAGGAGGGATTTAAAGTTGATTGAAAGAGCTAGTAGTGAAGAAAACTATTTCTGGAATATCCTTTTGAGCTAGAAGTTCTAAAACTTCACAAGTAGGATTTTTGTATCTTTTTCTTTCTCAATTTGGTTTTTGACAGTTATTAAATGTTTGAGATTGATATTCTTGGTTCTATGGTATGGTTATACATAGATATTGATGCATTGCATGGGTGGAGTAGTTTGATGTTGTTAGAAAATTCTTTTTGTCAAAACAAGTTTCCAACTATGCAACTGAATATTGGTTTTCATGGTAGTAAGTGTTTTATGATTTTTCTTAGGTATTTGTAGATATCTTTTTGAGCTGAAATTTTTTGAATCTAACATCTTAAGGTAGGTCCATGATTTTTCTTGAGTTTATTTGAAGACTTTTACTATTTTTGAAAAATAAAAAACCAAGATTGTTAGGGTTATTGTTGACACCAATTTTAAAGCTATGAATTTGTTTAATATTGTTACTATATCAAATGATCGAATTTTCCTTTGAAATTCTTATACAGTGTTTTTGACATCTTGAGGTTTAACCGTGAAATTTTACTCAATTTATTGTGTTCATTTACTTTAGTAATAAAATTAGGAATCCTGACTATTAGCTGAGATTAGGTGGTCATTGACCAACGAATTGTACAATTTTTTTAATATAGTTAGAGAGCCTATTTTGCCCTGATATTTTTACAAGACATTGTGGACAATTAAAATGTTGCAGACAATTTTTGTAGCTTATATTTTGATTGTTTGATATGTAATCTAATTTTACTATATAGGTGTAAAATTTGCCTAATGTGCTAAAAGTGTACAAATGCCTTAAATTGATGATATAATGATATTTGATTCAAGTGTGATGTGTATTAATGCATGCTATAGTCTTTAAAGATTAGTTTATGAGGAATGATTGAAACTTTACTTGTAACTGAATATTTAAATGTAATCAATGCATGCATTTGAAAAAAGAAAGTATACAAGGATATATGTGACAAAAGAGGATATATGAACTTCAATTGTGCATGGTCTGACATATGGGTAAAATAGAAACAAGATTTATGTTGAATGTAGGGAAGATAAAAAGGAACTTCCCTAGAGATATTATGACTTAGTCATACCGACTAGGAATAGATCTATGTGAAATTCGGAAGAGGAAAAAAAATTTGATGATCATGTATAGGAATGAGCTCAGTCTTGATAAGGTCTATTACCTATGTGTGGTGTTATCCACTGATACCAAATGGTTTGAACTAAGTCTTCTCTATGTTGATGAAAAAAGATAGAGCACATAATTGAATTCTATGGTCACAAGAGAAAATCCATGATTATTTATTATTCTTGCATATGATTTTACATAGATTACTTGTAAAATGAAGTTACTAGTTATGATAACTTATGTTTAAGGGAGTGCCCAACTGAGAATTATATAATATTCTCATTCCTATATTTGTATGCATTTTGTATTATGTTAAGATGTTCCAAATGTCGTCGTTGGTAGTTTTCATTGATTCGCCACAATGAGAATAACACTATGACCTAGTATTAGACTCATTTTTTGTTATAGCTCATTCCTAGATCAGAGCATATGTATTTTTTAGACGTTCCTTTACCCGTCTATTTTTCCTGCCTCCTTTGATCCAGAGTTTCCTTGTGATGGTATGCCCTACATATGGCACACCTTAGGATTGTACCCCCACCTACCGGCAGTACCCTGTGGGGAATGTCTAGTCATAGTCTTCCTCATCTAACTTTGATTCCTCTATTGGCTCTGATGCCCCAGCTAAAGGTGATGCCATCATTCTGATGGCAAATGGCTTCCATTAGAGGTTTATGAGACATTCAAGAACCTACTACCTGTATATGGTTGTATACTAGTTTAGGATCTTATGAACCTATAGTCGATTGTGCTTGTTGTTGTTAAGGCCCTTATGTGTATACATTCTTTTGATTAGGTCTTAGGATAGCAGGTTATACTAGGACACTTGATGTATTTTGGAGTTGGTTCCTGGGTAGTTTTACTAGCAAGTTGACTTAACTTCTAGTGTGTTGTATATGTTTATGACTTGTATATTACTATTTCAGATGATTATCACGATGTATATTATATTAGTGAACTATTGATGGTCCACTTTAGTACTTTAGCTTGATGATTTTTTTTATGTTTGATTTTACTTTATTTTTTTCATTTTCTCGACTAATGTAAGTTATATAAGGTAAATGACACTCTTTTAGTTATTGTGTTAACCTCAAGTAACGCATACTAGTTTGGAGAGTGTTACATATTGAGGCCTCCCAAGTTAATGAAAAAAATATTTACCTTATGAGTTCAACTTAATTATTAAACCATTATAATAAATTCGAGCTCCTTTAAATTTTAAGTAAAGTAAAATGATTTAATCTTTTATCTTTTAAAAGTTACCAAGACTAACATGATAAACTATATAATTGTAATGATTTGTGGTGTTGATTTTTGTATTAACAGGTAAAGTTGTAATGTTTTATTTTTTAAGTGGACATAGCACTCTAACAAATTTAAATTTTGTATTACATACATAATCTGTTTTTCATTTTTTATTCTTTGGTAAAGAGATACATAATCTAGTTTAAATGTTAAATTATGGATTTAATTATGTGTTTTTATTTTAATCTGTATACGTTATTATATTAATCAATTGATAAATGATTATGTGGATTTATATATTTATATTATGTTAAAGGGATAAAATTGAAAAATAAAATTTAGTTGCTAGTCCATTCTCTTTATTAAAATTACAACTCCCAAACAAGAGCACATTAACTCTCTTCTCTTTCTCTATTAAACTCTCAAATAAGGGATGATTTCACTTCCCTAAAATTATATATATAATTCACTTTATTCCTAAAATTAAGAAATTACTATTTTAATCCCTAAAATTTTAAAAGGTAATTTAATTTAGTTCTTTTGGTAATTTAAATTAGTCCTCAAAAATAATAGTATAAAAATTAATTTAAATTATTTTTTAAAAATTTTAAAAATTAAAATAATATTTACTTAACTTTAGGGATTAAAATAAGTCGCGATTTGAGGGATTTCAACCCTCCATTTCAAATCACGCAATCATAGCCAAAAATTTGATCACCATTCGTTTAGTCTGTATCACCCTTCTCACGCACGGGATATCGACCAGTTCTTTTCCACCCATCCAAACGTAGCGTAAGACCGGCTGTCGAGTTCGCGGTCTACTCAAAATATTTATCTCACTCCACCAGCTCAACGTATAGCATTCGTATTTTTCGGAAGGCGGCGGTGTTTTTGCCCTTCGGATTTGGGAAAAAAAAAAAGAAAGAGGTAGTCTGCACTCTATACTATAAGTGTGAGAGAAACAAAGAGATCCTGCCACAGTTGAAGTTGAACCCTTGAAAACTGAAATGGCGGAGGATTCTAATGGCTCGGAATCAGGGTCGTTGTCAGAAACCCTAAGAAGAAGGGGTTGGTACTTGGAAGACACGGACCAAGTGGAGGCCATCATCGCTATTCAGTCCGCACTGGCCCATGACCGTTCCAAGGTGGTCGAATCTGTTGAGTCAGAGCTCCTCAATTCGGACCTTAGATCGATCGGAGCCAAGTCCTTGCCCGATCCTTCTGTTCTCTGCAACCCTTCCTATATTCACGGCCCCAAAGTCCTTCAGGCAACTTACTATCCCTTTCACACTTTTTCTTTTTCTTTTTTTTTCTTTCCTGTTGATTATGGGTTTATGTGTTGCTTGTATTGTAATTTTGTTCTTTTCTTTTTGTTTTTAATTGAAATGGTAATTTTCTTTTTATTATTTTTAAACAGATATCTTCAGTGAAAGACATAGCTAATAACTGTGCGGATGACATTTCAAGATATTCAGGTGGTCGGAGACTTCTCAGATTGTGTCTAACTGATGGGCACACCGAGATAACTGCTATAGAATATTCTCATATTCCATTCATACCCGACAGTGTGCATCCGGGTACTAAGGTTATGCAAATTATGCTCTATATATATATATATCCTTTGCTGCCATGGGAATATGGTAGATATTATGTTTAGATTTTTAGAAAACTTACATTGATTAACATATTTTATGTAGATGCTGATGCATGTTTGGAATATTTTAAGTTACACAGGTGTTATTGTTGGTTGGTTATTATTATTATTATTTTCATGTTGTACAAATATCATGCATATGTGAAAGGATATTTCTATGCTAAAGCCATTGGTCACACAATATGAAAATATGAGAGAGAATTAGGCTTCCTCTGGCTGTAACTTACCTGCTGAATCGGCTGACATAATTGGAGGTGGGGGAGAATCTTATGTGATTTGGATGAGGGAATGTTTTCTGGGGTGTGAGGTGTGTGGAGGGTAGAGAAATTACTGGAACCTTTTTGGTTGAGCCTCTCGAAAGCTCATGGAGTTTTCTTCTTTCTGTTATCATCAATATTTTCATTCTCATTTGCAGGCTTAACTGATATCATACTGATATTCAATCAAGCTATACTAATATACCAGTATTATTCCTTCTATTTCTGCTCTTAAATACCAGTGTCTGTCAAATACGTGAAAGTACAGAGAACTCAGTAGCAATTGAAGAAATAAAAGAAGTAGAAATAGATAACAATGGAGTCTTGAACACCAGGGTGCTCCCTGATTTCACACTTTCCAAATGTACTTAATTCTGGCTTAACCTCTTATACCCTCCCACAATCACCTCTAAATTTCTCTCTCTACAGCTAGTGGCCTGCCCATAATCGTTTGGTCCATTTAAGTTCAGCCCATTCTTCCTCCTCCTATACACTCGGGCTAAGGTTGTATTAGTGACATATTGATACCCAGGTGATTGTGTGAGTGATCTATTGGTTTCTCTCTCTCTTTAATTTTTTTTTTTCTTGTCTATGTATTTGAATATGGGCATTCTTAAATCAATGTTAGCTAATATGATTCTATTGTATTTCCATTGTACAGATCCGTTTGGAAAACAAAGTTGCAGTTCATAGTGGTATAGCTTGCTTAAGTCCTAAAGTGTTGACAGTATTAGGAGGTGTTGTTCAACCACTCTACGAAGAATGGCAGTTGAATAAAAAATATTCAGGAGTCTCCAGATCATCTGTGAGACAGCTAGACAATCATGATACAGGTGGTCCTCCTCCATTTGTGAAGCTGCAGGTTGGATCTTCCTCAGGTTAAAAAGGACTTCTTTTGTTTTTCTTTACTTTTTCTTTGCTAGTGATACCAAATGTAGGAGGCTAGGAAATGGTGGTGGAGTCAGTGGCAGAGCCACATTAAGCCTTTAGTGTCCCATAATTTTTGAAATTTGAAATTTTGGAATTGTACCTTTTCTTTTTCCTTTTCAAAATCTAACTCTGATCCCCTAACATTATTACTCTCTCCTGCAACCAACCATTTTATTCTTGTTCTACCTGTGCAGGATGCTAGCTTGTGTGTCTAGCCCCTTGAGAGGCTAATATTGCTTTGGCTTGAGTAGGGTATTATGATTGAGCAATGCAGATATGAACTAAAATATATCGAAACTTGATGATTAATGTTTGCCGGAAGGGGCAAATTTTGGGACTCTGAAGATATCTAGTAGAAATGATTGATCTGTTAGTGTAATTATGTTTTTGAATTGTCATATTTGGATGTGAAATAGTTTGAAAGAACATGCACATTTTAGAAGTACTCTTAATCATATGCATCTTTTTCCTCCCATGCAACTGCAGTTTTTGACCTGAATTTTTAGTTGTTGGGTGCAGGGACTTTGCTTTGTTCAATGGACATTTGTTTTTGGTTTTAGTCTCTATTGTTTGCAATCAAGTAATTCTTAGTATTAGCACACAATTGAAAATGATGAATTTCCATGTCATTATATTGATGATCATAGTCATAGATTATTGACCTTAAACCCTCTTTCTTAAAGGCCAGTTCCTTAAAACCACACATGAATAGTTTGCATGGAATTCACAAAGGTGATCATCCCTGGCAGGTTATGCAGATTATAACTCTAGAAGTAGTAAGGCCGCTGCTGTGGTTGATGCAGCTGAGGAGCCTGAGATGAGACCAACTGGGGTCCACCGAAACCTTGCTCAGAAAGCAGATATTTCAGATATAAATTTAAAATCCAAACTGCCTTCAGAAAAACCCGAAGAAAAGCCTAGTAGTTCAGAGACAAGGCCCAAAGAAGGTGCTATTTTTGTCTTTTTGCTAATTGCTTTTCGTATGTAACTATTTATGATTTATGATATTAATCTTCAGAATAGACGTGAAGCCTGTGTCCAGAACAGAAAAATTTGCATCTGGGTTTGATATTATTATTTTCGTGTTGTATTCTTTATTAGTTGGAACTTGGAATGGCATCTACTTGTCAAGTGATAGAGGAGTGTCAAAATTATAAACATATCTTATACGAAGCCCATATACAAATGCCATGGTTTCACAGGGTGACTTTCTGCGTCTCTAAACATATGTTTAGAGATCAGTAGTCTTTGAGAATGAACTGATGAATTATAACTTAAATATAAAGACCATGCCTTTAATAAGGGGCAAGAGCTTTTGTATTTAAAATAAATCATCCTAGCCTGTATCCATTTTTATTTTAGTATTTGTTTTCCCCTGATTTATTATGGTGACATAGATGTTTGACCCCACTTACAGTTGTGGAATCTATTCCTGTGCAAAATCAAGCGGCTGCCCAAAAGTTACTTCAGAAACTGAATCACCCAAATCAGGATGGTCGGCATTTTAAGGGTCGGAAACATAGAGGCAAAGGGAAACAAGAAGATCCTGTTGTATTTACTCTGGCAGAATATGAAAGTAGGAAGGCCCAGGCAAAGCCTTTGAACGCTGACAAGGATTTAAATATTAGTCATGATGAGCATCTTGCTTGGCAGCTTCAGAATCAATTTAACCTGGAAGATTCTCAGGTCAGTACCTTTGTCTTATTATTCTTCCCTCTGATCCTTCTACATTTGCTATACTTGTTCCAATCTACATGCGACTTGTTTAGGTACAAGGGGCTTCTCAGGAAGCTAAAGCTAAGGCACAAGATATTAGAATGAGTATGTTCGCATATGAAAGGGATCATGGCGGCAGCCATCAAATGGCACCAGGAGGAAGAAGTAGAGGAAGGGGAAGGGGAAGGGGAAGGGGGAGGGGAGGGGAAGATATGGTTAGTTTTCTTGCTTATTTTTCTTGTGTCTTGGATTTTTTTTTTTTTTCTCATTTACATATCTTTGAACTTGTATGCCGACTATGGATTTTATACTTGGATACAAGTGTCTTATTTCCATCATCAGGCTCCTTGTAGAAATTCTCAATTCGGACATGGGTGAATCTCATAATCCAGTAGCTGCATTATGAATCTCATAATCCAGTAGCTGCATTATTCAATGATAGGTCCATAGTGAATTAGTGATGAGAAAAAACATGCGGATGCGGTACCACTGCTGTGTGAAATAACCGACTCAACTGTTTATTTGTTCATGAGTTCATTTACTCTTCTAATGATTCCTAATTTGTCATGGTCCAATGTTTTTGTGCTGCTCAAATTTCCTTCCTCAAAAATCCTTTGAAAACTCTCTTATTATCCACCCTTTAATTCCCACCAATTGCGCAATTGATCCTCGAAAGCCTGTCTTGGCTATTTGTCTTCACTCTCCTCATAACCTGTGCATTCATAACCAAGACATTGTATTGTGTGGTTTAAGCTTTCACCATTTATGACTATGCAATCCTAGTTATTCGGTTTCCGCGGTTTCCGTATCAAAAGGAAGTTATTTTTGAAAGTATGGCACTCAACTCTTGTGAGAAGATGGTCTTAGCTATTTTACAATCAAAAGTTAATGAAAAATTTTAATAGTTTTATTCTTTGTATCAGCTTCTCTTAAACCATATGTCTTATGCCAACCTTTGTACCCTTGTGCCTTGTAAATTTATTCCCCGTGACTCATTTAGTTCACCTTCAAAATAAGCTTGTTTGGATAATTTGGAGAGAAATTTTCTTCAAAAAAATTTCAATTTTGTTGCGTGTTTATTAAAAGGATGTTGAATGAATGAATGTTTCATCAACCATAATAAAATCCTCAAGCATAAGCAGAGCAAGAAAGGATGTGATTAGAAGTGGGTGATGTGAATCGATTTGGTACAAGTTTTGAGCTCACAGGCTTTGATATGTGCGGTGGTAAACAACATTGGTTGAAAGTATGTATGAATATGAAGTTTTGAAAACCCTGCAAACGAATTGAACCACAAAAAAAAAAAAAAAGAAGAGGGGGGCTGGGGGTGGCAAAGAGAATGATTCAGAAATGTGACAGAGGAAATGGAATACCTTGGCTCGAGACCAACGGTGATTGTTGAAAGAGGCGCAATACTGGGGGTAAGGGTTTTGCTCAGATGGCTTAAATATACTCAGAGTCAGGGTTTAGGGTTTTCGATTTCTCCGTTTTTATTTATTTATTTATTTTTTTGGTCTTGCTTCGTTTCTGTATTTATTATATTTTATATATTTTATGGGCAAGTTGGACTTCCTATTCCGGTAATCATCGTTTCTCTCATAACCAGTTTTTCAAATAAGCATTTATAGCATTTAATCTAGCCATCTCCATCTCACATAAACCATTTTCATCTAGCTTCTTCTAACTCTCCATGTGTGCTTTCTCTAGCTTATTGGTTGCATCATCAATGTTGCCAAAAGTTTCTTTATTCCATTTCTCAGCGGTGCTTGGATTCTCCTCATTTCATCTACACACAATATTCCACCTTAACACCTAATAATTAACCGAATACACCTAGGTTGTATCTGATTAATTACTAGACTTTACTCTTTGCTTCAGTTCTTTCATCATACTTTGAAAATACTTAGTGAAATTACGAGCCATTTTTTTAAAACATAATTGAAAACGTGAGCGCACATAACGTAAACAATAATCGAAATAAAGCGAATAACATGAGATATAGCACGAAAAACACATCATATTGGCTCCATCATATAACATTCATAATTACATAACACATAGATAGTTTGCCTACCAACAGAATAAGACTAGGTGTAGGCAATCTAACAAAATATAAATAATATATGGATGAAAGGACATCCATTAATGGCACCTAGTAATAACATTCCAAGGATAGGGATAGAGATCCAAGCTCACACGCAAAATTTAGCGATACGTTCCTCAAGGATAATAAGCTGGTTCACCAGATCAAGTACATCTACCAGGTGAGAGCATCAACGGAATCACGAACATCAGCATCACTTTGAAGACGATATGGAAAGAAAAGAAGAGGGAGTGAGAAACTTTTATAAGAATTTCAGGTAGGGTACTCACCTCATATGCATCGTGTCATCATCATCGTCCTCAGGAACCTCGGGGTTATTATGAAATAGTGAGCATGCTAAGATTGATTTATTAAGTTTGAAAATATACTTTACCGAGGTTCATCCCTTTAATCATGCGTCTTATAATGCATTATAAACTTAACATGTCATGTTTATAATGAACTTTTCCTTTCATATATAATAATATAGTTATGCATAAAATCACATCATATTCCTCATCATCATTTCATAATACTATGCATAGCAGAACATCATATTTCTCATCATCATCTCATAAATACTATGCATAGCAGAACATCATATTCACATAATGCATTTACTTAGTTTCGTAGGTGATTTAAAGTTACTTTCATCATCATTTTCCTGGCCACCCTATACTCCACCCTTTTGGGAGTAATCTAGGTTATGAGCTCATACCTTACTAGTCGTCACTAGCATATACTTATCCCCTTTTGATAAGTTAAAGTCCCAACTCTACCCTTTTGAGAGAACGGGATAGGGGCAAGAATCATCTTTTCACCACCTATAGTCTGATGGGTCCCAAGGATCATTTTCTTAGGATCACCTTTTCACCACCTATAGTCTGATGGGTCCAAAGGATCATTTCCTCATAATTTTAAGTCACCATTAAGTCTTTGCATGTTATATCATAATATAACTCTGAATTCATAATCATCAGGATGTATAAACATTCTCATTGTTTGCAACAGCAACTATATCATGCAAACTATGAAGTCATTCAATGATATCAAATACTTAATAAGCATCAAATCACTACATAGACTTATCATTTCAAACTTCAAAGAACCATCATAAAAATTCTTACCGAAAACTGTCTTAAACAACCAAAACTTTAGAATCGGGTAATCTCAATTATCAAACTAATTAATCATGCATCTAAAGGATTCATTATCATCATTACCATTAATTATAAGCCTTAAGAATATTATTAAACTATATGGGACAGCATAGGCAACAAGTTATATTTAAGGCTTCACGTGTGCTAGAAGTTGCATTTTTAACCCTTTCGTTACCGGCTTTCCTTGTGGTGCTAAAATTAATTACTAAACCAATTATGAATCATTCTCTCTTATCTAAACATAATAGAACCTGGTTCTTAGGGCTGCTAAAGGTTCTGAGAGAACGCATAAATTTCATTTTCTAGAGTTCTAGAAATCTTGCTTTTACCTTTTTGGAAGTTAGTTTTATTTCTAACATGCATAGAATCGTTTAGCAATAAACCATAATTATCACAACTTCAAACATATTAAACCATCATCATACAGTAGTACTAAACTTAGATCAATGGCTGAATCATGAACCTCATATAATTGCATCAAATCACATTTTTAAGTACAAGTAAGATACTAGTATCCCGTAAAATCTTTGCAAGGCCTTAAAACTCTTTTAAAAACTAATTCTTTTTGTTATTCTTGAAAGAAATTTTAGAACTAAACCAGTAGCTTATTTAAAATCACTTTAGGCCTACCTTAATCATGAGGCCGATTTATTCATTGAAAGAATCTTTACGATTACAATTTTCACTTAAGATAAAAGGAGCAAGTTTTGAGCTTTAGAGATTTAGGTGATAACTAGAATCATAAACATGCTATGCAACCTCATTTTAATCTTGTCTTTATAAGGTGATAACTTAAATTATAAACATGATATGCAAGAAACTGAGCGGCGGTAAGCACTGGACCAGTGAAGGGAGAGAAACTTAAGAATTTGAGCGCGGTAGTCCGCACTGGACCGGTGAAGGGAGAAGAGAATTCTTATTACATCTTATTAAGCTCCAAACTCAAGACTTCTTAAAGAATGAATTCTTTAACTCCAATAATTTTAAGGAAATTGAAAGTGATACTACCATTTTCCAACTTTACTTGTGATACTTGGGCAAGTCTTTGAGCTCTAGGATCTTTAGGTGATGACATAAAATAAACATGCCATGCGTTGATTCTTTTAGCCATTATAAAATAAAGTGAGAGCATAAAATAAATATGAGATGCAACCTCTTTATTATCTTTATAGATTAAGTGACACTTGAAATATAAACATGAAATGCAAGCTTGGAAATTTAAACATGAGATATGCAAGTTCATTTATTTATTCTTGAGAATTTAGTGATGACATTAAAAGTAAACATGGTTATGCAAGGCATAAACTTAGACATGGATGCAAGTTCCTTTTATTTCTTTACTAGAGCTCTTCCAAGACTTTAGAGAAATATAAATTCAACCCAATATATCTTAGCAAGACAAAGTGAAAAATACATCTTTCAAGTTCTAAACTCAAGATCTTTATTTTTACATCATAAAAACATCATTCTTTAAAGTTTTGCATCAAGTGGAATTTTCAAGCTTTAAAGGCCTAACTTGTGATGGATTTACAACCAACACTCAAGGTCTTCATCATCAAGCTATCATCATATTCCTTCTTAGGCCATTTGGCTGAAATCATTAAAGAAAAATAAGGAAAGAAAAATCAAAATTGTAACGCTTTAAAAACTAGTGAAGCCTTCAAGTTTTAGAGGTCTAACTTGTGAAGGCTTTGCAACCAACACTCAAGAACCTCATCATCAAACCATGGTCTCATCATAATCTAGGCCATAAGGCTGAAATGTTTTTAAAAGAAAAGGGGAAAACAAAACCAAAATTGAGAGCTAGAAGAAAGTCCATGAAATCATCATTTTTTAGCTAGAAACATAACTTGTCATAGCATAAAATGAACTTAGAAACAACTCCCTACCTAATCTGATTTGAAGGAAAGGAAGAGAACTTGGTTTCTTTGAGTGAAATGGAAGAAAATCTCTTTGAAAAACTGAAAAGATAATTCAGCCAAGGAGGAGGAGAAAGAAAGAAAGTTTTTGAGCTTAGGAAAAACTTGAAGTTGTGAAATTTTTGAGCGAGTCTCTAATGACTTCTAAACATGCCTATTTATAGAAGAATTCAAGCTCATGTATGGACAAGAGGAGGAGGAAAATCTGAATAAATTTGAGGAGGAAACAAGGAAGGAAAAATCATCTTGTTTGGTGGCTTAAAACATGGAATCATGAAACATGATTCCTTGTTTTCATACCTTGAGTTTTGTGCCAAGTTTGACAAATTTTTCTGATGCATATTAGGCCATATAATTTCATGCATTATAGCCCAAGGAGGAGAAATTTGTGTGTTCCATGCATTATTTAGGTGTAGGTAAGTATCTTTGCAAATTAGAGAATTTGCAATTAAGGGCTTAGGTGAATTAGTAAGCAATTTGGGTGTTTTTAAGCAATTTCAGGTTCTAATCAATTTAAATAAATAATTTTGACTCTAGATTAAGAATTAGAATTTAATAAGCTTTAATTTGAGCCTAATATTGCTTATGTTTTGCTAGACGAATCAAAAATATCAAAATTTGCAAAACTGACAAAGAGAGGGGCAAAATCGTAACTTCACTCAAAATCTTCTGAGCCATCCGAACTTAACCAATGGTCAATCATAGCTTAAAAACACCTTTTAAAACATTTTAGTGAGGTTCGGGCTCAAGTCGGCACGCAAATCGGAATTAAAACGCCGCATGGACGTTTTGGTCATTTCGCGCGTCGAAACTAAAAATTGAGATTCTTCTCTCTATTAACATACATAACACAAACAATCCCCTATTATACTCAGAACATCCCCTTGAGGACGTTGGGCCCACGATCCTCTTTTTCTGAGTAAAATAACCTCAGGGCATTTTGGTCATTTTACACGTACAGAAATTCGGGGCTTGCGACTCTTGCAGGAATCACTCATAACTTCTTTTCTAATGTTATATTCCTTTATTGAGGATTGTTTGGTCTCGAATTTATATAAGAATTACTTAGGGTAATTTGGTAATTTCTAAATGACAATAAAAGTTGGGCGTTATATACTCCCTTCCTTAAAAGAATTTCGCCTCGAAATTTGTTACCTGAGAACGTTCGGATCCTGCGCTTACATGTCTGATTCCAGCTTCCATGTGAGTTCTTCGTTTCCACCTCGCCCCCATGCGACTTTGACTAGGTACAACCTTATTTCTCAATTGCTTAACTCCTCGGTTAACGATTCTCGTGGGTGGTAAGTTAAACGTTATATCATCTCTTAATTGTACATGTTCTGGCTCCAGTACATGACTTGGTAAGAATGATATTTTCTTACTGGGATACATGAAAAACATCATGAAGGTTTGAGAGACTCTGGGAAGGGCTATACGGTAAGCTACAGATCCTACTTGGCTAAGGATTTCAAATGGGCCAAGAAATCTGGGCTCAATTTCTTTACTTTCATTGCTCGGCCTATGCCTGTGGGGTGATCCTTAGGAACACATGGTCCCCTTTTTGAAAATCTAGCGGTTTCGCCGCTTGTTCTCATAGTTTTTCTGTCGACTTTGAGCAGGAAGAATTTTATCCCTAATCTTCTTGATTTGTTCCGTTGTTTCCTTCACAATATCAGTTGAGTAAACTTGCTCTTCGGGTTCATACCAACATAAGGGAGATTGACATTTCCGTCCATAGAGGGCCTCGTATGGTGCCATACCAATGCTTGCATGATAACTGTTGTTATATGCAAATTCGATTAGCGGCAGGTACTTATCCCAACTTCCCCTTTTATCCAAAACACATGCCCTTAACATATCCTCTAAGGTTTGGATAGTTCTTTCATTGACCGTCGTTTGGGGTGATAAGCCGTGCTCAAACACAGCTTTAACCAAACGCCTTCTGAAAGGCTCCCAGAATCGTGACGTGAATCGCGGATCTCGATCAGATTATTGTCGACGGACTCATGTAATCTTACTATCTCCTATATATAATGTGCTAACCTATCCAAGGAATAAGTCACCTTAATAGGTAAAAAGTGGGCTGATTTAGTCAACCGATCCTATTACCCAAATGGCGTCATGATTCGCTTGGTCCTCTGAGTCCAGTTACAAAATCCATGGAGATACTATTCCACTTCCACTCGGATTCAGAGGTTGCAACATTCCAAGGTCTTTGGTGTTCAATCTTCACCTTTTGACACACCAAACACTTACTCACCCATGTGCACACATCTTTCTTCAATCCAGACCACCATAACATCTTCTTCAAATCTTGATACATCTTGGTGGCACCAGGATGAAGGTGAAATGACTCTTATGGGCTTCCTCCAAAATGTTCTTCGAGGTCACCACTAGCAGGTACACATATACGACCTTCAAATCTCCACAAACTATCATTCCCTTGGGTAAAACCTTTCAACTTATCAACTCTTACCGCCTCTAAGGTTCTTGAAATTCCGTATCTTCCCTTTGGGCTTGAGCAATTCTTTCCTTAAATTCACTTGTCACACTAAGATGGCAAGCTCTTATGTCCTTAGTGGTCAAGGTCATTCCTAGGTTTATGTCTCTAAACCTCAATTAACTCAACCTCTTCACCATCAAATGGGATACTTGTAAAGATTTCCTACTTAGGGCATTAGCTACAATGTTAGCTTTGCCAGGATGGTAGTTCAACCCAAAATCATAATCTTTCAAGAACTCCATCCACCTTTTTTGCCTCATGTTTAGTTCTTTCTGATCAAAGAGATTTCAAACTCTTGTGATCAGAGAACACCTCAAACTTCACTCCGTATAAATGGTGTCTCCAAATCTTCAGAAATACGGCGGCTAATTCAAGGTCATGGGTAGGGTAATTTGTAACGCCCAATTTTTACTGTAATCTTTACCTGTCATTAGAAATTACCAAATTACCGTAGGTAAATATTATATAAAATTTGAGATCAAACAATTCTCAATAAAGGAATATAACGTTAGAAGAGAAGTTAGGAGCAATTCGTACAAGCATTGCAAACCCCGATTTTCTGTATGTGTAAAATGACCAAAATGCCCTGAGGTTATTTTACTCGAAAATGAGGATCGTGGGCCCCACCCGTCCTCAAGGGGATGTTTTGAGGATAATAAAGGATTGTTTGTGCTATGTGTGTTAATAGAGAGAAGAATCTCAATTTTGAGTTCCAACGCGAAATGACCAAAACGCCCTCGCCGTTTTAATTCGATTTGCGTGCCGACTGAACGAACCTCACTAAAATATTTTAAAAGGTGTTTTTAAGTTATGAATGACCCTTGGTTAAGTCCGGATGGTCCGGCACTTTGGGTTAAATTACCGTTTTTGCCCGTCGTTGTGCAGTTTTGCAAATTTTGAGATTTTCGATTTGTCTAACGAAACCTAAACAATATTAGGCTCAAATTAAAGCTTATTAAATTCTAATTACTAATCTAGAGTCAAAATTATTTATTTAGATTGATTAGAACCTAAAATTGCTTAAAACACCCAAATTGCTTAGTAATTCACTTAAACCCTTAACCGTAAATTCTCTAAATTGCATGAATACCTTGCCTACACCTAAATAATACATGGAACACACAAAATCCTCTTCCACAAGGCTGTAATGGACGAAATTATTGAGTAATAAGTCAGAAAATTATTACACAAAAATCCAAAGAATGAAAACAAAGAATCATGAAAACATGGAAACATGATTCCATGTTTTAAGCCACCAAACAAAATGATTTTTCTTCCTTATTTTTTTCTCTAATTTTTGGTCAGATTTCCTTCCTTCCTTTGTCCATTTATGAGCTGCAAAATCTCTATAAATAGGCATGCTTGAAGATAGTTTAGATGCTTAGTTCATAACTTACACAAATTCTAGTCTTAGGAGCACCAAAAGCTTTCTTTCTTTCTTTCTCTTGGCCGAATTCTCCCTTCAGTTTTCAAGGATATTTTGCTTCATTTCACTCAAGGAAACCAAGTTCTCTTCCTTTCTTTCAAATCAAATTAGGTAGGGAGGTGTTTCTAAGTTCATTTTATGCTAAGACAAGTTATGTTTCTAGCTCAAAAATGATGTTTTCATGAGCTTTCTTTTAAGTTTTCATTTTCAGTTTCTTCTTCCTTTCTTTTTAAAGTATTTCGGCCATATGGCCTAGCTTATGATGAGACCATGGTTTGATGATGAGATTCTTGAGTGTTGGTTGCAAAGCTTTCACAAGTTAGATCTCTAAAACTTGAAGGTTTCACTAGTTTCCAAAGCTTCTAAAATTTCAGTTTTTCTTTCCTTATTTTCCTTTCATGATTTCGGCCAAATGGCCTAGGAAGGAATGAAATGATGGCTTGATGATGAGGACCTTGAATATGGGTTGTAAATCCATCACAAGTTAGGCCTCTAAAGCTTGAACATTCCATTTAATGCAAAACTTTAAAGAATAATGTTTTTATCTTGAGGTTTGAATATGAAATATGTATTTTTTTTTCACTTTGTCTTGCTAAGATACATATATTGGGTTGAAATCATAATTTTCTTAAAGTCTTGAAGGAGCTCTAGTAAAAAGATCAAGTGAACTTGCATCCATGTTTAAGTTTATGTCTTGCACAGCCATATTTATTTTATGTCATAACTAAATTCTCAAGAATAAATAAATGAACTTGCATATCTCATGTTTAAATTTCAAGCTTGCATTTCATGTTTAAATTTCAAGTTGTCACTTAATCTCTAAAGATAATAAAGAAGTTGCATCTCATGTTTATTTTATGCTCTCACTTTATTTTATAATGGCTAAAAGAATCAATGCATGACATGTTTATTTTATGTCATCACCTAAAAATCCTAGAGCTCAAAGACTTGCCTATGAATCATAAGCGAAGAAATGAGATAATTGGAGTTAAATAATTTATTCTTTAAGAAGTCTTGAGAATTGGAGCTTAAAAAAATAAAATAAAATAAAATAAAATAAATAATCTTCTCCCCTCACCGGTCCTGCGGACTACGCCGCTTGCTTAAATTCTCTTCTCTCTCAGGTCCTGGATTACCGCCTGTTTCTTGCATCATGTTTATATTACAAGTTCTTGCATCATGTTTAATTTTCAAGTCATCACCTTAAATCTTAAAGATAAAGAAATGGAATTGCATATCATGTTTATAATTCCAAGCTATCACCTTATAAAGATAAGATTAAAATAAGGTTGCATAGCATGGTAATAATTCTAAGATGTCACCTAAATCTCTAAAGTTCAAGACTTGCTCCTTTTATCTTAAGTGAAAGATTTAACTATGAACATTCTTTCAAGTTATAAATCGGTCCCATGGTTAAGTTAGGCCTAAAGTCCTATGACTTCTTTCAAGTTTAACAAAAAGAATTAGTTCTAAAGGAGTTTTAAAACTTTGTAAGAATTTTATGGGAAGCTAGTAATTTTATGTGTACTTAAAATGTGATTTGATGCTTATCAAGAATTTGGTGTCATTGATTGATTCCCTGGTTTGTATGTTATAGTTGCTGTTGCAAACAATGAAAACTTATGCATGAAATAAGGACATATTTTGTTACCTAAGAAAGTGTATCACTTGTAAGAGTGCAATTTGGAAAGATTCTGAAGAAAGATTTGGTATTTAAGCGTGTCCATTGTGACCCACCTCTCTTTCTGGGAATCTCCAGATGCATGATTATAGTTGATATATATTATTCAAGAATAAGACTGTAAATAAGAAAATGTTAGAATTATTATGAATTGCGAGTTGTAACATGCAAAGACTTATTGGTGACTTAAAATTTATAAGAAAATGATCCTTTGGACCCATCAAACTATAGGTGGTGAAAAGGTGATTCTAGCCCCTAACCTGTTCTCTCAAAAGGGTAGAGTTAGGACTTTAACTTATCAAAAAGGATAAGTATATGCTAGTGACGACTAGTAAGGTATGAGCTCATAACCTAGATTACTCCCAAAAGGGTGGAGTATAGGGTGGCCCAAGGAAAATAATGAGGATGATAAGATTTTAAAGTCACCTAAGGTACTAAAGAAATAAATTATGTGCACCATGTCCATGTGTAGCTATTATGATATTCTTCTGCATAACATACATGAGTTGATGATGAGAAATATGATGTTCTTCTATGCATGTTATATTAATGATGATGATGAGGAATATGATGTAATGATAAAAGAAAAGTTCATTATAAATATGACATGTTAAGATTATGATGCATTATAAGATGCATAATTAAAATTGGCCGAATCTCGGTAAAAGTATTTTCTGAACTTAAAATTTAATCTTCGTATGTTCACTATTTTATAATAACCCAGATTCCTGGAGACTTTGATGATGACACCGTAGAAAGATACCTACTGAGAATTCTTTAGTAAGATTCTCACTCCCTTTCCTTTATTTCCGTCATTGTCTTCAGATTCAGATGGCGACATTCGTCCTGTCGTTGACACCCCTACTTGGGAATTCCACTATGATCCGGTGCATCATTCGTATCACTTTGAAGGAAGGTGCTCGGTTCGTGTTTTTATTTACGTAGGTCATCCATTTGCACATCCCTGCCCAGTTATCGTTTTTCTCCTACTTCTCCCTATGGCGATGAAATGGTTTTCGAACATGCACGTCCACTTGATGAAAGAATATTACGTTCTTATCCCGCCTCATCTGCTGTCCATGGTTTTCCAGAGTATAATCCACGAATGAGATATTCTGAAATTGATCCTTCAGAAGACCCTCCTACTCATGCTTATTCTGAGAGCTCTCTCCTACTCTCCCACGTGTAAGAGAGGGTAGTGAGGAAACAGTTGTTCAGCCGAGGTTAGCAAGAAGATCGTCTATGCGACCCCAGCTTGGCATCTCGTGTGCCTCTTCCGAGGAAGCTCGTCAGTGGATCGGGTTTCTTCCCGTTTCCAAGACAGTGGCCCTAGAGAGTTCTTAAGTAGTCTTAAGAGTGTTATACATCCCAGTTTAGAGTAGCCTTCCTCAGCTTTTAAGGTTATCTAGTTTAGGGGCATGAATTTCCTTATAAATAGTTTCCTATGGTGTGAAGGTGTAAGATATGATGTATGAACTTAACTCACCTTTGAGTGAGGTTATTGTATAATGTTGTGATGTGCATTATGGATGTTATGTGATGGAGCCAATATGATATATTTAGATTCTTAAATGTCTTATTTTACTACCGCTTAATCGTTTATGTTATGCGCGGCTCACGATTTCAATTATGTTAAAAAAAAAAATAGCTCGTAATTTCACTAAGTATTTTCAAAATATGATGAAAGAACCAAAGCAAAGAGTAAAGTCTAGTCATTAATCCAATTCAACCTAGGTGTATTTGGTTAATTACTAGAGTGTTACATAATTTGCCTCATGTGGCTTGAGTTGCCTCGACGCATAGGCCACCACTTGCCTATCTTGCATCAGTACACAACCCAAATCCTTCCTCGAAGCATCACAGTACACTTCGAAAGGCACATTGGGGTCAGGTAACACTAAAACAGGGGTTGAGGTTAGCTTTTGTTTCAGCTCTTGAAAGCTCTTTTCATACTCCGTGGTCCATGAAAAGGGGTGTTTTTCCTAGTTAGCTTGGTCAGAGGTAGGGAAATCTGGATAAACCGACGGTAATAACCAGCTAAACCTAAGAAGCTCCTTACTTCATTACCGTGGTTGGTCTTTCCCAGTTACAACCGTTTCCACCTTACTAGGATCTACAACAATTCTTTCTTAGATACTACATGCCCTAAAAATTTCACCTCATCAACTAGAATTCACACTTAGAAAGCTTAGCATATAGTTTCTTTTCCTTCAGGATTTCTAGTACTATGGTTAGGTGGTTCATGCTCCTCGTGGGTCTTAGAGTAGATGAGAATGTCATCTATAAAGACAACCACAAACTGATCTAAATAGGGTCTAAAGATCCTATTCATGTAATCCATAAAAATTGCTGGAGCATTGGTTAATCCAAAGGACATCACTACAAACTCAAAATGGCCGTATCGAGTGCGAAAGGCCGTTTTCGGATATCTTCATCTCTCACTCTAATCTGGTGGTAACCTGACCTCAAATCAATCTTAGAAAACACTTTGCACCTTTAAGCTGGTCCATCAAGTCATCTATCCTAGGCAAAGGGTATTTGTTCTTTATCGTCACTTTATTCAATTGTCTATAGTCTACACACATCCTCATACTTCCATCCTTTTTCTTTACAAACAATACCGGGCTCCCCAAGGTGATGCACTAGGCCTAACAAACTTTTTCTCCAATAAATCTTCCAATTGAGCTTTTAACTCGGTCAACTCTAATGGGGACATCCTGATGGGGCTATGGATATGGCCCACCAGAAGCAATTCTATGGAAAACTCTATCTCTCTCTGGGGGAAACTCTGGTATCTCATCTGGAAATACTTCGGATAATTCCTTACTATTGGTATCTCATCGATACTTTGCTCAAAGTCTACATCACTAGCGGCTAGGAAAATATAGCCTTTACTCTCACCCTTACCAGTCCCATTTCCACAGGAGTTATGTACAGACTTATAGGTTTCTTAGGTTCAATGGGAACAGGAAGAAAAGTGATGGTTTTCTCATAGTTTAACAGTACACGGTTGGCCTCAAGCCAATCCATGCCAAGAATCACATCTAAACCTCGCATAGGTAAGCAAATAAGGTCTAAAATAAAGGATCTATTTTCAATAACAAAATTACAATCTAGACAACATCTACAAGTCCTAAAGGTTTTCCAGTTCTGGGTAGAAACAACAAGGTCAAAAGGAAGTTCAGTCACATGTAAGTTAAGGCTTTTAACACATGAGTGGGAGATAAAAGAATGGGAAGCGCCAGAATCATATAGTACAATTAAGTTTTTACCATGCATGTTACACTTACCTTCCACGAGATTCCGTGACTTCGTCGTTTCTTCTGCATTAACGGTAAAGACCCTTCCTTGGTACTGCGGCTTGGGATTGGGGGTTGACGGGTTCCTCTCTTGCATTTTCGAGAGTAGTGGCCTAGTTTTTCACACCGGTAGTAAACATTTGTTCCGGCTCGACGTGGCATACTTCCATGATTCTTGCCACACTTGGGACATTCCGTGGATGGTGGGGTCGTGTAGGTGCTTGGACCTCTTTGTGGTGCTTTCCCCTTGTTGTTATTGTTGTTGCGATTATTGTTGGGGTTATTATAGCGGTTGTTGTTGTTCAGCCTTCCTTGTTGAAAGTTCCTTTGTGGCCCTTGTGGTCTTGATTGAGGTGAGAATGGGGTCCGTTCTGCCTCTTAACGCTGACCTTGAGGTGTCAGCTTCTGGTGACATTATTCGGACTTTGAGGTGCTCAGCTTCTCCCGCCCTTCTTCAATGATGCGGCATTTGTTAACTAGGATAGAGAAATCCCTAATCTCCAAATGCGCAACTGCCACATTAAGCTCCGCTTTAACCCTGACTCGTATTTAATGCATTTCCAATACTCGTTGGGTTACCCCTATATCCTTGAGAACTTAATAAGTTCTTCAAATTCATGTACCGGGCCACATTCATATTTCCTTGGACAAGTTGCATAAACTCAATGTCCTTGGCATTTTTGACCGACTCTGGAAATACTTCTCATAAAAATAGACCTTAAATAACTCCCAATCAATGTTCATGTCGGTCGCCTCCAGAAGCCTTCGGCACCTGTCCACCAAAAGCCGGCATCACCTTCAAGCATATGGGTAGCGAAGGTGACCTTCTGCTCCTTTGAGCATGGGACTACAGCAAAGAGCTTCTCAATATTCCGAATCCATTCATCTGCAACATTTGGATTAAGGGTCCTCTTGAAACTTGCGGGTTCGCCTTACGAACTCCCAAAACGAGCATGTTCGGGAATCTCATGGCCTTGATTCGCATTAGCTTGGCGATCTTGATCCATTCGATCCATCATCATTCTCATTGTCCTTGCCACATCGCGGAGTGCTTCGCAGTTTGTTGTTCCTGGTTATTCTGTGCCGCTTCCTAGTCTGTTGTCGACGTGCCATTGGTCCCTATACACACAAAACAGCAACACTGAGGTGATCAAGCTCAACATTCCATGCAAAGTGAGCAAGTTACCATGGCACGTGCAACATACAGCAGTCATGCATCTCTAATCTTCAAGCTCATCCTAATGATAAACATTTACACATGACATTTCTAACGTATCATGCTTAAGAAGCATAGCCAGTCCAATCCTCAGGCTCTGTGAGAACCAAACCTCTGATATCAAAATGTAACACCTAATAATTAACCAATACACCTAGGTTGTATCTGATTAATTACTAGACTTTACTCTTTGCTTCAGTTCTTTCATCATACTTTGAAAATACTTAGTGAAATTACGAGCCATTTTTTTTTAAAACATAATTGAAAACGTGAGCCGCACATAACATAAACAATAATCGAAATAAAGCGAATAACGTGTAGATATAGCATGAAAAACACATCATATTGGCTCCATCATATAACATCCATAATTACATAACACATAGATAGTTTGCCTACCAACAGAATAAGACTAGGTGTAGGCAATCTAACAAAATATAAATAATATATGGATGGAAGGACATCCATTAATGGCACCTAGTAATAACACTCCAAGGATAGGGATAGATATCCAAGCTCACGTGCAAAGTTTAGCGATACGTTCCTCAAGGATAATAAGCTGGTTCACTAGATCAAGTACATCTACCAGGTGAGAGCATCAACGGAATCACGAACATCACCATCACTTTCTGAAGACGAGATGGAAAGAAAAGAAGAGGGAGTGAGAAACTTTTATAAGAATCTCAGTAGGGTACTCACCTCATATGCATCGTGTCATCATCATCGTCCTCAGGAACCTCAGGGTTATTATGAAATAGTGAGCATGCTAAGATTGATTTATTAAGTTTGAAAATATACTTTACCGAGGTTCATCGGTTTTAATCATGCGTCTTATAATGCATCATAAACTTAACATGTCATGTTTATAATGAACTTTTCCTTTCATATATAATAACATAGTTATGCATAAAATCACATCATATTCCTCATCATCATTTCATAATACTATGCATAGCAGAACATCATATTTCTCATCATCATCTCATAAATACTATGCATAGCAGAACATCATATTCACATAATGCATTTACTTAGTTTCTTAGGTGACTTAAAGTTACTTTCATCATCATTTTCCTGGGCCACCCTATACTCCACCCTTTTGGGAGTAATCTAGGTTATGAACTCATACCTTACTAGTCGTCACTAGCATATACTTATCCCTTTTGATAAGTTAAAGTCCCGACTCTACCCTTTTGAGAGAACGGGCTAGGGGCAAGAATCACCTTTTCACCACCTATAGTCTGATGGGTCTAAAGGATCATTTTCTTAGGATCACCTTTTCACCACCTATAGTATGATGGGTCCAAAGGATCATTTCCTCATAATTTTAAGTCACCATTAAGTCTTTGCATGTTATATCATAATATAACTCTGAATTCATAATCATTAGGATGCATAAACATTCTCATTGTTTGCAACAGCAACTATATCATGCAAACTATGAAGTCATTCAATGTTATCAAATACTTAATAAGTATCAAATCACTACATAGACTTATCATTTCAAACTTCAAAGAACCATCATCATAAATTCTTATCGAAAACTTCTTAAACAACCGAAACTTTAGAATCGGGTAATCTCAATTATCAAACTAATTAATCATGCATCTAAAGGATTCATTATCATCATTACCATTAATTATAAGCCTTAAGAATATTATTAAACTATATGGGACAGCATAGGCAGCAAGTTATATTTAAGGCTTCACGTGTGCTAGAAGTTACATTTTTAACCCTTTCTCGTTACCGCTTTCCTTATGGTGCTAAAATTAATTACTAAACCAATTATGAATCATTCTCTCTTATCTAAACATAATAGAACCTGGTTCTTAGGGCTGCTAAAGGTTCTGACAGATGCATAAATTTCATTTTCTAGAGTTCTAGAAATCTTGCTTTTACGTTTTTCTGGAAGCTAGTTTTATTTCTAACATGCATAGAATCGTTCCCTTAGCAATAAACCATAATTATCACAACTTCAAACATATTAAACCATCATCATACAGTAGTACTAAACTTAGAAAGTGGCTGAATCATGAACCTCATATAATTGCATCAAATCACATTTTTAAGTACAAGTAAGATACTAGTATCCCGTAAAATCTTTGCAAGGCCTTAAAACTCTTTTAAAAACTAATTCTTTTTGTTATTCTTGAAAGAAATTTTAGAACTAAACCAGTAGCTTATTTAAAATCACTTTAGGCATACCTTAATCATGAGACCGATTTATTCATTGAAAGAATCTTTACGATTACAATTTTCACTTAAGATAAAAGGAGCAAGTCTTGAGCTTTAGAGATTTAGGTGATAACTAGAATCATAAACATGCTATGCAACCTCATTTTAATCTTGTCTTTATAAGGTGATAACTTGGAATTATAAACATGATATGCAAGAAAGGAGCGCGGTAGTCCGCATGGATCGGTGAAGGGAGAAGAGAATTCTTATTATATCTTATTAAGCTCCAAACTCAAGACTTCTTAAAGAATGAATTCTTTACCTCCAATAATCTTAAGGAAATTGAAAGTGATACTACCATTTTTCAACTTTGCTTGTGATACTTGGGCAAGTCTTTGAGCTCTAGGATCTTTAGGTGATGACATAAAATAAACATGCCATGCGTTGATTCTTTTAGCCATTATAAAATAAAGTGAGAGCATAAAATAAATATGAGATGCAATCTCTTTATTATCTTTATAGATTAAGTGACAACTTGAAATATAAACATGAAATGCAAGCTTGGAAATTTAAACATGAGATATGCAAGTTCATTTATTTATTCTTGAGAATTTAGTGATGACATTAAAAGTAAACATGGTTATGCAAGGCATAAACTTAGACATGGATGCAAGTTCCTTTTATTTCTTTACTAGAGCTCTTCCAAGACTTTAGAGAAATATAAATTCAACCCAATATATCTTAGCAAGACAAAGTGAAAAATACATCTTTCAAGTTTTAAACTCAAGATCTTTATTTTTACATCATAAAAACATCATTCTTTAAAGTTTTGCATCAAGTGGAATTTTCAAGCTTTAAAGGCCTAACTTGTGATGGATTTACAACCAACACTCAAGGTCCTCATCATCAAGCTATCATCATATTCCTTCTTAGGCCATTTGGCCAAAATCATTAAAGAAAAATAAGGAAAGAAAAACCGAAATTATAAAGCTTTAAAAACTAGTGAAACCTTCAAGTTTTAGAGGTCTAACTTGTGAAGGCTTTGCAACCAACACTCAAGAACCTCATCATCAAACCATGGTCTCATCATAATCTAGGCCATAAGGCTGAAATATTTTTAAAAGAAAAGGGAAAACAAAACCGAAATTGAGAGCTAGAAGAAAGTCCATGAAATCATCATTTTTGAGCTAGAAACATAACTTGTCATAGCATAAAATGAACTTAGAAACAACTCCCTACCTAATCTGATTTGAAGGAAAGGAAGAGAACTTGGTTTCTTTGAGTGAAATGGAAGAAAATCTCTTTGAAAAACTGAAGAGAATTCAGCCAAGGAGGAGGAAGAAAGAAAGAAAGTTTTTGAGCTTAGGAAAAACTTGAAGTTGTGAAATTTTTGAGCAAGTCTCTAATGACTTCTAAGCATGCCTATTTATAGAAGAATTCAAGCTCATGTATGGACAAGAGGAGGAGGAAAATCTGACTAAATTTGAGGAGGAAACAAGGAAGGAAAAATCATCTTGTTTGGTGGCTTAAAACATGGAATCATGAAACATGATTCCTTGTTTTCATACCTTGAGTTTTGTGCCAAGTTTGACAAATTTTTGTGATGCATATTAGGCCATATAATTTCGTGCATTATAGCCCAAGGAGGAGAAATTTGTGTGTTCCATGCATTATTTAGGTGTAGGTAAGGTATCTTTGCAAATTAGAGAATTTGCAATTAAGGGCTTAGGTGAATTAGTAAGCAATTTGGGTGTTTTTAAGCAATTTCAGGTTCTAATCAATTTAAATAAATAATTTTGACTCTAGATTAAGAATTAGAATTTAATAAGCTTTAATTTGAGCCTAATATTGCTTATGTTTTGCTAGACGAATCAAAAATCTCAAAATTTGCAAAACTCACAAAGATAGGGCAAAATCGTAACTTCACTTAAAAATTCCGGGCCATCCGAACTTAACCAATGGTCAATCATAGCTTAAAAACACCTTTTAAAACATTTTAGTGAGGTTCGCTAAGCGGCACGCAAATTGTTAAAACAGCTGGGGCGTTTTGGTCATTTCGCGTCGAAACTCAAAATTGAGATTCTTCTCCTCTATTAACACACATAACACAAACAATCCCCTATTATCCTCAGAACATCCCCTTGAGGACGGCCGGGCCCACAATTCTCATTTTTTGAGTAAAATAACCTCAGGGCATTTTGGTCATTTTACACGTACAGAAATTCGGGGCTTGCGACTCTTGTAGGAATCGCTCATAACTTCTTTTCTAATGTTATATTCCTCTATTGAGGATTGTTCGATCTCGAATTTATATAAGAATTACCTAGGGTAATTCGGTAATTTCTAAATGACAGTAAAAGTTGGGCGTACCTTTCCATTTGTAACATCCCCTACTGCTTTATGGATTGACGACTGTTCCACAAACCAGGACGGGTCGTTTCAACATGCTTTGTCCTCACTACACATTTCCTGGGAAACTTCCAGAGGTACCATCCCAAAATTACCCCAAGTCAAGCACGCTTAACCGGAGTTCTTCTGATAGGCTCCGAAAAGAAAGATGCATCTTTGTGGCATAGGTAGTACCAATCAATTCATATAAGCCCTCCTTAACTATATAGTCCCATACCTATAGAGACAGGATCCTCTCATTTGGGTGTGTAATCGTTCATTCATGTACCCTTCGCTTAGGCGGAGCCGCTCTTGTCCGTGCCTCTCGGACAGCGATCACTCCCTGCCTCGTCCCGGGCTTTACACAACCCAAATGCGTCATTCTTGTTTCACAAATCGGTGAAATCCGGATGCATGAACCAGGGGTCCAAATTCCTAGTTGCTTTGACCACTCCACCTTATATTTAGGTCAAAGCTAAAAGGGGTGTGAGAAATGAGTTGGGAGTGCGTGTAGTTTCATATTGGAAACTTCATATTCCCCTTCAGATCAACCATCCTTTCATCAAGTCTGCTTGTAGATTTCCTTGTAGACTAGGTGTATTTTCGCCCTAAAAGAGGTATGTCTACAATACTCATTAGTTCGCATTTCAGAATACTACCTCTCATTAGAAATTTTTCACATGGCACTAAGAAATACCCCATTTAATTATAGATAATAGAGACAGTTTCAAGAAATTTTGACAAGAATAATTTTCTATAATTGTAATTAGGATATGTATCAGAGCTAAGAGAAACCAAAAAACATGATATCTTGAACAAATATGATGAAATTGATATATATCATGTGCATAAGGAAGTATTTGTCAAAGTTTAAAAAGAATTGATAGTTTGAAAAAAAAAAAAAACGAATGCATGCTAAAAAAAATTCTCTAAGCTCCTCTTCAGCATAAGCTTCCCCTCAGTTCCACAGCATTGGATTTTCTTCATCTCTTTTCTTCTTCTTTTCTTTCTCTCTTTTGACATTAGCAAAAAGGAGGTGTGCTGGAAACTAGGAACACCATCATCAGCCCCATCGCCTTAGCTCTTTAAGAATCTCCTAAGTGTTCTGAAGGACTTGAAGCAGGATATCTTCATGACTCCTGAGTTGGGCACCGTGCTTGATGGTAGCTTCAACCCGATCCAACCTAGAGGCCATGTCCCTATGATTTTACAAAAGCAGTTGGATGTGTGGAGAACTGGTTGAAGGCTCTATGAGGGTTAGTGTGACAGATGGATTGGTGCAGAAGTTGATGGAGCAATTCTCGGAGAAGGCTCTGGTATGTCTAGGGGTATAGTCTCCCCAACTTTGGCGATTCAGCCTCAGTTTTAGCATGTGTAGTAGCAGAAGGTGGAGAAGATGGAACATGAGCAGTAGGAGGAGAGGAGTAGAAGCAATGTTAAGCACCTGAGCTTAGGCAGAAGCATTAATTTTCTCACCATGAGGAGCACCAACATCTAATGTTTTGTCCTCTTCTTCTTCACAGGAGTTATATGAATGGAAGGAGGAAGCCGAGGAATAATCAAAATGATAGCAGTTTCTTATTCATTTACTTCTTCAAGCTGGCTCTTTGATGATAGGTTTTACTAGTGGCTCTTCATAGATTGGCTCTAGAGTGGAAAAAAGTTCATTCATAAAGAAATTTAGTTCAACCACTCCTTCTTCCTCAGGATATGATTTGATGCGATGGACTTTGACATGGATGCCAACATTTGATTGATGGTCATGAAGTCATCACTATTGCCTGGAGAAGGCACCTCACCTCTTATTGGTATCCTTTTGGAAGCAATGACTGATTTCATGGTGGAGCTAGTCTTAGAAGGCATTGAGGTGCAGGAGAGATTGGAAAGGAAGTGAGTCCAAGTTGCTGAGACATGGGCCTTGTGGGCTATTCTTCAATTACAATAAAAGGTTAAGGTATAGTGGGTCTACTCCTTCATCTACCTGGACCCTTGAATCCCTTTAGCCTTTTGCAAGTTCTCTAGCTTCTTCTAGTCTCCTATTTTCTTGAAGAATCTTCTACTCCTTGAGAATTTGTTCTTCCTCCTTTTCATCCTCAAATGATTCAATATTTTTAGCAATAGCCCTTGCTTGTTCGGCATCATACATTTCTCTCAAAATAAGTGCTGCTCTATTTTCTCCCTTTTGCAGATTTTTGAATTTATGCTTAGAGTCATTTCTTTGAATAGGAAGTTTGTCTGGTTTCCTTTATGGTAGCTCACTTTCTAGAACTTGGCCCCAGTTCTGATGGTTCAGAAGGCTTTGGAATTTTTGCTTGTTTTTGCTTCTTGTTTTGTCTTCTTTTGCTCTGTTGTTTGGCCCTGGAGGAGCTTCTTTAGTTGTGGTTTTCTCAGACATTTGTTCTCCAGAGAGAGCTTTCAGAATTACTCTTAGGAAGAACAATATTCCTCTTTGTCCTTCCTTTTTCTAGTTATTCTTCTTTTTCTTGACCTTGGGCTTGTTATCTGCTTCATCTGATTAGGGAACTTTTCTTCATGGAGCTTGTCTTCATAGGTATAGATTGAGTCTTCTTTATTATCTTGAAGGAGTTTATGGAGTAGTCTATGCCAGTGAGGTATTCAAACCACTATTTAGCATCTAATATGCTGGAAGATCGTTGTTAGTAACATCCTGTAAGGAACTTTAGCGTTCTTTTTTTTTATCCTTAGTAATGGCACTAAGAATGTAGTCCATTATCATTTTGGGTAGATTTACTTTTCTTTTAAAGGAAGTAGAAAAGTATCATAAGTCCATGCCTAGTAAAACATCTGTAATTCCTTGCTTGGGAAAGATGGTGAATTGGACTATAAAACTTTCCTCACTTTGAACTGAGTATAAAAGTAGTAATCTCTCCCTGTTGGTGCTTAGTTGAATCTGCGAGGCACTTTAAGACTTCCTCATGCTCACCCGAGTGACTTGCATTATTGGATTTTACTCATCAATCTTAGGCTTTATGCTTCTGATCCATTTTCTAGGGAAGGTGCCTGGAGGTCACTGTCCATGTGACCCTTAGTACCCAGAATTAGTATGTTTTCTTAGACACTCCTGTAATGAAAACAATTTTTAATTTTGGTACCCAGACTTTCTTGGGTCCTTTTGGGTTAGTTTTCCATGGAGGAGATTTCTCATTTTTTTTCAAGAAACACTTGTCAGATGGGTGTCCCTTCTTATAATAGAAGGTGCGAGAAACTTTATTTATTACTTTCTTTGGCTGAGTTGTTTTTCCTTTCTCATTCATTTGCGCTTTATGGATTGATGATTGTCCCTACAAACCAACACAAGTCTTCTCAGCGTGCTTTGTCCTCACTCACACGCTCCCTAGAAAAACTTTCCAGGAGGTCACCCATCCCAAAATTGCTCCAAGTCAAGCGCATTTAACTGGAGTTCTTTAGTGGTGGGCTTTCAAAGAATATGCATCTTGTTAGTATAGATAGTACCAATCAATTCATATAAGCCATCCTCAACTATATAGTCCCATACCTAAATAGTCTCAAGATCCCTCTCATTTTGGTGTGTAATCGGTTCATTCATGTACCCTTCCGCCTAGAAGCTTGCCAGGAGTCGCTCCTTGTCCATGCCTTCTTTTCCTGGCGACACTTCCCACTTTTATCAGCCCAGGCGTTATAAACCTAGTCTTTTGAAAATATGGCCTCTTACCTCCAAGCATCAGTTCAAGATTTTTGAACCCTTCACTATCTTTTTGAGGTTAGATTTCAGAAGCTTTGAAGTTCTTTCAAGTTCAGAAATGATTTTTTGATTTTTTTTTCATTATTTTTAGTGACTTTAACTTCAAAGGCATTGAGTTTTATATTTAAAATCTTGTTTTCTCTTTTTATTTCTTTTTCTCAAGCCTAAGATTCTCAGCTTTGATTTAGCCAATTCACCTTCCATAACGCCTTTTGATATTTTCTTTTCAAGTTGAAATAATGAGATGAAAAATTCTGAGAGTTTTCCAGTAACTCATCATATAAAGCTAACAAATCATCATATAAAAGATATGATTTAGAGTTATTTACCTCAAGTTAAGTTTCTGAAGTACAGCTAGTCATGAAGCATAGATTGGCAATATCTTCCAGCTCATCACGGCCTTCAAATCTATCCTTTTCTTTGTTAGAGTCAATCCAGGTGGCCAGCATTCTTTTCTTCTTAGGGTAAGATTTCAGTGGACCCTTGAGCTTTGGACATTTCGGTTTGAAAAGTCCTTTCTCACCAAGTTATAGTAGATGACACTTTTAGCTTTTCCCTTGTTCTTTCTGTCCTTCTTGAGATAGATGTCTCTTCCATTTTTTTTCTTCCCTCTCCAGGCTTTTGACATTTATCTCACCAACATGGAGATCTTATCTTCATCTTCTTTTCAGTCTCATTTTCAGACTCTTCCTCTTCATCAGAGGTTTGAGCAACTTTCATTGCTTTAGCTTTGTTCTCTTTGATAAGACGACTTCAAGACCATAGACTTGCTCCTCTTAATGGATTCACCATGCATTTCAGAAAGCACACCCTCATGGGTTTTAAGTGACCTAATGAGAACATCCACGCCAAGAGTCTGAGGCTTTGGCTTCTGTAATGACCGCGACCTTGGGCAGCCATTTAGTAAGAAGACTTCTCAGTATTTTTCTAACCATTTCTGAGTTAGAATACCTTTTGCCAAGACCCTTTAATTGGTTTATGATATGCATAAACCTCGTGGTCATTTCATCAATACTTTCCTAATATGCCATTTTAAACATTTTGTATTAATGGACCAACATATTGATCTTAGTTTCTTTAACTTGATCAGTCCCTTCATACAACATGTTCCGTCCCATATCTCCTTTGTCGTGTCACAAGTAATAATTTTATCATATTCAGCCTTGCTTAGTGCACACATGAGCAGGTACTCATTTCCACAAGTCAAGACTTGTGTATTTTATGAACAACTCCATGCGTCTCTCCAATAGGCATAGTCCCCACCATCAAAGAATGACAACCGTTGATGGAGTGTCCTTTTCCTATATGAGTACTCTATGCCATTTGTCCCTCAAATCTTTGTCCTCTGCAAATGTTAGAACACTCAACACCTTAGAGGCCAAGCTCTGATGCCACTTGTAGGTGACAAAGTGAATGAGAAGGGGGTTGAATCATGCTTTGCTCTTTCTTCCTTCTTTAGATTTCTAAAAGCTTAAATAGATCACTATTAAGCTTTAAGCTTGAAGTGTAATGGAAATAGCATTAGTTGCTTTGGAAACCTACTTTCTAACTACAAGAGATTGATAAACCAGTGTAAAAGATAGTAGGAAGGTAAACACAAATTAATATTCACTAAGCATAGAATATAAAGAGTTAAGGGAAGAGAAAAACACATATTTTTATACTGGTTTAGCCAATCCTGCCTCCATCTAGTCCTTAACAACAATTGAGTTTTACTAAACTTTTCTCAACCTGGACAAAGAAAAAATAGGATAGTCTTTGCAATAGCCTTCCAAAGCTTTTACCTGTTAGGAGACAACCTCTACTATCACAAACCAAGTAGTTATTGGCCAACTTCTCCAAGCTAAATCGAGTAGTATTGTACTAGCCTCTTTGAACTGACAAGCAAGAACCCATTATTGTCACGTTGCAAGTAGTTTTATCTTAGCTCCTCCAAGCTATCTCACACCAATCACTATTAGATCGAGGTTACAAGAGGTTTATGTTTGGGTTTGCCACTTAAACTAACCTACACTCAAGTTTCCTGAAGATATATGCCAAATGGATATGGAAAACTTGAATGACTTCTTTCAAATTATTCTTCCTAGGAAGAACGTAGGATTTCTTAAGGATGTAGAAAGAAGATTTTACAAGCAAGGAAACTAATTACAAGATGTAATGAACTTTATAGAAAACATGAGGAGAAAATTTTTCAGTGTATCAGCTCTATGTAACATTCTTCTTTTTTCTTTGGAGGCTTAGCATCTCTATTTATAGATGATCTGCCTCTTTGACCATTGCTCTTAATCATTTCTCCAAGTAACATGTGTTAACCATCTATTTGTGTCTTGAAAAATAGTCTAGAAGTGAAGCTTATCTTTGTCAGATCTATTGTAGAAGCCGTTGTGAGATAAAGGGTTCTGAAACTACCTTTAGAAACTACTTTTTACTTTTTGAACATGATTTCTAAACACTTCCTTCTAGAAGCTAGAGTAGTTGACCAAGTTGGTAGAAGAGATGACATGCCAGTTCAGTAATTGGATATGACTTCAAATTTGAATTTCAAATTTTTCCTCCTTTTTCAAACGAGTACAACGTCTTATTGTGAAGTGCAGAGGTGCGGTATCAGTTCCTTGATATGTCCTTAGTCTTCTGGTCTTCAATCTGTTGCAATATAACTGATTACGATCATGATGATTGAAGATGGTAGAACACGTTGGCTTTAGGGATAGACAGGTATCTTTAATTTAAGCCCACTTTCTAAAGTCCAGTGCTACTTTCTGAAGCCTGTGCTCTTTGAAGACTTGTGCCTTGGTTTCTTGTACTTATTGATTTTCCTCAACCCGTTAGGCATTTGTACGCTCATTTCACGATATAATTATCATTTTCATTTTAGTTTACATTTCTTTAATTGAGATAAATTATGTTTGTACATGTAAAGTGAAATTATCTTCGCTATAGGAGCAGGACTATACTAATGGTATGCTTGCTACTTCAAGAAACTCAAGGTAGACATTAGTCATTCTTCAAAATATTTTCCTTAAATTGTTTCTGTTGTCATTCAAAACATATTGGATTAATGCTTTCTAAAGGGTTATGGAGCTTACATTCTTCCTATCTACTCTTCCTAGGAAGAATAATGTTATCTAATAAGAATGTAGGAAGAAGATTTTTATAAAGGAGAAATTGATTACAAGTTGTAATAACTTTATGGAGGATGAGAAGAATTTCTTCAGTATTTTAGCATAGTATTTAAGCAAAAGTCCCTTTCATTGTAAGCACAACATCTCCTTTTATACTTTATCTTCATTAATGATCGTTGCCCTTGATTTGTTTTCCTAGTGACATGTGTTGATCTTCTTTTTGTGTCTTGGAAATGCAGTCTAGAGAAGTACCTTAGCATGTCGGAGCAGTTGCAGAAGTCGTTGTATAATAGAGGCTTCTGAGTCCACTTTTAGAAATCACTTTTTACTTTCTGAACTACGTTTTTGAACTTTTCCTTCTAGAAGCTAGGGTAGTTGACCAAGTTGGCAAAAGAGATATCACGTCAGTCCTTTACGACTTGACTTTAAATTTGAATTTTAAGTTTTCTTTCTATTCCTGTAAAGTGCATCGTTTCCAGTGAAATGTGCTTTCTAAAGTGCCATCTTCGATTTTAGGACTTCTCTTTGATCTTCTATTATTCAATCAAGCTTGTTGGCAATGACATGATTACGATCATGATGATTGAAGATTGTAGAACACACTTGCTTCAGAGTTGGATTGAAATCTTCACTTGAATTGCACTTTGAAGTTACATGTTACTTTCTGAAGATCTGAGTCTTGGTTTCTTGTGCTTGAGAATTTTCTTTTATCTATTGAGCATGTATACGTTCATTTCATGATATATTTTTCACTTTCATTAAGTCCCAATCTCTTCAAATGGGATTAAACATGTTTGCACATGTCATTGTGAAAATATTCTCATTTTAAGAACAAGTATGCTAACATGAAAAGACATGTTTATTGCTTCAAAAAACTCAAGGAAAAGATTAATCCTTCTTCAAAATATTTTCATGAGATTGATTATGTTATCACTCAAAACATTAAGCACTGGAGCTTCTGAAGGGTTTTGGAGCTAACAACAACCACCCAAACTCCTAATAGATCCTACTAACGTAAGCATATCTTTTTCCTGTTCTCTCTATGGCTACTTTATATTATTTGCTAATAGTATTCTTTTTTACACGACCATCCCTCTTGATGATTCCAGCCATTCATCCTTTGTTGGTATAAAAGGAGATTCTAGAAAACCTTCAGAGGGAATATTGGTTACTCCAACCTTCTCTGATTTTTTTCCCTTCCAGTCTCCATGTCTTTTGAGGATGAATTGGTTCAAATTCTAAGAAAGTTAGCAGAAGACAACACTTTGGAGAATTAGAGAAAGCTCTGAGTGGCCTTTCCTATAGGAAAGCTCCCTTAGGGTAACACCCAAAACTATCTAAAAATTAATTTGAACTTTATTATTGAGAGTTTCAAAATTCTAACAAACTTAGCGATAATGAAGAGGACCTAACGGACGAGAAAAAATTTCTAAGCTAGGCATGAATAGTAATTCTTTGAGCCCGCAAATGAATAGTAACTCTAGAACAGAGAGCAAGGATGACCCCAGGCTAGAGGAACTTAGACCTAGAGGCCAAGATCTGATCTTTAAGAAACTATAGTTTTTGACCCTTTTTGACACTTAGAGACTTTTTGAGCTTTTCTTCTGAACTATACCCTTTTCTGAACCATCTTATAATCTACCCATTTCTAAACCCATTATATCACATTTTGAATCCATTTTGATCTTTCTAGGTGTTTTTGAAGATAACGAGTGCTTCTTGAACCCATGGAATTAGCTTCTAAACTTGTTTAAGTAATCTTTCATGAAAGGCCTCAGATAAAATCCACTTAGGGACTTGGAAAATGCAATGTATGTAGTGAGATTCATAAAATGCAAGTTTTTCAAATACTTTTTAAGTTTAAAAGATTTTTAAAATTAAAAAAAAAGATCTTTAGCTAATGGCTTGGTGAATATGTCAGAGACTTGGTTCTATATTCACAAACTTTAGCTTAACATCACCTTTTTGAACATGATCTCTAATAAAGTGATGTTTCATATCAATTGTTTAGATCTAGAGTGCTGAATAAGGTTCTTGGCAAGATTTATAGCACTTGTATTGTCACATAGAATAAGGATTTTAGTGTACCTCAAATGATAATCCTCAAGCTGGTTTATGATCCACAGCATTTGAGTGCAACAATTTGTAGCAGCAACATACTTAGCTTCTACAGTTAAGAGAGCAATGGTATTTCGCTTTTTGCATGATCATGCAATGAGACAATCTCCAAAGAAATAGCAACATTCACTTGTGCTTTTTTATCAAGTCTATCTCTAGCACAATTAGCATCACAGGAACCTACAATCTCAATTGATGTATGTTTCTCATACCAAAGGCCAAGATTAGTAGTACCTACTAAATATCTCAAGTTTATCTTGATGACATTTATGTGTGACTATTTTGGGTTGGATTGAAATCTAAAATACACACACTTAATTGAATGTTAGACCTACGTAAGTAAGATAAAGTAAAGAGCCAATTATACTTCAAAAATTATTTTTTAATCCTGTTTCACCATTTTCATCAACATCTATGACTTGAAGAGGATGCATGGGAGTGCTTATGGGCTTAGCTTGATCCATGTTGAATCTTTTGAGAAGTTCCTTGGAGTATTCCTCTTAATAAATCATAGTTCCTTCATTTTGGTGTTTGATTTGGAACTTCAATTCTCCCATCATGTTCATCTCAAACTCACTTTGCATTAGTTTATGAAACTTTTCACATAGAGAATTGTTAGTGGCACCAAAATTAATATTAACAACATCTATTTGGATTATCAAAAAGAGATTTTCTTGATATAACGTGAAGAGTGTGGTGTCAACTTTACTTCTTTTAAACCCATTCTTAAGCAAAAAGGTACTACGTTTATCATACCAAGCTCTTGAAGCTTGTTTAAGACCATATACTGCCTTAGAAAGCTTAAAGACATGGTTGGGAAGAGCTTTACTCTCAAATCCTAAAGGTTTCTTTACATAAGCTTCTTCATAAAGAAGGCTATTTAAGAAAGAAATCACATCCATTTGATATAGAGTGAATACTTTGAAGCCAGCAAAAGCTAGTAGCATTCTAATGGCTTCCAGCCTTGCTACTAGTGCAAAGGTTTCATTATAATCAATTCCCTCTTGTTGATAATAACCTTGTGCCACTAGCCTTGCTTTGTTTCTGATCACTTTCCTAGCTTTATCTAGGTTGTTTCAAAACACCCACTTTGTTCCAATGATGTATTTTCCTTTAGGATTTTCTATAAGTGTCTAGACTTTTCTCTTCTCAAATTGGTCCAACTCTTCTTGTATTACATACACCCAACTTTTATTATTAAGAGCTTCCTCAACATTTTTTGGTTCAATTGCGGATAGGAAGGCAAAGTTTGTTTCATTTCTTTAGGATGATATTGTCCTTATTGTAGGTGGAAAATAGCACGAGAAGGGGGTTTGAATCGTGCTTTAACTTCTTTTGAAATCTCAAACACTAAAACAGATCCTATCATGTTCTTCACTTAAAGGCAAAATGTTTATTAGTCTAATTTAGGAAGCTACTTTTTAAACTAAGTGAGAACTTAGAAATAGTTTGAAATCATTTTCAGATATACGTATATGAACAAATATCAAATGCAATATAAAGGAGATGAGAAGGATAGACTGATACTATATAAGAATTTTATACTAGTTCGGCCAACCTGGCAACATCCAGTTCAACTACCTATTGAGTTCCACTAAAACCTTTCTCAACTCAGAAAAACGATAGTCTTTGCCTAGTCTTCTCAAGCTATTCCCATGACTAGTAGTTCCAATTTGCTATCACTTCCATGTAGTGTTTGACTAGCCTTTCCAAGGTAACTCATGTGACTAGTAGTTCACTTTACCGTCACTTCCATTTAGTCTTGACTAGCCTTTCCAAGCTAATCTCACAATGATCATTAACAGAATTAGGGTACAATGATTTTTTTAAGATTGGTTATCTCCAACAAATGAACAATCAAGTTTTACTTAAATGAAATAGTATATGTTCTGGAAACTTTGAGTGACTTTCTAAACAATTTCTTCCTAAGAAGAACACATTATCTAATTAGAGCAAGAAAGAAGATTTTACAAAAAAAGACATAAACTAATTACAAGATGTAATATGATTTACAGAAGAAGAAAAGGGATTTGTATTTTAGTGTTCTTATATATTTCTTGCTTAAGTCTTGAGTTGTAAGCACGTGACATCCTTTTATACTTGATCTTCAAATTAGACCATTGCCCTTTGATTTTTCTTCCTCTTGACATGTGTAGATTTGCTTTTTATGTCCTGGGGAGAGCTATTTAAAAGAGTAGCTCAACGTGTTAGAGCTACTTTTTGTAAGCATAGAGACCGTTGCCAAATATATGGTTTTTGAGTGATGCTTCAAAAATAAGTTTTCACTTTCTGGTCATGGTTTATAATCTTTTTCTTGTAGAAGCTAGAACAATTGAATAAGTGAAAAAGTAAGATGTCACTGTCATATCTTTTTGGGTGTTAACCTTGATTTGAGTTTTGAATTTTCCCTCTTTTTCTACAAACACATGGTTTCTAATTTTACTTGCTTTATGATAAGCACTTTCATTTTGACCTTCTCATTGATCTTCATTTATTCTCTAACACCCAAAAAATTACTTAAAAATTAATTTGAGCTTTGTTAGTCGTAATTTTAAAAATATAACAGTTTAACAACGATGAGGGTGGCCCAACGGACGTTTAAAAAAAAAAAATTTATGGGCCGGGTGAATAGTAACCCTTGTGGATCCCACAGGCCTTCTGAAGTACCTAGAGGAGGTGCCCAAAATTAGGAAAACATGGGAATAATGTTAGAAATAGGTGGAAATGATAATTTTATATTTAGAATTAATTTACGGGTAATATCGGGTAAATGTATGTTTACCCATTCGTGAGATTTTGGTGTGCGATTTTTAACACGAAAAACACTTCCATCACTGCAACTAGATAATATTCCCCAAATCAAGACAAGTGGAAGGCCAAGATTTAATCTTGGAATCCAAGATCAAATCCTAGCCATCCATCATAGCCTAGTCACCAAATTCATCATGATTTTTTTTACAAATATCTTGGCTTGCATTTATTACAAGCCTAGTCACTTAATCTTCTTAACCAAGCCATCCTCAAACTCGATCTTGCAAGGGAAAAACCAGAAGGTGAAGTGCCTCCATAGCCAAGAGCTCCATCTTGCTTTCATCTCACAAAAACCCTAGCTTAGAATCATCAAAACCCAAATCTTCCTTCACAAAAATTGATCTACACTTCCACCTCTACAATTATAACTGATTGAAATTTCAAAAAACCTCATCCTTCTTGCACATCCATCATTGATCATAGGAGGGTTTGAAGTGTGTGGGGAGTTTTGGTTGTGAAGAAATCCCACCTTGAAGCAAGCTAGAGATAGAACTGCTGAACCTTCAAGAGTAGTGTTTCTGCTACCTTTCTTGTGAAATTTTTCAATTCTGTTTTAGCTTACCCTAATTCTTAAAATTTTGATGATATTGATGATTAACATATTGATATTGATGTATGAATTTTTGTGTTGTGTTTGGATGGTTTTAAAAGGGTTTTCTGAAGTGAAATTGGAACTAGGTTGCTTGGACTGATTTCTTCTGGAATCAGAACATTTCACGAATTTTCTGGAAATTTTGTGGGTGGTTTCATGAGCCATGAAAATTATATGTTGTAGTTAAGCTCTTAAACTAAACACACAAATTTTCTTAGGGGTTAATTCTAAGGTTTGATGCCTCAAAAAAATTAGGAACCGAATTGTAACTGTTGTCTGAATTGTTGAGACTGAAGTAACAAACTTGCCCGAATTTTTCATCATAGCAATTGATTGAGATAGCTCCTGAAATTTTTACACAAGACTAATAACATGTTGAAATACCTCTGTGAATTTTCTTGTATCATGATTCCATCGAATTCTAGGGCTAAATATTTTGAGAACACAAGTCTGGACTATGAATTTGTGGCTTCTGACCACCAGATTTGCCTATTTTATTGAAGTGGTTATATAACTCTGATTGCCCTGAAATTTTTACAGGTTGTTTTAGACACATTGAAGTGTCATGTGAAATTTTCCTTAAGGTTGGAATGGTTGTTTGGTATGGTAACAAATTGTTGCGTCTAGAACTTGAATTCTGCAGGATAATGAGATGTGGAAATGGCTGAAATTCTATGATAGTATGTACATATCTTACTGTGTATGTTTGAAACATATGGGGAAAATAGAAACAAGGCTTAGAAAGAATTGAGAGGGAAGGCAAAAAGAAGGACTTCCCTAGAAAAGTTATGAGTCGATAGACGTATCGGCTAGGCATAGATCTGAGTGATCCGGAAATGGAAAAAATGAAGTTCGATGATCTCGAATAAGAATGAGCTCATGTCCTAGCAGTTTATGGTCCTCTGTGAAATTGTGAAGTGTAAATGTATCTCTCTCTGAGAATAAGCCTTCCCTATGTTGACAAAATTGAGAAAGATATGAGGAATGGAGTTTCTGATTGTACATATTATTACTCGATCGATTATTGTGATATTATCCTTAGTTCCCCGGCCTACGAGTTTTTCAAGATTTCTGTGTATGATTTTGTATGAATATTGTATATGCATGAATTGCTTATCCCTATTGTGTGTAGTATATGGGAACTACCCTCTGAGAATTTTATAATATTCTCACCCTTAGTTGTATGTATTATATTGTTCAGATTCTACAGATGTCGTCCCTGTGTTTTTCTGTGATTCGCCACAATGGGTGTGGCAATACGATCCGGCATTGGAATTCATGTACGCGTTGGTTATTCCCAGTTTGGATCTACATGTTCTTTGATCGCTCCTTCAGGACTTCGGTCTTTGCCGTGGACTTCGACCCGCTTTTCCTTATGACGGTGTGCCCCTTCACATGGCCCATCTTGTAGCGTTTGAGATCCCTCGTTCCCCGCATATCAGGAGACGCACCCGTTTTGTCATCCTCCTCATTGACTCAGATCCCTCTGAGGACCCATGCCCCGGAGGTGAGGTCATTGCCCCGATGGCCAACGGTTTCCTGGATGAGGAGTAAAGATCTCCAGAGACGAATGCATTGTACATAGTAATAGGATAGTCTTAGGACCTTCCTGGCCTATACTTGATGTATTATTAATCTTCTTTTGCTACGTTGTATCTGTATGTTATTTTGAGTAGGTTGGGTTTTTAGGAGGAACTAGTCTTGTTCACTACAGAGATTTTGACTAGTCATGTAACGCCCGGGACGAGGCAGGGAGTGATCGTCTGTCCAGAAGGCACGGACAAGGAGCGGCTCTGTCTCCAAGCTGGGTACATGAATGAACCGATTACACACCCGAATGAGAGGATCTGTGTAACACCCTAATATTTAACCCCAATACGCCTAGGATGTATCAAGACAAATTATTAGTTATTACTTCTCTTTAAATTCATTAATAAAATACTTAGCGGAAAATACGGTAATTTTTTTTGAAATGGTTTATATAAAACAAAGTGCGAGCCTTTGCGCGTAACATAAACAACGTGAAACGGAAGAATAAATAAAACATACAGAACATAAGCATTAAAGAACACATCCATCATAAACATCATTCCTCATCACATTAGATAATATAGTTTAGTACATCACAATAGAAATATAACAGAAGCATAAAGTCTTACCCATACTAGTGGGAGAGCTTGCAGTACAATGACATAAAATACGAAACATGAACACAAATACATGGAACAACCCCAAAAGATACTCCCAAGCTAAGACTCTCCTCCAACATCTACGAACGATGCAAATCCTCGGATGGGGATATGTATCCTACGAACTCGAAGCTCCTCGGATGTGGCCCATCGAAGAGGAGACGTGGGCATGCGGATCGGCGAAGCGACGTGACCACCTCGGCGAGGCGTCTCTCGGGTCACGTACACGCCTCGCAGGCCTCGCTGGAGACTGTATCCTCGCTACCCCTAACAGCAGCCCAAGGCACCGAAGGGCGAATCCTCCGAATACGGATCGGCGGTGAGTCCTCAGACAGGTCTCCCCAAGCGTACGAGGGATACGAACTTCGGATGATCATGCACAGAGGACGAGGGTCGGGCACGGCGTTCCGCTCGTCACGGGTCGTGTCCTCTCAAAGACCAGGTCATCGCCAAAGGGTGAAGTCGGGTCGAAGCGATAGCTGGAGATGGGAAAGGCAAAGGGCGTCCCACGTATGCAAAACGCGCACCTCGCAATGACCCTTGAAGTGGTACTGATGCTCGGGTCATAGTGCACCTCCCATGTAGGCGGGTCAATGAAAATCACGAACGACGCCATCGAGATCTGAAGAAGTAACGGAAGAAAGAGAGAGGGGGAGAATCTTGCTAAAGAATCTCAGGGGAATCCTCTATCCTAGTGTCATCGTTTACGTCCCAGGAACCTTGGGTTTATTATGAAAAGGTTAAGCATGCATAGGTTCATTATGAGGTTTTCGCAAAGGTTATTATCCAAGGTCCATGTCTTTTATAATGATTCTTAATGCATGTATGCAACATAATATTTCATGGATGCATGGCAGGACTTTAGGTAAATCAAACAATTATCAAACAACATATAAGTGGCATGTAACTTTTCTCTTGAACATCTTTCCTTTCTCATACTTGTGACACCAATAATATAGTAACCGCACCCTTAAACTAGGCTATGAGCTCATACCTTAACTAGTCGTCACTAGTTCTTACTTATCCTCTTGATAAGCGAATCATAATCATAATCATATTCATCATCATAATCCCGACTCTCAGAGTACGGGTAGGGGCCTAAGGATCACCCATCATGGGACTTTTTCCTTCTTCGAAACGCATCGACTGGTTAAGACCGTGACTTTGTCCGCTTTGGAGGCTAATGTCTATGCCCTCACGGTTTTACCTTCTCTCATTCGAGCAGGAGAAGTACATCTCGGTGTGTCACCTTAAACATCATATACTTTCATTCTTCGAAACGCATCGACTGGTTAAGCCAGCGACTTTGTCCGCTTCAGGATGGCTCGACGTCCATACCCCCACGGGTTTACTTTCTCTTATTCTGAGTAGGAGAAATGCGTCTGCATATAACTTTAAACTTCATATTTCTCAAAAACTTTCTTTTTGTCCCTCAAATTTGACGGAAATTCGGCATAACACTACTCTCCAAATTTCCTCAAATTTGAGTCATGCCACATAATTTCAGTCACATGCATCATTTTCATGGAACTTTCTCATTGCAATAACTTTCTAGTTCACATGAGCATATTTCTCAATTTCATTCATATCTTTGAAACATTATGCATCTCAAACACAACATTTCATCATATCACCAAATCAAATTATGCACATAAAGTTTCATGCTCAAGGAACTAACATAATCACATCATCATAAGTGTGCACGAGGTTCATCATCATAATCATACTCTCTCGTCCACCTATCTCATAGTATCTTATGCTTTTACCCTTACGGGCTTTAAACTTGTATTTGCATCATTATTACCCTCAAGGGGTTGGCACTTAAACTTTTCTTTAAGATTTGAACTCACCAAAATTCCAATTAGCACTTTAACATAAAGGGCAGAAAAATATATCATTTGCTTAAGGGGCTCTAAAATCTCCATTCGTGACCCTTTTAAGATCCATCTTCGCCTAAGGCTCCATAATTAATTCTTAGATCAATTATGAGGGATTCCTAGGCATGTTCTCTAAGTTATAAACCACTTTAAGTTTCTTATCATCATCTTAAACTTAGAAATTAACACCTAATCATTTATGAAGGGATCTTGTACATGTCTTACTAATTATGAATCATTTATCCTTGAATTAATCATGCTAGAACAGATTTGCACTTCTTGCATTAAGAATTCTCATCTCAAATCCCTTTTGAGTTACTTATTCTTTTCTAGCTTCTCTAAATTGATCCTTGCTTCACTCAACATAATTTTACACATTTAACACCTTAGAACAGCATTTATACAGTAGCCAAACATAGAACCAAATCATGAACCCATAAGATCACATAATCTCTTGGGTTGAAATGCATATAAGTTACTAGTTTTCTCTTGGGATGTTTCTGAAACAAAAGGTGTTCTGGTAATCGATTACATGTTCCTAGTAATCGATTACCAGGAGCTCAATTCATTCTGGGTTTAAAAACAATCGGGTAATTGATTACATATAATGGTAATCGATTACTTGCGATTAAATCCGTTTCGGAAAAATAAAGAACATAGGTAATCGATTACACTATAAGGTAATCGATTACATGGTTTCCAGGAGGTTCTGGGCATGAAAAAGCCATGGTAATCGATTACACTTCCTCTGGTAATCGATTACCAGAACCAAAAGTCCTTCGAAAACCCTTCTGGTAATCGATTACATGGATGGTAATCGATTACCAGAACCTTCGGAATTTGAGAAAACATGATTTTGACACATTCCAAACTATTTTAAACATCTTGAGACCTCATAAAATAGTTTTCCAACATTTTCTTGAAATTATTCATGTATTTTACAAAATCAAACCATTATTGAATCATACCAAAACTCATCCATTTCTTTTTGAATGGAGTTTCCTTTTTAGGATACTTAGGGCAAGTCTTTGAGCTCTAGAGTATTTAGGTGATGACATAATCTTAAACATGCCATGCACTTTATTTTACTCTTCATTAGAAAGTAAAGTGAGAGCATAAAATAAATATGAGATGCAACTTCATTATTATCTTTAAGGATTAAGTGATGACTTGAAATATAAACATGAAATGCAAGCTTGGAAATTTAAATATGGTAATGCAAGTTCATTCATTTACTCTTGTGAAATTAGTGATAGCATCAAAATAAACATGAGATGCAAGACATAAATTTAAACATGAATGCAACTTGTTTTTATCTTAGCTAGAGCTCTTGCAAGACTTTTAGAGGAACATAAACCTCAACCCATTATGTATCATAAGGCAAGCTTTAGAGTTCTTAGCACCTAGACTTCAAGAGAAATCTTAAGGTTTGAACTCATCATCAAGCTTAAGGAAATGGACTCAAAGTTCATCACTTTGTCTAAACAAAACTACAAGAACTAAGTCATATTCTTTATTTTATTGCTCATGGGCTTCAATCTAGAGTAAAACTCTTAGAACGGCCGACCAACTTTAAGGTTGGCAAGGGTAAGCTTAGAGCTCTTTGAAATCATAAGATTAACTTTCTTAACAAAACTTTTGTGATCTACTAGACATATTTTACAAACTTTGTTCAAATCCCAAGAAAAACTGAAATCCTTAAGGGAAAGAGGAAGAGGAAAATCAAAACTTAAGCCAAGAAAAGAAAGGAAATCCAAGCATGTATGGTCCAAGACCAAGTTGTTTCAAGCTTTAGAGGTTTCTCACATGACAACAACAAGTCATTATCTTGAAACCTCATCATCAAGCTCACATTCTTTTTATAAAAAGGCCTCTTGGCCGAAAAAGAAAGGGGAGGGGAAAAGAGTTTGAAACCAAGAGAAAAACTAGAACTTTCTTGAAGAACACAAACAAAATCATCAAAACTTAACCCCTACCTTAAGAAGTCTTGAAGAGAGATGTAAGAAAGCTTTGTTTTCTTGATGGAAGGAGAAGGAAATCCTCTTGGAGTCTTGAGGAAGAAATTAGCCAAGTTGAGGGAATTTGAGAGGAAATGAGAAAGTGTAAGAATGCTTAAACTTGACAAATGATCCAAAGAGCAACCAAGTCTTCAAAGGCTTGGTATTTATAGAAAAAATGAGACATGTTGGCTGATTTTGGGGGGAATGGCTGATGGCTTTTCAAGGTCAAGGGAGGAGGAAAATATCTCTTACAAAAGCATGGGCTTAGGCATGGCAAGCATGGTTGGAAGCATGGGCAAGGTATGGGCAAAGCATGGCCTAAGGCATGGGCTTGGAGTGCATCAAAAATCAACATGTGGCACCATTTTTAGGGGGGATTTTTGGTCAACACATCAGCCAAGGGGAAGGGATTTTTGTTCATGTAATTGTGGTTTAAATGTGTTTAAGTGTTTCTTTGATTAGGCTTTTGATTAGGAGTTTGTAAGCAAGTGTTTAGGTGAGAAAATGGTTAATTGAGGTGGTTCAAGACTTGATTAGGAGGGTAATCTTATTAGATTAGTAATTTAAAATAATTCTTTTGGTCAAATGAAGTATGGCTCAATTCCTTAATTTAAGAAATTGGAGAGAAAACACTATTCAAGATTCCATGACTAGGAATCTTGAATTTAAAGAATACAATTAGAGTTTATCTAAGCAATCTTAGGTTCTAATTAACCTTAATAAATCATTTTGACTCTAGATTAATTATCGAAATAAATTAATCTTCGATTAGAGCCTAATATTGCTTAGGTTTGCTTAATTGCGTCATTAGGCTTACTATACACTTCTAGGGGCAAAATGGTAATTTTGCACTTCTGCCGGGACCTTCTGGCTCAACTAATCATCAAACATTGCTCATAAACATCATTCTAAACTTCCTGAAAAGTTCTGGGCTCAAACGGCACCTTTTACCCGTGTAGACACAGCAGGGTATTTTGGTCATTTTGAGCCGAAAGTTTAGAAAACGAGATTTTCACCTCGAATATCATTCACAACAGCATAATCCCCTTCAAACATTGAGTTGACCCATTTGATTGCCGGGCAACTGCCTTTAATTTCGGGTAAAAATGACCTCAGGGCATTTCGGTCATATGTACTCTAACAGGAGAAATCGGGGCGTTACATTACTCCCTCCTTAAAAAGAATTTCGTCCTCGAAATTCGTTACCTTGGAAAAGCTCGGGATACTTTGTCCGCATCTCGGATTCCAATTCCCATGTGTACTCCTCCGTCTTGTCTCGTCCCACGCGACTTTCACCAAAGGAAGACTTACTCCTCAACCGCTTGACACCACGGTCCACGATCCTCGTTGGTGGAGATGAAAGTTAGGTCCTCCCTTAACTGTACATGCTCTGGCTCTAACACATGGCTAGGGTCGGATTGATATTTCTCAGTTGGAGACGTGAAAGACGTCATGAAGATTTGAGGATTTGGAGGTAGGCTATTTTATAGGCGACCGTCCCGACTCTCGAAGGATTTCAAAGGTCAGAAATCGAGGACTCAATTTCTTGACTTTCATGGCTCTACCTATTCCGTAGTGGGGGTTATCCTTAAGAAAACATGCTCACCTTCTTGGAACTCTAACGCTTTCGCCGCTTGTCCGCGTAGCTCTTTTGTCGGCTTTGAGCAGCAAGATTTTATCCTTGATCATTTTTATTTGCTCTGTGGTTTCCCTCACTACATCCGTCCCAAAACGCTTTGTTCTCCAGATCATGCCAACACAAAGGCGACTGGCACTTCCTTCCATACAAGGCCTCGTACGGTGCCATATCGATACTTGCATGATAACTATTGTTATACGTGAACTGACAAGCGAGGTACTTATCCCAACTCCCTTGTCTATCCAAAACACATGCCCTTAGCATATCCTCCAATGTTTGGATAGTTCTTTCTGATTGTCCATCTGTTTGAGGTGGTAAGCCGTGCTTAAGCACAACTTAGAACCAAACGCCTTTTGAAAGGCTTCCCAAAACGCGACGTAAACCGCGATCCGTCTCAAGATTATCGTCGATGGAACTCCGTGTAGCCTCACTATCTCTTGGATGTATAACTGGGCCAACTTATCTAGGGAAAATGTTAACTTGATGGGTAGGAAATGGGCCGACTTGGTTAACCTGTCCACTATTACCCAAATAGCGTCATGGCCGGCTTGGGTTCGGGGTAGGCTGGTCACAAAATCCATAGATATACTATCCCACTTCCATTCGGGGATAGGCAAAGGTTGCAACATTCCTGAAGGCTTTTGGTGCTCAATCTTCACCTTTTGACAAGGCTTTTGGTGCTCAAGCGGAGGGGTACATGAATGAACCGATTACACACTCGAATGAGAGGGATCTTAGTTGGATAGGTATGGGACTATACATTAAGGAATGCTTATATGAATTGATTGGTACTACCTATGCCACAAAGATGCATCTTTCTTTTTGGTAGCCCATCACGAAGAACTCCATAGTTAAGTGTGCTTGACTTGGGTAATTTTGGGATGGGTGACCTCTTGGAAGTTTTCCTAAGAAGCATGTGAGTGAGGACAAAGCACGTTGAAAGACCAATGTTGGTTGTAGGGAGTCGGCAATCTATAAAGCAGCAGTGGATGTTACATATTCAATCTAGCTTGATAGGGATTTTCTTGTTGAGATTAAAGACTGCATTCATGACTTGCTTCAGAAAAGGATACATTTCTTTATTGATCAGCACTTTCTAAATGTGTGAAATATTTCCTAAAGATCTGGATTTGATTTCTGAACTTGAAAAACTTTTCTCGCATGTTCAACATACGCGTTCATTCTAGAGCTCTTTTTCACATAATCAAAGTTTTGAATCTCTTTGAATGAGATTACAATCATGTTGGAACATGGCATTGTGAAAAATTATCTCGTTGATTGAACTAATATGTCTACTAGAATAATCCTAAATGTTATAGAAACTGAAGTGAAATATTAGTCCTTTTATCAAAACATTTTATCAAAATTTGTTTTGTTGTCACTCAAAACCTTAAAGTTTTGGAGCTTTTTGAAAGGTTTAGAGCTAACAATTCCCCTTTTCTATGATGACAAACCAAATTTTGATAAAGTCTTTTGGAGAATACATAAAAAAAACTTTCAAGGATACAACCTTGTATCATGCTTAAAAGAACCTTGTATCAAAGATTGGCATAACATTGTATCAAAGTCTAAGAGTTCTTTCAATAAACATGTGAAAATATAGTTTTCAAAAAATAGCTAACTTAAGGTTTTCTTGTTGAATTTATCAAGATATAGATCAACCTTAGTAAGCTAGAATCAGAGCTATTTTTGAACAATATTTTCTATAAATATCCGAGTATTTTAATCTTTTGAATAGAAAAATAGCTTCATTGTCAATGTCATTGTTACTTTCTAAACTCAATCGATTAATTCATCTGAGTTTTCAATGATAATACTTTGTGATCTTAATCTTTATCAGAACTCAACTACTTAGCACATTTACTTCCAAGTGTAGGTTGAAAAGTTCACGAAAAGGGGTTGAATCATGCTTTGACTTTTCTTTCCTTTTTAGTTTATGAAAAATTTAAACAAAATCTATCAAGTGTGAACTTGAAGTAAGCGGATATCGTTAGTATATGTAGAAAGTGACTTTATAAGCTAGAACAGAGATATGAAAAATAAGTTTGGATAAGTTTTCAGAAGAACAACTATAAGAAGCACAAAATAAAATATAAAGGTGTAACATCCCCTGCGCTTTATGGATTGTCGACTTCCCCCACAAACTAACACGAGTCTTTTCAGTGTGCTTGTCCTCACTTACACGCTTCCTAGGAAAACTTCCCAAGAGGTCACCCATCCCAAAATTACCCCAAGTCAAGCACGCTTAATTGTGGAGTTCTTTCGTGATGGGCTACCGAAAAAGATGCATCTTTGTGGCATAGGTAGTACCAATCAATTCATATAAGTCTTCCTTAACTGTATAGTCCCATACCTATAGAGACTCAGGATCCCTCTCATTCGGTGTGTAATCGATTCATTCATGTACCCCTCCGCTTGGAAGTAGGAGCCGCTCCTTGTCCGTGCTTCTCGCACCAGCGATCACTCCTTGCCTCGTCCCGGGCGTCATGTCTACCAGCTTCCGCTTGGTTCGTCCCCGAACCACACCTGGGAAGGTGCAGGCTTTGATACCATTTGAAACATCCTCTCCTGCTTTATGGATTGTCGATTGTCCCACAAACTAACACGAGTCTTTCAGCGTGCTTTGTCCTCACTCACACACTTCCTAGGAAAACTTCCAGGAGGTCACCCATCCCAAAATTACCCTAAGTCAAGTACACTTAACTGTGGAGTTCTTCGTGATGGGCTACCAAAAAGAAAAATGCATCTTTGTGGCATAGGTAGTACCAATCAATTCATATAAGTCTTCCTTACTATAGTCCCATACCTATACAGGACTTAGGATCCCTCTCATTCAGGTGTGTAATCGATTCATTCATGTACCCCTCCGCTTGGAGGGAGCCGCTCCTTGTCCGTGCTTTGGATCCCGATCACTCTCTGCCCCGTTACAAAAGGAGGTTCAGGGATAGAGAAGGTCCTGGACAAGAGTTTTTATACTAGTTTGGCCAACCTGCTACATCTAGTTCTCAACAACTATTGAGTTCCACTAATTAACCATTTTTCAACCCTGAGAAAGTCAAATGGTCATTTAATAGCCTTCTCAAGCTATCTCGTGACCAGTAGCTCACTTTGCTGTCACTTCCAAGTAGGCTTTGACTAGCCTCTTCAAGCTACCTCACAATGATCACTCCTGGATCGGGTTACAAAGAATGTGTTTGGATGGTTTACTCAAATAAACAAACACTCAAGATTTCTCTAGATGAAATAGTGTATGAGCTAAAAACTTAGGTGACTTCTTTCTAACTATTCTTCCTAGGCGAAAAGTATAATCTAATAAGAACTTAGAAAGAAGATTTTTCCAGTTATGAAATAGATTACAAGTTATAATAGCTTTAGAGAAAATGAAAGAAAAACTTTTCAGCATTTCAACATAAGGTAATGATCAAAAGTCTTGAGTTGTAAGCATACCATTCCTTTTATATTTGATCTTTATTTGTGAACATTGCCCTTGATTTGTTGTCCTAGTGACACGTGTTGATCTTCTTTTTGTGTTTTGGAAATGAAGTCTAGAAGAGTAACTTGGCATGTCAAGTCCTGTTCTAGTTCAGAAGCCTTTGTCCACTTTCAGAAACTACTTTTTATTTTTTGAACGAGGTTTCTGAACTTTTTCTTCTAGAAGTTTGGACTTGACCAAGTTGAAAAGTAAGATGTCACGTCAATCCTTGAATGGGTTTGACTTTAATTTGAATTTGAACTTTCCCTCCTATTTCTGCAAAGTGCACTGTTTACAATAAACATGCTTTATAAAGCGTTGTTTTAGTTTCTGACTTTCCTTTGGTCTTCATTGCTTTAATTAGAGCTAGTTGATGAATAAACTAATATGATCATGATGATCGAATATGGTAACCATTTTTTCTTCAGAATTGTATTGAAATCTTCACTTGAATGATTCTTTCTATAATCGTTGGTTACTTTCTAATATCTATGTTTTGGTTTCTTGTTCTTGATAATTTCCTTTCATGTTCTCAGGATACCAACGTCCATTTCAAGGATTATTTTTCAATTGTCTAAATATCTTTGAATGAGATTCAACATCTTTACACATGGTTTCATAAAAATAAAACTTGTTCATGAAGTTGTATGTTAATGAGAATGATCCTATTTGTATACTTAAGAAACTCAAGCAAACTATTAGTCCTTCAAAATATTTTCATGAAATTGGTTTTGTTATTACTGAAAACATTAAGCATAATGATTTTTGAATGGATCTGAATTTGATATCTCACTACTCTGAGGCATTTCATTTTCCTCAATAGTTTGTTCTGCTTTAGCAACTTCCTCTTCCTCTTCTTATGAGGTGTTAACAACCTCATAACCAGGTAGCTTGATAAAATGACTTGTCCAAAAGTAGGATTTAAATTTTACAAGCATGTGCATTAAATAAAATATTAAAATCTTGGTAATAGAATTGGCTAATGTCAACAGATTATGAGCTAGACAATCAACAAGTAAAACATCATAAATTTGGTGAGAATCATCCTTACCAACATTTCCTATACCTGTAACATTAGCTTTACCTCCATCTGCAAATTTTCCTGATCCAACTTCTTGGTTTTTAGGTTTCTGAACCATTTTCTAGATCCGGATATATGTCTAGAGTAACCACTTTCCATGTACCATTTGTTGTCTTTGTCAATGTGCATTTTCAAACATGCTTACAACAAAAACGTGTTCAACTTAGGTACCCAAACTTTCTTGGGTCTTCTTGGGTTAGTTATCTTTAGGAAAGGTTTGCCAGCTTGTTTTATAGATTTCTTTCTCATAAAACATTTATTAAGTGGGTGTCCTTCTTGTGGAAAGTAAAAGATACTTTGTTCATTACTTTATTGATGAGATTGCTTTTCCTTTCTCTTCCATCTTACTCTCCTATACCAATCTTGTCTTTTGAAAGTATGGCCTTTGACCACCAAGCATTAGCTCAAGATTTTTGGAGCCATTTACCATCTTTTCCATATTAGATTTGAGAAGTTTTGAAGTTTTTTCAAGTTTAGAAATTACTTTATGAGTTTTCTGATTTTTATCAGTGACTTCAACTTCTAAGGCCTTGAGCTTAACATTTAATAACTTGTTTTCTCCTTTAATATATTTCTTCTCAAGCCTTAAATTCTCAATATTTGTCTTGGACTTTTCAGGTTCTAGAACCACTTTTTTATGGTTCTTTATAAGATTGAGATAGTGAAAGGGCAGGGTTCTTAGAGTTTTTAAGCAATTCATCATATAATGCAAGTAATTCATCATAAAAAAGGTAAGGTTTAGAAGATGTCTTTACCTTAAATTCTCTTTATGAAGTATAGCAAGTCATGAAACATAAGTTTGCCACATCTTCAAGCTCATTATGGCTTTCTGAACATTCTTTCTCTTCTTCTAAATCACTCCAAGTGGCCATTATTCTCTTCTTCTTTGAGGGGAACTTTTTCTATTGACCTTAAGCTTGCGACAATTCAGTCTTGAAGTGTCCCTTCTCTCAGCAACAGCTTACACTTTCTAGCTTTCCCTTGCCCTTTCTGTTTTTTCTGAAGTTGATGTCTTTTCTTTTTCTTTTTTTTTAGTTTTCCAAACTTTAGACATCTTTCTCACAAGCATGGAGATCTCATCTCCACCTTCTCCTTCTGATTCTTCTTCTTCATCTGATATTTCAACTTTCATTATTTTTCCTTTAGGCTACTTCTTGTGTAAGGACTTCAGGGCCATAGACTTGCTCTTCTTGATGGTTTCACCATGAACTTCAGAGATAACCATCTCATGGGTTTTTAGAGACCTAATGAGAGCATCCAGGCTAAGGATTTGAAGGTCCTTAGCTTCAATAATGACAGTGACCTTAGGAAGTCATTTTGCAGGAAGATTTCTCAATATCTTCCTACCATGTAGAGTTTGAGTATCTCTTACCCAAACCTCTAGTTGGTTCACTATGTGCATGAACCCGGTGGTTATGTCATCAATACTCTCTTGTTTAGTCATTTTAAACATTTTGTATTGATGGAACAACATACTGATTTTTGTCTTCTTAACTTGATTAGTTCCTTCATGCAGCATATGAAGTTTGTCCCAAATTTCTTTAGCTATGTTACAAGTGATGATTTTATCATATTCAACTTTGTTTAGTGCACATGTCAATAGGTATTTGGCCTTTGAGTTCAATTGAACTCTTGCTTTATATTGCTCTGTCCATCTATGTAACACCCCAAAAATTATTTAAAAATTTATTTGAACTTCATTCTTGAGAATTTAAAAAATCTAACAGTTTTAGCAATGAGGAGGACGGTCCAATAGTTATATTAGAAAAAGTGAATAGTGACCTGCAAGCTCCACGGGCCCATTGGGACGGCCGAAACCCTAAATCCTGGACCAGGAGATGCTTGGGACTAAGAACAGATAGGATTAAGGTTGGAAATAGTTAGAAATGAAGATTTTATACCTGGAATTAAATTTAGGGCGTATAATTATCCGGTACAGTGTTTTACCCATTCGGAAAAATTTCGGTGTGTGATTTCTAACATGAAAGTTAGTTTAATGTTTACAAAAGGATAATGATTATCCTTTGGAGCCAAGTGTAAGGCTAAGATTTCATCTTGAATTTCAAGATCAAATCCCAGCCACTCAACTTGTTTTCTTTTAGGAAAATTTTGATTTTATGTTAAATAAAGATTACAACCTAATATAACATATATCTAAGCCACCAAACATCATTAATTTCACTTACCCACTTCGGCCAACAAGGATAAACTAGCAGCCTCCATTGTTGTTTCACCAAGAACCTCAAAACTTGATTCAAACCTCAAAATCCTAGCCTAGACTTGCTATAAACCATAAACTTCTTTTACTAAACTTACTCCCCTCCTCAAGATCTATCAAACTAACCGATTGAAATTTTAATTCCTCACCATTTTTCACCATGATACCACATACCTTACTGCCTAAGGAAGGATTTGGTGTTTGTTTGAGGGCCTTGAAGTGAAGAGAATCATTCTTGGAATATCCTTTGGAGCCAAGATTCATAAGTCTCCAAAAATTAGGGTTTTGTATCTTGTTTTTGTAATTCTATTTTCTTGCTGATTTTGATGGTTTAAAGTTGATAATTCTAGTTCTAATGTACGATTTCACATAGATACAAATGTATTTACATTGGTGGGGTAGTTTGGTGTTATTGAAAAATCATTTTTTCTATCAAAAGGAGTTTTGGACTATGTTGCTGAATTTTCAGTTTTGTCATAGGCAGGACTTGGCCACGAATATCAGATACATTTGTAGGTATTTTTATTAGCTAGAAATTTTATATGTTGAAGCTAACATCCTAAGGCAACTCCTTGAATTTTCTTGGGTCATATTAAAGACTTTTACTGCCTTTAAAAATTCATGAACTTGCTATGAGTACTGCTGCCAATTGTTAGACCCAAAGCTGTGAATTTTGCCAATTTTATTATCACAGCAAATGATTGAATTTTCACTTGAAATTTTTATAGGGTGTTGGAAACATCTTAAAGTTTAACCATGAATTTTGTTCTGATTTTAGGAACTCAATTGCTATGGTTAAAAATTTTGGAATTCTTGTATGAGCAAGATTAGGTGGTCTCTGACCACCAAATTTGTAGAATTTTGTTACATACTTAGAGAGCGAATCTTGCTCTAAATTTTTTATAGGACCTTGTGGACACATTGAGGTGTCATAGAGAATTTTTGTAGCCTCTGAATGAACCAATTACATAGTCTGAGGATCCTCTCAAACAAGGATGGAGCACTCAACCAAAGTTTCTCACAAGCAAAATATGGAACTTTCGAATTTCAAAATAACAAAAGAGAAACAGTGGGTGAGAAAAAGTAATCCTTTGAATACAAAAGTCAAGGTATCAAATTTTTCTACTTTTATGCATAATCACTTATAAAGTCAATTAATTTAAGGCATATTCCTTGTAGGCCTTAGGTAATAGATCAAATCATGTATGCTTAACATGATTCAAATACTATATTTAACTTATGACTATACATTATTGTTGCACACCTTCTCACAAAGTTGAATATATCTTGATTATAATGCTATTTATGCTTAGACATGCTATCATGCTTTAAATTATCACTGTTACATGAAAATGAGTATGCTATTTATAATTTGCTTAGTAGCTATTTAATTTTCTATGATCTACCATATTATGGAAATGGTATTTGAGGAAGAACACTTATCAATGACTAATTCTTGAGGATCCAAGATTATTGTATACCAAAGAAAAGTGCTTTTGGTTTTGTTGTAGGGACATGCAATTGATACAACAACAACATGAAATGTAACACCCTAATATTTAATCCAACACGCCTAGGTCGTGTTAAGATTAATTATTAGTTATTACCTCCTTTGAAACACGTTTGTAAAATTACTTAGTGGAAAATACGGATAAATTTTTTTTTTAAATATGTAAAATAAAATGCGAGCCGTGATATACTATTATGAGCGAAACATAAAGCAGCAAAAGGAAAAGAACATACAATTGAAAGCAATAAAGAACACATTCATCCATAAAAGCAAAAGTCATATTATATTAAGTAACATAGTTTAATACATTGATGAAAACATAAAAACATAAAGTCATACCCTCATATAAATGGGTAGAGCTTGCGGTACATAAAACATAAAGTAGAAAGGTACATAAGAGAAACATAAAACACCAAGTACAAGGGAAACCCCAAAAACCCCAGCTACACCTCTCCCTCGAAAACCTACTAGTGGTGCTGATCCTCATCCCTCGAAGGTATGTACCCAATGAACTGTGAGCTCCTCGGGTGTGTGCAAGTAGAAAGGGGACGGACATGACCTCCTCTACGTGGGCGCTTCTTCGGACATTGAGCTAGCCTCCACTATGTCACCGTATCCTCGTTGTCTCTCCTGATGTCCATGGGAACTATAGGGCAGATCCCTCCGAATAGATGTGGGTAGGAGAATCCTCTGACGGGTCGCTCTCGAACGCCTCGAGCGAGGAACATGTTCGGGGTAGTCACACACCGCCGAAGCCGAAGGGTGGCACGAGAAGTCCGCTCATCGCGAGGGTGAGTCCTCTCAAAGATCAGGTCATCGCCAAAAGGTGAGGTAAGAGTGAAACAAAAGCTGGAACTGCATGCGCGAACGGGCGTCCCATGTACGCAAAAATACGAATAGCACAGTGACCCTCAAAATGATATGACTGGTGCTCGAGGTCGTAGTGCACCTCCCAAATCAGCGTGTCAACGAAGATCATGAATGATGCCATCGGAATCTGAAGACGTAACGGAAAAGAAGAAAGAGGGGTGAAAATCTTGCTAAAGAATCTCAGGAGGGAATCCTCTATCCTAGTGTCATCGTTTACGTCCCAGGAAGCTTGGGTTTATTATGAAAAGGTGTAGCATGCAAAGGTTCATTATGTGGTTTTATAAAAGCATTTATCCAAGGTCCGTGTCTTTTATGATGAATCTTAATGCATGTATGCAGCATAGTGAAATATGAATGCATGGCAATACTTTATGTAGCAAACCAATAAAACATGTCATCAATATTCCATCATCATATAAGTGGCATATACTTTTCATGGAAACCTTTCTCTTTCATAATCATGGAACTTCACATCTTTTCCTCGTTTCTCAAACTTGTGACATCATGGTATCAAAAATAGTAACCAACCCCTAATACTAGGCTATGAGCTCATACCTTAACTAGTCGTCACTAGTTCTTACTTATCCTCTTGATAAGCATATCATAATCATAATCATAAAAATAATCCCGACTCCTAGAGTATGGGTAGGGGACCTAAGGATCACCCATCATGGGACTTTTTCCTTCTCGAAACGCATCAAATGGTTAAGACCAGTGACTTTGTCCGCTTTGGCAGGCTAATGTCGATGGCCTCACGGTTTTACCTTCTCCTTATCGTAGCAGGAAAGTACGTCTCGCGAAATGCATCAACTGGTTAAGACCAATGACATTGTCCGCTTCGGTATGCTCCACGACCATACCCCCAATGGGTTTACTTTCTCCTCACCGTAGCAGGAGAAATGCATTTCGGCATGTCACATATAAAATCTTTCTTTCAAAAACTTTCTCTAAGTCCTTCAAATTTGACGGAAATTCGCAGCATAATGACTGCACCACAAATTTCCTCAAATTGAGTCATGCCACATAACTCAAATAACACATGTTGTTCTCATGAAATTCCTCAATCAAGTAAATCTCTCAATCACAGAAACATATCCTCCTAGTTCATTTTATATCTCGCATTCTCATACATCTTAAGCATAGCATACCACACCATCGCAACAACATGCCACAAATCCACATATAGTCTCATATTCATGGTATTAATACATTCACATTCATCACGAATACACCCACTTAGTCTCTTTCTCACATCATAGCTCCTATCTCATGGTGTCTTATGCCTTGGCCCTTAGGGTCTTAAATGTGTTCTAGTTATCCTAACACCCATTATAGATCTTTATAACATCTAAGGGATCATTACTTGTAATTTCCTCTAATATTTATGCTTACTAACACATCCAAATAGCATTGCATAAACTAAGCGGTATAGTTAATTAATTACGGGGTTATAGAATCTATGTCTTTGACCCTTTCTAAGTTTCGTCTTCGCCTAAGGCTCTATATTTAATTCCTAAACCAAATATTAGGGATTCCTATACATATCCACTAGTTATAAATCATTTTCCTTAAGTTCAATTATGCTGGAACAGAATTTACAATTCTTGTATTTAAGTGTTCTAAAATTCTCATTTTAAGTCCTTTCTAGTTACTTATTCTTTTCAAACTTTCCTAAATCATTCCTTACATCACTCAAACATAATTTTACACATTTTATCACCATAAAACAGAATTTATACAGTGGCCAAGTACACAAGCAGAACCGAAAAATGAAGCTCATGTAAGTCACATAATTTCATGATTTAAAAGCATATAAGTTGCTAGTTTTCTCTTGGAACAATTTTAGGAACTCAAAACTCTTTTAGAAACCAATTCATCTCATTAAAATCATACA